>OX451741.1:940730806-941330806 GCA_948472305.1 Vicia faba | reverse complement strand
CTCCTACCGGTTTATTCTTGCAATCATCATCCCCAGCGGAAACGAAGAACTCTACTCTTCAACGTCAGCCCAGGATTCAAGTTCCCGGCACCCGTCAAGGATTTACTTTCCTAGACAAAAATGCATTCATAAACATCACATCTTCATACATTATAGCATGCACATACGCATCATGAACATACAATCTCATTTATTCTAAGAACATCACGCATGTCATACATCATGACATTGCATACAACTAACGTTTTGTCTTTTCAGGACAAAGGTTAATACAAAGATAATTACTATCAACTGTCGTGATTCCAGATCCGATTCCTGCATCTTGCCAGGGTGTATCTGTTGACGTCTATATTCCAGACTCGATTCCTGTATCTTGCCAGGGCACGTCTGAAGAGTTTGAAGATCCGATTCCTGTATCTTGCCAGGGTGTATCTGTTGACGACTATATTCCAGACTCGATTCCTGTATCTTGCCAGGGCACGTCTGAAGAGTTCGAAGATCTGATTCCTGTATCTTGCCAGGGTGTATCTGTTGACGACTATATTCCAGACTCGATTCCTGTATCCTGCCAGGGCACGTCTGAAGAGTTTGAAGATCCGATTCCTGTATCTTGCCAGGGTGTATCTGTTGACGACTAATTCCAGACTCGATTCCTGTATCCTGCCAGGGCACGTCTGAAGAGTTTGAAGATCTGATTCCTGTATCTTGCCAGGGTGTATCCGTTGACGACTAATTCCAAACTCGATTCCTGTATCCTGCCAGGGCACGTCTGAAGAGTTTGAAGATCCGATTCCTGTATCTTGCTAGGGTGTATCTGTTGACAACTAATTCCAGACTCGATTCCTGTATCCTGCCAGGGCGCGTCTGAAGAGTTTGAAGATCCGATTCCTGTATCTTGCCAGGGTGTATCTGTTGACGACTAATACCAGACTCGATTCCTGTATCTTGCCAGGGCACGTCTGAAGAGTTCGAAGATCCGATTCCTGTATCTCGCCAGGGTGTATCTGTTGACGACTAATACCAGACTCGATTCCTGTATCCTGCCAGGCACGTCTGAAGAGTTTGAAGATCCGATTCCTGTATCTTGCCAGGGTGTATCTGTTGATGACTATATTCCAGACTCGATTCCTGTATCTTGCCAGGGCAC
Organism: Vicia faba; assembly: GCA_948472305.1. Classification (NCBI taxonomy): domain Eukaryota; kingdom Viridiplantae; phylum Streptophyta; class Magnoliopsida; order Fabales; family Fabaceae; genus Vicia; species Vicia faba. The sequence goes on along the minus strand of OX451741.1, from coordinate 941,329,659 downwards.
GTCTGAAGAGTTTGAAGATCCGATTCCTGTATCTTGCCAGGGTGTATCTGTTGACGACTAATTCCAGACTCGATTCCTGTATCCTTCCAGGGCACGTCTGAAGAGTTTGAAGATCCGATTCCTGTATCTTGCCAGGGTGTATTTGTTGACGACTAATTCCAGACTCGATTCCTGTATCCTGCCAGGGCACGTCTGAAGAGTTCGAAGATCCGACTCCTGTATCTTGCCAGGGTGTATCTGTTGACGACTATTCTCCGGACTCGATTCCTGTATCTTGCCAGGGCACGTCTGAAGAGTTTAAAGATTCGATTCCTGTATCCAGCCAGGGCACATCTACATAAAGAGTTTGAAGATCAACTCATGTAACAGGCCAGGTAATTATCTTTCTTTCTCAGGTACGCAAATCTCGCTAAGGAATCTCTTACGCGATCGACACCTAGATGGCATCTATAAGCCCATCCACATACCGACAGTCTCCAAATGGCATCCATAAGCCAATTCCCGACAAGACTCTGTCACAACACCAGATGGCATCTATAAGCCCATCCCCTTATCCATCATTCCTCCAAATGGCATCTGCAAGCCCATTCCCGACATCACAACGCTGATACTACTCAATGCGAGTGCAAATTTCTGGGCACTCTAGTGTCCAATCATCTTCCACCTTCGGATCACGAAAGGCACGCCAGCCAATCTACATCCTCAGGTCTAAGAAGATTGAACAGGGGAAACTGTTGTACCCCAAAATTTTCCCTCCCATATTCTTCAAGATTTGTCAGGGTCAACCTCCAAATGGTTCAAAATCTCTCAAGGGTTGCACAGTCCAATTGCCTCCTAACACAGTCAAAATTAGGGTTTTGGTTCTGGCAAAGAAAATGAGGTTTCCAAGGGTCCAAACAAGTCCCATATGCCTATAAACATTGTCAATCATCCATATGTCAAGTTTCAAGACTCACAACACCAGATTGCACAGTCAAAAACCCTAATTGCTCCATAGTCAACTGCAGGGGCAAAATGGTCATTTGACAGTCAAAAGTCAAAAATTTTGGTCAACATCTTATTTTGAAGCCACAATCATCATTTGATCAATTCTTGATCATGATTCCACAAGCATGGCTCAAAAAGTCTCAAGATGCAAAAGTTTCTATTTTTGGACAGTTGAAAAAGTCAACTGCAAATTGACCAGGGCATAACTTCTTCATGGTTTATCATAAAAATTCCATCCAAAGCTCATTTTGAAGGGGATGACATTTCCTACAACTCATATTCACACTTCAAGTCCAAGAAATGCTCTCACAAAAAGTTATCAATTTCAACATTATAGGTCATTTTCAAAAGTCAACAAAAAGGCACTTTAAGTCAAAGACCATAACTTGAGATTGGTAAATCAAAATGACATGGGACCAAAGACATTGGTTAGAGGACTTCAATACCTTTCCAAAATGTCCAAGAACATGATCATAGCTTCAAAATTGAGCAAGATATGCATTGGAGAAGTTGGGAAATTTTTGGGAACTTTGAAAAGTCAACTTTGCTTCAAAAGCTTCAAAAATGCTAATGGGCCTCAAATTCTTCCTTGAATCATTACCCAAAGCATATGCACGACCCATTAAGCTAAAAAGGATTTATTTTCTTATTTTTAATTAATTAATTGAATTTTTATTCATATTAATTCATTTAATTAGATTTAAATATGAGAAAAATATCAAATAATGCTTTTCAAATCTTTTTGTGCAGCAAATTCACTCATTATATGCTAAAGATTTCATGCACCAATCAACAAGAGAAGATCATCCATATTTGGCAAGATTTGCATGAAAAAAAGATTGAAAAAGATATGGAAAAAATCAAATATTGAAATCATAAATTCAATGGATCCATGGGCTTGTTTTTGACCTAATTTGCTTCATGTACTTATGCAAGACCTAACCTAATGCAAAGATACACAAAAAAGCTGCTGAGAAGCTCAGAACCACGTTGCAAAATTTTCACCAAAACTTGAAAACTAAAATCATAGTTGCAGGACGTTTCAAAGCATAACAAGTAGTCCATCACGTTCCTGACATTGCTAGGAGTCGATTGCAATCAAGAACAAGTACCCATACTCCAAGAATCGGTAGAACAGAATCATCTTTTTCATAAATATGTCCATAATCGAATTTCAATTTCTATGCATCATTCATGTGTTTTGATCATTGATTTGTGTTACTAACATCTCCCTGGACCTTTTGGCATAGTTTAATTGTTCTAAAAATGCTTGAAACGAGATTCACCATTGATGAAACCTAGGGTTTCAGAACTTCAAAATTGGGGGTTCTCATATATGGTAAAATTAGACCACCAAACCTGTATGGACACATTCGTGACAACAAGACGAATCCAATGATGCCCTCACGCCCTTTTTATATTTATTCCTCTTCTAATCGTTATTTTTACAGTTTCCATTTAGTGGGGGTTTAAAACCCCCGCTACCTGCTTTATGTTTATAGAGAAAATGAAGAAGAAGCCTGGCGTGTCATCACCTGGTTGGGCAATTCAAAAGTTGGCGCGTTTTTCTTTGTTTTATATCACTAACATGGTTTTTCATTATAATATATGTTTTCCATTATATAGACAAACGCGCTAAGTGGCTCAGTTGGTGGAGGAGAGGTATTGCAAGCATTGGGACCTGGGTTCGATCCCCAGGTCCCCCATACAATTGCTATTATTTTTTCTAACTCAATTCCATGCAGCGCTTCATCCAGAACTCCACCATGAGCCTCACGCTTGAGCCTGCCAAGTGGCCAGGAGATCCAATCCAGTGGTCAGGAGACAACGCCTATGGTACGCCCTAGTCAACCAATGTACACGCAGGCGTAGAAAGTTAAACAAGGCCTTTGTTTCATGGGCCAGAATGCTTCAAAACACCTCCATCTGGGCCTGAAAACCCCCCTTGGTTTGTATATTTTTCAATTCTATTTTCTTTTCTTTTTCTAATTCTCTTAATTATTCTTATTTAATTCACTTAAAATAATTTTCTTTTCATAATATAAAAAACAGAAAAATGTAAAATATGTTTAATTATTATTAATTTCACCATTTAAATATTTTTGTAAATAAATTTTAATAATTAATTTAGTTTAATTTAGGGTTTAAACTTTAATCTTTTCTTAATAAATAAAAAATATCTAGACTTAGGGTTTTTGACATTTTTCATCCTTTTCTTAATTAATTATTTTTCTCATTTATTTATTATTATAATTACTATTTATTTTTGTAAATAAACATGTACATTAATCAATTAGTAAATTAGGTTAATCATAATATTTTCTTAATAATTAAAATAATTTAGAATTAGGGTTCCCATTTAATTTTAATTCTTTTCCTTATTTTCATAAATACAAAAACATAAAAAAACAATTTCTTTTCCTTAATTAAATAATTAATTAGCTTTTTTAATTTCATTTAATTTCAAAAGGGTCAAAACCCTCGGACGTCCTAACTTTTATTCTTTCGCACGTTATTCTTTTTTCTTTTCGAATATTATGTAACTGCTCAAGGCTTGTAATAGTAATTAGGTCTTTTTACTTTCCGCATTTTATCAAAAACGGGTCTTTGTATTTTGGCGATGTATAGACCCGCGCCTTGTAATAGCGTAGGATTTATCTTTCCGCATTTAAATTTCCGCACTCTTAAATTCTAAATTGCATGAAAGAATGTATGGTTAATTAAAAACAAGCGTAGCTCACAATGCCATGATCAAAGATAAATATTAAACTGAAAACAACACACAAATTCACAAACCACTCTTAGGGTACGCCTCACCTGTTGCCTTCGAAACGTGGTCGTCAAGTATGGGACGTCTTAGCAAGTCCTTATGTCCATGATCCCGTTGCCTCGAAAAAAGTTGCCTCGAAACGGTTGCCTCGGAATAGTTGCCTCGAAACGGTTGCCTCGGATTAAAAAAGGATCAAGGACATAAGGGTAGCTTCTAAGGTGTCCTAACTGTTGCTTCGGTGACCACAATGTCCCTAAACTCGAATTGACCCAAACACCTCCGACGGTGGTGCTACCTACCTCTCAATGGTGGGATGGCACTACCTAAAGGACTTCTACACAGCTTAATTCCTTAGGGTAGGTAGATGACTCATAGATACTTGCTCTATTCAAAAACAAATCAAAACTCTTTTCACACCGACACTTTCAAAAAGCTTTCAAAACAATTTTTCAAACACTCTTGAGGACAGATACAAGAGTTATTCAGAAATCTTTAAACGGAACTTTTTCAAACCCACTCACACTTTGAAAAGCAAACATCTTTTGAAAACATAGTGAGCAAGTATCTAAGAGCCCATGGATAACCATGGATAGAAAGGGTGCTAACACCTTCCCTTTCTATAAATCTACCTCCCGAACCGAGAAACATCTCATAAGGAATTTTGCTGTGCTTTTGTCCTGTCCATGTTGGAGAAAATAAAAGACGGTGGCGACTCTTGCTTCCGCGACATTTTGCGAACCAGCGTTAAACAGTCAGTTCTAAATCCACCGATCAAAGATACAAACCCGACTTGATCAACTAAACTTAATTAATGAAAAGAGACTAACTGTTGTTTGCCACGGTCAAACGTATCAAAAACGAATGATCAAGGCTTTCAACAAGAAAGCTAGACACCAAGTATATCAAGTTGGAGATCTAGTGATCAAGCGCATCATCTTGCCACAAAGTGATCCCAGGGGCAAATGGACTCCTACCTATGAAGGACCATTTGTAATCAAGAACATCTTTTCTGGTGGGGCGATGATCTTAACCACCATGGATGGCGACGACCTGCCACACCTTGCGAACGCAAACATAGTCAAAAGATACTACGCATAAGAGACCCGCTAGGTTGACACACCTAGGAAAAACAAGGGCATCCCTACGAACCAAAAGGTTCGGGAAAAAATTAGGGATAAAACAAAAAGAATCTGTAATCCCGGTAAGTTGAAAACCTGAAAGGGCAACTTGGAAAAAAAAGGTTTTCCCGGTGGACTGAAAACCCGAAAGGGCGGTCCAGGCAAAAGTTAGGGAATTAAAGCGTATGACTATGTCTCGTCGGATCACTTTAAGGACAATCTCTTCACGGACAAACTCGGAGCTTCTGATCAACTCAATCATCTTCGGACGAAGCAACAAACGGACAAGATATTCGGAGATACGGAGGCTATAGCAGAATGGGAACCCCATGGGATTATTACACATAGCTATCTTTCTTTATAAATTTTTTCTTATTTATGACACCATCCTCTTACTAGGATGTCTGTCTCCTTTGTACAAAATACTTATTCAAAGTAAATACAAAGATATCTCTTTCAAAGTACATAAAACTATTTGCCTTTTTCTTTACACTTGTGTTTTTATTTCAAAAAATGTCCAATGATTCATTAATGAACATATGCATTTGAACATAATTACTGTTTACAAATAAACGAAAAGAACAATTACTGGCAGATGGAAAGAATAGGAAAACGTCTCTAGGCTATTCCATGAACAATCCCTACAGTACATCATTAGGATCCCCAGTGGAGCTGAAACTTTCAATCCCCAGCGGAAATCATCTAGTTTCTCCAGGTTCCCCCAACAAGCTGTCTTGAAGCCTGAAAATCAACCAGATAACAGTTAACTTTTGTTTCTCCCCAACCTAGGGTAACTCCTCAGTAGAGTGGCAGACGACCGAAATTCCTGAACTTTTTCCAAACAGGAATAAGTTTTGCCCCACAGAGTCTTTATTGCTCCTCGACAGAATAAAGACTCCCATCAATAATCCCCAGTAGAAGTCATTAAAATTCTCTGGATTCCTCAAGCAGATTCCTCAAGAAGTATATGGCATTACTCTCACAACAGAATCCTCAGCAGTAGTCAAGGATTTATTTTCCTCAGCAATACAGCAAATCAGCTTACATGCGCATACATTACATCCATATATCATAAACATTGATAAAGTACATATATTGCATCATACATTTCATGCAACATAACTTTGTTCTTCAGCTAACATTTTACCCTTTACAGGATAAGATTAACAGCTACCATTAACGATGTTCAAAGAGTCTAGATACAGTACAAATACGCTCTAGACAAGGATGCCATTTTGATACTCATTCAGATCTCAACTTCAGATACAGTTCAGATACGCTCCAGACAAGGATGCCATCCTGATACTTATTCAAATTTCAAGATACAATCCAGATACGCTCCAAACACGATACGCTCCAAACAGGTCTTCATGCTTCCTCAGGTTTACTGAAAAAAATAATGTTTGTTCTCAGAGCATGATTTGTTGGGACAAGAGATAGAAATTAAGATTGTTATTTAGGACACTCTTGATTGTGGGATTCAGGTTGACCAGATGATTTGCGTCCTTAAAACATTTGTTTGGTTAGGAAATGGAATATACAGTGCGTGTTTCTTTGAAATGCAGTTACAAAATTATTGGGATTACTTGGAATTTAAGTTACCAGACTAGAGTATTTTGTTTCAAATATCTTGATTGGGAATTTCAAAAATCAATTAGGATGCGAAATTACAAGTTTTTGTTGATAAAGAATTTCAATTGACACCAGAATATTTCATGTTACAACTCAAGATTTTCTCCGATTTCAAACATTTGGTACAAAACAATTTATTCTTTAATACTTTATGTTTTACATTTTATCGTATTTAAAGATGAATTGGTACAATTATTGGATACAATAAAAGAATGATTTTTCTAAACTACAAAGAAAATCCAAATGTTTGATTGGCCTAGGAGAATTAATCTATGCCAAAGTTTGTCTGAAGATTGAAGGCGTATCAAATTCCTTTGCTTATCTCCAAGACTTCCATGCTTGCCACAAATTTCTTGCCTTCTTTGCTTTATCATATCCAATTGTGCTCACATGAAAACAAAAGAAAGAAAATGTGATTAGTACAAAATCATATGGGCATGAGCAAGAATTTTTCAAAAAAAAAAAAGCATTCATCATTAAGGTTTGCAAAAATGGAATCAGAATGCCATTTTATTTCATCACAATCTATTTCCTATTTGAAAATCACAAGAAGGTTACCCTTCTTGGTTCACAAAAAGAAAAACAAGAAGAAATGCTACAAAGCTGTCCAAACAACAAGAAATGCTACAAAGCTGTCCAAACAATAAGAAATGCTACAAAGCTGTCCAAACAAGCAGAAGTGCGCAAACTGTCCAAACAAAATACAAGCAAACTATCCAAACAAAATGCAAGCAAACTGTCCAAACAGAATGTTACAAACTTAAGCAAACAAAATGCTCAAACTGCATCACAAACAGCAGCCTCAAAAAAATCAAACAAACAGCTTTGTCAAAACAACAAACAACATCAACAAAAGTTAAAGCAGGCAGCAATGCAACAATAAGCAAATAGCTAAGATGCTAAGTCAAACAAAAACTTGTTCAAGAAGCATAAAGTCATCATTTTCCATGAAAACCTTTCAGAATTGGAAAAAAAAGGAAAAAGAGGTATTTTCTTTCTTATTGTCATTGAGAGAGAAGAGAGGAAAGAAGTCACCTAGGTTATTGGAATGCACAGCCTTGCTGCCCTGCCTGTCACAAGTTGCATAGAATGTGCTAAAAGGAAAAACTGCAATAAAAAAGCCATAAGGACATTATATTAAAATATTCAATTTGTTGGTTTCCCTCCATTTTGAATATGTATAACAGAAGCAGGGTCAATATAATAGGAAGGAAGCAATAGAAAGAACACAGGTATGAAGCTGAAAACATAAGTCTCAAACTGATAAAACCAGTAGCCATCCTCAAAATACAAAAGGCTGTCAAAACCTCAAAACTCCAAGCCTGCAACAAGTCTCAAACACACAAGTCTCAAGTTGAAAACATAGGAACCCTCATCAAAGCAAACCTGTTAACCAACAGAACAAAAAACCAAAAGACAATAGCCCAGCATCAAAACCAAACCAGAAAAAACCTGTCAAACATCCACAAATCCAAAACAACAAGGAACTCAAACTGTCAACCAAACCTGTAAAACCTCTAAAACATAACCAAAAACCTGCTGAACCATCAAAATGCCCATCAACTGTCCAAGAAAAGTCAACAAAACACAAAAACTAGAAACATCATAAAACAACAAAAACTTCAAACTCACAAAACCAGAACCATCATCAAAAAAATCAATAAACACCAGTAATCATCAAACTCCCAAAAACCAGAACCATCATCAAACAACAAAACTGTTAACCAATCAAACAGTAATCCTCACCATTCAACAAAGAAAACAGAAGAAAGTTACCAAAAAAATCACGATCTCATCCTCATCTCTTCCCCTCGCGCAAACTTCCGCTACCAAAGGAACGTCGTCCTCAGTCTCGCCGTCCCTATCCCATTTCACAGAAAAAAGTCTCCAACAGGTATGAGCTTTTCCTCTTTCTCGTGAATCCCTAAACCTATTTTCTGTAGTTCAATAGATAATAAAGTTATTTAGCAGAAAACATAACAAGATGAAAATCAGTAAATCGTTAAGCTTTAAGAATAACAAAACCTTACCTTCTTTTAAAGAAAATCACTAGAGCTTGATTAGGAGGACGAGATTGGTGGCGTTCCGGTAACAGAGAGTGAGAGGGAGGACAAGGACGAATCAATTTCGTTCCTTTAGGGTTCAAATCCGAAATTAGGGTTTCCAAAAGATGTGAATCGCGATAAGGGTTTAGCATGGAGAGAGCGATTTGTTCGCAAAATTAGGCAGGGACAGGTAGTGTAGATGTTTGGAGGTTTTCAATAAACGTAAAAATGGCTAGGATGAATGAACGAAGATGAGAGCGGCGCTATGAACAGACAAGGGTTTCAAACCCTAATTTCGTTTGTGTCCCTTAATCAACATCTAAGTGCAGTTTAAGAAACATGGGCTTGTTTGTTTGTTAATCCCTAAGCCCATTTACGCCTTTGCTGGTCTCACCCCCCCCCCCCCCCCCCCCCCCCTTTGGCCTGTTTTTGTATTACAGCAATAACATTTTTCCTTTTGGGCCTCACATCTCAAATCATCTTAAGCCCATACATTTTCTTTAATTGGTTTTCTTCCCATTTTCTTTTTTTGTTATACAATTGCTAATAAAACATAAAGTTTTTTTTTATAGATTTAAGTTTTGTAAATAGTTTTCATCATTTTCTTTCTTTAATAAATTTTGCTTTTAAATTTATTTGACTTAATAAAACACCAAAAAAATAATAATTTAGTTTATTTGTTTTCTTTAGATTTTACATAATTAATAAAATACAAAAAAAATAAAGATTTTAATTTAATCAATTATTTTTATTTTTTAGAATAAGTTTTGCTTTTCTCTTTTCAAGTAAATACTTAACATTTCATACTATGTTGCTTTTATTTTCATAGATTATCATAGCTTTAATTAAATTTCACAAAATTCGATTTGGTTGTATTGTTTGCTATTTGGATTTTGCTATATCATTTGATTCATCCCCATTTGTAAAAATTGTACCCCCATTCCCGAATATTTTGTAATAGCGTAGAATTTCAATTCCCGCAATTTACTGTTTTCCATATACTGTATAGTAATTAGGCGTGTATGGCAAGATTCAAAAAATCAATTGCTACATGACCTAATCAAAGAATAAAATAACTTGAAACCAACATACTTTTTCACACGCTCACCTCTAGGTTGCCTCGGAAATACGATCATGTCCCTCGAATATGGGACGCTCTAGCAATGACCCTTCGATAAAAAAGATCGTAGTCCCTCGATGACCCTCGATGTTGCCTTCGATAAAATGATCTCGTCCCTTACAAAAATTGCTAAAGCGTCTCATAAGTTGCTTTCGATGATTGTGAAATTGACCTGCGCATGTCCCTTCACATCCAACGGTGGGGCTTCTTACCAAATCAATGATAAGATAGCACCATTAAAAGGAGGAAGAAAAGAACAATTTAAGACCTTTCGAGTAGATAGATTCTCTCTTAGTTACTCGCTTGCTCACGATAAAAACTTTTCACACCTACACTTTCATTTCAAAACATTTTCAAAAGATAAAACGTTTTGTATACGTTCTTATAGAGACGAGAACCATTTCAAAACATCTTTTCAAAACACTTTTCGAAACACGATTCACAAACACATCTTTGAACCACTTTTCGAAACAAAAATTTGTATACGTTCTTATAGAGACGAGAACCATTACAAAGAGATTTTTTCAAAATACTTTCAAAGCCCACACCACAAGCACACTATCAAATGAAAGCAAGTGATATAAACGAGTATCTAAGAGCCCATGGAAAACCATGGATGAAAAGGGTGCTAATACCTTCCCTTTTCATAATCTACCCCTCGAACCCGAGAAATAATCTCGAAAGGTCTTTCCTGTGCTTTTTTACCTTTCCTTTTGGATAAAAGGAAAGTCGTTGGCAACTTTTGCTAACCGCACAAGTGTGATCGAAACGCAAAACATCAAGTCAGTTCTCCCACCGTATCACACCAGTCAACCTAGCGGGTCATTTTTATGTGTAGTATCTTTTTATTATGTTCGCGTTCACGGGGTGTGGAAGATCTTCATCGTCCATAGTGGTAAGTATCATTGCACCACCCGAAACTATCTTCTTAATCACAAATGGCCCTTCGTAGGTGGGAGTCCATTTCCCCCTAGGATCACCCTGCGGTAAGATGATGTGCTTTATTACCAATTCACCAGCCTGATATACCCGATGCTTGATTTTCTTATTGAAGGCTTTGATCATACGCTTCTGATATATTTGACCGTGACAAACAGCTGCAAGCCTCTTCTCGTCAATAAAATTCAACTGATCCATCCTATTCTGAATCCATTCATCTTCGTCTAAGTCTTTATCTTTCATGATTCTCAAGGAGGGAATCTGATCTTCGACAGGTAAGATAACCTCCATTTCATAGACCAGAGAGAATGAGGTTTCCCCAGTTGATGTTCGAGCTGAAGTGCGATAACCATGAAGAGCAAATGGTAACATCACCTGCCAGTATTTGTAGGTCACTATCATCTTCTGTATAATCTTCTTAATGTTCTTATTGGCGGCTTCCACTGCACCATTCATCTTTGATCGATACATAGAAGAATTATAGTGCTTGACCTTGAACTGTGTGCAGAGTTCTGTGATCTTAGTGTTGTTGAGATTGGTACCACTATCTGTGATAATCCTTTCAGGGATGCCATACCGATAAATAAGGTTATGCTTAATGAACCGAGCAACCACATTCTTGGTAACAGAGGCAAATAAGGCTGCTTCAACCCACTTTATGAAGTAATCAATGGCGACAAGGATGAAGCGATGTCCGTTAGAAGAAGTAGGTTTAATCTCTCCAATTATATCAATGCCCCACATTGCAAACGGCCAAGGAGCAGTCAAGACATTCAGTGGTACTAGAGGCACATGTACTTTATCAGCATAGATCTGACACTTATGACAAGTTCTCGAGTGGCGATGGCAATTCGTTTCCATATCGAAAAATAGTAACCCACTCTCAGAATTTTCTTAGCCATAGTATGTCCACTGGAATGATCACCAAAGGTACCTTCGTGCATATCTTCCATAATCTTCTCCGCCTCTTTCTTGTCCATACAAAGAAGCAGAGTCGAATCATGGTTGCGCCTGTACAGTATTCCGTTGCTCAAGAAGAACTTAGCTGAGAACCTCCGTAGGAATTTCTTATAGTTGATAGACACCCCTTCAAGATACTCTTGAGCCTCAAGATATCTTTTAACTTCATGAAACCAAGGCTTCTCTTTTACTCTGTCAGTGTCAACTTCGTAGCAGTGTGCCAGTTCGTCTAGCCTTTCAATGGTAATTCTGGGAGCCTCGTTGTCCCATCTGACTTTGAACATAGACAACATGGTAGCTAACGCGTCTGCCAATAGATTCTCTTCTCTTGGGATATGCTCAAAAGTAATCTCCTCAAACTACGAAATTAAAGTTAATACATGCTCTCGGTATGGAATGAGATTTGAATGCTTAGTATCCCATTCTCCCTTAATCTGACTGATTACCAGGGCTGAGTCTCCATAAACACTCAAGAACTTGATTCTCAGATCAATGGCAGCTTTAATACCCATGATGCATGCTTTACATTCAACCATATTGTTGGTATAGTCAAAGCATAATCTGGCAGTAAAAGGTGTATGGCAACCTTGAGGAGAGATAATTACAACACCAATTCGGTTCCCAAGTGCATTAGAAGCTCCGTTGAAAACCATAGTCCATCAGGTTCTTCATAATCTGTAACTAGCATAATATTCTCATATGAGAATTCGAAATTCATAGATTGGTAGTCGTCCATGGCTTGATGAGCCAAATTATCTGCCAGTACACTTCCTTTGATTGGTTTCTGAGTGGTATACTGTATATCATATTCTGTTAAGACCATTTTCCATCAGGCTATCCTTCCGGAGAGAGCTGGGCTTCTCGAATACGTATTTGATGGGATCCATTTTAGAGATCAACAAGGTAGTATGAGCCAACATATACTGTCTTAGTCGACAAGCAACCCATGCCAAAGTGCATAAATTTTTTTTGAGCAGTGAGTATCTTGTTTCATAGTCGGTAAACTTTTTGCTAAGGTAGTATATTGCATGCTCTTTTCGACCAGACTCGTCATGTTGCCCCAATACACACCCCATTGAGTTCTCTAAAATTGTTAGTTACATGATCAGAGGTATTCCTTCAACTGGAGGCATTAAAATGGGAGGTTCTTGTAGGTACTACTTGATTTTTTCAAATTCCATCTGACAATCGTCATTCTATTTCACTACCTAATCTTTCTTCAACAACTTAAAGATCAGTTCACAAGTAGCGGTCAAATGAGAAATAGATCTAGCAATGTTATTCAGTCATCCCAAGAAACCTGTAACTTCCTTCTCGGTATGGGGAGGAGGAATTTCTTGAATAACTTTGACTTTAGAGGGATCAACCTCAATACCTTTACCACTGACAACAAAACCCAGGAGTTTATTGAATCTCACCCCAAAGGTGCACTTGTTCGGATTCAATCTCAACTTGTATTTCTTCAGCCTTTCAAACAAATTGTGTAAATGGTCCAGATGCTCTTCTTCAGTCTGTGATCTGGCTATCATATTATCTACATAGACCTCTATCTCGTGATGAATCATATCATGGAACAAAGCTACCATAGCACACTAATATGTTGCGCTGATATTCTTCAACCCAAAAGGCATAACCTTGTAGCAGAATGTGCCCCACAGTGTAACAAAAGTATTTTTTTTCCATGTCTTCAGATGCCATCTCGATCTAATTATATCCCGAGAAACCATCCATGAAGGATAATACCTTGTGCTGAGCGGTGTTGTTGACCAAAATATCAATATGTGGAAGCGAGAAGTCATCCTTGGACTGGCCCTGTTCAGATCCCTATAGTCTACACACATATGTACCTTTCCGTATTTCTTTGGTACTAGGACAACATTCGTAACCCATCGAGGATATGATGTCACTACTTAGAAACCTGCATTGAATTGTTTCATAACCTCAGCCTTGATCTTCTCTGACATCTCATGATGCATACAACGAACCTTCTGCTTTACTGGAGAACAAACTTCTTTCATCGGCAGATGGTGAACCATAATATCGGTATCAAGCCCTAGCATGTCTTCGTATGACCAAGCAAAAATATCAACATTTTCATGCAACATCTGTATCAACCTGTTCTTGACACTGCCCTATAGATTGGCACCTATCTTGACTTCCTTCATGTCTGACTCAGAACCCAAGTTTACCACTTCAACTGGATCTTCATGTGGTTGAATAACTTTCTCTTTTTGCACTAACAGTCTGGAAATTTCTCCTAGTACCTCACAATCTTCCTCACCTCCATCCTCATCTTGGTAGATCAGATTTTCAAAGTCATAAGTGGCAATAACAAAATCGTTATCAACGGGATCCATAATGGATGTGGATCTGCAATGTATTGTATGGGTGTATGTAAGAACACACAACTATTCGAAAGTGATAAAAGTGAAAAGAAAGAAAGAGAGCACAAAATTAGAATGCAAAACATCCAATTCTTTTATTAAATGAAAAATATACTTATGAAATGAAAACCCTTAACAAATAAATCGTTGGGCCCCGGGTAAGACACAAAGATTAAAGTCATCTTTTAAAAGTTACATAACAAAAACTTGAAAAGCAAGAAAACAGAAAATGGCATTTACTCATGTCTGAAGGAGAGTGGGATAACATCTTCAGTCTTCTAATTGCAGATCCCGTTGTCGGTAGTAGGGAAGATCCAGCTGTCAAAGTCACTATCAACCTTTTCCATAGAAGAAACAACATCAATAGCATTTACACCCTTGTCGTGCTTCAGTATAGGTGTAGTAATCACATTGGGAGTCTCTGGATGATCAAACTCAATCTCTTTACTGTCAATTAGATCTTAAATTTTGTTTTTAGGGTCCATCAGTTGTTGGTGTCATGCCCAGAACTGTTGGAATGGTAGGTGCATCTCGTGCTCAGATTGTACTTAGGAGAGGAGGTGTTTGGGTTCCGAGGAGGATCCCTTAGCATAATTAGCTCTTCTTTTAGTAAATGTTATAACGCCTGAGATAATGGCATATTAATCTTGGTGAACAGCCTTCCTGGAGGATCTGACCTACGCCCATTGCCCTGTTGTTGTTATTGAAAAGGTGCAAGATTAGAAATTAATATTGTTCCCACAAACTGATTGCTGTCTTTTTTACCATGGCCCTTCGGGCCATAAACATCATTGGTCTCCTTATTACCATTAAAAGTCTTTTTCATAACACTCGAAGACGCATCCACTTGAATTTTTCTGCTCTTAATACCACTTTCAACTTGTTCTCCAGTTAGAATCAGCTTAGTAAAACCAGATGAGGAGCTTCCAATCAGATGATTAAAGAATGGACCTGTTAGAGTTCCCATGAACATATCAACTAGCTCCCGGTCCGACAAGGGAGGTTTCACCCTTCCAGCTAAGTCTCTCCACTTATGGACATATTCTTTGAACCCTTCATTTGAGCCCATAGTCATGTATTGTAATTGCTCACGAGTTGGTGCAAGGTCAGCATTGTATTGATACTGTATGTAAAAAGCAGCCGCCAATTCTTCCCAAGTGCGGATGTTGGTTCCCTCCAGCTGATAGAACCACTTGAGTTGTGTACCAGACAAACTTTCCTGAAAGAAGTGCGCCCATAACTTTCGGTCAACAATATGGGGTTGGATCTTCCGAACATAGAACCTCAGATGAAGTTTTAGACAAGACACACCGTCATATTTAGTAAAAGTTGGGACCTTGAACTTGTGAGGGATAACTACCCCCTAGATAAGAATCAGCTCTCCAAAATCTAATCCAGACACTTTCTGGATTTCCATAGCCTTAAGACGGTCTTCTAGCTGCTTCTAACTTTCGTCAGCAGGAGGATACTGCTCATCAAAATAGTCTTCATGCTCAGAAATTTTACCATAACCAAAGTTGCTTCCACCTTCAACCCTGACACTTCTACCATCCTTCTCTTGGTTGTCATCTTCATCAGAGGTGATATCAGCAGTTTGAACTGGTTTAATAAGACCTTTGAATCTTCTTCCCATGTTGAGAATAACAATTGGCTTCCGAGTCTTCTTTTTTTTGGCGATGAGCACCATTATATCTTTTTGTCCTTTAGCTAGATTCAGGAGGGTCTCCTAGAATTGGGCATTTTGAGCTTGGATTTTCTTAACAGTTTGTTCAAGAGCCACCTTTTACTGAAATAAACAACAAGAAGTTGATAAAACCTGTATGGGAAAACCTATTTATATAATGATGCATGATATGCAGATGCAATGTTCTCAAGGATTGTCGCGGGATTTAAATTTGTTTAAATAAAAGGAAACAAAAGAAATTTTAGTAGTAAACTCAAGTTACAATTACTTTTAATAAAAAAGTTACAAAATAGTAAAATACAAATTCAAGTCTCCCATTGACGCATCCTCTTTTTGTTGACATATGCGTTAAGACTTTGCTCTTCGTGGAGTCGTTTTGTCAGCTCCAATACTTTCCTCTCACTAGCATAGAACTAAGCTTTGAAGGTATCTCTTTCTTATTTAAGTTGAATCTAGGACTTCTATAGTTCTTCGAAGTCGGTAGGCATATCATAATGAAGGACGATATGAGAAACATATCCTTCAACAACAGGCTCTATGATCACTGGTAAGATAGCAGGATATAACATTTTAAGATTCTGAGCACGAGACTGCACCCATCTGAGGTAAGGCTCTAGAGGAATGGAATTATTGTATCCCAAATTCTTGCTATCAATCTTGTTGACCGCACCCCAAGAATGTATAAACCTTTTATGGTAATTCTGAGGATCGTTCTCATAGTCGAACATAATACCCTGGATGAGCATATCATGAGGACCGTCTCTTCAAGCATAACCGAACCGACGCAGAGCTAGAGAAGGGTTGTAAGTGATACCCCCTCTTATACCCAGGAGTGATACATTAGAAAATTCCCCACAACGATCAATGATAGTGACATCTTCCTAAGATTGAGAACACCAATGGATATCTGCATGAGTGAGCGATATCAACCTTTGAGACAACCTCAAACCTTGTTCGTTCTTCATCATTGGTCAGGGAAGGTGCGGAATAAACCACCTGGATAGTAGAGATATGTAACACATAAGAGTTCCTCGCTTCTTCAAAGTATGAGTGTGGAGGGAATGCAGGATATCTCCGAGTATAGGTACCATATTATGAGTGATAAATATCTTGATGGCACTCATATCTATGAATTGGCCCGGATTAGGGAATAGTACCAATCCATAAATCATCAAAGCCAACATATCCTCGAAAGCACGAAAATCTATGGCATCTAGAAATCCCTGAGCCTTCTCTATCAAAAATTTAGGAGAGAAACCCTTGACTCTGTTCCTCGTTTCCCAATTGGATACAATGTCTGATCGTTTCAGATGTAGGGCTACTGCAACATCTTCAGGTTTCAGAGCTTGCTCTAAATTGGTGAAAGGTATCTGATCTAGAATAGGAACTTCGAGCAACTTAAAGAATTCTTCCATTTTGGACACCAACTGATAATATGGGAAGATAAATAGTGATGCTTCGCATCAAAGAACTGGAAAAGAACACTCATCATGTCTTCCTGAAAGCCAGTGGTAACCAAACTGAGTAGATGACCATGTCTCTTGGTGAACTGAGAATTGTCGGGAACCTTTGCGGCTAATTCCTTAAGCTGAGAAGGTACCCATAGGAAGTTGATCAGAATGGTATTCCTACGACTAGAAGCCATGACCCAACAACATAGAACAAAGATAAATCCCCTAGATCCTTGAAATGGTTAGTCATGATGTTATGGTGTTATGATGTTATGATGTCATAATATCATGTTCAAATAGATAATCAAACATAAGCAAAGCACACAAGGCCTTAGTTTATGCTTGCGTGGGGTTTGTAGGTATGTACCCTCTTGAAGTTTAGTTGGCTCAACCTTTCCTAAAGAAGTAACCGAGTTCTAGGGATCTCAATATCACTGATCTTTCCCACAAGTTTCGTCTAGCCCGACAATTGACTTGCCACCAAACAAAACTCGAGAGTCAAATCTCAATGAGTGCAGTATCGAGTATCTACCAACTTCGAACTGCACCAAAGCCGGCTATCTCACTACCTTCTAATGGCTAAGTTGGGTCAATTAAGGTTCTAAGGTCAGTTAGTGCTTATGACACCATGCGGCAGCCTAGTATGCTACCCGACTGACTCGAGGGATACCAGTACAAACCAATGTGTCACACTAATGTAGCCTTCATCTCAACCATATCACTATATGCGGTATAGTTTCCATTATCTATTGCTACTTAACTAAAATGTTCCCCAGATCCGGATATAGGATCTTTTCAAGAAATAACCCAAACAACCCTTTAAAATAAAGCAGACAAATCAAACAAGGAAAGCATTTAAAAGTGATATAACTCCAAGGTAATCACACTTAAATTTTCCCCCAGCAGAGTCGCCAGTACTGTAACACGGTGGGAGAACTGACTTATTTTTGCGTTTTATCGCAAATGTTACGGATAACAAGAGTCGCCACCGACTTTTCTTCTATCCAATAAGGAAAGGGTTAAAATAATAGGAAAGACCTTGAGATTATTGAGTTCGGGGGATAGTTATGAAAAGGGAATGTGTTAGCATCCTTTTCATCCATAGTTATCTACGGGCTCTTAAAAGCTAGCTCACTTTTTTTTGAAAATGCTTTGTGTTGTATGTTTGAAAATATTTTGAAAAATGCCTAAGTGCGACAAACTTTCTAATGATTCTCGTATCAGTTGAGAATGCGTACAAAGTGTTTGTTTTGAAAATATTTCAGAAAAGTGTTTGTGAAAAGATGTTTTTTGTGTCAGCAAGCGATTACGAGCTATCTACCTACTCAAAAGTCTTTCGTGTTATTTTATTCCTCCTTAGATAGTGATATCCCTCCATTAGTTAGTAGGAAGCCCTATCGTTGGATGTGAAGGGACAGGAGCGGGTCATCGTACAATCTTAAAGGCAACTCATTGGGCGCTTTAGTAATTTTATCGTAAGGGACTAAGATCGTTTATCGAAGGTAGCATCGAAGGGTCATCGAGGTACTATGATCTTTTTAATCTGAGGGACTTTGCGAAAGCGTCCCCACGTTCGAGGGACATGACTGTTTAATTGAAAGGTAACAAGTAGGGTCACCCTAGAGGTGAGTGTGTGAATAGTATATTGAATTATGTTATTTATCTTGCATTTAGGATTATTTAACGGTTGATTTTAGATCTTGCCATACATGCCCTAATTACTAGCAGTTATAAGGAAAGAAGTAAAGACAAAAATTAAAATTCCTACGTTATTACAATGCTTCAGGAAAGGGGGAACAAACCACAAAAATTGGGGGGAAATAGAAAGTAAATAAAACCCTAGTTAAACTATTACATTCCATAGCAGTTACATAATAGGAAAACTAATGCAAAAGCGCGAGAAGATTGTAAAATAAGAGGAAAATTATTTGATGAAAAAATACTTGATAACTAACCTAATGTCTAATTAATTTTAATTGATTAAAAAAGTCAGGTAATTAAACTAGGAAAACCCTAAAATCTAAGTCGATTTTAAGTTAATTGAGAAAACCTAAAAAATAAAATTAGGGTTTATTGGTAAAAACCTAAACTAAATTAAGGTTAATTAAATAAACCTAAAATTGATTAAATTAAAAAACCCAGATTAATTATTTGAGTTTATTAAAAAAACAAATATTTGTTAATAATGTTAGGTTTTAAGAAAAAGATTTGGTTAATTTGAAGAAAAAGAAAGAAGGAAAAGGGTTAGAAGAATAGAGAATTAAGAATAGAAAAATAAACCAGTAGAGGTGGGTGTTGAACCCACACCCTCAAGGATTTCCCGCAACATGCCTACCACTAGGATAAGTGCGTGATTGTGTCCAGGATATGCATCCAACGCGTTTTGTAATCAACCTGCAAAAACATGAGAAATTAAAGAAACAAAATGTCAAAAGGCTGGATCGAACCCTGGCCCTTCAGTACCAATGCCTTAGCGCGCGCTCTTGCTAGTGGGGTGGCTGTTTCATTCGTTCATATAATTAATCAAATTAAATATAATATATAAACAAATGTAATGGCCAGAGAAGTGCCGGAGTCCTAGCTCTGGTCGTCTTCTCCGACAACCTATGTCATCTAAAACCTGCAAATTCAAACAGTTAGTGATCCAAAACGTCATATCCCCCCTAATTCAACCCTCCTGAATCCAAATATAGGCTTAGTTTTGGCTAAAAGTCTTTGGATCGTGAATTTTGAAGCAAGAACCCTAACTCGGTTCAAGAATGGAATTCAAGACCTGGACGTCAAAAACCTCATGTAACGATTGCAACCTATTCTGAACATACATATAAATTGATTTGGATGGTTATAAACGTTCAACAATGCATGGAATTAAAAATATATGAATGATAAAAAATCAAGAATCAGCCATAGCCTATATGCATGTTACAGGGTCTTTGGATCATGGTAACCAATCCAATCTTACCCTTCAATATTCCTAGAAGCAAATGGAATGGAGGTTTGGTAGTGAGAAGGCTTGGAAATGGGGTTTTCAAGACTTAGGGTTCTTGAGAAAAAATTGCTATTTTTTGACAATATTAAGAGGCAAGAATTTCGTGTCCTTGCTCTTGTCTTGATGCCTGAATATATAGAGAATTTTTAGGGCAAAAACCAATGGGCTTGGACCTTGTAGTAGATGTAATTTTTATCTTATTTATTTTGTTTTATTAATGAATTAAATCAAAAATAATAAAAACAATAAAAATAATAAAAATAAAATAAGGCCAAAGGGTGTATGAGTGAATCCTGAGGTGTATGAAGATTATAACACACGTTTGGACCTCAAAATCATGGCCCAATAGTCCAAAATATCAAGATTGCTTAATTTGAACTTTATGCATTTGCTCAAAATTTCCCAACTTGCAATGATCATAACTTATTCAATTTTTATCTTTTGAAGGTGATCTTGGACCTTTTGGAAAGTTCAATATGTCCTATACAACCTCTATGTTGATCATTTTTGCTTTTGAAGACTCTATCTTGATGTAAGTTGCCTTGACAAAAATTGTCTTTTTGTTGACTTTTAAAATGACCTATAATGTATTAGCTTATATCTTTCAAATAATGCATTTTTTGGACTTGATCTTAGAAAGATAAAGTTGTAGAGAACTAAATTCCTTTAAAAATGGGCTTTTGTTGGAGAAAATATGATGAAGCATGTGAACGTTATGTTTGGTCAAAGTTCAGTTGACTTCTCCTAAGAAAACCCTAATTTGGCAACTTTTGACTTTTGGTGATTTGAGAGATTTTCTTGAGGAATCATGATCAACCCTTGATAAAATAATGAATATCACTTTAAAATGTCGATGTTAACCAAAAATATTGAAGTTTGACTATATATTGTCCACATTTGACTTTTTACCCAATACAATTGATTTTCCATCATTTGAATAATTGACTGAGCAAACTTGTGATGCAATACTTAAAACTTGACATAAGAAATATTGAAAACCTATGGATAACCATGAAAACCACTTGAGACCTTGAAAAATCCATCTTACTTACAAATACCAAACCCTAGTTGTGGATCCATTTCTTAGGAGGAGAATTTGTCTGATCAATTCTTGAGCCACCTTGAGCAAATGAGAACCTCATGAAAATGTCTTGAATAAAAATGAAAGAGAAAATTTTGAGATACAACCATTACCTTATTCCAATTCTTCCAAACACCCCCAATTAATGTTAAACCCTACCGCTATCCATATTCACAAAAGGAGGCTATGACAAACATTATTCAAGAAATGCTTCTTGATGGGATTATTAAACCTAGCAATAGTCCTTTTTTCGTCCCCCGTGCTTTTGGTACGCAAAAAAAGATGTCTCATGGTGTTTTGTGTTGATTATAGAGCCCTTAACACAGTCACTATTCATGATCGTTTCCCCATACCCTCCATAGATGAACTTTTTGATGAACTGGGTTCTACCACTATTTTTTCTAAGATTGATTTTTGGCATATGAGGATACACATAAAACAACTTTAAAATGTTTGATGGGCACACTGAGTTTTTAGTAATGCCCTTTGGTCTCACTAACACTCCTAGTTCTTTTCAAACGGAAATGAATGATTTGCTTCAACCATATTTACGATGATTCATTTTAGTATTATGATGATTCATTTTAGTATTTTTTGATGACATTTTAATTTACAGTTCTTCATTATCTGACCA
This sequence comes from Vicia faba, assembly GCA_948472305.1. Lineage (NCBI taxonomy): Eukaryota > Viridiplantae > Streptophyta > Magnoliopsida > Fabales > Fabaceae > Vicia > Vicia faba. The sequence goes on along the minus strand of OX451741.1, from coordinate 941,307,865 downwards.
TGTTCAGCAATTAAAGTTGATTTTAGAATTGTTGTTTACTAACCATTTTTATGCCAAATTATCCAAATGTGTGTTTATTGTTCCTATTAGTCACATTATCTCCAGCGAAGGTGTAACCCCTGATCCTACAAAGTTTAAAGCTATGTTAAACTGGCCTCAACCTCATTCACTCACATCTCTAAGAGGTTTTTTAGGCCTCACCAGCTTTTATATAATGTTTGTTTGAAATTATGCCTCTCTTGCTGCTCCCCTCACCGGTTTGCTTCGCTCTACTAAATTTAGATGGAGTACATAAGCTGAGTTAGCTTTTACAACATTAAAAAAGGAAATGACTGAAACTCATGTCTTGTGTCTTTCGAACTTTTCTCAATTATTTATTTTGGAAACTGTGGCTTCTACTATAGCTATTGGTGTTGTGTTATCCCAGCAAGGACATACTTTGGCTTTCTTTAGCAAAAAACTATGCAACCGTCTCCAATCTTCCTCTGTGTACGTCCGTGAGATGTATGGAATCACTGAATCAGTAAAGAACCTATTGGTACAGACTATTCAGACTTCAGAGCAGCAGAAATGGGCGGCGTAATTACAAGGCTTTCCTTTTGATATTTTCTATAAACCTGTGAAATCAAATCAAGTTGCCGATGCATTAAGTCGCATTTAATCTGTAGATGACACCATTCTTCTCTCTATTTCTTTATTTGTGCCCCTTCTCATCCGCCAAATACAAAGGTACTACAAACATAACAATGACAGTCAAATACTTATGTCCAAGGTCTTAACTGATCAGAATATGCGGTCCCTATTCCAGGTCAAAAATAATCTCATCTACTATAAAGACAAAGTTTTCATTCGTCCTGTCAGCGAGTTACGTTGGCAAATTTTAACTGAATTTCAATCTACCCCGATATCAAGACATTATGGCCTTCAACCTACTTAGGCTCGACATTGTTCTTCCTTTATTTGACCTGGCATTTACAAAGACACCAAAAATTTTATTCAACAATGTTGTGTTTGTCAGCAGAATAAATACATTCCAAAGAGGAAACAAGGACAACTACAACCTCTTCCAACCCCTAACCAATTTTGGGAAGACCTAACTATGGATCTCATAACACATTTACCCGTTTCTTTCGGCCACACAGTCATCTGGGTCATTGTTGACAGACTCACAAAGTTTTATCACTTCATTGGACTCCCCACCAAGTTCACAGCAAAAGATCTAACCTTACGCTTTTCAGTGGAAGTTTGTCATCTTCACGTCATGCCGAAATCCATCATCTCTGATAGAGCCGCCCTTTTTCTGAGTGCGTTCTGGAAAGAGATCGTTCATTCCCAAGGCACTACTTTGAAGTACAACACAACGTATCACCCTGAAACAGACGGACAGACTGAAGTGGTTAATCGTTGTTTAGAAACTTATTTATGTTGTTTTGCTAGTGAACAACCTAAAAAGTGGTTCAACTACTTACATTTATTCGATTTTTGGCACAAGAACTTCCATGATTCCGTTAATATATCTCCTTTAGAGGCACTACACGAACGAGATCCTCCATCTCTTCTTCAATACCTTCCAGGTTCCTCCCCTTAGGTAGAATTTGACATGTCCCTTCAACAAAGAGAAGCATTACTATCCAATTTAAAACAAAACTTGGCTCACAACAGACAAGCCATGGAAACCAAAAACAATAAAAAAAGAACGAATTATACCTTTAAGGAGGGTGATTTGGTTTGTCTTCTCCTTCAACCCTACCGTCAAACACCGGTGCACCGCCGTGTCTCCAACAAAATGTCTAAGCATTTCTTTGGGCCATTTCGGATCCAACACAAAATTGGAAAAGTAGCTTTTCACCTTATGCTTTATCCATACTCCAAGATCCATCTGGTGTTTCACGCTTCTCAACTTTGTGCTTACCACGACCCAGATACCACCTCCGATGTAACTCTGATTCCTTTTGAGTTTGAATATATGAGAGAAACCACCGACCAAACCGTCATCTCACATGCAACAAGCCTTTGGGATGGTACTTCACAAACCTCAACAAGGTCGGATCTTGAAACTTTGAAAACAGTTGAAAGAAAAGAGTTAGAAAATTAGAAAGGAGATGACAAAATTTCAGAAGATTTGAAAGATGAACTTAAGAAAGAGAAGTTTATACTTTGGGAACCGGGTGAAGGTGAAGAGTGAAATAGGGTTCAAGACTTACAAGTCCCCTCTTTTTTTTTTTTAGTTTTTGCTTTTTCATCGGTGAGTATCTGGAAAACGAATACGCAAATAGAATAAGAAACACAATGCTTTTATTGAAGGTAATAATTTTCTTTAAAAGAGAACATAATTCAGATATTGAAAGATATTACAATTCTAAAACAATAAACTTGCTGAAAGAAAATAATCAACGGGAAAGGGTATTCTAGGCACGCTTGCGGATGTCTTCTCTGAAGCAGTCGACCATTGTTTTACAAAGCTTGAGGAATTCATTAACGTCTTTTGGGAGAGGGACCATCACACTTTCTGCGTCTCTCAAACTTCTAGGGATGTATTCAATAAGATTATTGGGTAAGAAGGCGAGTATCTCATGCTTGTCCTTGTAGTATCGGTCCTCTCGGTAGAGGTTGGGAATTATCTTGTGGTTACCCCTACTTGCTTGGGCGATATTTGCATATTGTTCCTCCCAATACATCTTTTCAGCCATCATCTTCGTATAAAGTCTCTGTTGTATCAGGAAATCTTTTCAGAGACCTTCTAGCTCAAGGCATACCTTCTCGTACTCTTCATTTTTCTGGGCAAGAAGTCTTTCTGCCATCATCTTCGTAAGGTGTTTCCCTTGTCTTTTTGTTGACTTTTAAAATGACCTATAAAGTATTAGCTTATATCTTTCAAATAATGCATTTTTTGGACTTGATCTTAGAGAGATAAAGTTGTAGAGAACTGAATTCCTTTAAAAATGGGCTTTTGTTGGAGAAAATATGATGAAGCATGTGAACGTTATGCTTGGTCAAAGTTCAGTTGACTTCTCCTAAGAAAACCCTAATTTGGCAACTTTTGACTTTTGGTGATTTGAGAGATTTTCTTGAGGAATCATGATCAACCCTTGATAAAATAATGAATATCACTTTAAAATGTCGATATTGACCAAAAATATTGAAGTTTGACTATATATTGTCCACATTTGAGTTTTTACCCAATACAATTGATTTTCCATCATTTGAATAATTGACTGAGCAAACTTGTGATGCAATACTTAAAACTTGATATGAGCAATCTTGAAAACCTATGGAGAACCATGAAAACCACTTGAGACCTTGAAAAATCCATCTTATTTACAAATACAAAACCCTAGTTGTGGATCCATTTCTTAGGAGGAGAATTTGGCTGATCAATTCTTGAGCCACCTTGAGCAAATGAGAACCTCATGAAAATGTCTTGAATAAAAATGAAAGAGAAAATTTTGGGATACAACCATTAGCTTATTCTAATTCTTCCAAACACCCCCAATTAATGTTAAACCCTACCGCTATCCATATTCACAAAAGGAGGCTATGACAAACATTATTCAAGAAATGCTTCTTGATGGGATTATTAAACCTAGCAATAGTCCTTTTTTCGTCCCCGTGCTTTTGGTACGCAAAAAAAGATGGCTCATGGCGTTTTGTGTTGATTATAGAGCCCTTAACACAGTCACTATTCATGATCGTTTCCCCATACCCTCCATAGATGAACTTTTTGATGAACTGGGTTCTACAACTATTTTTTCTAAGATTGATTTTTGGCATATGAGGATACACATAAAACAAATTTAAAATGTTTGATGGGCACACTGAGTTTTTAGTAATGCCCTTTGGTCTCACTAACACTCCTAGTTCTTTTCAAACGGCAATGAATGATTTGCTTCAACCATATTTACGATGATTCATTTTAGTATTACGATGATTCATTTTAGTATTTTTTGATGACATTTTAATTTACAGTTCTTCATTATCTGACCATGTTCAGCAATTAAAGTTGATTTTAGAATTGTTGTTTACTAACCATTTTTATGCCAAATTATCCAAATGTGTGCTTATTGTTCCTATTAGTCACATTATCTCAAGTGAAGGTGTAACCCCTGATCCTACAAAGTTTAAAGCTATGTTAAACTGGCCTCAACCTCATTCACTCACGTCTCTAAGAGGTTTTTTAGGCCTCACCAGCTTTTATATAATGTTTGTTTGAAATTACGCCTCTCTTGCTGCTCCCCTCACCGGTTTGCTTCGTTCTACTAAATTTAGATGGAGTACATAAGCTGATTTAGCTTTTACAACATTAAAAAAGGAAATGACTGAAACTCCTGTCTTGCGTCTTTCGAACTTTTCTCAATTATTTATTTTGGAAATTGTGGCTTCTACTATAGCTATTGGTGTTGTGTTATCCCAGCAAGGACATACTTTGGCTTTCTTTAGCAAAAAACTATGCAACCGTCTCCAATCTTCCTCTGTGTACATCCGTGAGATGTATGGGATCACTGAATCAGTAACGAACCTATTGGTACAGACTATTCAGACTCCAGAGCAGCAGAAATGGGCGGCGAAATTACAAGGCTTTCCTTTTGATATTTTCTACAAACCTGTGAAATCAAATTAAGTTGTCGATGCATTAAGTCGCATTTAATCGGAAGATGACACCATTCTTCTCTCTATTTCTTCATTTGTGCCCCTTCTCATCCTCCAAATACAAAGGTACTACAAACATAACAATGACAGTCAAATACTTATGTCCAAGGTCTTAACTGATCATAATATGTAGTCCCTATTCCAGGTCAAAAATAATCTCATCTACTATAAAGACAAAGTTTTCATTCGTCCTGTCAGCGAGTTACGTTTGAAAATTTTAACTGAATTTCAATCTACCCCGATAGCAAGACATTATGGCCTTCAACATACTTAGGCTCGACTTTGTTCTTCCTTTATTTGACCTGGCATTTACAAATACACCAAAACTTTTATGCAATAATGTTGTGTTTGTCAGCAGAATAAATACATTCCAAAGAGGAAACAAGGACAACTACAACCTCTTCCAACCCCTAACCAAGTTTGGGAAGACCTAACTATGGATCTCATAACTCATTTACCTGTTTCTTTCGGCCACACAGTCATCTGGGTCATTGTTGACAGACTCACAAAGTTTTATCACTTCATTGGACTCCCCACCAAGTTCACAGCAAAAGATCTAACCTTACGCTTTTCAGTGGAAGTTTGTCATCTTCACGTCATGCCGAAATCCATCATCTCTGATAGAGCCGCCCTTTTTCTGAGTACATTCTGGAAAGAGCTCTTTCATTCCCAAGGCACTACTTTGAAGTACAAAACAACGTATCACCCTGAAACAGACGGACAGACTGAAGTGGTTAATCACTGTTTAGAAACTTATTTATGTTGTTTTGCTAGTGAACAACCCAAAAAGTGGTTCAACTACTTACATTTATCCGATTTTTGGCACAAGGACTTCCATAATTCCATTAATATGTCTCCTTTAGAGGAACTATACGAACGAGCTCCGCCATCTCTTCTTCAATACCACCCAGGTTCCTCCCCTCAGGTAGAATTTGACATGTCCCTTCAACAAAGAGAAGCATTACTATCCAATTTAAAATAAAACTTGGCTCACAACAGACAAGCCATGGAAACCCAAAACAATAAAAAAAAGACAAAATTGTACCTTTAAGGAGGGTGATTTGGTTTGGCTTCTCCTTCAACCCTACCGTCAAACACCGGTGCACTGCAGTGTCTCCAACAAACTGTCTAAGCATTTCTTTGGGACGTTTCGGATCCAACACAAAATTGGAAAAGTAGCTTTTCACCTTATGCTTTATCCATACTCCAAGGTCCACCTGGTGTTTCATGCTTCTCAACTTTGTGCTTACCACGACCCAGATCCCACCTCCGATGTAACTCTAATTCCTTCTGAGTTTGAATATATGAGAGAAATCACCTACCAAACCGTCACCTCACATGCAACAAGCCTTTGGGATGGTACTTCACAAACCTCAACAAGGTTGGATCTTGAAACTTTGAAAACAGTTGAAAGAAAAGAGTTAGAAAATTAGAAAGGAGATGACAAAATTTCAGAAGATTTGGAAGATGAACTTAAGAAAGAGAAGTTTATACTTTGGGAACCAGGTGAAGGTGAAGAGTGAAATAGGGTTCAAGACTTACAAGTCCCCTCATATTTTTTTTTAGTTTTTGCTTTTTCATCGGTGAGTATCTGGAAAACGAATACGCAAATAGAATAAGAAACACAATGCTTCTATTGAAGGTAATAATTTTCTTTAAAAGAGAACATAATTCAGATATTGAAAGATATTACAATTCTAAAACAATAAACTTGCTGAAAGAAAATAATCAACGGGAAAGGGTATTCTAGGCACGCTTGCGGATGTCTGCTCTGAAGCAGTCGACCATTGTTCTGCAAAGCTTGAGGAATTCATTGACGTCTTTTGGGAGAGGGACCATCACACTTTCTGCGTCTCTCAAACTTCTAGAGATGTCTTCAATAAGATTGTTGGGTAAGAAGGCGAGTCTCTCATGCTTGTCCTTGTAGTATCGGTCCTCTCTGTAGAGGTTGGGAATTATCTTGTGGTTACCCCTTCTTGCTTGGGCGATCTTTGCATATTGTTCCTCCCAATACATCTTTTCAGCCATCATCTTCGTATAAAGTCTCTATTGTATAAGGAAATCTTTTCAGAGACCTTCTAGCTCAAGGCATACCTTCTCGTACTCTTCAGTTTTCTGGGCAAGAAGTCTTTCTGCCATCATCTTCGCAAGGTGTTCCCTTGTCTTTTTGTTGACTTTTAAAATGACCTTAGAGAGATAATGCATTTTTTGGACTTGATCTTAGAGAGATAAAGTTGTAGAGAACTGAATTCCTTTAAAAATGGGCTTTTGTTGGAGAAAATATGATGAAGCATGTGAACGTTATGCTTGGTCAAAGTTCAGTTGACTTCTCCTAAGAAAACCCTAATTTGGCAACTTTTGACTTTTGGTGATTTGAGAGACTTTCTTGAGGAATCATGATCAACCCTTGATAAAATAATGAATATCACTTTAAAATGTCGATGTTGACCAAAAATATTGAAGTTTGACTATATATTGTCCACATTTGACTTTTTACCCAATACAATTGATTTTCCATCATTTGAATAATTGACTGAGCAAACTTGTGATGCAATACTTAAAACTTGACATGAGCAATCTTGAAAACCTATCGATAACCATGAAAACCACTTGAGACCTTGAAAAATCCATCTTACTTACAAATACCAAACCCTAGTTGTGGATCCATTTCTTAGGAGGAGAATTTGTCTGATCAATTCTTTAGCCACCTTGAGCAAATGAGAACCTCATGAAAATGTCTTGAAGAAAAATGAAATATAAAATTTTGGGATACAACCATTAACTTATTCCAATTCTTCCAAACACCCCCAATTAATGTTAAACGCTACCGCTATCCATATTTACAAAAGGAGGTTGTGGAAAGCATTATTCAAGAAATGCTTCTTGATGGGATTATTAAACCTAGCAATAGTCCTTTTTTCGTCCCCCGTGCTTTTGGTACACAAAAAAAGATGGCTCATGGCGTTTTGTATGGATTATAGAGCCCTTAACACAATCACTATTCATGATCGTTTCCCCATACCCTCCATAGATGAACTTTTTGATGAACTGGGTTCTACAACTATTATTTCTCAAATTGATTTTTGGCATATGAGGATACACATAAAACAACTTTAAAATGTTTGATGGGCACACTGAGTTTTTAGTAATGCCCTTTGGTCTCACTAACACTCCTAGTTCTTTTCAAATGGCAATGAATGATTTGCTTCAACCATATTTACAATGATTCATTTTAGTATTACGATGATTCATTTTAGTGTTTTTTGATGAAATTTTAATTTACAGTTCTTCATTATCTAACCATGTTCAGCAATTAAAGTTGATTTTAGAATTGTTCTTTACTAACCATTTTTATGCCAAATTATCCAAATGTGTGTTTATTGTTCCTATTAGTCACATTATATCAAGTGAAGGTGTAACCCCTGATCCTACAAAGTTTAAAGCTATGTTAAACTGGCCTCAGCCTCATTCACTCACGTCTCTAAGAGGTTTTTTAGGCCTCACCAGCTTTTATATAATGTTTGTTTGAAATTATGCCTCTCTTGCTGCTCCCTCACCGGTTTGCTTCGTTCTACTAAATTTAGATGGAGTACATAAGGTGAGTTAGCTTTTACAACATTAAAAAAGGAAATGACTGAAACTCCTGTCTTGCGTCTTTCGAACTTTTCTCAATTATTTATTTTGGAAACGGTGGCTTCTACTATAGCTATTGGTGTTGTGTTATCCCAGCAAGGACATACTTTGGCTTTCTTTAGCAAAAAACTTTGCAACCATCTCCAATCTTCCTTTGTGTACGTCCGTGAGATGTATGGAATCACTGAATCAGTAAAGAACCTATTGGCACAGACTATTCAGACTCCAGAGCAGCAGAAATGGGCGGCGAAGTTACAAGGCTTTCCTTTTGATATTTTCTACAAACCTGGGAAATCAAATCAAGTTGCCGATGCATTAAGTCGCATTTAATCCGTAGATGACACCATTCTTCTCTCTATTTCTTCATTTGTGTCCCTTCTCATCCGCCAAATATAAAGGTACTACAAACATAACAATGACAGTCAAATACTTATGTCCAAGGTCTTAACTGATCAGAATATGCAGTTCCTATTCCAGGTCAAAAATAATATCATCTACTATAAAGACAAAGTTTTCATTTGTCCTGTCAGCGAGTTACGTTGGAAAATTTTAACTGAATTTCAATCTACCCTGATAGCAGGACATTATGGCCTTCAACCTATTTAGGCTCAACTTTGTTCTTCCTTTATTTGACCTGGCATTTACAAAGACACCAAAACTTTTATTCAACAATGTTGTGTTTGTCAGCAGAATAAATACATTCCAAAGAGGAAACAAGGACAACTACAACCTCTTCCAACCCCTAACCAAGTTTGGGAAGACCTAACTATGGATCTCATAACACATTTACCTGTTTCTTTCGGCCACACAGTCATCTGGGTTATTGTTGACAGACTCACAAAGTTTTATCACTTCATTGGACTCCCCACCAAGTTCACAGCAAAAGATCTAACCTTAAGCTTTTCAGCGGAAAGATCTCTTTCATTCCCAAGGCACTACTTTGAAGTACAAAACAACGTATCACCCTGAAACAGACGGACAGACTGAAGTGGTTAATCGCTGTTTAGAAACTTATTTATGTTGTTTTGCTAGTGAACAACCCAAAAAGTGGTTCAACTACTTACATTTATCCGATTTTTGGCACAAGGACTTCCATAATTCCATTAATATGTCTCCTTTAGAGGCACTAACGAGCTCCGCCATCTCTTCTTCAATACCATCCAGGTTCCTCCCCTCAGGTAGAATTTGACATGTCCCTTCAACAAAGAGAAGCATTACTATCCAATTTAAAACAAAACTTGGCTCACAACAGACAAGCCATGGAAACCCAAAACAATAAAAAAAGACAGAATTGTACCTTTAAGGAGGGTGATTTGGTTTGGCTTCTCCTTCAACCCTACCGTCAAACACCGGTGCACCTCCGTGTCTCCAACAAACTGTCTAAGCATTTCTTTGGGCCGTTTCAGATCCAACACAAAATTGGAAAAGTAGCTTTTCAACTTATGCTTTATCCATACTCCAATATCCATCTGGTGTTTCACGCTTCTCAACTTTGTGCTTACCACGACCCAGATCCCACCTCCGATGTAACTCTGATTCCTTCTGAGTTTGAATATATGAGAAAAACCACTAACCAAACCGTCACCTCACATGCAACAAGCCTTTGGGATGGTACTTCACAAACCTCAACAAGGTTGGATCTTGAAACTTTGAAAACAGTTGAAAGAAAAGAGTTAGAAAATTAGAAAGGAGATGACAAAATTTCAGAAGATTTGGAAGATGAACTTAAGAAAGAGAAGTTTATACTTTGGGAACCGGGTGAAGGTGAAGAGTGAAATAGGATTCAAGACTTACAAGTCCCCTCATATTTTTTTTTAGTTTTTGCTTTTTCATCGGTGAGTATCTGGAAAACGAATACGCAAATAGAATAAGAAACACAATGCTTCTATTGAAGGTAATAATTTTCTTTAAAAGAGAACATAATTCAGATATTGAAAGATATTACAATTCTAAAACAATAAACTTGCTGAAAGAAAATAATCAACGGGAAAGGGTATTCTAGGCACGCTTGCGGATGTCTGCTCTGAAGCAGTCAACCATTGTTCTACAAAGCTTGAGGAATTCATTGACGTCTTTTGGGAGAGGGACCATCACACTTTCTGCGTCTCTCAAACTTCTAGAGATGTCTTCAATAAGATTGTTGGGTAAGAAGGCGAGTCTCTCATGCTTGTCCTTGTAGTATCGGTACTCTCGGTAGAGGTTGGGAATTATCTTGTGGTTACCCCTTCTTGTTTGGGCGATCTTTGCATATTGTTCCTCCCAATACATATTTTCAGCCATCATCTTCGTTTAAAGTCTCTGTTGTATCAGGAAATATTTTCAGAGACCTTCTAGCTCAAGGCATACCTTCTCGTACTCTTCAGTTTTCTGGGCAAGAAGTCTTTCTGCCATCATCTTCGCAAGGTGTTCCCTTATCTCTGATTCTTGGCTATCCTGAAGTCTGGTGGAAAGATACTTCATTTGCTCTTCTTTATCTAGAGAGGCTTGTACCAAGCTTTGGATTTGGGCTTTTAGATCTTCCTCCAGTACCTTCTTTTCTTGCATTGCCTTTTCATACCATCTGGTTAACTTTCCAATTTCACTAGCAACATTTTCCAACCTCTGGTTGTGGGAATCCAAATTAAAAGTTGCACTCAGCAACCCTTCAGTCGAACGTTTCCTTTTTTGACTCTCCTTTTCAAATGCCTCATGGTCTCTTTGAATCTATTTGTCTTTTTATTCGAGTATACGCTGCATTTTTCTTTTTTCTTTGGTTAAGTTAAAGAGATTGAGCTCTAGTTCTTCATTCTCCCTCTGAGCCTATTTCAAGGCTTTCTTCAGATCATCTATTTCTTCCAAAGACATAGGCGGAGCTACTGGGACCTCTGGCTTGTATTCAGGGTCTATGTTAAAAGGAAGCTTAATAATTTGTACCCTGTCCAGAACCTATCGAGTGTAAGGCTCTTTTGCCACAACGTTCTTCTTTTTAGCTTTTCTTTTGTTAACCCTGCTCCAGGCCCGAATAATCTTGTTGAGCAGCTCTCGGTCATTTTTTCCCATGTCATGAACGATCAATTGTTGAAGCCGTTTGTCTGAAGGTTTATCTTCCAAGGGATACCCTAGTTGTCATAGGGCCAAGGTAGGGTTGTAATTACACTCCTTATACACCTCAGATCTTGTTCATGCACCTCTTGATCTAATTTATTTTTATTTATTTTTGATTTATTCATTAATAACTCAAAAATAAATAAGATAAAATATGAGGCTTCTTATAAGAAGTCCAAGCCCATCTTGTCTTTGACCTAATTCATGTTATATATTCTACACTCTTCATACAAGCCAAGCACGAAACTCTTATCTCAAGAAACTTGTCAAAAATCTCAAATTTTCCAAGAACTCTAAAGAATTTGAAACCCTATTCATAGTCCCTTTCACCACAAACTAGTTATCTCAATCAACCCCTGGTAGATCATAGGGTAAGATTGGATCATTTACAATGATCCAAATGGCCAGGAAATACTCGTGTATGCATCACGATTCCATCATTACATGATTTTTTCATTCTTGAGTTTCATTGCATTTTAAGATAAACTAACCATTCTAATATGTTCGTGAGGTCTCTATGTGAATGAAATATCAATCGCATGGTAGTCATGCTATCAGAATCGTGAATCACCATATTCATGCATATCAGAGTTGTTTTCACCATAGCTCTCAACCCATTGATTTTCAGACCAAAACAACCGTCCCATTGAACCCATAACCCTCGATTTAGGGTGGTAGGGTACTTTTTGTTTTCTAATGTCTTTGATTTTTGCAGGTTGGTGTAAAGGGAAATCGGAGAAGATGACCAGAGCTAGGCCTCCGGCGTCTCTCTAATTCATGATCAGTTTGTATATTACATATGTATCGTTTCATTATAATTACCGGATGTATTACAATTCCAGCGATTGAAGTGTGCGTGTTAAGGACTTATTATGCCAAGGCGTGGGTTCGATCCCATCCTTTTGGCATTTTGACATTTTTCTGATTTATTTGTCTTTGCAGATAACAAAGCGCGCTGGTTTCCTTTCCTTAGCACCAAGGCGTGCTTGGCCCAATGGTGAATATGCTGGCTGGAAGTTCTGTGGGCGTGGATTCAACACCCACCCCTACCCTTTTGGTTTATTTTCCTTCAAATTCTCTTTTCTTCTTACTCTTTCTCTCATTTTCCTCTTTTTACAAAGACTTTTTTTAAATAAAAAAAACCATTTTGCCATAAACCCTAATTTAATTTTTTAGGTTTTATTTCACTAATTTATTTTTTTAATTAAATTAAAATCAACTTAGATTTTTAGGATTTCTTTAATTTAATTAACAAATTTATTTTTTAATTAATTAAAATTAATTAGGTTATTAGGTTAATCGTCAAAAACTATTTTCTATTAAAGTCACCGAACAATTTGCCTTTACCTTTCCCTTTATCGCTTCACGCATTTCATTATTTTCTCCTTTTTCGATTATTGTAATTGCTTACGGTTTGTAATAGTTAATTAGGATTTTATTTCTCTCCTCGCATTTTATCACTTGTACCCCCACTCCCGAAGCCTTGTAATAGCGTAGAAATCTTTAATTTCTTCCTTTACTTTCTGCGTTTTTTGCTTTCTTTATAACTGTTTTGTAATAGGATTGTATGGCAAAGATTAAAAGGAAACAATAGCAAATTCCCAATGCAAGATAAATAAACTGAATTGAACATACTCGCACACTCGCACCTATAGGGTAACCTCCCTTGTTGCCTTCGGAACGAAACACAGTCATGTCCCTCGAACGTGGGGACACTTTAGCAAAGTCCCCCCGATACAAAAGATCATAGTCCCTCGATGACCCTTTCGATGTTGCCTTACTATTGGAATTTCTGAATATTTTTCAAACACACGAACACAAAGTATTTTCAAAACAAAGTGAGCTAGCGATTAAGAGCTCGTAGATAACTACAGATGAAAATGGTTCTAACACCTTCCCTTTTCATAACCAACCCCCCGAACTTAATAATCTCAAGGTCTTTCTTGTTCTTTTCACCCTTTCCTTATTGGATAAAATAAAAGTCGGTGGCGACTCTTGCTATCTGCAATATTTGCGATAAAATGAAAAACCAAATCAATTCTCCCACCGTATTACAGAACTAACGACTCTGATGGGGAAGTAAACCTAAAAAGAGGGGTTACCTTTAGAGTTAGGTCACTTTAAATGCTTTTCTTGTTTGCTTTGTATGCTTTACATTTGAGTGATTGTTTGGGTTTATTTTCTTACAAAGATCCTACACCCGAATCTGGGGGGAAGTTTAGGTAAGTATCAATAGATCATGGAAACTATACGATGTATACCGATATGGTTAAAGTGATGGCTACGTTAGTGTGACACATTGGTTGGCACTGGTGTCCCTCGAGTCAGTCGGGGAGAAAACTAGGCTTCCGCGTGGTGTCATAAATACTAATTGACTTTTAGAACCTTAATTAACCCAACTTAGCCATTAGAAGGTAGTGAAATAGACGGCTTTAGTGCAGTACAAAGTTGGTTGATACTCGATACTACGCTCATTGAGATTCGAATCTTGGGTTTTATTTAGTGGCAAGTCAGTTGACGTGCTAAACAAAACATGTGGGAAAAATTAGTGATATTGAGATCCCTGGAACTCAATTACTTCTTTAGGATAAGTTGAGCCAACTAAACTTCAAGAGGGTACTTACCTATGGACCTCATGCAAGCCTAAACCTAAGGCTCTTGTGTGATTTTCTTGTGTTTGTTATATATCTAAACATGACATCATAACATCATAACATCGACTAACCATTTCAAGGATCTAAGGGATTTATCTTTGTTCTGTGTTGCAGGCTCATGGCTTCCAGTCTTAGGAATACTATTTGAATCAACTTCATAAGAGTACCTTCCAAGCTTGAGGAAATAGTCTTAAATGTTCTTGAAAATTTTCAATTCACCAAGAGACATGGTCATCTACTCAATTTGGTTACTGCTAGATTCTAGGAAGACATGATGAGTGTTCTGTTCCAGTTCTTTGATCCTAAGCATCATTGTTTTACCTTCCCAGATTATCAGTTGGTGCCATAAATTGGAATGATTTTCTAAGTTGCTCGAATTGCCTATTCTTGATCAAATACCCTTCACCATTCTAGAGCAAGTTTCGAAACCTAAAGACATTACAATAGCCTTACATATGACATGATCAAACATTGTATCTACTTGGGAAACAAGGAATGGAGTCAATGGTTTTTCTCCTAAATTTATGATAGAGAAGGTTCAGTGGTTTCTAGATGTCATGAATTTTCGTGCTTTTGAGGATATTTTGGCTTTTCTGATCTATGGTTTGGTACTATTCCCTAATTCGGACCAATTCGTAGATGTGAATGCCATCAAGATATTTATCACCCATAATCATGTGCCTACTTTGCTTGGAGATGTCCTGCATTCCCTCCACACTCATACTATGAATAATCGAGGAACTCTTATGTGTTGTATACCTCTACTATCCAGGTGGTTTATTTTGCACCTTCCCTGATCAGTGATAAAAAAAGAACAAGGTTTAAGTTGGTCTCAAAGGTTGATGTCACTCACTCATGCAGATATCCATTGGTGCTCTCGATCTCAAGCAGATGTCACTATTATTGATCGCTATGGGGAATTCCCTAATGTACCACTCCTTGGTATAAGAGGGGGCATCACTTACAACCCTTCTCTAGCTCTGTATCAAATTGGTTATGCTCGAAGGGACGATCCTCATTATATGCTCATCTAGGGTATTATGTTCGACTATGAGAACGATTCTAAAAACTACAATCAAAGGTTTATACGTGCTTGGGGCACAATCAACCAGATTAATAGCAAGACTCTAGGACACAAGAATTCCATTCCTCTAGAGCCTTACCTTAGATGGGTGCGGTCTCGTGCTCATAATCTTAAAATGCCATATCCTGCTATCTTATTAGTGATCGTAGAGCCTATTGTTTAAGGGGATGTTTCTCATACAATCCTTCATCCAGATATGCCTACTGACTTCGAAGAACTACAGAAGTCCTGGATTCAACTCAAGGAAGAAAAAGATATCTTCAAGGCTCAATTCTATGCTAGTGAGAAGAAAGTATTGGAGCCGACGAAACGACTATACGAAGCAGAAAGCCTTAATGCATATGTCAACACAAAGAGGAAGCGTCCATGGGAGACTTGAATTCGTATTTTGCTTCTTTGTAACTCTTTTCATTGTCATTATAAGCCTAGAAAGCAATTATAATTTGAGCTTGTTACTAAAAGTTTATTTTGTTTCCTTTTGTTTAAACAAATTTAAATCCTGCAAAGGTCCTTGAAAACATTGCACTTGCATTTGCATATTGTTGTACCCCAAAATTTGCCCTCTCATTTCTCAAAGGATCATCCTGAACTCTTAGGTTTGCTTCTATCAAGTTTCAAGTCTTGAATTACAACTTTTCAAGAAAATCATCCACAAGGGCAAAATGGTCAAAAGCACACTAAAAAGTCAAACTTTGACTTTTTGATCAAAAATCAAGTTTCAACAATTATATTTCATAAGGCATGAAATTGGTTCATCAAAAAAATCAGAAGTCAGAAATTACTTTGAAAAATCAAATTTCTAAACATTTAGAAAATTTTCTAAGTATTAAGAGAATATGATAATTCAGAACTTCTAAGCCAGCCTCCATGCAAGTGCAGTCAGAAGTTGCAAACATGGTTCAAAACATAATTCTTCAATCAGAACAAGACTCTTCAGCATTTTCTTCGATCAGAGCATCACCCTTCGAGTTTCATTCTGGTCTTCTTTGATCAGAATATCATAAAGCCCCAAAACCTTGTTTGAACAGTTGTTGCGCTGCTATAGCACAGTCCTGCAACCAGCTGCCACAACACTCCAAATTGCTGCTGATCTAGTCCACGCCTGTATTTTTCTCAAACCCTATATTTGCACCAAATTAGCATACAAAAACTGTGATTAAAAAGCAGTGAAACAGTATACCAAAAAGGTTTGAATCCCATTTGTTTTCCCCCTAAAAACCACAACAAATCCATCTATAAATAATTTTCTCCATCACACATTCAAGGGGCTGAATTTTGGAGATAGAGAATCATCAAAAGAGAGAAAATAAAACTGTGAAACCTTCATAAAAAATCCAGAATTCCCAAGCAGAAAACGAAACCTTTGTTTTTCCCTTTGAATCAAAGAACTTGGCATTTTATCTTCTGTTGCTCTTGCTGACTCTAGAACATCTGAAGGCAGCAATTCAAGTTCCAAGCACACGCTCCATGTTCAAGGTAAGTCTTTCTGACTTTGCATATTTCATTCAGAACATCATTAAATATGTAAATATCATAGTATTGATGTTGTCCATATCATTGCATAAGTAGAAAAATTATGGATCAGAACTTCTTGATTAAGGCTAGGCTCAGAATTAGGATTAGAACTTCTATAAACTGTTGTGCTTTTATCCTTTTGATTTGCTGTTTGTTAAGAACTGGATAAATTGATGATGTGCTGATTAATTCGAGGAAAGAGTTGAAATGTGGCATAGAACTTATAATTTTCACTCACGGTTTTAGCACAACACAGAACTTATGAGTTCTCCTCATTGTTTTAACATACAGAACTTCTATGATTTTCTCACTGTTTAAACACACTGAACTTATGATGTTCACTCGCTGTTAACACACACTGAACTTCTGATGTTCACTCACTGTCTTAGCACATACTAAACTTCTGAGTTCTCCTCACTGTTTTAATACACATAACTTCTAAGACTTTCTCATTATTCTAACACTCAGAAGTTCAGCACATAGCCACTTAGAACTTCTGCGTTTTCCCTCTAACGTGTCTTGCAGGACCTCAGAGTGTATCAATCCATAACTTCTAACACTTCTTTTCGAACCACTGCGCGCCCAGCATCAGAATTTCTGATCCCCTTTGTTTTGCTTTCAGCAGCATGCTGATTCTTTTCTCTCGTTATTTTCCTTTTTATCATTTTTAGCATTAACATCCCTTTTACTAATATATAAAAAAAAACAGACATAAAAAATATTTCCCTTTTTTAGTTAAGTTATTTCTTTTTTTTATTATTATTCATTAAGATAAAAAACCATTTTCAAAAATAAATCCTTTTTCTTTCGTGCATTGTGCATTTCAATATGGTTGTAATAGTTAAATAGGATTTAAAATTTTTTAACCCCCCATTTGTAAATTTGTACCCCCATCCCTAAATATTGTAATAGCGTAGGACTTTACATTTCCGCAATTTATCGCTTTTCAAATATAATGCTAGTAATTAGGGTGTGTATGGCAAGACATGAAATCAACAAATAGATCACCCTAATCAAGACTAAATGCATGCAATCAAACACACTTTGCACACACGCACTCTTAGGGTAATCTCACTTGTTGCCTATCGGAAATTAGTCATGTCCCTCGAACATGGGCGTTTTAGCAAAAGACTCTCGATAAAATATCTTAGTCCCTCGATGACCCACGATGTTGCCTTCGGTAAACGATCTAGTCCCTAAAACAACATTGCTAAAATGTTCCATGGGTTGCCTTCTATGACTATATAAACATCCTGCACCCGTCCCTTCACATCTAACGATGGGGCTTCTTACCAAATTCAATGGTAAGATAGAAATATCTAAAGGAGGAAGAAAAGAACACTTAAGACCTTTTGAGTGGGTAGATTCGCTCCTAGTTGATCGCTTGCTCACAACAAAACATTTTTACACCAACACTCTCATTTGAAATATTTTCAAAAGACAACACTTTGTACGCGTTCTTGTAGAAACGAGAGCCATTACAAAGAAAACCCTTTTCAAAATCACTTTCAAAAAACACGAACACCTCTTTGAACTATTTTCGAAACAAAAACTTTGTATGCGTTCTTATAGAAACAAGAACCATTACAAAGACCTTTTCAAAATCACTTTCAAAAAACACAAACACCTCTTCGAACTATTTTTGAAACAAACACTTTGTACGTGTTCTTATAGAAACGAGAAACATTACAAAGTTACATTTTCAAAATAATTTCAAAACCCACACCACAAGCACATTCAAACAAAAGCAAGTGATTTAGCAAACAACTAAGATCCCATGGAAAACCATGGATGAAAAGGGTGTTAATACCTTTCCTTTTCATAATCTACCCCCCGAAATCAAGAAAACATCTCTAAAGGTCTTTCCTGTGCTTTTTCACCTTTCCTTTTTGGATAAAAGAAAAGTCGGTGGTGACTCTTGTTATCTGCAACATTTGCGATCAAACACAAAACACCCAAGTCAGTTCTCCCACCGTATCACAGAACTGGAGACTCTACTGGGGAATTTAAAAGTGGGGTCACCTTAGGGTTATATCACCTTTACTTGCTTTTCTTTGTTTGACTTGTTTGCTTTACATTTAAGGGTTTTCTGCTTGGGTATTGTTAAAGATCCTACACCTGGATCTGGGGGAACTTATTAGGTAAACATCAAAAGATCGTAGAGATTGTATGGCATAGACTGATATGGTTTAAGCGATAGCTGTGTTGGTGTGACACTTTGGTTGGTACCGGTATCCTTCGTGTGGAAACAAAGAGAATACGGGGCCGCCGCGTGGTGTCGTAAAGCACTAACTGACCTTAGAATCTTAGTTGAACAAACTTGGCCATTAGAAAGTAGTGAGATAGCTGGCCTTGGTATAAAGCTGAGGATTGGTTGATACTCGATGCTACACTCGTTGAGATCAGACTTTCGGGATATTTCGGCCCCAAGAAAAGATTGCCTGAGCTGAAACAATGCCCGATAGAGGATGATAAGTGATATTGAGAATCCTTAGAACCCGGTTACCTTTCTAAGACAGGTTTGAAACCAACTAAACTTCAAGAGGGTACTTACCTTTAACCTCATGCAAGCCTTTGAACCTAAGGTTTATTGTGTGCTTGGCTTGTGTGTGATTTACTCTATTTGAACATAACATCATGCATCATAACATAGCATCCATTCTTATTACACTAACCATTTCAAGGACCAATGGATTTTATCTTTGTTCTGTTTTACAGATTATGGCTTTCGCTCGTAGAAACACTATCTGAATCAGCTTTGTGATAATACCTCCCTAACTCAAGAGTTACTTATCCAGGGCATGGTCCTCATGAGTTACTTATCCAGGGCATTGTATTTAACTATGAGGGGGATGTTCAAGGGTATCCCCAGAGGTTCATATGAGTTTGGGACATGATAAACAGATCCGACGCCAAGACTTTGGGGCCGAAGAATTCCATTCCTATGGAACCTTATCTCCAATGGGTATGAGCCCGCACTCCGAAACTTATAATGCCCTACTGTTTACTGTGGAAATTGGTAAACAACCGCTGATCTTCCAAAAGGTTACTTATTTGGTGACTCGCAGGATCGATCAGATTGATCCTAAGACATGGTTGATTTTTTGGGGTTTGACTAAGTTCTAATGATGGTTAATGCTAGTAAAGTAAAGACACTTTATGTAAATTGCATGAAGGAAAACTTGGTAGAATAAAAGAAAGCGTTAAATAAAGGCTTCGACAGGGAAGGGTAAATGAAAAGGCAATAAAGTGCTGGAATATAAAAGACTTTGATTAATTTAAATGGTGTTTCACACATACATTCTCAACAATTCTTTCGCTCACACTGGGTACTTGAATCTAAATGAGTAACTTGTATATAATGGTGAACACACGCGAAAACTACGTGAACAACTAGTATTTATACTAAACACATCTCAAGTAACCGTTGGGCAGTTACGCTGCTTCGAGATGACACCACTTGGCATGCTCACAGCATTCGACGCTCCTGATCTTGGCACGTTGCACTTGGTAACTGCTGGGAACCGTTTCCCTCCAAACATTCGAATCTCAAACCGTTCCACTCTAAGCATCAAATGCCTTGTCGAGAAGTTCCTTCGACGTCGAAGGTAACAAGATTCCTTCGACGTCGAAGGCAACAAGATTCCTACTTAAAAGAAATTCTCTAAGTCCCTCGCCACCTTCTGACGAGCATTCGACAGGATCAGCTGGTCGAAACCATTCCTCATGATTAATGGTCTATATTAATAAAAAACAAGGGTGTCGAATTTAGGAGCCAACAAATTGCCCCCCAAGAATGCCTTATTTCGACACTGAAAATAAAAAGGCATTCTTTGAGATTCCACCCGACACCTGTCCTTCATTCTTAGCCACAGATTGACTAGTGCGCTTTTCGTCTCCTACCAACCAACTGACAATCCCAAGAAGCCATCATTCCAACTGTTCCTAAGACGTCACTTAAGTAAGGCGTTTGGCGTGCCCAATGTCTTTTCACAGATTGTCATCATGACAATTTCCCAAAATCGAGGATGCATGCTGCACCGTTTCCGTTCTGCAGAACGGCTATGTCAGCGAATGAGCGCCACGTGCCCCACTATCATCTGCAACATTAAATGACCTCGAGTTTTGTGATTTCCCAACCACTATAAATAGTGCTAGGTGCCCCTTGTGGGAATTTTTCACGCTATTCTTCATCCAAGCTTTATTATTGAACAAAGATTTCTGCAAAAACCTTGTTCTTCATCCACCTTCATCTTAACCCAAAAATGGCTTCAGGTTCTCGTTCTTCTAATGCTCCCAATTCTAACATTCCTTCTAAAACTGCCCAACCAAAAATCTTCTCAACTGTTCCAACATTTAACTCCAAAGGCATGCGAAGGGTTCCTGAACCCCTGGGAACTGCTGAGCGTGAAGTTTATTCTTCTCAACTGCTGATTCCGGTTGGATACTCCAACCAGGTTTTCGCCATGTCTGGCCCTTTATCTACATGCATTGATGACTCCACGAAGATCAAGAACTTCTTCCCGGTGCTTGAGGCACTCAAACCTGTTGGGTGCTCCAAAAAGGCTGCAGATGACAACGAAGATCCTGCAAAAGAAAAGATAGATCTTCGTTTCTTCAACAGAGGTGTTAGGGCTTTTAGGTCTAGCCCTAGCCTCACACCAGACTACAGCGCTTGGCTAGAGAAGATGGAAAAAATCCAGGCTTCGATTTGGAAGAACCTGGGGATTTATGACCTAGTCATGCTGTCGAAGACTGGTCTCAACTACTCCCCTGAAATGTTGGTAGCTTCTTTGCTATTCTGGGACTATACTCACTTCACCTTCCACCTGCCTTGTGGAATGATAACACCCACTCTCTTCGACGTGGCTGCCATCACCGGTCTTCGACCAACTGGGGATTACTTCGACCCAGAGGAAATGTCTGAAGACCAGATTGGGTTTTCAGCTACCAAACCCACTTACACCACCTACATCAACCACTATCATGACAGGTCGAAAGCTAATGTGACGGACGTGGAGCACATTGCGTTTCTAGCCCTTTGGCTGTCACGCTTCGTGTTCTGAACAAAGTCTCTACAGGTGACGAAGAAAATGGTCACCCTTGCTACCCAGCTTCACCATGGTCAAAACATCTGTTTGGACGAATTAATACTGGCGAACCTATACGAGTCGATAAGCAGTGGAGCGACTCTGTTAAAGGTAATACAAAATAGAGCCAGTTTGTTGCTTGCAGGACCCTTCTGGCTACTACAACTATGGCTAAATGCCACTTTTGAGTCTTTCTTACCTCAGAAAACTCATATAAACGAACAAGCTCCTGAGATAGCCAAAAGGCGTATCGAAGGCACCAGACTGGCTTTACTGACTCCCACTGAAGATGGGCTGGAACTCCAACAGACCTTTGCAAACTTCGTTTTGATGTTTGCAGGAAGAAAAGAATTCACTTCGACCATGGCTCCTTTCGCCCGTCGAAAGTTTGGTCCAGAATGGTTCACCAGGCCCCATCCCAAGTCATCAGGTGACCCTCATCTCGAAGAACACACAACACTGTGGGAAGCATTTCTCACTCCCAGAATAATGACATTGCGCTTTAAGAGTCCCAAGAATCACCTGAGCCTGATCGCTTATCAGCCAAATTTGGTCTCTCGAAAGTTTGGTATCATCCAATCACTTCCTTCTCCCATTTTCCCTAGGGAGAAATCAATGCTGTATTTTTGCAATGATTACACTGAGGATGCTGCCACCAAGCACATTGGCAGGTATGCTGGTCGAACAGTACTCTCACTGTTCGACTATCAACTCAACTTCCTCTGTTCACCATCTTTTGAAGACTGGTGGAAGAGTTATTATGCTGAAGAGTTCTTCGATGAAAAAGATTTTGTGGACGAACTCCAGAAGTCCTTCGTTCTGGTCCTTGACAAAATAAAGAAATGTACGTTCACTCTCCGAATTATATTTGTCTTTCCATTTCGACTTATAACTTGTTAATTATAACTTGTGAACGCGTCTTCTTTCAGTTGTTCGAAAGCCCGCAGCAAAGAAAACCACAGAAAGCCAACAGGGAGGAGGCCTCTCTACAAAACCTTCAGCACCGGTAACCAGACTTTTACTATTTCCTTCTGGTTTTAACATCTTGTTTTTTTTGATGTGGCGCTCTAAATCGACTCCATTTGGTTTTCAGGAACCTGTAACTAAGAAACGACCTGCACTAACGGTCGAATCTGGGAGTGACGACGAGGATGAATCTCCCCCCGCTCCTCTTAAACGGAGAAAACTGAAGAAAGATGCCCCTGCTTCTGAGCCTCGACCCATGATCAGAATAAAGGTTGCAGGGAGAAGACCCAGGCCACCTCCCGTGATCATCGAAGAATCCACAGAGGAGGAGCTGAACATCTTGCTCAGCAAACCCGTCGAAAGTGATAATTCCATCCCTGGGGCTGAAATTCCTTTACAGGTAGTTTCTCTGACCTTTTTTAACTTAGGTGTCGATGCTCACGTTTGATTGTGTATCTTTCTAAACCAGAAGATCCTTCCTCTTCTATTTTCAGGAGACCACCGAAAGTTCAGTACCAAAAACTTCAGAGACACAAGACTCTGCTGAACATAGTAGCCAACAAGAGGAGGAATTGGTGAACGATGAAGCTATTGCCGAAGCAGAGGAACAACAACCAAAGGAAACTCAAGTGGTCGATCTGACAGAGGAGCAACATGACGAAGGGGATCATGTTGATGCTGGCACTACTGAACTACAGGTCGAAGAGAGTCATGTCGATGCAAACGCTACTCAACAACTTCAACCCCAAGCCAACGCTGCTGTAAGAGTTACCACCTCGACAAAGCCCAAGTCTAAAGAAGACTTGGCCCTTTTGAAGCAAACTGATCCCATTGGCTACCTGAATGCCATCATCGAGAGTAGGGGAAGTTCATCTGACCTTAGTCATGATGCTTCTACTGCATCGGGGAAGTCCACTTCGACTTCTCCTCTTGATGAGGCTTTGATGAAGGTCAAGGCTCAGTTCTTCAAAAAGGATCTGATGAAGGCTTTGGAGGGGGATCCTACTGCTCCGTCTTGTCTGGGAGCCGTTTTGAATGCAGTCGATTTGCTTGCTGTGTCTCCAGAGGTTTCTAGCTTTATCTTGGAGTTATACTCCATTGTTGACCAAGTCTCTGCGGACTATCGACGTTAGAGGGGCTTCAACAGCCAGCTCGAAGCGCTACATGGCAAGAGTTCTTCTGCCTGGACTGAGGTAGCTGAAACAACTTCTCGAATTGCAGAGTTGTCGAAGCAGAAAACATCCAAGCAGGAAGAAATTGACGCCATAGATCGAGATAATGCCTCTATAAAGGCGCAGATCGAAGAGCCGGAGGCCAAGATAAATGCTAACACCAAGCGCAAAGAGGAGCTCCTCTCGACTGTTTCGGACACAGAGAGCCAAGCTGAAGTTACACGAGGCCTAGAGTTTGCTGAGAAGGCCCAAGCCTTCGATGACCAGATTGCCAAACTCTCTCAGGCGAATGCCTTGTGTAGAAAAAGGCTGGAGTTGCAGCAGGCCAAGTATCTTCGACTTAAAGATGCTATCCCTTTCTAATTTGCTCAGCCATTTATTAACCATGTACTGTATTATTTGTAAGACAATGTAACCATTTTGGCTAATTCTTATATAATTTTCCATTTTGGCTCTTTATGGTTAATTTGGTCATTAATTGCTATTTATTTTGATCTCTTGGAGCATAGGTTTATATTTTTTCAAATATTTGCCGTTTACTCTCAAGAGTCTTTTATCTTCACCTAACTCTTCGACCTCATAAGCTCCACCAGAAAAAATTTGGATAATTCTGAACGGTCCTTCCCATTTGGGTGACCATTTTCCCATGCTTCAATCCCTTCGATCCATGGGGAGAATCACCTTCCAAACTAATTCTTCAGGCGAGAATGCCTTAGGTTTTACTTTTTTATTGTAAGAATCTTCCACTCTTTTCTTCTGAATTCTTAGTAGGTCGAGAGCGCGTAGTCTTTCTTCGTCCAAATCTACTAGTTCGTCTAACATCATATCCCAGTATACCTCAGAGGGGATATCATGATGTCTCTGAACCCTTGCAGATTGAAGACAAATTTCCGTTGGCAACACTGCGTCATGACCGAAAGTTGGCCGATATGGTGTGGTACCTATGGCTTCTTTTGGGGACGTTCGACAGGCCCACAAGATCTGGTCTAACGTCTTATGCCAATTTTTTGGCTTCTTTCCTACATGCTTTTTTATCAGGCCAATCACTATTTTATTCGCTGCCTCAACTTGACCATTTGCCTGTGCATAATAAGGTGTTGATGTTAGGAGTCTAAAGCCTGTTTCTTGAGCGAATTCCTGCATTTTTCGACCGGTGAACACTGATCCTTGATCAGTCGTTATAGTTTCAGGGATTCCAAATCTAAAGATAATGTTCTTTTGAATAAATTCAATGACATTTTTTTGGTCTGCATTGACTAAAGGAATAGCTTCGATCCACTTAGTGAAATAATCAATGCCTACCAATATATACTTCTGGCTCTTTGATGATGCTGGTTGAATCTCTCCAATAAGGTCCAACGCACATCCTCTAAAGGGCCAAGGTTTCACTATTGAGTGAAGTTCGCTTGCTGGTACATGTTGGATGCCTGTATGGACTTGACATTCCTGGCAACCCTTCGCGAACTCAACACAATCCTTCAAGATGGTGGGCCAGTATAGTCCTTGTCGAAACAACAACCATTTCATCTTATGGCCTACTTGGTGAGCCCCACATGCTCCAGCGTGCGTAGTCAAAAGGGATATGTATGCTCCAGTTTCACTTAAGCACTTTAGCAATACCCCTTCAGGCGTCTTTTTAAATAACTCATTACCCATGAGTATGTAACTCAACGCCCTATATTTTATTTTCTGTTCTGTCAAAGCTGCTGGATTTTGTAGATAATCTACAATGGGTTTCCTCCAATCTTTCTCTAACAAATTGTCTATGAACGATATTTCAAAGTTCCTTTGATCAGCATACCCTAGTCTTGTCGATTTCAAATCTGTTGGTGACAGACTAGTTGCTTTTATTTTTTCTCGGACTTTGATTTCTCTTTGTAATCTCGTTTTTGAAATTTTGTACCCAGATGCAATTTGTGCCAAATCATTGGCTATTTGATTTTCCAATCTGGGTATGTGTCGAATGTTGACCATTTCGAATTTTTTCAATAAACGATTTGCTATCACAAAGTACATAATAAGATTTTCTCTTATGCACTTATATTCTTTTGTGACTTGCTTAATGACTAACTCTGAGTCTCCCATTATTTCGACTCGAGTTGCCCCCAATTCCAACAATATCTCAAGGCCAGTAATTAGAGCTTCATACTCAGCCTCATTGTTCGAACAAGTACCTGATATCTTGTACTTGAATGTTGTTGGAATTTTTTCTGGAGAAATAATCAAGACCCCTACTCCTGTTCCATCTTTATGGCTGGAACCATCGAAGTAGAATTTCCAAGGCTCTATCTCCACATAATTTATATTCTCAACCTGAATTGAGTGGTTGACTATAAAGTCTGCCACCACTTGCCCTTTCACTGCCCTAAGAGGCGTAAAGGTCAATGAGTACTCAGTTAACGCTAGCGCCCACTTGCCAATTCGGCTGTGCATGATGGGTTTCGACAACATGTACTTGAAAACATCAAAATGAGACGAAACGTACACATCAACTGGTTTTATATATTGTTTGAGCTTTGTACAAGAGAAATACAGACATAGACATAATTTTTCAACTTCGCTATATCTATTTTCTGCATCGTTCAAAACTCTACTAAGATAGTAAATGGGTCTTTCGACTCCATTTTCATCTTCTTGGGCTAACATGCTTCCCAAAGTTTTGTCAGATGCAGCTATGTACAATCTCATACTCCTGTTGCTGCAAGGAGGCACCAAAATAGGTGGCTTGGTGAGATACCCTTTGATTTTGTCGAAGGCTTCTTGTTGCTCTTGCCCCCATTCGAATCTTTCCTTATTCAATCGAAGTAAGGGTGAGAAGGCTTGAGCTTTTCCACTTAGGTTAGATATGAATCTCCTTAAGAAATTTATCTTGCCTAGCAGAGATTGCAGTTCCTTTTTGTTCGCTGGCGCTTTCGCTTCCAGGATTGCCTTCATCTTGTTCTGGTTGATTTCGATTCCTTTCTTGTGGACGACGAAGCCCAAGAAATCTCCAGCTTTTACACAGAACGCACACTTCAAAGGGTTCATCTTCAGACCATGTTCTCTCATTCTTTCAAATGATTGTCGGAGGTGGTCTATATGGTTCTTCCTGGAAACAGATTTTACAACAATATCATCAATATATACTTGCATAAAAGTGTTAATAAAATCATGGAAGATAGAGTTCATCGCTCGCTGATATGTTTCCCCAGCGTTCTTTAGGCCAAAAGGCATCACTACCCACTCGTAAGTGCCTAAAGCCCCGGGGCATCGAAAAGCTGTTTTCGACACATCTTCTTCGGCAATGAATATTTGATTATATCCTGAGTAACCATCGAGCATGCTCAGGTACTCATGGCCAGCGGCATAATCGACTAGCATTTCCGCCACAGGCATAGGATATTCATCTTTGGGTGTAGCAGCATTCAAATCTCTGAAATCTATGCATACCCTCAACGTGCCAATTTTCTTAATCACTGGCACAATATTTGCAATCCATTCGACATACCTCGTAGCTCGTATGAATTTGCACTTCAGCAGTCTTTCGACTTCTGTTTTGATCTTCGACAATATTTCTGGAGCGAAGCGTCTTGGACTTTGCTTGACTGGCTTCTTCCCAGGTTTGATTGGCAACTGAAGTTCTACCAATCCTCTGTCGAGACCAGGCATCTCGTCATAATCCCATGCAAAGCAGTCCTTGAACTCCTTTAACAAATGGATCACTTCCAACCTGAGTTCTGGGTCTATTTTTGCGCTAATGTAAGTTGGCCTTTTCTCTAACCCTTCGCCCAAGTTGATTTCTTCTAAAGGATCCTGCGCTAACATTTTGATGTTGTTTGCTAGGGGGTCCTTTTCGAATCCCAAAGGCTCATCGTCATAGATGGCGTCGAGCCTTTGTTCTTGCATTTCTTCTGGCATGATATCAGGGGGTTCTGGATCGAAATCCTTTCCAGGACCTGCAGAAGGTAACTCTTGATCATTGGCCTGTGTGGCCATATATTTTACTTCGGCTTCAAGAGCCGTTATCATCCTTGTTTCGGCTACATAAGCCGAAATTCGCTGCAGTGATTGTGACTCAGTCATTGTCACTGAATTCACTTCCCCAACCAGTTGGCTGGATGTCAGTTAGCCCACTGAAATCAATGTGGGACAAGTCTTCTCTGTCCCATTGAAACCCATGCTCAGGGTGCAGGTATAAGGAACAAAAAGCATTTGGCGCTGGCGCCAAGTCGAAGTCAGGTGCTGGGCATGGCCCAATGTGAGCCAAATTTTTGTCGAAGTCTGCTCTCCCTAGGTGATTTACTTCGCCCAAGTAATAGCTATGATCCGCTTCTATGTTTTCGACCATTCCATCAGGACGCCATAGTATCAACCTTTGGTGCATTGATGATGGTACTGCTCCAACACCATGTATCCATTCTCGACCCAACAAAAGATTATAATTTGGTTTGGCGGATATGACCATAACCATAGTTGGTCGAAGGATGGATCCCACTTTGAGGTCTAGTTGGATCACACCCATGGTGGTCCCTATTCCGCCTTCATAGTTTGACAGGACCATGTTGTGAGGCTTGATGTTTTCATCGCTCTTGCCTATTTTTCTCAGCATAAAGTGAGGGATGATGTTGATGGTTGCCCCACAGTCCACCAAGATCTTATTTACGGTGGTTTCTTCGAGTTTTGCCCGTATGAATAAAGGCTTGAGGTGATTTTTCATCGCCTCTGTAGGAGATTCGAAGAAACCATTTTGCTCTTCAGTAGCGCCATTATCCATGACGAAGTAGCATACTGGCCTATGCTTGGCCATTTCTTATTCGACTTCCCAATCGTTCGCTTCGACCTCCACCTGGCGGTTGAACTCTCTTGGCAAAACTGAGACTATGTTCACCATGATATCTAGGGTGTCATCAGACTCAGAGCCATCTTCGTCATCATCTTCGCCCTGGTTAGGCCAGACTAGTCTATTGGTCACTGGTTGTCTTTCCAGAGGCTTTCTCTGCTTTCTCTGAGGGACATTTGAACTTGATTCTGGCTTTGGTTCATTGGTAGCTTCCCTCTCAGCCTTTCGCCGCCTCTGGTATCTTCTCCATTGGGATCGAGACATGGGATTCTTTCCCTTGTAGTTACTTGATACCTGGGTCACTTTAGAAGCGACAACATGAGGTTCTTTCTTGTGTGTCAAAGATGAACCTCTTGGCACTTCGAAGGAGTGCCACCTTTCCTCGCTTGGCCTCTTTCGACCTGATGTTTTATACCACGTATCAACTGGCACATTGGTTGGAGGCCTGAAAGTCAGTGGCCTCTTCTCTTGATTTGAACCCTTTTGGTAGGTTCTTCTGGGGTCATGTCGAATATAAACACTTTCCCTTCTTCTGTTTGCTGCTCTTACACCTTGGATGTGTTCAGCAGCTTTTTTGTCAAAAATCGAGCTACATCGAGGACACAGCATCACTTCTGACTTCTTCTTCTGGCATCTTTGCAGGAAATCTGCCAGATTTTCATTTTCCCGAGGGAAAGCCGTTTTGTTGGCTTGTTCTTGCCTAGTGGCCTCCTCTGATGCTTTTGGTTCAGAGATTTCGACCATGTTGACATTCATGGTGTCTTTGGTGGCAAGAGTCATTTGCTTCATCTGAGTCTCCAAGTCCTCTGTCTGGCCTTGAACTGCAGCCAAGTAGGAACTGGGTTTTGCTCCAGATTTTGGGGCTCCAATTGTCTCCAGTTTTGGGTTTTCAGCAGCCTTTTGGACTACTTCAATTGTTTTCCTAGAAAGACTCCCAGAAAAACTGCCAAAGATTGGCATGTTGACATGATCCTTGGTGACTTTGACCATAGTTATTCCTGGCCTTTTCACATTGCTTCTGGACGCCTCGATCACATTCACCTCTGAAGGTTCAGCATAATGGGCTTCAGCCTGCAAAGGGTTAGAGTCCACAGTCATGGGGGTCTTATCAGCAAATTTCAACCTCCCTTCTTCGATAGCATCTTGCACGAGATTCCTGAAAAGAAAACATTGAGATGTTTTATGGCCCAGAAAATTATGATATTTACAAAAGCCTCTTTTCTTTCTTTGATCAAGAGGAGGCACTTTTACCCCTGAGGGCACTATCATTTGGCCATCTTTTACAAGTAAGTCAAAAATTTCATCACATTTTGTAATATCAAAACTGTAAGTCTTTTTGGGGAACCTGTCGTTGGCCCTTTCCGGACCAGTGGGATTTTTCCCACTTGAGGGGACTAGCAGTTTGCAAGAGTATGGTGGCCCTTGTTTTAGCTCCGCTAAATCGACCTCGCTTTCTTCGATGGTTATAGTTTCGTCGAAGGTTTCTGGATCTTCATCGTCCATTTCGACATATGTTATCCTCTCTCTTTTATGAGTTTTTGTCGCCTTGGATTTTTCAGCTTTAAGGCGTTCTACCTGTCGAACTCTATCGGCCAATTGGGCCATGTCTCTCAGGTATTGAGTGTCTAATTTCTTCCTAATGGAATAATCTAAGCCTCATGCGGCTATTTCGACTAACTCATGTTCTGGCACTTGCGTAAAGCATCTTGCTTTGAGCAACCTAAACCTATTTAGATATTCGTCTATAGGTTCAGTGAATCGTCTCTTTACACTGGCCAATTCTTTCAGGCTTATCTTGGTTTGTCCCATGTAGAATTGCTCATGGAACAATCTCTCCAACTGGGTCCAATGGTGGATCGAATTGGGGGGGAGTGTTGTGAACCAAGTAAACGCGTTCTTTGTTAGGGAACTTGGGAAATACTTAATCCTCAGGTTTTCGTTGTTTGAAATATCTCATGCTTCAATCAAGTATCTCGCAACATGTTCGACAGTAGATTCTATCGTGTCCCCTGAAAATTTAGTGAACTTAGGGACTTTACATCTAGGAGGTAAGTCTGTTTGTAACACATATTCTGACAGTGGGGATGTAAAGTTGGGCCTACGAAAGCCCATATTCATCCCATTTTGCGTCATGATTCTTTCGATCATGGCTGTCAGGTTATTTTCCAAACCCATATTCTGGTATTGGATGTGCTGAACTATTTCGTCAGCATTTTGGTTTCTGTTGACTATCCTTACCTCCGGGTCTATGACCCTAGGTTCTTCGACTCCGGGTTGTTCTAATCGTGTCCTAAGGTTTTCTTCGACAGGCTGCTGGACTTGGTTAATAGTGGTTTCTTCCTCTAGAAGTATACCTTGGTTTCCCCTTATTTGCGCCCTTTGGGGCTGTCGAATAGGTTGGGGTACCCCAAAGAAATCGGCCAGACGCGCCATTTGCGCTGTCATCTGCTGATTCGACTGGGTGGTGTTTTGTATTAGAGGATTCAGCACTATACTTAAAGTTTGTGCCAATATTTGAACCATATCATGGTTGCTTTCGTCCATTTGCTGCCTCAAGACTGCTGTCGAGGCATTCGTAAGGCCATGCGCTACTTGGGACGTTCCTCCTAAGAGTTGGGTCCTACTCCTGTTCGCCATACCAACTCCGGAACCTTGGAGTGGCGAAGAGGTGCTCACTAAAGGGTCTGAAAAAGTGGACGCAGCATTCGTCAGGCTAGCCAATTCAGAAGTTGGCATGCCATAGAGTGGTTCTCGACTTGGACCGCCTGTCGAAAATCCTGGGGGAACATAAGGCCTAGTTCCTGGGTTTCCCCATGGTGGGGGAGTTCCCAAAGGCATTCTGGGGCCAGTGAACAGAGGTAATGGCCCCGTTTGTGTGACCGTTACTGCTGGTGTTGAACCAACGGTTAGCGTTTCACTTACGGTTGGGATAACCGTTGATCCCACATTTGTTTGTGGGATTTCGCTATTGTTTGGCGGATTCGCCATCGCTTCTCTTCTTCTGGTAGTATTGGTATCGTTAGTGTATATTCTGCCACTTCTCAATAACATGCAATACTTCTCGAAAAAGATGATATTCTATATAAATACGGTTAACCTTAAAAATCAACACAAGGTCCCACCGGGTGTGCCAATTTGTTTACCGTGGAAATTGGTAAACAACCGCTGATCTTCCAAAAGGTTACTTATTTGGTGACTCGCAGGATCGATCAGATTGATCCTAAGACATGGTTGATTTTTTGGGGTTTGACTAAGTTCTAATGATGGTTAATGCTAGTAAAGTAAAGACACTTTATGTAAATTGCATGAAGGAAAACTTGGTAGAATAAAAGAAAGCGTTAAATAAAGGCTTCGACAGGGAAGGGTAAATGAAAAGGCAATAAAGTGCTGGAATATAAAAGACTTTGATTAATTTAAATGGTGTTTCACACATACATTCTCAACAATTCTTTCGCTCACACTGGGTACTTGAATCTAAATGAGTAACTTGTATATAATGGTGAACACACGCGAAAACTACGTGAACAACTAGTATTTATACTAAACACGTCTCAAGTAACCGTTGGGCAGTTACGCTGCTTCGAGATGACACCACTTGGCATGCTCACAGCATTCGACGCTCCTGATCTTGGCACGTTGCACTTGGTAACTGCTGGGAACCGTTTCCCTCCAAACATTCGAATCTCAAACCGTTCCACTCTGAGCATCAAATGCCTTTGTCGAGAAGTTCCTTCGACGTCGAAGGCAACAAGATTCCTTCGACGTCGAAGGCAACAAGATTCCTACTTAAAAGAAATTCTCTAAGTCCCTCGCCACCTTCTGACGAGCATTCGACAAGATCAGCTGGTCGAAACCATTCCTCATGATTAATGGTATATATTAATAAAAAACAAGGGTGTCGAATTTAGGAGCCAACACCTACATAGCCGTCTTACCAGTGATTGTGGAGCCCATTACTGAAGGGGATATTCCCTACACGGTTCTTCATCCTGATATGCCCACTGATCTCGAAGAACTACAAAGGTCTTGGATCCAGTTGAAGAAGGAGCGGGATGCTTATAAGGACCAGTTCTATGCCCAGGAGAAGAAGGTTTTAGAGCTCACAAAGCAGCTTCATGAGGAAAAAAGCCTTAATGTCTATCTCAGCATGAAGAGGAAGCATCCATGGGAACCTTGATTTTTTTTTTAGTTTTTAGAATTTTTAATTGTAACACCTAAAAGGCAATTGTACTTTGAATTCTACTAATAAAATCTTTGTTTCATTTTGGTTTGCAAAGTTTAAATTTCCCAAAGTCCTTGAAATCATTGCATCCACAACATTGCATAAACATGTACCATTACAGGTTTCTCATCTTCTTCGCTGTTTATTTCGGCAAAAATGTCTTCTGAACAAAGCATCAAAGATCTTCAGGCACAAAATGCCCAATTTCAACAAATGTTCATAACTCTGGCAAAAGGGCAGGAGGATCTGAAGGCTCTCATCCTGAAATAGAAAAAGAAGAAGAAGAAGAAGTCCGCTGGTATCCTTAATATGGGCAGAAGATTCGGGGGGCCGCTAAAGCAACCAGTTAACCTGACCTCCTCGTCCAAAGAAAGGGAGAATCAAGAGAGGCAGACAAGGGAAGAGGACCCCAGTCCTGAAGTTTCTGACAATGATACCGACTACAATGATGAGCAATATCCTCCCATCGAGGATAAATACAAGAAGTTAGAGGATCGTTTAAGCGCCATGGAAATCCAGAAAATATCAGGGCTGGATTTTGAAGAGTTGGGATTGGTGTCTGGGGTAGTCATCCCACAAAAATTTAAATCTCTGGTTTTCGCAAAGTATGATGGGTGTCTTTCCCAAAGCTTCGTCTCTATTCCTATGTAAGGAAGATCCAGCCACACACTGCTGATAGGAACATGTGGGTTCACTTCTTTCAAGACAGCCTGTCAGGGACTCATCTCGAATGGTTCTACCAATTGGAGGGAACCAATGTTCGAAACTGGGAGGATTTGGCTGCTGCTTTTTACAAGCAGTATCAATACAATGCCGACCTGGCCCCTACTCGTACTCAACTCCAGAGTATGTCCATGGGTGCAGGTGAAGGCTTTAAGGACTATGCACAGAAGTGGAGAGACTTGGTTGGGAGAGTTCAACCCCCTTTATTTGACAGGGAGTTGGTTGACATGTTTCTTGGGACGTTGTCTGGTCCATTCTTCAACCATTTGATCGGCAGCTTGTCAGCTGGTTTCAGTGAGCTGATATTAACTGGAGAAAGGGTAGAAGTTAGGATCCGGAGCGGTAAAATATAGAAAGACACATCTTCGAGTTCAGTAAATAGGCCCTTCACCAGTAAGAAGGAGGCCAATTCCATTTATAGTCTGAGAGGTCAGAGAAAAATGGAATACCGTCCAACGGTAAGTGCTGTAATGATACCTATGCCTGCGGCTTCCCCATAACGCAACAATCAGCAAAGGGTGGAAAGACCACAAAGGCAATTCACCCAGATTAACATGACATTTACAAAGGTTCTATCCCATCATATGAGATCCAATTTGGCAACCTTGAAGGAGGCTCCCAAGAGTCTTAATACCACATCTCCTCGGTAATATTCCAATTGCTCGGTGTGCCTATCATTGTGAGTGTCCTGGTCATGATACGAATGACTGCTGGGCTCTAAGAAACAAAGTACAAGATCTGATTAAAGCCAAGGAGATTGAGTTCGACGCTCCAGAGAAGCCCAATGTCATAACTGCTCCCATTACTAAGCACAACCGTGGAGTTAACATTGTTGATATCGATCTGTTTGTGACCTCAGTTGATGAAGTTTCTACTCCCCTTATGACTGTTAAGAAGAATTTGTTGCTGGCTAGTTTATTTCGGGGTTGTGGTGAAGGTTTCCACATATGTTCATCTCTGCCTTCTGGTTGCTATCTGCTAAAGACAGGTGTCCAGCGCCTGATGGACAGCAGAGAAATTTTGTTCGAGAAAACTTTGACTCCTGTTGTTTCGTTCGAAGATGTTGATATTATAACCATTTCCGCCAATCCTTCTAAGGCCTCCTCGATAAGACCTGTTAGGATTACACCCGCTCCGAGAGTTGCTACATTAATAATCACTTGTCCTGGTCCTGTCTTGTACACCTCGGACAAAGCTGTCCCTTGGCATTATGGCGCTGATATCTACTATCATGGTGTTAAACAAGACCTGAAGAATGAAGAGGCTGATCCCGATGTCAGTAACATTGTCGGGACCAGTAGGATTACTAGAAGTGGAAGGGTTTTCTCTCCTGAGATCTCCCTAAAGACTGTCACTAAGCCTGTTGTTATTTCATCTGTTGTTCCTACCGGTACTTCCGTCGCTACTCAAGTTCTTACTCCAATTGTTACTCCTGTCGTAGAATCATCCGAGACTCGAGGAAAAGAAGCTATAGGTGAGCCTTCCCAGACGGAGGCACCTAGAAAGATTATCGTAGAAACCTCTAAGCAAGAGATAGAGGAAATTTTAAAAATAATCAAAAAGAGCGACTACAATATGGTCGAGCAGCTGGGGCAGACCCCTTTGAAGATATCAATGTTGTCTTTGTTGTTATGTTCTGAGGCCCATGCAAAGGATTTGATTGCATTCCTCAAGACCGCGCATGTTCCGCAAGAAACCTCAGCCGATCAATTCAAAGACTGTGTAGCCAGCTTGACTGCTGACAATGGGCTGGGGTTTTCAGATGTCGACTTGACACCGAAAGAGAGGGAGCATAATGATGCTCTGCATGTCTCGATCGAATGTAGGGGCACCATTATGGCTCATGTGTTGGTGGATACTGGGTCTTCGCTGAATGTTCTGCCTAAGAAGGCTCTTGATTGGTTGGATTATGAAGGCTTGACCTTGAAGCCTAGTAACATTGTGGTAAGGGCTTTTGACGGGTCGAAGAGAATGGTGCATGAAGAGGTGGACATCCCTGTCAAGGTAGGCTCTCAGACCTTTGAGTCCACTTTCTATGTGATGGACATCAGGCCATCATACTCTTGTTTGTTGGGTCGTCCTAGGATCCATGAAGTTGGGACTATTACTTCTACACTACACCAAATGTTGAAGTATCCGGTGAAGGGGAAGATAGTCACTATGCACGGCGAAGAGGAGTATATGGTGAGCCACCTGAATTCCTTCAGGTATGTGGAGATGGACGGGGAATTCATAGAGACCCCTTGTCAAAACTTTGAAGAGGTTCCCCAGATTTTAGCATCGACCGAGACTACCATCAGTACCAAACCTCCTCTGAAGATGACTTCTCTCAAGGACGCCAGAATAGTGGTTAAGGAAGGTGGGTGTACCAATTGGGGACGGCTCCCTGATTTTACTCATAAAACTTACAAATTTGGTTTGGGATTTACTTCAGGGATCAAAGGGGTGTTCGATGCGTTCGGGCTGGAGGACC
Organism: Vicia faba; assembly: GCA_948472305.1. NCBI lineage: Eukaryota > Viridiplantae > Streptophyta > Magnoliopsida > Fabales > Fabaceae > Vicia > Vicia faba. The sequence continues at coordinate 941,271,783 of OX451741.1, read as the reverse complement.
TCCCCTACGCATCAGTAATTATGGGGTCAACGCTATTGAATACAGTGAGGAAGACCCTAACATTGACAGCTGGATCTACCCGACTATCAACGGTGGACCGAATAACTGGACGGCCAGAGATTTTATACCAGTTTCTTTTATTCCGCAGTAATTGTCTTACTTGTTTTCTGAGTTTGTAATGAACAATTTAAACTTTATGGCCTTGTGTCTTACCCAAATCACAATGGTTCTATCTGTGAGGGTTATTATATGTCATTTCATATATCATCAATGAAGCACTGGACGTTCTTTGCATACAAATTTTGCACTCTTTTTTTTCTTCTGTTTTTACTTTATCAATTCAGTTATGCTCTTACATACACTCACGTATCAAACTGCAGATCCATATCCACTCTGGATCCCATTGATAACAATCCTGCTAGTACCAGCTATGACTTTGAAAATCCGATCAACCAAGCCGAGAACGAAGGTGAGGACGATTGTGAGGTGCCTGGAGATCTGGCTAGACTGTTACAACAGGAAGAGAGGGCTCTATAGCCTCATGAAGAGCCAGTTGAGATAATAAACTTGGGAACAGAGATGGACAGAAAAGAAGTCAAGATCGGCGCAAATCTGGAAGTTAAGATCAAACAACGGTTGTTACAGATGTTGCACGACTACGTTGAGATTTTTGCCTGGTCATATGAAGACATGCCTGGTTTAGACACTGACATCATGGTACACCGTCAGCCAACTAAAGAGGATTATCCTCCGGTTAAATAGAAGGTCCGCCGTATGCACCCTGAAATGTCAGAGAAGATCAAGGCAGAGGTCATGAAGCAGTTCGACGCGGGGTTCTTAGATGTCACCTCCTATCTGCAGTGGGTAGCTAACGTCGTTCTGGTACCTAAGAAGGAAAGAAAGGTACGGATGTGTGTGGATTACAGAGATCTGAACAGGGCAAGCCCCAAGGATGACTTCCCGCTTCCCCATATTGATGTTCTGGTTGGTGTTGTACCCCAAAATTTTCCCTCTCATTTCTCAAGGATTTTCTCACAAGATCTTTTACGACGTCAAGTTTGCAGCACTGATACATCAATTTAAGTTTGAAATTGGCACAAGGGCAAAATGGTCAATTACAACCCAAAGATTAAATTTCACCAAGACATTCAAGAATATCAAGCTTGATCATTAAAAAGTTGAGAAAGTCAAAAGTCAACCTGAAAAGTCAAGATTTCCAAGACTTAGAAATTTTCTAAGTGTTTTTTATACATGATAATTCCATCACTTCATGCCATTCTTTCACCAAGATGCAAGACAGTTCAAGGGAAACTTTCAACATGAAAGTTGTAGATATCCATGATATCTACAACATTGATTTACATAACTTCTCCTAGAAGTGCTTGTATTTTGAGTTATAAGTTCATGAAGTCATGGCATTTTCATTTAACACTTAGAGAAATTTTCAACAGATTTTGTTCAGGATTTTATCCCAACTTCTTTGCATTTTTTCACATAGTTCCAAGATGATTTTGTCAAAATGGCCAATATGAAAGTTATAGAGGGTGTTTCAAGATTTCCAAAACATCCAAGAGCATGAATGTATCATATTTGAGCTAGGAGATACAAGGATATGAAGTTTGACATTTATTCTTGATTTACAAGGCAGATTTGTGATGAACACTTGACTAAAATTCCAACCAAAGCTACAAGATCTCTCTTTTCAGGCTACGTTCTCTCTAAATCTATGCATAATCAAGCAATTACACAAAACCTAAGTGTATTACACAGGCATTTGAAGTTTTGTCCAAGTCTTGATACCATTTATGGTTAGAAATGCAAAAAGCAACATTTCCATTTGCATAAAGCTTCACTTTTCCAACCACTCTCTTCTTTCAAAGCTTAAAATCCGTTCCAAAGAGGACAGAAAGATCTCTCAACAGCAGAAGAAATCTACAAGACCTGCAAAGCATGGCTAAAGTTCCTTAATTCACTCCTTTTTTCATCATGAAGCAGCTTGTCTTTATGAATTTGAAAAAAGGCATAACATGTGATTTTCAAAAAGTCTGAGTTTCTCAAGTCTCAAACCTTCTCTATAAATAGAGAGACCAGTTGAAAGAGAGGGGGGGTTTTGGAAAGGTTAGAAAAAATAGAGAGAGAGAACAACGAGAAAAGCCAGAAGTTATATTGGTAAACCCTCAAAAATCTCATATTCACAAAAGCCATAACAGTCCACAAAACTTCCACTCTTGGGTTTTAAAGTCCAAACCTTTGAACCTCCATACCTTGAAAGTTCTTCCCAACCATCCAAACATTTCATACCATACATAGGTTGTTTAGTAACCTTCAACAAAAAGGAAAGTCTAGCAGCTGGTTGGAGCTTCCTTAAGGTTCATACAACATCTTGAAGGATATTTGGTTTCAAAACCTAAAGTGCAGTCTTAAGGTAAGTCATCTTTACCTTGCCTTTTACATAACATCAACTTTTCTGTTTATAGGATGTAGCAATCACTGTTTTGAAGTTAATCATTTATTTGTTGTTCATGTTATTCATTCATATGTTAAAAAACTAACTGATGTATGCAAAGAATGGTGTTTAAGGCAGAAAAATGCAGGATGTATCGATACATATCCACATGTGTCGACCCATCTTAGTGAAAATACAGGGTATGAGTCGACACATGACCCTCATGCATTGACCCATACTGAGTTCAGGTCACAAAACAGAAACTGGAAAGGACTATGAGTCGACACATACGCATTTCGCGTCGATGCAAAAAGGTGTATGAGTCGATACATTCCATTATATGTTGAACATACTGAACATATTTCACTTAACAGAAGCTGGAAAAGCCTATGAGTCGATACATACGCGTTTCGCATTGATACAAGAAGATGCATGAGTCGACACATCCCATTACGTGTCGACCCATACTGAACTGATTTGGTTTTACAGGAGAAGGAGAAGCTATGTGTCGATGCATAGCAGCATGGGTCGACACATAGCAGTTCAAAAGTGCATTTTTCCTTTATTCTACACTATTTTCACATTCTTTTCATTATCATTCGATATGGTTGTAATATTTTAGTTTCTACTTCATCCCCATTTGTTAAATTATATCCCCATCCCCCTAAAGTGATGTAATAGCTTAGATTTTACTTTCCGCCTTTTACTTGCTTTTCATATATTGCTAGTAAATAAGTGTGTATGGCAAGATAAAACCAACAAATAGGCCACCCTAATCAAAGACTAAATGCATGTAAATAAAACACATTTGCACACTTACACCCTTAGGGTAATTCCACTTGTTGCCTATCAGAAAATAGTCATGTCCCTCGAACATGGGCGTTTTAGCAAAAGACCCTCGATAAAAGATCGTAGTCCCTCGATGACCCTCGATGTTGCCTTCGGTAAACGATCTAGTCCCTAAAACGACATTGCTAAAACGTCCCATATGTTGCCTTCTATGACTATACAAACGTCCCAACGCCCGTCCCTTCACATCCAACGATGGAGCTTCTTACCAAATCAATGGTAAGATAGCAACATCTAAAGGAGGAGGAAAATCACATCTAAGACCTTTTGAGTAGGTAGGTTCTCTCTCAGTTACTCGCTTGCTCACAACAAAAACATTTTTATACACCCACACTCTCATCTTTGAACTATTTTCGAAACAAACACTTTGTAGGAGTTCTTATAGAAACAAGAACCATTACGAAGTTCTATTTTCAAAATACTTTCAAAAACACATCTCACAAATACACTTTTGAACTATTTTCGAAACAAACACTTTGTAGGCGTTCTCATAGAAACGAGAACCCTTACGAAGTTCCATTTTCAAAATACTTTTAAAAATCACCACCACAAGCATACATTCAAACAAAAGCAAGTGATCTAAGCAAGTAACTAAGAGCCCATAGAAAACCATGGATGAAAAGGGTGCTAATACCTTCCCTTTTCATAATCTACCCCCCGAACTCAAAAACATCTCTAAAGGTCTTTCCTGTGCTTTTTCACCTTCCCTTTTAGATAAAAGAAAAGTATGTGGCAACTCTTGCTAACCGTAACATTTGCAAACACAATCGCAAAACCCTCAAGTCAGTTCTTCCACCGTATCACACTTTTCTTTCTCTTCTTGATTGTCTTTCTCACCGGATGTCGTTGTAAAGTCTAAGGCCCTTCTTGTTTTCCCTTTGAATCTTCTTCCCATGTTCAGAATTCTGGTTATTTTCTTCGTCTTCTTTTTCTTCTCCTCAACCAGCAAGGTCTTCAACTCTTCTTGTCCTTTGGCCAGAGTTAAGAACAACTGTTGAAATTGTGCATTATGAGCTTGCAGGTCCTTCACCGTTTGCTCGAGATCTATCTTACTGAAATAAATAGTAGAGAGATGAGGAGACTTGTTGCAAGAAACCTGCTTATGTTAAGATGAATGATAAATGCATATGCAATGATTTCAAGGATCTTAAGATTCAAATTTGTTTTAGATAAAAAGGAAACACATGTTATATTAATAAATTAAAGCTTTGAGTACATCAATGCCTTCTTGGTAAATACAAAAAATCTAAGATAAAAAGGTAGTACGCATCCTCTTTGGCGCAATGTAGGCATTCAGAGTCTGCTCCTTATGAATTTGCTTAGTGAGTTCTAAAACCTTCTTCTCGATTGCGTAGAATCGGGCTTCGAAAGTATCTCTCTCACCCTTGAGTTGTATCTAATCCCTTTGTAGGTCTTTAAGAGAGGTGGGCATGTTAGGATGTAGGATAGTATATGGAACATCTCCTTCCATGACAGGCTCAATGATTACCGGGAGAATGGAGGGATAAGGCATCATAAGACTCTGAGCACGAGTTCGTACCCATTTGAGGTAAGGCTCAAGAGGGATGGAATTCTTATGCCCCAATGTCTTTCTATCTACCTTGTTCAACATCCTCCATGCTCGGATAAATTTCTGGCGAAGACCTTGATCGTTGTTCTCGTAGTCAAACATCAAACCTTGAATCAGCATCTCGTGCGGGCGATCCCTTCGGGCGTAACCAAACTACCTTAAGGCTAAGAAGGGGTTGTAGGTGATACCTCCCCTAATTCCAAGTAAAGGGACATTAGGAAATTCTCCATAACGGTCGACAATAGTAACATTCTCTATGGATCGGGAGCACCAATGAATGTCTGAATGTTTAGGGTCATCAACCTTTGTGACCACCTTGAACCTTACTTGTTCTTCAATACAAATTGGGGAAGATGCAAAATAAACCATCTTGCCAAGAGAGAAGTACAACACATAAGGACACCTCTTTTCCTCATAGTGCGAGTGTGAAAAGAATGTAGGATGTCTCCTAGTAAAGTAGGCACCGAGTTGCGGGATATGAAGATTTTGACGGTGTTCACATCTATGAGTTGGTCAGGATTTGGAAACAAAACCATCCCATAGATGAGGAGAGCCACTATTTCCTCAAAAGCTTGCAGGTTCAAAGAATTCCAACAGTTTTGGGCTTTCTCGAACAAGAACTTTGCTAGGAAACCTTTGACAACACTCTTTGTTTCCCAATGAGTTGTGCCATCAGATGATTGCAAGTGTAGAGCTTGAGCAATCTCTTCTGGCTTTGGGTCTCTTTCCGTACAGTTGAAAGGTAGTTGGTTGATAATTGGAATCCTCGAGAGTCAGGAGAATTCTTCCAAAGTATGCACAAGTTGATAGTCGGGAAATGTGAAGCAATGGTGAAAAGGATCAAAGAACTGAAAGAGCGCCTTCATCATGTCCTCATTTATGTTAGAGGTGACAAAGTTGAGTAGGCGACCATGTCTCTCGGTGAATGGAGAGTTTTCAGGAATCCTTGAATCTAGTTCCTTAAGTTGTGGAGGGATCCTTACAAGGTTGACTTGAATATTTTTCCTACGAATAGAATCCATGTCCTACAAAACAAGAACAAAGATGAATCCCAAAAATCCTTGAAATGGTTAGTGAATGTGTATGATGTTATGATGTTCATGATGTTATATACCAGTATGTATATGCAAACAAAGAAAACAAGTCCTTAGGTTTAGGCTTTCATGGAGTCTCATAGGTAAGTACCCTCTTGAAGTTTAGTTGGCTCAAACATGTCCTAGTAATAGTAACCGGGTTCTAAGCAGCTCAATATCACCCATTTGTTTCCTTGGTCATTGTTTCAGCACAAGCCTCTTTAATGGTGACCGAAATATCCCAAGAAACCAAATATCAATGAGTGCAGTATCGAGTATCTACCAACTTTGGACTGCACCAAAGCCGCTCATCTCACTACATCCTAAAGGCCAAGTTGGTCAAGTAAAGGTTCTAAAAGTTCATTAGTGCTTCATGACATCACTCAGCGGCCCCGTATTCTCTTTGATTAACTCAAAGGCTACCGGTACCCACAAATATGTCGCACTAATGTAGCTATTGCTTAGACCATGTTGGTATACCCCGCACAGTTTCCACAACGTATTGCTACTTACCTATAAGGTATCCAAAATCCGGGTAGAGGATTCAAACCCAAACAAAGAACCATAATGTAAAGCATACAAGTCAAACAATACAAGCAAGTAAATGTGATCTAACCCTAAGGTAACCCCACTTTTAGAATTTTCCCCAGTAGAGTCGCCAGTTCTGTGATACGGTGGGACAACTGACTTAAAGGTGTTTACGTTTGATCGCAAATGTTGCAGTTAGCAAGAGTCTCCATTGACTTTTCATTTATCCAAAAGGAAAGGTGAAAAAGCACAGGAAAGACCTTTGAGATTATTTCTTGAGTTCGGGGGGTAGATTATGAAAAGGGAAGGTATTATCACCCTTTTCATCCATGGTTTTCGATGGGTTCTTAGTTACTTGCTAGATCACTTGCTTTTGTTTGAAATATGCTTTGTGTGGTTTTTAAAAGTATTTTGTAAAGAGGACATTGTTTAGGAAATCTTCGTAATGATTCTTGTTCGTAAGAATGTATACAAAAATGTTTGATCTTTTTGAAAATGTTTTCAAGTTTTGTAAGATGTTTTGAAAGTGTATGTGTTTGTTTTGAAAATGGCAAGGATGTTTTGTTTTGAAATGGAGCAAGTAATTAAGAGCATTCTATCTACTCAAAAGTCTTTCTTGTTCATTTTTCTTTTCCTTTGACATTGTTATCTTACCATTGATTTGGTAAGTAACCCTATCTCTGGATGTTAACAGGACGGGCGTAGGTCATCGTATAACCATGATTAGCAATGTTGCAAGGTATCTTAGCATTCTCTTTTAGGGACTGAGATCATTTGTAAGGCAACTTAGATAGCGTCATCGAGGGATTATGATCTTGTATTTACTTGTTTTTGCTAAGATACCTTACATGCGTAATATGGTCATTTTGTATAAGGCAACCAAGGGGAATAATCTTAAGGGTGCTTGTGTGCAAATGTGTTGTTTTTATGCTTGTTTTTGTCTTGAATTAGGGTTTTCTAAGTATTGGTTTTAGTCTTTCCATACAAATCCTAATTACTATCATGTTATATATAAAAGCGATAAATTGTGAAATTGCAAAAATGTAAACCTAGTTAGTCTATTACAACCATATTGAATGGGTATCAATGTACAAGGGATTAAATGGGTACAATATACAAAAGTGAATAAATGTACAAAAATATAAAATGTGAAGTAAATGGATATTTGCTTGGATTTTTTAGAGAAAAGGATTTTTTCTTAATCTAATTAATTAAAAAAGTAAACCCTAAATTTGTTTAAGAAAAGATTTTTAAACAAAACCCTAAATCTATTAGTTAAAATAAAAGAAAAAATAAGTTTATGAGAAAAGTGTTTTTTGGTACTTTTGTCTTGAAAATATTTATAGTATTCTAAAATATTTTTAGCCTTTTTTATATTGAAATAATATATTTTAATACTTGTAAAGAGAAAATAAAAACTAACCTAGTTTTAATTTAATTTACAAGACTAGTCCATAAAAATAAATAATGTGTAGTTAAATAAAATATATTTTTTGTGAGAAAAATAAAATAACTAAGTTAAAATAAAAATCTATTTTTTTTAATTTTTTAATATTAGGAAAAATATTTAAGAGAATAAAAATGAAATGAATAAAAAATAAAAAGAAAAATAAATAAACTTGGGCCAGGGGTGCAATTAGCATGCAGGGGGTTAGTAAGCAAAAAAAAATAGTATAAGCCCAATAAGGCCCAGGGGCTTGCAAAAATATGAAGAAAAAAATATAAAAGGGTACCACTGGGGCTCGAACCCATGTCCCAAAGGTTACAGGCGCGCGCTTCTACCACTAGAGTGGCTATACATCCGTTAACATAGGCAAATCAATAAATATGTAAGGAAAAACGTGCCCTGATGGCTTCATCTTCAACCTCCAGCCAGACCAACTGTAACTTGCTCATTTCTCATCAAAAATGAAAACTGTAAACATGAAACTTGTAGCAAATTTTCTCACGGTTTCAGAAATGTAAAGCATTAAAACTATAGATCAAAGATAAGCATGAATTTTAATGGCCCTAATATGAATCCTAAAAATCTCAAAAATTTCAGCTTCAAAATTCTCTAAGCTCAAGCAAAATTAATGGAAACTATGGACATGGTTAGCTTAAGGGCAATGATATCTACAAGTTTTGTTTACAAATAAACTATTGATGATGCCTATGTGAAGAATTCGAATTTGAGAAAACTTACCTCAAAACTGGAAATCGTGTTTTGAGTTTGAGCTTGTTTCAAGTGATGGTGATGATCAGGTTAGCTTCCTTGAGGTCCTAGGAAGCTAATGCAATGATTAGCTTGAACAATGGATGGCTGAAATGGTCTGGAGAAGTCAATGTGCAGATCTGAGTTTTTGAAAATGGAGGATGGTGTTAATGGTGTTACAGTTCTGTAACAGGGTGTGGGATTGATTCTATGTGATGTTTAGAAACTTTAGAAACCAAAAGGCCAAGAAACGCACGAGTAGATTATGAGTTTCAAGTTTTTGGTCAATTTGTATGAAAATGGAAGTGTGAAGTGTGATTCTGAGTTCTAGGTTCTTTCAAGGCTTGAGCATTCATGTGTTTGTGTCAAATGGTTTGTGTATGTATAAACAAAAGTGTTTGAGAGCTTTGGATAATCAGAAGTATAAGTTTCTAGCTTTTGTCTAGGTTACTTGATTTTGAAGAAAAGAGGGAAGCAATTTTCAAGGAGAGGTACAAGAATGGGATAGGTGATTCTAAGTGTTTGAAACATTTCTTATTAGTTATAGGACATGTTTGATCATAAACGAACAAGTGCAAGGCTCAAGAACAAGTTTTGTACAAAAAGTCACTTTATCAAAATGACAATGTAACCTTTCTTCCAAAAATGGATATAAAGCATGTCCATGCATTGAATGCTTGAAGTGAGGCCTATAACAGCTGTGCAAACCATTAATTATGGAGTGCCTAACAATTTTGTGGCCTGCAAAGTAGAGTTAATGCAGCACAACTTTGAATTTGAATTTTGTTCATCACTAAAATGACTTGTAATTAAAGTGATAAAACCCTAACTTCATCTCTTCGATTCGCCCTACTCAAGAATGATCTCAATGAGTTCTTGGACATTTTGGAAATCTTGCAATGTTCTCTACAACCCTTTTTTGAATTTCTTTTGAAGATTCCACTTGGAAATATATGAAAAAGTGCCATAAAGTTGGGTCAAAATCCTGACCAAATTAGGGCAAAATTTCACTAAGTGTTTTGTTTTATGACCCTATGTTCATAAAATTATAACTTGAGGTCCAAGCACTTTTGGAAGGAGTTGTGTGAAGAAAAGTTGTATATTTCATGGAGATATACTACTTTCATGTTGGAAGTTTCTCTTGAATCATCTTGCATCATGGTGAAAAATTTGTTCAAATTTGTGAAAAAATATGAAATTTCCAACACTTAGAAAAATTTCTAAGTTTAGAAAATTTGACTTTTCAAAATGAAATCTTGACCTTTTGATTTCTTGATGAATAAGTTTCATATTTTGACATGTTTTTATGAATTATGATCTTTGGCACTTGAATTTGACCAAAAAGTCAAAGTTTGACTTTTCAATATATAGTTGACTTTTGATCAGTTGACTGAAAAATTCATCTGTCAATCCAATGGACTTGCAATGTTTTGAACCATTTCATTAGGTAAAAATGATGCAATTTGAATCTTGAGATCATGCCTTAAACCAATTGACCATTTTCTAGGTCAAAAATCAGAGATTGCCCTCTCCCAGTCAAAACCCTAATTTTGACCATTTTGCCCTTTTGGAGATTTGATCAAATTTCTTAAGGAATTATGGTCCAAACTTGGTCAAATGATACATATGAGTCTAAAATGTTGATGTGGATAAAAAATTATGAAGTTTGACTGTAAATTATCCATAGTTGACTTTTCCCCCAATATAGTTGATTTTTAGGTCAACTGCTCAATTGACTGAGTAAAAGTGTGATACAAAGCTTGAAACTTGACATGAGTAATCTTAGGGGTCCATAATGATCCATGAAATTCATATGGGTCGTTAGAAGTTCAAAAATCCTTGTGCAATCTCAAACCCTAATTTTGGTCATCAGTGTTTAAGGAGGTGTCTTGAGCTGATCAAACCCTAATGCATCCTTGAGTCTAAGGAGATATTATGAGAAAATTCTTGATAAATGAGAGAGAAAATTTTGGGGTACAACAACATGCATCTCCTAATAATAGAAAACTACAATAAAACTCGTTTGGTCTCAGAGCGTAAATTTTTACGGTTCTATTAAGTATTCAATCCTCTCCGACCTTGATTATTCGAAAGGCATCAGCCAATCTCACCCTTTGGTTAGAGAAGATTGAATAGGGGCAGTTGTTGTATCCCAAAATTTTCCCTTTTACTTGTAAACAAAATAGTTTATGCTTCATCATCATATTCATCATTTTCATTGCATTAATTCGATGACATGGGATCAAGGGTTTTTGTTGGATGAGTGAACACTACCCAAGATAATAAGATATATCTTTAAAGGTCAAGCATCTGAAGTCTCTCCATCATAAACATCATCTCAAGTCACAAGATACATGAGTTCAAGGGTTCTTCAAGATATTTTAGTTGGATTAGGTTTTGGAGCTATGGTCAACATTTCCTATCTTCTGTGATGCAATTAGTGTTCTTGATCGATGGCACGATCTAATTGAATTTTCAAACTTAAGATGGTCTCATGGTTCTCCATTTGTCTTAAAAGTATTTTCATATGGTCTACTGATCTCCATGCTTTTATCAGAAGAATCAGGATCGATTGAATAAGAAGAGATTTAAGTGTGTATGAGCGAAAGTCAACAAAAGTCAAAGGTTGATTAAATGGGATTTTGGATCAAGATTATTGTCAAAAGTCAAAATATGAGAAAATTTGATAATATTATGAGGAAATTCGAAAGAATCGGCCGAATTTGAAGTTTCTTGCATTTTGAGTAATATGAACACTTAGTAATTTTCAAAAGATGTTCCAAAATGTTGCAAACTTCATGGATATTTTTAGGGTCCCGTTTAGACTATGAACATAAAAGTTGAAGATCAGAGTCTCCTATCCAATTTTGATTCAAGAATCCTCCAATTTGGTGGCTCGTAGAGAAATTTATGATGTTTAGGTTTTGAGGGTTTGAAAGGCAAAATGCTGCCAAGACTTGCCCAGCCAGGCCAACATTTTATCGAACAGGTGGCGTGCACATATTCATAGTGGTTTTTCCTATGAATTTAGTTCTCATTTTGAGAAATGTTGAACATAAAAGTTGAAGTGTGTTGTGCACTCTTCAGTTTTAGTTTAAATGTCGTTTCTTTTTATGCATTGTGGAGAGAGATATCAAAGTCCAAAGTAGGAAGGTTGAAGTGGGTGAAATGTGTGGTGTCACGTGCAGGGCCTGCCCGACCAGGTCTGTAATTTTGTCGAACAGTTGCAGGGCGTGAATTCATGGCAAATTTTCTCCATGATTTAGGTCATATTTGGATGGGGAATGAACTATAAACTTGTTCTATCATTCGTCCTCTTTCCAACGGTATCAAGATTGTTTCGTTTGGTTCGGTATTGAGAAAATGATAGAGCCAAGAAATGATGAAAATGAAATGTATAGAATGACATGTAACTTATTGATATTTCATGAATTTCGATCAGCATCAACGTCGCGATTTCATACCTCTTTTTGAGGATGTTTCGATCGTTTGTTCGATGAATGTTTAACACAAGATTTTATCACTTAAGTTTTCTATCGATCTTTGATTTTGGAGATTTAGATTTAAGAGGATTGTATTTCAAGATACAAGGTCATGAAGTAAGGGTTGCGAGGTATTTGATTAAATGACGCAGCGGAATTCTAGAATGGTTGCTCGGATGGTCAATGTGTGACTTGATAAAGAATTTGCATAATGATGCAAGTGTTATTCGCAACTCCTTCCAACAAGAAGGTTATTCTGTGTCATGAGAGATTTTATGAAATCTCAAGATCGGGCCCTTCGGGCCAACGTATATCAATGTCTAAGCGTGCAGAGTAGGTTATATGGCCATGGTTGTAGGGTCATTTTATGGTTAGAAGGCCCGAGCTACTTGGACAGAAATGCACCTTCTGCATTTTGATGCGCTTAAATCATGGAAGTCATGTTGCATATACGTGTATCATCTCAATTACTTCTTACAATCAAGCATAACATGCATTGCATGCATGATATAGAAGGGATTCTCAAAATAGAGGATGATTATTTTGAATTTGCTGGCTAAAGCGTGGTATACATTACAAGCTATCGTACTCCCTCCTCCAGGGGACTAAAACAACAAAAACATAATTCTCTCTTTCTTTTTCCGGGAATAACATAATCACTCTCACTCTCTCACCATGCAACAAACTCTCGTTCTCTCACAACCATAACAGAAAACTCTCGTTCTCTCACAATGATAACAAAACCTCACTCTTTCTCTCTCACTAGGCCGCAAATCCTCTCGCTCTTTTCCATGCAACAACCTGATTCGTTTTCTTCTCTCTCATAATTTCACAAACACAAAAAAACACTACTCTTGATTCCCTCTCAAGTGCAAGAATATAAAAGCAACTTTTCTCTCAAGTTTGCTCAAGAACACAAAGGAAGTTGAAGAAATCTCTCTCCCTCCTCAAGAATTTCGCCCCCTCTCCCTCTCTTGCTAGAGTTCTCCGATCTTCGATCCGACATCGACGATATCTTCTCCTCAACCTCCTCTTCAGTTCCACGGTTGGTTTTCTTGAAATAAGCACTTTTCTAGAATTGATAATTGAAGTGAGTTTTGAATAGAGAATTGAATTGTGATTGTGGATCTAGTGGTGGAATTGTAAACTAATTAATCAAAATTCTTAGATCCAAAATTGGATGATCAATAATCACTTTTACAATTAATTGTTTCTCAAGAAAAGTGCTTATTCATGTTGTTTAACATTGTTGCCTTTGAGAATTGATGAGAAATATGAATTTGCATGTGATTCGACATAGACTAGAGCCTTTCTTTGTGAATCAAAATCCATGTGCAATCTTGTGTAGATTATTTGCTCGACACAATGCTCGAGTCATGACATCTTAGCCTTAAGGCATGAGATCACCATTTTTTGCACATAAATCCTCTTTGCTATGATGATTGCATAATTGGTGTGAATTCGATTTTCTAATCCAGTAAAAACATATCGAAATATGTCAAAACTCATAAAAACGGATTGTGAGTTCATACTTTGATTATGCAATGATCAAGGAGAATTTTTCGTGTGTGCATTCATCGATTTGGTTTTTTTTTCGTGTCGCGGATATTCTATGATTTTCAAGCTTTCCAACGATTCAAACCACGCACGAAACGGATACTTGATGCAAAAGTCATGTTGCTTCAAAGTTGCAAAAATTTCACTATCAGGCAGTTTGAGTCGACTCAAACTTAGCTCTGGTCGATGCAAAAATGAACAAAAACCTATTTTTCTACCAGCGGAAAGTGTCGCACTGACCCTATGAGTCGACTCAAACATGTGCATCGATGCATACAGTGCTTTGAGTCGACGCAAGCTGAATAAAAACCAATTTTGGCCACTTGCGGGAAGTGTCGCGCTGGCCCTTTGAGTCTACTCATTTTTTGAGTCGAATCGTCCCATCTTTGAGTCGACTCAAACTGCCAACATTGTTTTTTTTTCATTTCTTTTGCCTTGCTTTGGCCTTTCTTTCTCCAAGCACTCTTCTACTCCTTCTTCCATGTACTTTCCTTATTATTTTTAACATGTTTGTTAATTGTGCAAGGTACATTGGGATAGTTTTCGATCATGTAATTATTGCTTGATTATGTGATCGAAAAACTTATTTGGACTATCAATTTAAGGTCCAATTTTGAGCTCGACACGCATGTTTCTATTTTGTGTCCCGTATTTTGCATAATTGTATTTTGTGTAGGCAATTTGTGATACGAATGTGTCGATACACATTCTGTTTTGGTTTTGCATAATGTATTTGGTGCAGGTACTTTGTTATACGGATGTGTCGATACACATTCTGTAATTGTTTTTCCATGGTACATTGGTCAATGTATTTTGTGCAGGTGTTTGGTTTGACTCGGATATGTCTGACACATATTCCTTGTCTTGTACATGCGCCATTGTGCATATTATTTTCTTGCATTATTAGGATGGTTATCCGGTGCAAGTTTTCCATTGATACTCGGATGTGTACGCCACATAGTTTGATCTTTCTTATTGATGCTTTGACGCATATTCTCACTGGATTTCTTTGTTGATGCTAGCAGCTTACGAAGTTTTATGGGTGTGATACGGTGGGAGAACTGACTTGAGGTTTTGCGTTTGTATTCGCACTTGTTTGGTTTAGCAAGAGTCGCCACCGACTTTTTATTTTATCCTAAAGGAAAGGTTAAAAAGCACAGGAAAAACCTTTTGAGATGTTTCGTGCGTTCGGGGGGTAGATTATAGAAAGGGAAGGTATTAGCACCCTTTCTATCCATGGTTATCCATGGGCTCTTAGTTACTTGTTTTAGATCACTTTCCTTGATTTTCAATTACTTGAAATGATGGTGTGTGTGTGTGTTTTGAAAATGTTTTGAAAAAGATGCCTTGTCTAGGCAACCGTTGTAACAATTCTTTACTCGAATGTTTTACAAAGGTGTGTGTCTTTTCGAAAAGATGTTTCAATGTTTTTGAATGTTTTGTTTTTGAAAGTGTTGTGGAGTGTGTTTTGAAAAGTAGGTAAGTGTGTTTTGCAAGTTTGATCAAGTAACTAAGAGTTGTCTACCCCTAAATTTACTCAAAGATTTTTCTCATGTTTTAACCCTTTTAACAGTATTGTTCCACCATTGTATTTGGTGGACAATCTTGTGTTAGGATGTTAACGGGACAGGCGCGGGTCATCGTATGGACCAAGAATGCAATGGTGCCAAGTGTCTTTGGCAATTTGCTTGAGGGACTATGATCATTCCGTTTAGGCAACTTTCGAAAGCGTCATCGAGGGACTATGATCATTTTGATTTGTTTTGTTTGCCAAAGAAACTCAACATGCAAGCATGGCCCATTTTGGAAGGAAACAAGCGGGATTACCCTAGGGGTGCAAGTGTGAATTGTGTATTGATTGTCATGCATTTATCTTGTATTTAGGTTATCTAGCGATTGATTTTGAATCTTCGCACACAAACCCTAATTACTATACAGTATATAGAAAGCGATAAATTGCGGGAATTTAAAGTCTAAGCTATTACAAATAAGTGTCCGGGAGTGGGGGTACAAATATTTACAGATGGGGATGAGACTTATCAGGAGATTAGTGTCCAAATATATTTACAACCAAATCGAATCGCATTCTCAGTGTAACATGTATCAATGTATAAGAATAAAAGCAATGTATCAAAAGTATTTGTGAACGTGTATGTGAATATTTACAAGTGAGAAAAGCATGTTAGCTTAATGCAAAATTAAGTATTTATTAAGTATTGTTATTTTATTTTTATGTGTTTTTTTGTTAATATGTGTAAACAAAAGTTTTAATAAAAGAAAAGAAAAATGCTTTAGGAAATTCTATTTTTTATGTATTAATGTTAATGTATATATTTTAGTTAATATACAAAAGTTTAATTAAAGAAAAGAAAAATGTTTCAAGTTTTAAGAAAATTAATGTTTTATGTATTTTAATTTATATTTTTATGTACAAGGTTTAATTAAAAAAGAAAAATGTTTTAAGTTTAAGAAAATTATTTAACTCAAAATTCTATTCTTATATATTTTAATTATACTAGCTAAAGAAACAAAAAAAGGTAATTAAGAACATTTTATATATATATATATAAAAAGTTAATGTGTTATTTTATCTACAAGATTTAATTATGTTATAAAAAGAAAATAAAAGAGTATTTTTAATTAAAATTTAATGTAAAAGAAAATTAGTATGAGTTAGTTTGAAATAAAAATGGCTAAAAGCCCATAACAAAATTTGAAGAGAAAGGAATCAGAGGGGGTGTACTCCAGGATTTATTGGGCTTAAGGCATTGTTAATGGGGCGAACCGGCCCAAGCGCTTGACATAACATTTTGTAAGGGTTTGAATTATTGGTTTCATTTTGGATTAGGGTTACGGAGCGGCGCCGTTCCTTACTTTGCTTCCTTCGTCTTCATCCTTTGAGCCAAGTCCTGAACGAACTTACATGCCTGGTTATCATGCGCCACCTCAACTTCCTCTCTCTCCATGGATATACCAAATGGTGACAAGAAAAGGTATGGTCCTGTTTCCTTCACGCGTTTTAAGGTTTTGAAGTTTTGCATGTTTTATTTTCGTGTTCTGATTCTTTTGATTATCAACATTTTCTGTATGAGGTGTGAGAAGGGAATAAAAGGAGTTATACCTTTGGGATTTTGGAGAAGGAGGAGTGGATGGTGGCGCCTCCGGTGGCCAAGACAAGGGAGTACGATGAAGAAGCTTGCTCTGGAAATCATGTATTCGTATTTGCTTTTAGGTTTTATGATGATTGCCTGAAAACCTAGTTCATTCGTTTCTGAACACATCTTTTCCTCTTCTTTTGTTGCTTGCTCTGATTGCTAGTTGAAATGTTGGTTCGGATAACTGATGCTCTTGATGATTTTTGATATCTGAGATTTGCTAACCTTATGATGAGGTTATCTCTTAGGGCTTTTGGGATGGAATGCTTTAGTGTTTGATGCTTGCCTCTGTATATTATGATGTTTGGAATCTGAGTTGCCGTAGGTACTAACCCTGTGATGAATCATTCTGAGGGTCTAGTTAGTCTGAATATTTTTGTTGAGGGTTCATCAGTTTGATGGTTTATTTGGCTTTGGGGACAAGTTTGACAGGTTATGTTCTTGTGCTTTTTTCTGGTTTGAGGCTTGTGAAGGCTTGTTTTTGAAGGGCTTCTGTTTGCAGGCCTTGAAATTTTAGGCTTGTGTTTGAGATTTATGCAGGTTTATGGCTATTGAACAGTTTGTAAGCTTGTTTTGTTGATGGCTTTAGCAGACTTCATGCTACAAGGCTTGAGGTTACAGGTTTACTGGCTTCAGGCTTTTATGCAGTAACATGTTTGAGCAGTTTATATGTTTGAGTTGGTTTCAAACAGGTTGGAGGCAAAAGGCAAGCTTCTGTTACAGTTTTTCACTTGTTTGTTTGTGTTCTCTTTTGTTATGGGGTTCTTCCTCCTCTCTTTGCTGTGTTCTGATTTTTTATTATATCTTTCTTGCCTCAAGCCTGCTGTAAGCCTATACTTCTTTTCCTCTCTCTCTCTCTACAGATTTTAAAAAGCATTTTTATTGCTTTAGATGTACTATTCTGAAAAAGTACTGGCCTTGGAAAGTGATGTAACCTGAAATGTTTGCTTGCATTTGTAGTTTTGCTTTGCATATCTCTTTCTTCTTTTTCCAGATTTTCTGCTTTTTTGTGTACTTCTTTGACAGCCTTTTGATAATTTCTTGGACAGTTTGGTTGACATTTGTTGACAGCCTAGTTTGCCTCTTTGACAGTTTTGCACTTGGTTAGGCAATGCAACTTTGGTTGGCTTATTCATTTGGCTGTTCAGTTTGCCTTTGTGACTTAGTTTGGAATTTTGAACTTTGTAGTTTGCTTGGCTTTTTGACAGTACACTCTATGCAGCTTCATGCATTTTTTAAATTTGCAAAACATATTTCTATCCCTCTTTGTGAACCAAGAGCAATCTTGTGATTTGCAGAGAGGGCAAACAAACTGATTCCGGCCAGTTACTTTTAATGATGAATTTTAAAATATATGTCTGCCTTTTCATTTAATTCATCTGCATTTGACTTTTCTTTCTTTTCTTGTTTTTGCAGATAAAATCAATTGAGCAAAGGAGCATCAGATAGAGGATGAAGATTTAGGATAACTTAGGATATAGCTTTATTTTACCTTTAATTATTTGTAATAACATTATTTGTAAATACTGTAAATGTATTCAAATAACATTTGTACTCAATAATTAAAAGTAAATAAAAGTTTAATCCTTTTTAATTCTTCTTCAAATGTTTATTTAATTATTTATAATTCTTAAATTATAATAAATGGAAATAAATCCCAATTATTCTAACTTAGAATAAATAAACAATTAATAAACACTGTTGTCTTAGCATCAATCAATAATAAACCCGGCGTTTCAAATAGCCATAAGCATTGCACGGTCAAATCAAACAACATCCATATTCTTGCCTTTACTGATTAAATCAAACCCTGCAAGTTCTCAATCCAAATGCCTCAACCTTTATCCCATCTCAAATCAAATGCCTTAGCCTTTATCCCAGATGTTTAGACAGAAATTTTGAACAAATGTCAAAACAGTATACCAACCAATTAAAACACTGTGGATTCAAACTCTTCTGAAACTGCGCGCACAAAACCCTAATTCTTGACCTAACATCAAAGAAACGCATGTCTGATCAAACTTTGAGCCAAACTCAACCAAACCCTAATAATTTGCTTGAAATGTTCCAGAGTCCATAAAAACCCTAATTTGGCTAGACTGACAAGAAAAATTTTGTTTGACTGATTCTTGGACCAATCTGAAGAATCAGGAGAAGCCCGAGGCTGTGATTTCTTGTGGAAAAATAGGAGGGCAAATTTTGGGGTACAACAGTTGCCCCTGTTCAATCTTCTTGAACCTGAAGAGTTAGATTGGCAAGCTTGCCTTTCGCGACTCGAGGGTAAAAGAAGATTGGACACTAGAGTGCCCAAAAAAAAATTTGCACTCGGTGATGTGATGGTAGAGTGAATGGGCTTAAAGATGCCATTTGGTGATGGGCTTAGAGATGCCATCTAGGGATGTGAATGAATCTTGTCGGGGGATGGGCTTAGAGATGCCATCTGGAAGTTGTTGGTAGGAGGATGGGCTTAGAGATGCCATCTGGAAATGTTTGTTGAATTGTATGTCGTTGGTGAGTGGAAGAGTATCAGAAAGGTATCCATGTTTTGGAACATCTCTGAACTGGGGGTCTGAACAAACAATAGATTGACATCCATGTTTGGAGAATCCGTAAACTGTTTTCAGAGGTTGAAGTTGAATAAGCAATAGAGCAGCATCCGTTATTGGGAAGCGTCCGTAAACTGTCTTCAAAAGTTGCATCTGAACAAGCGATAGATTAACATCCGTGTTTGGGAAGAATCTGTAAACTGTTTTTAGAAGTTGAGAAGAATCTGAACAAGCGATAGGTTAACATCCGTTACTGGAGAACCCGTGAACTGTTTTCAGAAGTCTTGAAGTTGAATAAGCAATAGAGCAGCATCCGTTGTTGGGAAGCGTCCGTAAACTTTCTTTAAAAGTTGCATCTGAACAAGCAATAGATTAACATCCGTGTTTGGGAAGAATCCGTAAACTGTTTTCAGAAGTTGAAGTTGAATAAGCAATAGAGCATCATCCGTTATTGGGAAGCGTCCGTAAATTGTCTTCAAAAGTTGCATCTAAACAAGCGATAGATTAACATCCGTGTTTGGGAAGAATCCGTAAACTGTTTTCAGAAGTTGAGAAGAATCTGAACAAGCGATAGGTTAACATCCGTTACTGGAGAACCCGTGAACTGTTTTCAGAAGTCTTGAAGTTGAATAAGCAATAGAGCAGCATCCGTTGTTGGGAAGCGTCCGTAAACTGTCTTCAAAAGTTGCATCTGAACAAGCGATAGATTAACATCCGTGTTTGGGAAGAATCCGTAAACTGTTTTCAGAAGTTGAAGTTGAATAAGCAATAGAGCAGCATCCGTTGTTGGGAAGCGTCCGTAAACTGTCTTCAAAAGTTGCATCTGAACAAGCGATAGATTAACATCCGTGTTTGGGAAGAATCCGTAAACTGTTTTCAGAAGTTGAGAAGAATCTGAACAAGCGATAGGTTAACATCCGTTACTGGAGAACCCGTGAACTGTTTTCAGAAGTATTGAAGTTGAATAAGCAATAGAGCAGCATCCGTTGTTGGGAAGCGTCCGTAAACTGTTTTCAAAAGTTGAGTCTGAACAAGCAATAGATTAACATCTGTTGTTGGGAAGAATCCGTAAACTGTTTTTAGAGGCTGAAGAATATGAACAAGCGATAGGTTAACATCCGTTACTGGAGAACCCGTGAACTGTTTTCAGAAGTCTTG
Organism: Vicia faba; assembly: GCA_948472305.1. Taxonomy (NCBI): domain Eukaryota; kingdom Viridiplantae; phylum Streptophyta; class Magnoliopsida; order Fabales; family Fabaceae; genus Vicia; species Vicia faba. The sequence continues at coordinate 941,251,225 of OX451741.1, read as the reverse complement.
AAGTTGAATAAGCAATAGAGCAGCATCTGTTGTTGGGAAGCGTCCGTAAACTGTCTTCAAAAGTTACATCTGAACAAGCGATAGATTAACATCCGTGTTTGGGAAGAATTCGTAAACTGTTTTCAGAAGTTGAGAAGAATCTGAACAAGCGATAGGTTAACATCCGTTACTGGAGAACCCATGAACTGTTTTCAGAAGTCTTGAAGTGAGAAAGAACCGGTGTAGGGCTTCCTGATGATGAGTCCGTGTAGGACTGCGTCTGGATGAATCTGGAATAAGTATCAGAATGTCGCCATGTCTGGGTCACATCTGAACTATTTCTAGAAAGAATCTCGGAAGATGATGATCTTTGTCTGTTGACTGATCTTTCCTGAAAAGGTAAAGAGTTAGTTGTATGCAATGTCATGATGCATGATGCAATGTATGTTATCAATGTTTATGATATGAATGTGATGAATGCGCATGTAAGCTGATGAGCTGTCTTGCTGAGGATAGATGAATCCTGGATGGCTGGAGATAAAAGAATCTTGACTGCTGCCGGGGAAAGTAATTCCTTGACTGTTGTAGGGGATTGAAAGAATCCTTTGATCGTTGAAAATGAGAAGTCCTGGGACCGCTGTTGGGGAACCAGGAGCTTGGGTTGTATGCCAATCTACTGGGGATTCCTGTCTTGAGGAGATCTTCACTGGAGAATATTCGAATATTCTGTGAGGAACTGAGAATGAGAGTCTCCATTCTGCTTGGGGATTGATAGTTGGAAGTTTTAGCTTCGCTGGGGATTGCAAGAATCTTTTGACTGCTGAAGGTATTGATCTGGGATAAGTATCAGAATGTCGCCATGTCTGGGTCACATCTGAACTATCTCTAGAATGAAATCTTGGATAAGTTTCGGAATATCGCCAAATCTGGGTCACATCTGAACTATCTCTAGAAGGAAATCTGGAATAAGTTTCGGAATTTCGCCATCTCTGGGTCACATCTGAACTATCTCTAGAAGCAAATCTGGAATAAGTTTCGGAATGTCGCCATCTCTGGGTCACATCTGAACTATCTCTAGAAGCAAATCTGGAATAAGTATCGGAATGTCGCCAAATCTGGGTCATATCTGAACTATCTCTAGAAGGAAATCTGGAATAAGTTTCGGAATATCGCCATCCATGGGTCACATCTGAACTATCTCTAGAAGCAAATCTGGAATAAGTATCGGAATGTCGCCAAATATGGGTCACATCTGAACTATCTCTAGAAGGAAATCTGGAATAAGTTTCGGAATGTCGCCATCTCTGGGTCACATCTGAACTATCTCTAGAATGAAATCTGGAATAAGTTTCGGAATATCGCCAAACCTGGGTCACATCTGAAACCATCTCTAGAAGGAAATCTTGAATAAGTTTCGGAATGTCGCCAAATCTGGGTCACATCTGAACTATCTCTAGAAGGAAATCTGGAATAAGTATCGGAATGTCGCCAAATCAGGGTCACATCTGAAACCATCTCTAGAAGGAAATCTGGAATAAGTATCGGAATGTCGCCAAATCAGGGTCACATCTGAAACCATCTCTAGAAGGAAATCTTGAATAAGTTTCGGAATGTCGCCAAATCTGGGTCACATCTGAACTATTTCTAGAAGGAAATCTGGAATAAGTATCGGAATGTCGCCAAATCAGGGTCACATCCGAACCATCTCTAGAAGGGAATCTGGAATAAGTATCGGAATGTCGCCAAATCTGGGTCACATCTGAAACTATCTCTAGAATGAAATCTTGATCTTGATTTTGTTAAGGGTCGGAAATTGGGAGTATACCAATCTTCTGAGGTGATGAGAATCTTCATGCTGTTAACGGTCAGAAACTGGGAGTATACCAATCTTCTGAGGTTTTAAGGATGAGAGTCTTCATTCTTGAGAGAAACAGATTTTTAGGAGCTTCAATTGTCCGTTATTCTGTTGGTGGTTGTAACTTCCAGCAGGTGATGAAGGAATTGTTGGACACTTTTGACATTCGAATGCCCCAAGTGATGATGAAGGAGTCTTGCCCCAGGTTACTCTGCAAATTGAGAGATTTCTTGAAATCTTGACTGGACTGCCCCAGGTTAACTGAACTTTGAAAGATCTATTGAAACCTTGACTGGACTGCCCCAGGTTAATTGGATGGTGACATGTCATACCCCTTTGCTGATAGGAGATTTGTCATCCTTCTTGAAGTGGTTTTACTCACTGAGAGAGTTTTCGTTCCTCCTAACATTCGTTGTATGAATTTCTTCGCTGTCAAACAAATAACCATGTGCAAACAACAATATTCAAATAATGCAAAGTTTATGCTTGTCTCGAAGTTTTGAAAAATGCGTTTTTTAGCTGAAAACTTTTTATAAGACAAATTCAACACAAGATTTAGAGCAAGGCCTTACAGGAGTCAGGATACCTTTTGTAACAGTATGCTTTCGAACTAACTCATGCTTCAATTAGGACTTTTGAAGGGTTGTAACGTGGCTTGGTTCACGGTTTAAGAAGCAAAGGATAAAGGCTCAAATTATATTTGTACCCACCCGCTCTTCGTGATGTTCTTCAATCCTAAGCTCAGTTAATTGTGCGTCGAACTTCATTCGAGTTTGGAACGACTTTTAGTTGAATTTTGGAAGACAATCATCATCTCCTTTTTCTTTTGCAACATTTTTCATGTTGTTGAGGATTTGTAATGACCTCTTTTTTTGATTTGTTATCCCTAACTTTTGCTTGACTGTTCCTGTTTTCGGGATTACAGTCAGCGGGATGCCCCAGCTTTCCTAAGCCTCCTTTGTAGGTTTTGGCTCAGTGGGCTTTTTCTTTTTTGAGAGATAATGACTGCCTATGAGATAAGGAACCATCACTGTCTTTTGATTCCAGAGGAATGCTTTTCTCTTCTTCTTTTGATGCCGTTCGTTGTATTACGAACTGAGAGTTTGCGACTTCAATGCGTACCCCTTTTTTTTTAATTAACTGAGAGACTACCCTGCCCCAGGTTTAAATCAAAGGTTTCAATTTGTTTAGAACAGAAAACTCCTACTTCTTTGGCTCGAAGGGGTTGACTAGGGATTATCTTCCTTATAACTCCAGTGTTTGGGAATTGAAAGAAATGACTGTACATCATCAGCAAGGTCTGTTCAAAAGCGTACTGTATGAGATTATGGTATTGTTTCATCATCCTCCCTCTAAAGGCTTGCAGCTTTTTATCAAGAGTTAAATATCATAAAGAAAGCATAAGAGTAGTGAAAATGAATGGATGAATTCAAGACAAACATATGCAATGCATTAATGAAATAGAGTTTGACATTAAAAGATAATTGTTTGAATAACAAAGAGATTACAACTTGAAAATCCAAATGAAACAAAAGTTTCTCAGTTTGAGCTTTGTCAATTCAGGTGGAGAACTCCTTAACGGAAGATTTTCATCTCGCCGTCTGGCATGAACCTCAGCACTCCAATGTCAATCAGATCTTGAATCTTGTTCTTCAAGGCTCAACAGTCGTCGGTGTCATGTCCCGGGCTATAGGAGTGGTATACGCAAAATGCGTCGGGATGATAGTTAGGAGCAGAGGTATTGGGCTTCCGAATAGGATCCCTCAAAGCAGTCAGATTGACCTCCAACAAGCGCTCTAGTATTAGAGATGACGGTATGTCAGTCTCAGTGAACTGTCTTCCCGACGTATTTTGATTACGCCGATTACCCCGTTGATGCTGACGAGGTTGTTGATGGGCTTGTGACCCTGAAGCAAGTAGAGGAGCTTTTCCCTTGTATTCTTGTCTGGAGGGGGGTTGAGTGGTGACTTGCTCTTCAACCTCATATGTTTGCCCCACTCGGTTGTCCCGAAGCAGTTGGTTGACGAGAACTCTGAGTTCCTCTTGTCTTTGAGACAAGTCCTGGATGAGAGCCATCTGGCCCACCAGTTGCCCCATCATTTGGATCCTCATTGTAGTCAGCTCGGACTGTAGTGCCTCCAACTGATCGCTCCTGGCATTGCTTGAATTCCCCTGGACCAAGCCCCTTGTGAGGAGAGCTTTCACTTCTTCTTGCCCCAGAGACAGGTTCAGGAACATCTCTTGAAGCTGAGCATTTTGATCCTGGATGTCCTTAACAGTCCTCTCTAGAGCCATCTTTTACTGAAATAAACAGTAGGAGAGTAAGGAAACCTGAAAAGGAAAGAATTGTCATGATGCAATGCATGATATATGGATGCATGCTTTCAAGGAGCTCTTGGGGTAAACACAAGAGAATGTTAGAGGTTGAACTTCGATCTTTGATTGGAGAACTTTGCACCGGTGGATGTCTTTCCACAAGAATCAAGCTCACCATGTCAAGTGGGTCATAGCCCCTGATTTAAGTTGTTGCACTTTATCTTTGATTGGAGAACTTTGCATCGGTGGATGTCTTTCCACGAGAATCAAGCTCACCATGTCAAGTGGGTCATAGCCCCTGATTCAAGTTGTTGCACTTGATCTTTGATTGGAGAACTTTGCATCGGTGGATGTCTTTCCACGAGAATTAAGCTCACCATGTCAAGTGGGTCATAGCCCCTGATTCAAGTTGTTGCACTTGATCTTTGATGGTATTGGTTAGAGGAGAAACCTCTTGCCCCTTGGTAGACGTCTGGTTCAACGTAACCCTGCATCAAAAGAACCCTCGAGATCCTTGAAATGGTTATTGAAAAATGCCATGGTATGATGTCATGATGTTATGTACATGTATGCAAAGACAAGTAAGTGTATATACAGGTAATCATATTCACACAAAGCAAACAAGTCCTTAGGCTTAGGCTTGCATGGGGTTTGTAGGTAAGTACCCTCTTGAAGTTAGTTGGCTCATCCTGTCCTAAAATAGAAACCGGGTTCTAAGGAGCTCAATATCACTGGATTGTTTTCTATGTTCATTGTTTTGGTTTAGCCACTTAACTGGCGACCAAAATATTCCAAGAAAACAACCCTCAATGAGTGTAGTATCGAGTATCTACCAACTTCGGACTGCACCAAAGTCGGTCATCTCACTACCCCTAAAAAGGCTAAGATGGTCAATTAAGGTTCTAAGAGTTCGTTAGTGCTTCATGACATCACTCAGCGGCCCCGTACTCTCCTTGATTGAACTCAAGGGTTACTGGTACTCACAAATATGTCACACTAACATAGCTTACTGCTTCAACCATGTCGGTATACCCCGCACAGTTCCCTCGCTGTTTTATTGCTATTTACCTAAAAAGGTGCCCCCAAATTCGGGTGTAGGATTTACAATAAACCCAAACAAGGATCCAAAAAAGTAAAGCAATCAGGGCAATCAAAGCAAGAATGTAAAGGTGATCTAAACCCTAAGGTAACCCCACTTTTAAATTTATCCCCAGCAGAGTCGCCAGTTCTGTGATACGGTGGGAGAACTGACTTGAGGTTTTGCGTTTGTATTCGCACTTGTTCGGTTTAGCAAGAGTCGCCACCGACTTTTTATTTTATCCTAAAGGAAAGGTTAAAAAGCACAGGAAAAACCTTTTGAGATGTTTCGTGCGTTCGGGGGGTAGATTATAGAAAGGGAAGGTATTAGCACCCTTTCTATCCATGGTTATCCATGGGCTCTTAGTTACTTGTTTTAGATCACTTGCCTTGATTTTCAATTGCTTGAAATGATGGTGTGTGTGTGTTTTGAAAATGTTTTGAAAAATATGCCTTGTCTAGGCAACCGTTGTAACAATTCTTTACTCGAATGTTTTACAAAGGTGTGTGTCTTTTCGAAAAGATGTTTCAATGTTTTTGAAAGTTTTGTTTTTGAAAGTGTTGTGGAGTGTGTTTTGAAAAGTAGGTAAGTGTGTTTTGCAAGTTTGATCAAGTAACTAAGAGTTGTCTACCCCTAAATTTACTCAAAGATTTTTCTCATGTTTTAACCCTTTTAACAGTATTGTTCCACCATTGTATTTGGTGGACAATCTTGTGTTAGGATGTTAACGGGACAGGCGCGGGTCATCGTATGGACCAAGAATGCAATGGTGCCAAGTGTCTTTGGCAATTTGCTTGAGGGACTATGATCATTCCGTTTAGGCAACTTTCGAAAGCGTCATCGAGGGACTATGATCATTTTGATTTGTTTTGTTTTCCAAAGAAACTCAACATGCAAGCATGGCCCATTTTGGAAGGCAACAAGCGGGATTACCCTAGGGGTGCAAGTGTGAATTGTGTATTGATTGTCATGCATTTATCTTGTATTTAGGTTATCTATCGATTGATTTTGAATCTTCGCATACAAACCCTAATTATTATACAGTATATAGAAAGCAATAACTTGCGGGAATTTAAAGTCTAAGCTATTACAAATAAGTGTCCGGGAGTGGGGGTACAAATATTTACAGATGGGGATGAGACTTATCAGGAGAGTAGTGTCCAAATATATTTACAACCAAATCGAATCGCATTCTCAGTGTAACATGTATCAATGTATAAGAATAAAAGCAATGTATCAAAAGTATTTGTGAATGTGTATGTGAATATTTACAAGTGAGGAAAGTATGTTAACTTAATGCAAAATTAAGTATTTATTAAGTATTGTTATTTTATTTTTATGTGTTTTTTTGTTAATATGTGTAAACAAAAGTTTTAATAAAAGAAAAGAAAAATGCTTTAGGAAATTCTATTTTTTATGTATTAATGTTAATGTATATATTTTAGTTAATATACAAAAGTTTAATTAAAGAAAAGAAAAATGTTTCAAGTTTTAAGAAAATTAATGTTTTATGTATTTTAATTTATATTTTTATGTACAAGGTTTAATTAAAAAAGAAAAATGTTTTAAGTTTAAGAAAATTATTTAACTCAAAATTCTATTCTTATATATTTTAATTATACTAGCTAAAGAAACAAAAAAAGGTAATTAAGAACATTTTATATATATATAAAAAAAAGTTAATGTGTTATTTTATCTACAAGATTTAATTATGTTATAAAAAGAAAATAAAAGAGTATTGTTAATTAAAATTTAATGTAAAAGAAAATTAGTATGAGTTAGTTTGAAATAAAAATGGCTAAAAGCCCATAACAAAATTTGAAGAGAAAGGAATCAGAGGGGGTGTAGGCCAGGATTTATTGGGCTTAAGGCATTGTTAATGGGGCGAACCGGCCCAAGCGCTTGACATAACATTTTGTAAGGGTTTGAATTATTGGTTTCATTTTGGATTAGGGTTACGGAGCGGCGTCGTTCCTTACTTTGCTTCCTTCGTCTTCATCCTTTGAGCCAAGTCCTGAACGAACTTCCATGCCTGGTTATCATGCGCCACCTCAACTTCCTCTCTCTCCATGGATATACCAAATGGTGACAAGAAAAGGTATGGTCCTGTTTCCTTCATGCGTTTTAAGGTTTTTGAAGTTTTGCATGTTTTATTTTCGTGTTCTGATTCTTTTGATTATCAACATTTTCTGTATGAAGTGTGAGAAGGGAATAAAAGGAGTTATACCTTTGGGATTTTGGAGAAGGAGGAGTGGATGGCGGCGCCTCCGGTGGCCAAGGCAAGGGAGTACGATGACGAAGCTTGCTTTGGAAATCTGGTATTCGTATTTGCTTTTAGGTTTTATGATGATTGCCTGAAAACCTAGTTCATTCGTTTCTGAACACTTCTTTTCCTCTTCTTCTGTTGCTTGCTCTGATTGCTAGTTGAAATGTTGGTTCGGATAACTGATGCTCTTGATGATTTTTGATATCTGAGATTTTCTAACCCTATGATGAGGTTATCTCTGAGGGCTTTAGGGATGGAATGCTTTAGTGTTTGATGCTTGCCTCTGTATATTATGATGTTTGGGATCTGAGTTGCCTTAGGTACTAACCCTGTGATGAATCATTCTGAGGGTCTAGTTGGTCTGAATATTTTTGTTGAGGGTTCATCAGTTTGATGGTTTATTTGGCTTTGGGGACAAGTTTGACAGGTTATGTGCTTGTGCTTTTTTCTGGTTTGAGGCTTGTGAAGGCTTGTTTTTGAAGGGCTTCTGTTTGCAGGCCTTGAAATTTTAGGCTTGTGTTTGAGATTTATGCAGGTTTGTGGCCATTGAACAGTTTGTAAGCTTGTTTTGTTGATGGCTTTAGCAGACTTCATGCTACAAGGCTTGAGGTTACAGGTTTACTGGCTTCAGGCTTTTATGCAGTAACATGTTTGAGTAGTTTATATGTTTGAGTTGGTTTCAAACAGGTTGGAGGCAAAAGGAAAGCTTCTGTTACAGTTTTTCACTTATTTGTTTGTGTTCTCTTTTGTTATGTGGTTCTGCCTCCTCTCTTTGCTGTGTTCTGATATCATATTATATCTTTCTTGCCCCAAGCCTGCTGTAAGCCTATACTTCTTTTCCTCTCTCTCTCTCTATAGATTTTAAAAAGCATTTTTATTGCTTTAGATGTACTATTCTGAAAAAGTACTGGCCTTGGAAAGTGATGTAACCTGAAATGTTTGCTTGCATTTGTAGTTTTGCTTTGCATATCTCTTTCTTCTTTTTCCAGATTTTCTGCTTTTTTGTGTACTTCTTTGACAGCCTTTTGATAATTTCTTGGACAGTTTGGTTGACATTTGTTGACAGCCTAGTTTGCCTCTTTGACAGTTTTGCACTTGGTTAGGCAATGCAACTTTGGTTGGCTTATTCATTTGGCTGTTCAGTTTGCCTTTGTGACTTAGTTTGGAATTTTGAACTTTGTAGTTTGCTTGGCTTTTTGACAGTACACTCTATGCAGCTTCATGCATTTTTTAAATTTGCAAAACATATTTCTATCCCTCTTTGTGAACCAAGAGCAATCTTGTGATTTGCAGAGAGGGCAAACAAATTGATTCCGGCCAGTTACTTTTAATGATGAATTTTAAAATATATGTCTGCCTTTTCATTTAATTCATCTGCATTTGACTTTTCTTTCTTTTCTTGTTTTTGCAGATAAAATCAATTGAGCAAAGGAGCATCAGATAGAGGATGAAGATTTAGGATAACTTAGGATATAGCTTTATTTTACCTTTAATTATTTGTAATAACATTATTTGTAAATACTGTAAATGTATTCAAATAACATTTGTACTCAATAATTAAAAGTAAATAAAAGTTTAATCCTTTTTAATTCTTCTTCAAATGTTTATTTAATTATTTATAATTCTTAAATTATAATAAATGGAAATAAATCCCAATTATTCTAACTTAGAATAAATAAACAATTAATAAACACTGTTGTCTTAGCATCAATCAATAATAAACCCGGCGTTTCAAATAGCCATAAGCATTGCACGGTCAAATCAAACAACATCCATATTCTTGCCGTTACTGATTAAATCAAACCCTGCAAGTTCTCAATCCAAATGCCTCAACCTTTATCCCATCTCAAATCAAATGCCTTAGCCTTTATCCCAGATGTTTAGACAGAAATTTTGAACAAATGTCAAAACAGTATAACAACCAATTAAAACACTGTGGATTCAAACTCTTCTGAAACTGCGCGCACAAAACCCTAATTCTTGACCTAACATCAAACAAACGCCTGTCTGATCAAACTTTGAGCCAAACTCAACCAAACCCTAATAATTTGCTTAAAATGTTCCAGAGTCCATGAAAACCCTAATTTGGCTAGACTGACAAGAAAAATTCTGTTTGACTGATTCTTGGACCAATCTGAAGAATCAGGAGAAGCCCAAGGCTGTGATTTCTTGTGGAAAAATAGGAGGGAAAATTTTGGGGTACAACAATGGGTTTCTTTGATATTGCTCGGTATTTACGGATTGATATCCATTTAGTATTTCTCTCATACCTTTTCACTGCATTCGTTATCAAATTATTTATTGCTTTCTAGAGATCATGAGAAGTAGGAAGCATGAAATAAAGAGCGTGCGCTCGAAGTATCTGTTTAAAGACCTGTAGTAGGCACATCTTTCTGTATGTTATTTGTGTTTGATTTGTTTAAAACCCTACCTTTGAAGTAGGTATTTTGTAGGTGTGTTTATATTTCGTGCTCGTATATCCCCATCCCCTAAGACCTCAAAAGAGGAAAAGTCCTCTAAAAGAGAGGCATGCGGAAAGGGTTCGTAATCGACCCCCGTAACATTCTAGTTTGTGTCACCCGTAGCTCACGTTGTATGTCAATGCTATTATGGTTTCTTTCCCAAGATCATGTGTATCGAGTTCGTCAGTGGAAAAGGGATTCACATTCTAGTCCCCCGCGTTTTGTCAGGAGTTTGCATTGGCCGATGCTGACACTCCGTGATTGTTTATACTATCTTCTATCGTCTACCTTGATCTCCCATATCTCGGTTAGATGCTTAGACGCTTCGAACATCACTTTGTACATATACTTTTCTTGCCCTATAATTTAATGTTCGGTATAACTATTTCGTCTAACATTGGTGAACATCTGGTTTACTCAGGTGATTCGCTCCCCTTGGCTATGGCATCTCCCCATTTCCCCCTACATAAGATTGTGCATTACATGTTTTTGTGCTTTTACCAAAACACTTGTTTAACTTGAGGGGTTACTCGCTTTCTATACCATGCTCCCCATAGGATTCTTGTTTATTTCTTGGTCAGGATTGATTCAAGTAGACCCTAGGATGTTTATCCATGCATGCTAACATTAGGTAGATGCTTCCCTTTTGTTAATCCAAACCTTAGGACTACCATTGTATGATAACATTATGTTAGAAATAGGCTAGTCCCCCGTAGACTTTTTTCTTCCCTTTTGGCATATGCATCTAAAACTAAAACCTTTCTTAGCAAATCAAAAAACATGTTAATCATACCTAAACCCTTTTTTAAGGTAACAAAACACAAATCAATCAAATGCGGCATCTTTCCTCGAGGGCATAACTCGAAACCATTTTCAAGCAAGGACATGATTAATTTACTTATGTGCCAACGCGTAAGTCTCCAAAGGTCGAGCTGCGGCAGAAGGCGGAATTAACATTGTTCATAAAAAACACAAAACAAACAAAATATGTGAGCCAAACTACGGTAGCTCTGATCCCAAAAAGGATACGTAGGCATTAGGGTAGGGCCCAAGCGAGTACAACTTTATTTTCCATACATTCTTTTCTACTTTTTTTGGCATGCATCCTTCCTGAGTAATAAACAGTAAGCATAGATTAAACACACCCATAAGATAGACAACAAGAGTGGATATCGTAGAGTACTACGGGCGTGTGGGGTGCTAATACCTTCCCTTTGCGTAACATACTCGCTTACCCGATCTATCAGTCATTTGATCGTGATTTCACCCTTCTCAGGTTTACTCGATATTTACCTTTCCCTTCATGTGGGATAAAAGATGTTTGATGGCAACTTTATTGTTTGATGATTTTCAGCCAGCTGTTTCAGTTTACTATTATGATTTTGTTCTTTCCCAGTAGAGTTAAGCCGCGAAATAGGAATTTGTTTCCTCAGTTGGTGCATACTTTCTCATGAAATTTTCATCTTGGATGTGATTTGGCCGAGTATTAGTTGTACCCAAGTTGGTTTTGTCTGGTTGTCCCCATTGTTATACGTTTGTTTTGTCAGCATATACATAATGACATTCATACATTCATACATACATCATGCACAGTTGATTTTTAGCAAATCATTGCTCATGTGCATCCATTAATATTTTGTTGGCATATTACCCTGTTTTACAGAGTTGTGTTATCCTCTCTCCAATAGAGTGTCAGCCTTAAGCAAAAAGTGTATATCCTTTCAATTTCCCCACTGAGTTATCCCTCGTGGAAGAATTTTTCTTTAGACTTCCTTTCAGCTTATTGTCTGGAAAGAACGTGGTTCCCTCTTGATTGTATTTCTCATGAGATATTATTTTGGTTTACTGTTTCCCTCCGGTTTATTTCTTGTTTGTATGGGTGGTCCTCAGCAGTGTTATTATTTTGATTTCTACAAGTTTCGAGCCCTGGTTCTAGAATGTGAATTGTATTTTGCACGTGAAGATTCTATCTCCTCAACATGAATACATTGGAATTTCCCCAGGAGGTCATATTTCTTTGCCTAGGAAATCATTATTTGCAATTCCTCCTCATAACAGCAAGTGGCAGATCTCTTTATTTGAGCAACCTGTACTTCCCCAATAAGTTTGACAATTCCCAAAGAAGATTTGGATTTGTTACTCCAATGAATTGTAGCCTTGTAATTATGGAAGGTAGTTTGTTATTGAGATGTGTTACTCCAATGAATGGTAGCCTTGTCATTATGGAAGGTAGTTTGTTGTTGAGATTTGTTACTCCAATGAATGGTAGCCTTGTCATTATGGAAGGTAGTTCGTTGTCAAGATTTGTTACTTCAATGAATGATAGTCTTGTCATTATGAAAGGTAGTTTGTTGTTGAGATTTGTTACTCCAATGAATGGTAGCCTTGTCATTATGGAAGTTAGTTCATTGTCAAGATTTATTAGTCCAATGAATGATAGCCTTGTCATTATGGAAGATAGTTTGTTGTTGAGATTTGTTACTCCAATGAATGGTAGCCTTATCATTATGGAAGGTAGTTTGTTATTTATATTTGTTACACCAATGAATAGTAGCCTTGTCATTATGGAAGATAGTTTGTTGTTGAGATTTGTTACTCCAATGAGTGGGAGCCTTGTCATTATGGAAGGTAGTTTGTTGTTGAGATTTATTACTCCAATGAAAGGTAGTCTTGTCATTATGGAAGGTAGTTTGTTGCTAAGATTCGTTAATTCCATGAATGGTAGCCTTGTCATTATGGAAGTTAGTTCGTTGTTGAGATCTTTTTCTGATGAACAGTAGACTTGTCATTACGGAAGGTAGTTCGTCGTTGAGATTCTATTGCTCTGAAGAAGTTCATTTGTTTCTGGTCGTGAGTAATGGTGTTGATTATCATTACCACCCTGATATTGGTATTTGCTAGTATCATCTTACCACTTCTTTCCCCGATAGATCGACATTACCTTTTTGCTATCTCCTCAGTGAGCGGATAGTTCGCAGTCATCTGTCGATCACTTTTATCCTTTACTTTCTCTCCTCAATCTTTGAGTTGATGATGTTTTATCTCCACTTTGGGCTTTACCCCCAATAGAGTCGGGTCTCTGGTTCACCAGTGATTTATTTTCCTAGTCAGGTTTTCCTTTTTATCTTGTTTGTATTGCTACATCCCCAGTGGGGTCTTGCACCCTTTTTAGATTTGTTCATTTGCATTCATAATCATAAGCATTGCATGGCATATTAGGGCCAAAAATAGGGCTTATTTTATATTTAAGTATCTTCAATCGTATAGATAAGAAGATTTTTAACCTTCGCATATCCCGATAGAAGACACTTAAATAAGGTCAACTATTGTACCCCAACCTTTTCCCATAATATTCCTCTATTATATCATATCAACTCAATCACAATAAGATCACACACTAGGGTTTGGCTATTCTCCTTATCTTTAGCTTTGCTCATGGGGAATCACCAAGCACCTTGATTTGTATCTTGTTGTCATCTATGTTTTGATTAACTTTTAAATAATAAATACAATGTATGTTTTCCCTAATTATTGATATCTTAGGTGAAAGCACAACACATTCTAGCAAGTTGATCCATAGGTTCATGAGTTTATTTCCATGCCTTCTTCAACAAAGCTTAATTTAGATTCAAGCTTCATTATTGAAGATATTTTGAAGTAATATCATGAGAAATTCTATTATGATTCATCATGCCTCAAGTTGTCAAAAATAGTTCAAGGGTACAAGGGTTGATTGAAGAAGTTTGACCTAATTGGACAAGTTCTTGATTCAATGATCACAAGTGCATATTTCCCTCAATTCTAAATATTTGGAAGTGGTTATAGTTGCTATGGTTCCTCATTATCATCCTCAACAACTTATATTTATATTAAAAAAGTATTTGTGCAAGAAAGTTAATCAAAATTGTAAAAGGATTTCTAAGGTATCTTGTTGCTCTAGGAGCTAGGGTTTTGAACTTCAAAGGGGTATATCTTGCTCATATTTTGGTATTTTTGAGTGATTCCAAAGACATCCTTATCTTCAAAGGGTTGTCAACAAATCACTTCAAAAGTTTCAAGGATATTTTGTGTGGAAGGTACCTAATGATTAAGAAATATTACAAGTCTTCTAGATGGATCATCAAATTCCCTTATGTGACTTCAAAAGATCATAACTTGGTCAATTTTTATCCCCTTGAGCCCATTATTTTTCCATAGTGATCTTAAAGATATGGACTTCAACCCTTCTCTTAAGTGAAAAGTGTGAAAATGGATGGAAGATGCCCTTAGGATGCAAAATATTATAGGTCATTTCATGCATTTTGCCAACTTCAACAAGTCATAACTCTCTCAATCTTTGTATTTTTTAAATGGCTCAAGTCTCAAAATTCCATTCAAGAGATCTACTTCATGCCATCTTTTTTGGTCAAGATCAAATTTCAAGTGGAAGGCCATGTTTGGATGCAACACATTATAAGTCATTTTTGATGAAAAAACTTAGAAATTTTCTAAGTATAGAAAGTCAACATATTTTTCTCAACTTTGACTCATCACAATTTTCAGCTCAAGCATCCATTTGATGTCATTCTTTGCACATTGTAAATCTTGTGATCTCATCTTTCTAAAGCTTCAAGAATCATGTCTTAAGACTCCTTGAGCTGAGAATGCCATTGATTTGAATTTGGTAACTTGAAACTGAAGTTTCTTCATAAGTCAGAATTTAAAATTCATGTTTTGGATTCTAAACGTCAAATTAGCACGCGTTTTTGGTCTAAACATGTTTAACCAACTTGCCAAAGTGGATTAGAGCCTTAAAACGCAAGGATTGGATGAGTTTTGATGTAAAACAGATCACGCCTTACTCGTGTATCAGGTTCACATGATTTCCCTCCAAACTTCATCATTTCACACGATTGAACATTCAATCAGCTTCCCTATAAATAGAGGGTTATACCTCATTCATTTTCTCAAGCTTAGAGAGCCAAAATCACCCCGCCAAACTCCCTCTTGAACCAAATTTTCTGCAACTTCGAATTTGCTCTTACAGCCTTTCTCAATCATTTTCTATGTCAATTCATCTTCCTTGAACCTCAATGAAGCTAACAGAAGAAGAATTAAGCTCTAAAACTCCCTGAATTATGCTAGTCAAGTCAAGTTTCAGAGCTCTGCAACTTAACTTCAATTGGTAGATTCCTTCATTAATTCTCTCAAACTTTGATACTATTATGAAGCTATCATCATCCTGATTCTATTCGCAACAATTGTTTTCAATTGGAAGTACGTTTTGACCATGAAATTTTAAATCCCTTTTCAAAACTTCTCTTCCAAAACCACTGAGCTACAACTTATATAAATTTTTCGCGAATGTACCATTGGAATAGTCTTGAAGAGACGAAGCGAATGGTACCGGTCTCGTCTTCTAATTTTACAATTTTTGAAACCTTCAAATTTCGTTGGCTGGAGGTTGAAGATGACCAACGTGTCATCTATCAACCAATGAAAGCATGTCACGCTTATTTTTCAAAATTTTAATTTAATTAATGATCTTGTGTTTATTCCATTAAAGACCATGATATGCACAGCGTGTCTGATCCATTGGATTAGCTTACTAACGCGTTTTGACTCTCATCCATTGGTCCACATTTTTTTCACTTTATTTTTTATTTCTGATTTTTATATTTAAATTGTTTTAAACTTCAAAAAATCATAGAAAATTCATTTCAGATTCAAAAATTATGAAAAAATTCACAAAAATATTTTCAAATATTCTCTTTCTGAATTTTATTTTTTCATAATTTTATTTTTAGATTTGGTATTTTTTATAATTTTTCTTTCTTTGGGTTTGTTTTTAATTATTTAAAAAATACTTTTGAGCATTTTTAAATTCTGAAAAAATTCATCAACATCATTTTCATTATTTTTGACTTTCTGAAAAATAATTTAGAATTTTATTTTGACTTCTACTATTTTTGATCTTTTTTCCACTTATTTGAGCAATTTTAATTAGTTTAAAAATAGTTTCTGACTTTAAAAATCACAAAAAATTTATATAAATATTTGAACTCATTTCTAATTTTTCTATGGTCTTATTTGATTTTTATTAGATGTTTTGAATATAGTTTCTATTTTCTCCTTATATTTTTATTTTTAAACCATTTTAAAAATCATTTTTTCTTTATTATCAAATACAATTTTATTGTGCATATATTTTGGCTGATCTTGGACTATGAAATTTTGACCATGAGCTTTATTAACATCATTAGATTTATGGTGTTGAGTTTACTCCACAAAAATAGATGAATGATTTTAATAATAGTTTGACTAAATTTTTGGTTCAGATGTGGTTTAATTCTTACACCATCCCTCTTCATCGTATCCCCTTCTTTATTGTATGAAATATTATTGGAGAATAATTTACATATCATTTCTTAAAACATATGGTACATAGAATGCTATTGATCAGCCTCAAAATAGGTGTGACTTCTATATAAGTCCACTTACGATTGCTTAACATAGCGCTAAATTTTGTCCCGATTCGAGAAATGATCATTTGTGGCCCAAACCCGTGTTTGTAAGCCTAAGTATGTTAATTTGAATCCTTTGATCCAATAAATTTGAGATTTATTGTTAGGAGGCTTTGGTCTTATCAATCCTTTAATGAATCTTCATAAACTTTGGTCAAAGTGAATCACTTAAACATCATTGATCATTTATTATTGTCTTGAGAATTTTGAATGGCTGATATACTTGACAAAAAGCAAATGAAACTTGTTGTTGAGAGGCTTTGATTTTATCAATCTTCTAATGAGTTTCAAATAGAAGTTTCAAGATGGTCATTCAACTAACCTCTAATTTCTAACAATTGACTTTATTTTGTGCTTTTATTTTATGCTTTTACGTTAAGCACATTTATTTTAGCATTTACATTTCACGTTATTTTCATCTTTGCTCATTTGAGCATTTTTCTATTATGTCATTTTTATTTTGCTCATTTGAGATTTTCATTTCTTTTTTGAAGATACTTAATAATCAACTTGAACTCTAAAAAACTTTAATGTTACTTGGACTACTTGGTTACTATCCTTGGTATTTTGGAGTTATGGACTTCTTGGACTTAGGATTAGAGACCTTAACCTACCTTGAGACCTTGTGACCTCAACTGTTATTTTGTATGGAGTTCTTGGAGTTTACCCCAAGACATTGGGTTGTTTGTTTTTTTTTTGTGCAGGTTATTGTGATTACATACTTTGTCTTTGATCTGGAATTCATTTGTATACAGTCGTTACTTTGCCCAATTTTTGTGAAGACTTAATGCAATTGAAGCTTGGTTTCTTAAGAGGTTTAGTATCTTTGCTTGCTTGGTTTCAATCTAAAGCATGGGAATTCTACATTTACTCATTATGTCAAGTGTTGGTTTCTTGTTGGTTAGACGGTTTTTTTCCCCTAGCTTTTACTTTATGCCTTAGGATGGTCCCTCCATCTTCTCCCATCTTCTTTAATTTCAAAATTCGTATCCCTCCTTTTGAAAACTCTTCTTGTTTTTAAACTTGAACCACTTTCATAATAAACTTGGACTTATGTCCATGTGTTTTCAAAATATTTTCTTAATCAAACTTTAATCAACTTAATAATACCTTGACATTTTCATGAGAAGACTAAAAGTCAATCAATCTCATTCAAACCATTTTTCCACTTTGTCTTTTTACTTTAAAATTTTCTCAAAAGATTAGACTCTTGTCAATCATTGTAGTGATGCGAATTACTATACTTCTACGATATATAGTGAAGTGAGATATTTTCCACTTGGGTGTTGAGCGAAGCTTTATTGATTTTTATAATCCAAGCCATATCCTCCACTTTGAGATGACGCAAATTCTCCTTTCTCATAATTGTGGGTAGTAAGTATGTTTTCCATTCGGATAAGACGATGATGTCTTGTCTCTTAAAACTAAACCAACACGCTTGTGTTTTAAATTTTTTAAAGGTGAACTACATGTACCCTGATCCCCTATTCCACGGAAGGTGGTACGTAGGCACTAAAGGTTTACAACCGCGGAGGGTGCAAAAATCATAAAAATACTTCTTTTTCTCATCTCCACAATCCATTTTTTATACAATATTTATAGCCAAAATACACAAATTTTCAAAGAGGTTCCTGCAGAGTACCTTAGATGTTTAGGGTGTTAATACCTTCCCTTTGGATAACCAATCTCCGAACTTAGATTCTTTCCCCCTCTTTTTGGGTTATTCTCTCTTTTCCTATTCCTTTGGAAACAATAAAGCATGGTGGCGATTTTTATTTGATCTGTGCGAATCAAGTCAATTCAATGGCTTAGTCTCAACATTTTTACCGCTACATAAGGTTCCCCTCCTTAGGCACAACAATCATGTTCTTCCAATATAATAAGTCACCTTTTACAGAGTAATTTGGATGCAGTATGGGTTGTTCAACACATCGGCTACATAATAACTTATAACTTGGTATCCCTCTGTAGTGCTTCTTTCAACTGTTTGACAATTGAATTCTCAGGTACAGACCATGATAACAACATGACTCTTGAGAGGGGATCAGTTGCTAAATTTTCTTTACTCGATTTATACTCAATTGTAAAATCATAACCCAAAAATCGATGCAGCCATTTTCTTGCTCTGGGGTTTGTAGACTTTGCTCCATCAGACTTCTCAAACTCTTCTAATTAGTTATGATAATAAAGCGATGGCCAAAGAGATAGTGTCTAAACTTAGAAATTGCCTCTGCTATGGCCAAAATTTCTCAAAAATAAGCTGACTTTTTTTGTGTGCGTGGTACAAGTTTTTTTTAGAAATACGCAATCAGGAGACCGTTTTGATGTAGCATTGTCCTTATACCGACTATGGATGCATCCATTTCTAAGATAAAAGGATGTTGGAAATTAGGTAAACCCAAAATAGGTTTTGTCATCATAGCTTCTTTGAGTTTACGGAATGCTATTTCCGTTGCCATAGTCCATACATAACCATCTTTTTTGAGTAATTCCATCAAAGGTGCAACAATTCTAGCATATGCTTGGATGAACCATCAGTAGTACCCTGTGAGACCCAAAAATCCTCTTAATTGCTTCACATTTTTGGGAGTGGTCCACTCAAGGACTGCCCGAACCTTACTATTATCCATAAATACTCTATTTCCAGATACTATGTGTCATAAGTATTCAATTTCTAAAACACCAAATGAACACTTTGACAACTTGACAAACAAAACATGTTGTTGAATAACTCTTAACACGTTTTCTACATGTGTCAAATGTTCCTACCATGTAGATCTATAAATAAGTATATCATTAAAGAACACTAGCACATATTGTCTCAAAGCAACCTGGAAAATTTGATTCATCAAATTCTAAAAGGTTGTTGGGGAATTTGTTAAGCCAAAAGGCATGACTAACCATTCATAATGTCCATGATATGTCCTAAAAGATGTGTTATGTCTACCCTTTGGGTTCACCAAAATCTGATGATAGCCTGACTTTAAGTCTGGTTTTGAAAAAAAGCTTGCGCAAAATATCTCATCTAGTAATTCATCAACAGTTGCCATAGGGAAACTATCCTTTATTGTCGCAGCATTTAAGGCTCTATAATCAGTACACAACCACCAACTACCATATTTCTTTTTCACGAGTAAAATGGTGGAATAAAAAGGACTAGTACTCTGTTGTATAATACATTGGTCTAGCATTTCATGCACCATCTTCTCAATTTGTTCTTTTTGGCTATGAGGATATCTATAAGGTTTGACTTTAATTGGCTTAGTACCCTCTAAAAGTGGGATATAACTTTTCTTACTTCTAGGAGGTGGTAAGGTCGTTGGAGTTTGGAAAACTAAATTGTAGGTGTGCAACAATAGGGCAATCTCAGGAGCTATATTATTTGGTAACTCTTTCAAAACATCCTCCTCAGTGTGAAACTAAAGTAGCTAAACTGCAAATGATTCAACAATAACATTAGTATTGTGCAAACTTGTATAATGATTGAATTGAGCCAACGTAGGTGATGTGAATTTCTCTCCTTGTAATGTCACAAATTTTCCCTTGTAGAGAAACTCTAATGTCAACGCTGCATAGTCTTCCATATGTGGGCCTAAAGCAGCCAGCCATGAAGATCCCAAAATAATGTCAGCCCCTACCACAGGCAATAAAAATACAAGTACTATCAACTCATGCCCTTATAATATGATGCACAACTTAGAAACCACTCCCTTAACAGACATATATTAGCCATTACCCACCAAAACATTGAAACGCATACCTGGTTCCATTGGAAGTTTGAGAAATTCGGTAATTTGGGGTTGTAAAAAGTTATCGGAACTTCCTCCATCCACTAAGACTTGCACACTGATTTGGCCAATTTGGCCTGTGAAATGCAGAATACCCATGCTACTGGTCCCTTTCATTCCATTCAAATAAAGATGGTGGTCATATGTGGTTAGGTCAGGTTTAGGGTCTGTCATATCTAGTTGGGTTCTTTTTGGTTTATGATCAATATCTTTTTTTGTGTCATCAAATTGTAGCATCATAATTTGACGATTGGGACATTTGTGGGTTAGCAAAAATTGGTCATCACACTAGTAATATAGACCTTTTTCTCTTCTCAATTGCATTTCAGTTGGGGAAATTTGTTTGATGTTTGGGTTTCTTTGATTGGGATTCATGGGTCGTGTATGTGAGGTTTGAAGAATATGAATAGGATTTGTCTTTTATGGTTTATTTGAATTAAAGGGTCCTATATGGTTGTAAGCATTGGATGAGGTGAATTTATGTTATTTAGTGTTGGGTTAATACCTATTTTCACCCCTGACATATGGGGTGTATTTGAAAAACCCCCCTGCCAAAAAAAAAGTTCAAATTGTTACCTTGACAAATTTTAAATGTTTCAGTTTTTACCTTGAGGATGCCACATCACCTAAAAGGCTGATGTGGCTTATATTTTTGTTACATTTGTAAGTTTTTGTTATGCCATGTCACACAATACCAAATAAAATGTCCAGAATGCCCTTTCTACATTTTTCTTAAAATCCCAAATTATTTGGCAAATGCTATGTTTCAATTCAGACCCTCCAAATTAGGGCGCAGCCATCTTCATCTCAGCAACCCAACTTTTGCTTTCCTCTTCATCTTTAAGTTTTCTTTGATTTCATAAACATGAGTCAACCAAATTGTTCTACTTCAAGCTTATCTTCAAATGGTAGAGTAACTCCCAAATGCAGCCACAATGTCTCCATGAAGTTATTTGTTTCAAAATCGGTTGCAAATCCCGGGAGAAAATACTGGAAGTGTAAGTTCTGGGGTAAAGGAGATGACTGCGACGCATTTGTTTGGGATGATGAATTTTCTGATGATTTCGGTGACAACGGCCATTCGGATGTAGTTTCAGTAGAACTGATGAGCAAACTGGAGAGAGATATCGCACTGAAGATGGAAGCCATGGAGAAAAAAATGGATGAGTTAAAAAAGAAGCTGAATTATGTTTTAGTTGGGTTTATTTGTCTTTTGGTTCATTTCTTACTTAGTTCATGTAAAAATTCATGAAGTTGTGGCTTATGTTCTAGGAAGTTGTAACCTATGTAAAATTTAGTTCATGAATTATATTTCTTTGTTATGGAATATGGAATATATTACTCTCATGAGTTTTGGTTAGTTGAGTTATGGAATATGGAATATATTTCTTTCTTATGGTTTCTTATGGAATATATTTGCTTAAGTCTGTTCTGATATATTGTTAAGTAAAACTGTTTTGGAATATTTTGGAAATCTGTTCTTAAGCAATTCTGTTGAGTAATTCTGTTGTACAAAATCTGTTGTTAAGCAAATTTGTTGTTAAGTAATTCTGTTCTTAAGTAAATCTGTTGTACAAAATGACAATAACATAGTTAAGCCAATCTGTTGTGATACATAGTCAAGCAAATCTGTTGTACAAAATGACTTTAACATTGTTAAGCAAATCTGTTGTGATACATAGTCAAGCAAATCTATTGTACAAAATGACTTTAACATTGTTAAGCAAATCTGTTGTGATACATAGTCAAGTACATCTGTGATACAAAATGACTTTAACATTGTCAAGCAAATCTGTTGTGATACATAGTCAAGTACATCTGTGATACAAAATGACAATAACATGATACATAACTTAAGCCAAGCCTGTTCTGATAATAAGTCAAAGTAACAAAATGACACAGGAAACTTTCAAATTGAATTTTACAAAATAGCACACTATGTGCACAACTACTGATCAATGCCCTTCCTCTTCTTCCTTGATATCTTCTTTGAGGTACTACCACCAGTTTCTTCACCTATGGTCAAAGGTGCATCAGGTGTTGATCCAGGCCCACCATGTCTTTTGGCATTCCTCACTTCCTTCAATCTTTCACTGACTCTCTTTCTTGATCGCTTCCAAGGCACGGCCACGGCCTTTTTCCTAGCTGAAGGTTTTTTGACATTAGTAGCAGCAGGGTCAGGTTGCATTGCAGCAGGTTGTGAATCATGTGTTGGGGGAGGTTGCATTGCAGCAGGTTGTGATTCATGTGTTGGGGGAGGTTGCATAGCAGTAGGTTGTGTGGGATTGTCAACTTGTGATTGTTGTTCTTCATAAAGATCCATCATATTATTCAGCAATGCATCCATCTCTGGGCCTTCATCCACAGTTCCACCTCCAGTTGCAGTTGTATCAACATTTGCATCCATCTCTGGGCCTTCATCCACAGTCCCATCATATTTTTTTGACACTTTGGTCCTGGGTGTCTTTCTCTGCATTATTCATAAACATATATAAATAAAGACATTTCAATATGTTGAACACAATATTATTCAGTAACAGATTCATGAACATAATACCTTTCTCTTTAGTGCATTAGGATCTTGCTCCTTAGCTTGACACTTCCTAGAATTATGGCCAAATTTGTCACAATGCGTGCATCTATATGCTACACCTACCCTCCTCATCCTTGAACCATTCTCATCCAACTCTCTAAACCTCAGTTTCTTAGGCCTTCCAGGTCCCTTCTTGTATTGTGGTGGCAACAATTCTTCAGCATCCACAGTTGGCCACATGTCCATGCCATTTATTGGACTAACATTGTTTTCATAACATGCCCTGTAAGCTTCTCTCATGTAACAAGGGTCAACATATTTCTCAGGATCTAAGTTTTGATACTGTAATGCAGAAACAACATGCCTACAAGGTATGCCCACAAGATCCCAAAAACAACAAGTACAGGTTTTTTTCCCAATATCAACAACAAATTGCAATCCATTATATGGGTGATGGACTTGCCACAAATCACCACTGCTCCATGTAGGCAGCCATTCTCCACTAAGATATGTTTCCTTATCAAGCCTTTTCCTAGGATTAGGCATGACATTGTGCTTCCACTTATCAAGCTTAACAACACTATTAGCAATCCTATTCATCACGTAGTTCCTAATCCATTCTACCATAGTGAGTATTGGCTTATCCCTAGCTTGTAATATTGTACTATTGAAAGATTCACTCAAGTTATTCATCAAAACATCACACTTAGGGTAAAATGAAAATGAATGCTTACACCATAGTTTTGTTGGCACTCCCATCAGCCATTCCCATGCCTTTTTATCAATTTGTTTAAGCTGATTCATCTTCTTCTCCCAAGCCTGGAAATAAGTAGCCTTTGCAGCCCCCAATAACAGGTCTCTAATGGCAGCTCCCCCTCCAAATTTCTTCTTGAAATTTGCATACAGGTGTCTGAGGCAGACCCTGTGTTCAACTTGCTGATGCATTTCCTCAAAGACACTAACAAGTCCCTAAAAACAGCAAGACAACAGAAAAAAGCATGTACATTAACAACTTATATATTCCTCATAAATGTTGAACATTAGCAACAGAACAAGGCATGTAACATTAGCAGCAGGTTCTAATAAATGTTGAACATTAGCACCAGAATTAAGTAGTGCATATAGGGAAATAAACCATAAATTAGTGCACTTTGTATAAACCAGAATTAGTGCACTTTGTATAAACCAGAACTATGTCACAAAGGTAATAGTGCATATTAGTGCAGTGTAGTTGTTTAGTTATTGGCATGCATTTTTGGTAAAACCAGGTGTGTGAATGTCATGACTGATGTCATAACATTCTAGTTTATTAGGTACTGATTTATTAGGTACCTTTGCAGAAAAATATTGTCATACAGGTGCTGCTGTTTATGAGTGTGTATCTGAGCATTTTGCAAAAAGATCACATTTACCAAAATCAGTAGACAGGAATTCAGATGTCATAACAAATGTTAAGACATCCTGTTCTGAACTAACAGTTATGCACTTTGGGTAATTCTGAGTTTTTTCAGGAAAATGACTCAGTCTTTCCAGAACAGAAAATCTCGAGGACTTGGGGTTAACCTAGCTCAACCCTAACCTGGTTGATAAAGTCTTGTGACCAAGTCTTAAGGTCAAACGGAATTAACCCTAGCCTTTTGTGGAAACCCTAACTGAAGATGCAGCTGCTATATATTCAACAGGGCTGCTGTTTGGAAATTATCCCTTTTTGACAGAAGATCTTTTAGAAGCTGTATAGTTTTAACTATTGTAATCCAAGCAAGTATCATTGTGATAAGTGACTTGGAATAGGTTTTAATTGTAAGGGTTTTGTATCACTCAAAGCTTTGAAGCAAGAGTGTTTTGTGTCTCTTGACTAAAGCTTTGAAGCAAAGTCAAGTTAGGTGTATGTATCACTCAAAGCTGTGAAGCAAGAGTGTTTGTGTTGCTTGATTAAAAAGCTGTGAAGCATAATCAAGTGTATGTTTTGAAGAGTGTCTTCATTAAATCATTAGTCAATTGTTTTAAGTATCACTGATGTGATTGAGGGGGAGTGAGTAGGAACTCAGGTTTAAGTTGTACTTAGATTGAAGTTGCATTGGATAGGTCTTAAGTGAAGGAGATAAACTGGTTGGTTTATTCCTGAATTAATATCTCTTATAGTGGATTTCCTCCCTGGCTTGGTAGCCCCCAGAGTAGGTGTTGTTGCACACTGAACTGGGTAAACAATTGACTGTGTTCTTTACTGTTTTTGTATTTACTGTCTTATAGAAAGTCAGATACGGTGTCATAACATTGAACGTGACATTGAGTATCTGCAGCCAGAATTACAATTGGCATTAGAGCAGGCACCCTGCCTGTATTACTGGGTGAGATCTAGGGATATCACTTTCTGGCACTATGGACAAAGAAGGAGTTTTTGGAAATAGACCACCCATTCTGGATGGAACAAATTATGACTACTGGAAACCTCGTATGATTGCCTTCTTAAAATCTCTGGACAAAAAGGCTTGGAGAGCTGCTGACAAAGGATGGAACCATCCCACCATAATTGAGAAAGATGGGACAATCAGTCTGAAGCCTGAGGAAGATTGGAGTAAAGAAGAAGATGAGTTAGCCCTGGGAAATTCCAAAGCTTTAAATGCCTTGTTCAATGGAATTGATAGAAACATATTCAAACTAGTACATCAATATGAACTGGCCAAGGAAGTTTGGGACACTCTCAAAACTACCCATGAGGGCACTTCCAAAGTAAAAATGTCAAGGCTTCAGATGTTGACTACCAAGTTTGAGAATCTAAAAATGATGGAAGATGAAACCATTCATGAGTTTCACATGAACATCTTGGAGATTGCCAACACCTCAGGAGCACTGGGAGAAAAGATGTCAGAAGAAAAATTGGTGAGAAAGATTCTCAGATCCTTGCCTAAAAGATTTACAATGAAGGTAACTGCCATAGAGGAAGCCCATGACATCAGCAAGTTGAAAGTGGATGAACTTATTGGGTCTCTTCAGACTTTTGAGATGGGGATCACTGAAAATGGTGACAAGAAGAACAAGAGCATAGCACTTGTATCCAACACTGATGTTGAAAACAAGGAGGATGAAGAAGAAAATATTTCAGAAGCTATAGCCATGCTTGGAAGACAATTCAACAAACTCATCAAAAGAATAGATCCAAAGTCAAGATCTAATGTTCATAACATTCCCTCTGACATTGACAGTTCCAGCAGAAGACTAAGGTCAGAAGAGAAGGGAAATCAAGGCAGAGGAATTCAATGCCATGGTTGTGAAGGATATGGGCATATTCGAGCTGAATGTCCTACCTTTCTTAAGAAACAAAAGAAAGGAATGACTGTTACTTGGTCTGACTGTGATTCAGAAAGTAATTCTGAAGAAGAATCTGCCAAACTAGTTACTGCTCTAACTGGTGTTTGTACCTCTGAAAGTGACACTAGTGATGAAGAAGTGACATTTGAAGAACTGGATGATACTTACAAGAAATTGTGTATCAGAAGTGCTGAAGTCTGTGTGCAGAATGAGAAACAATCAAAACTCATCATAAAGATGGA
Organism: Vicia faba; assembly: GCA_948472305.1. Taxonomy (NCBI): domain Eukaryota; kingdom Viridiplantae; phylum Streptophyta; class Magnoliopsida; order Fabales; family Fabaceae; genus Vicia; species Vicia faba. The sequence continues at coordinate 941,224,894 of OX451741.1, read as the reverse complement.
GGCTGAAAAAAGGGCAGACCTTGAAACTATAAGTCATCTAGAAGGGGAAGTTCAATTGCTGAACTCACAACTGAACCAAATGACCAAATCTGTCAAGATGCTGACTAATGGAACAGACAAATTGGAAGAGATCCTTCAGGTTGGACAAAATGTGGGAAACAAATCTGGACTAGGATTTGTGGAAGCTAAGAAATCTGGTGCAGACAAGAAGATCAGGCCTGTTAAACAAATGTCAAAGCAGATGTCTCAACACAACTCTCAATATCAGGAACAGAGATATATGAAGAAAAAGTACCAAAGATGGAGATGTCATCATTGTGGGAGGTATGGCCACATAAAGCCTTTCTGCTTCAAATTGCATGGATACCCTAATCAAAACTCAGGTGTTAAACCTAAGTCAAAAAGGGTACCACATACTCCTCAATGGAAGAAAAAGGCTACTGCCCTGATAGCCCACACTTCCCTGAGAGTCTCTGCAAAGGAGGGCTGGTACTTTGACAGTGGGTGCTCTAAGCACATGACTGGAATAAAGAACATTCTCAATCATGTTAAACCTCACACCACTAGTTATGTGACCTTTGGAGATGGTGCTAAAGGTGAAATCAAAGGAGTTGGTAATTTGGACTGCCCTGAAGTTCCAAATCTGAATGAAGTACTATTGGTAAAAGGTCTGACTACTAATCTCATTAGTATCAGTCAATTGTGTGATCTAGGATTCAAGGTCAACTTCTCAAAATCTGAATGTCTGGTAAGTAATGAAAAACTAGAAGTTGTAATGAAAGGAATCAGATCTAAAGATAACTGTTACTTGTGGCAGCCTGAGAACACTAATAACTCCACTATGTGTTCTATTACCAAAGAAGAAAAAGAGATGAAACTGTGGCACCATAAACATGACCATCTTCATCTAAGAAGAATGAAAAGAACTATCTCTATGGAAGCAGTCAGAAGGATTCCAAGACTGCAAATTGATAAAAGGAGGGTTTGTGGTGAACATCAAATTGAAAGGCTTGGTAAAAAGAGATATGTCTATAATGTGGTGAATAACCTTGAAGTTTTTAGAGAACAGTGCAAGAAAACCCAAAAGGAAGGATGTATTGTCAGAATCAGAAGTGATCATGACAAGGATTTTGGAAACAACAAGTTTAATAAATTCTGTTTCTCAGAAGGAATGAGTCATTAAGTCTCTTCTCCTATAACTCCTCATGGAGTTGACAGAAGGAAAAATAGGATCATACAGGAATCTGCCAGAGCTATGATTCATGTCAAAAGATTGCCTTTTCACCTCTGTGCTAAAATAGTTGCAGCTGGTAGTAGCTGTTCTCAAATTATCTGGACAAAACAGATGCTCACTGAGTATAATGTCTCACAAGATGTTGTGACATTGTATTGTGACAATCTGAATACAATCAATATTTCCAAGAACCCTATTCAGCATAGCAGGACCAAGCACATTGACCTTGTAGAGAAGAAGACAATTAAACTGGAACATGGTATCATTAAGCTTCAGCTGGTTGATTTTTCTACCAAGGCTCTTGATGGAAATCAACTTGAAAACTTGAGGGACAAGATGGGTATTTGCCAACATGAGAAATTATAGCAATTAATTTTGCTTAAAGCAAGGGTTGAAGGAGTTATTTTTGTTAAGTCTATTTTTAGTGGGTTAATCATTTGTTTTTCCAATTCTTTCAAAATTATTAAGAAGTTGAATAGACTCTCATTTGCCTCCTACCTCTCTCGACTTTGCAACCTATTTCCTTCTCTCAATCAAAGTTTTCTCTCAAATTGCTACTGGTGCTCGAAGTCAATCAAAATGTCTCAAACATCATCTTCAACCAAGGCGACCACTTCATCTTCATCATCTGACCAAGATTCTCGAGCAATCACCACATGCATAGATTCTGAAGTCCTGGAGATCACTCCTCTCAGAGAAATGGCAACTGACCCCTCCAAAGTCAAAAAGCTGAGAACTAGGCATGCAGGAAGAGCTCAAGCTACTGCTTCTGGTAATCCTTCTCATCCTTCTTCCTCTGTACCAAATAGGGAAGGATCAGCTCAAGTAAATCAAGAATCAGCAAGCCCAAATGTTGAAGCAAATGTAGATGTCTCTGAGAATGTTGTGACACCAAATGACAACATTCAGAACCCTTCAGAGAAAACTGTTGATCCACCTGTCATTGATGTGGACGAGGAATACTCAGACAATGATCTAATTGCCAATGTAAACCCTAGCATAGCTAGGAGAATGATGAAAAGAAAGGGTAATCAGAATGCTGCACAATGTATGACCAAAGAGAAACCTGCTAATAAGAAATCCAAGGCTGAAGGCAAGACTGGGGTAGAATCTGTGAAAACTGGTCAGTCCAAAGGGAAGGTGAAAGCCCAAGTGCATACTGGTAGACAACCAATTACAAAGAAAAGAAAAGAACCTGAGTCTTCTGATTCTGATGAGGAATCAGAGTTTGAGATTGATGCTGAAGAAATTCCTATCAGAAGGAAACTCCCCTCCAGCAAAATGACTAGAGTTCCTGAAGTCCCAACAGACAACATCTCTTTTCATCACCCTGACAATGCCAACAGCTGGAAGTATGTTTGCTTGAAGAGAATAGCTTTAGAAAGAGAGCTAAACAATGATGCCATGGAGTGCAAGGAAATCATGGACCTGATTAAAACTGCTGGACTGATAAAGACTGTGGTAAAATTTACCAAGTGCTATGAAAATCTGGTCAAGGAGTTCATAGTTAACTTGTCTGATGAATGTGCTAATGGAAGGTCAGCTGACTTTGAATGTGTTTATGTTAGAGGAAAAAGGGTTAATTTCTCTCCATCAGAAATTAACAAATTTCTTGGAAGATCAAATCAGGATTGCCCTGAACTGGAAGTCACTGACAATGAAGTTTGTCAAACCATCACAGCAAGACAAGTCAAGTGCTGGCCCTTGAAAGGAAAACTGAATGCCAGCAAACTAAGCATGAAATTTGCCATCCTGCACAAGATTGGTGCAGCCAACTGGGTCCCTACAAACCATAAATCTACTATCTCCACAGGATTGGGGAGATTTATTTATGTTGTAGGAACCAAGACTGAATTTGACTATGGCAGGTATATTTTTGAACAAACTCTAAAACATGCTGGTAGCTTTGCTGTCAAAGGCCCTATTGCCTTTCCCTCCCTCCTGTGTGGAATTATCCTTGCACAATACCCTGATATCCTGGTGGCAAGAGATACTGCTTGCAAAAGAGCTCCTGCTCTTGGGTTACACTACAAGCTGTTTCAGGGATCTCATGCTTCTGATATTGTCATAACATCAGCTGAGACATCATCTGTGAAGACTCAGTCCAAAACATCTGATGTTATAGCTGTATTGAAAGAGACCTGCAAAGAGCTGGAGACTAGGAAAAAGACCCTAGAAAACCTAATTGCCAGGTTAGAAAAGGAGGAAGCTGAAGGAAACAGAAGGGAAGAGGGTGTTGCTGAAGATCAACTCAATTCTGAAGAAACTAGCTCCTCTGAAGGGGACAGTGCTTAAAGGTTGGTGGAGTTGATGCTAGACCCTGGTGGAGTTTGCAAGTGTGTTCAGATTTTAGTTGTTGTTTTTATTACTTTTGGGATGACTGTATAACTTTTAAGAACATGCATCCTTGGCCCATTTGTGGCTAAAGAGGGGGAGATATTATTCTGTGGTCAATTACTTGATAGACATTCTATTTTTCTGCAGTCATATTTATTCTGCTGCTATCTATCTCTGATTGCTTAGGGGCTTTAGCCAAAAATCTGCCAAAGGGGGAGTTTGTAGTTGTTTAGTTATTGGCATGCATTTTTGGTAAAACCAGGTGTGTGAATGTCATGACTGATGTCATAACATTCTAGTTTATTAGGTACTGATTTATTAGGTACCTTTGCAAAAAAATATTGTCATACAGGTGCTGCTGTTTATGAGTGTGTATCTGAGCATTTTGCAAAAAGATCACATTTACCAAAATCAGTAGACAGGAATTCAGATGTCATAACAAATGTTAAGACATCTTGTTCTGAACTAACAGTTATGCACTTTGGGTAATTCTGAGTTTTTTCAGGAAAATGACTCAGTCTTTCCAGAACAGAAAATCTCGAGGACTTGAGGTTAACCTAGCTCAACCCTAACCTGGTTGATAAAGTCCTGTGACCAAGTCTTAAGGTCAAACGGAATTAACCCTAGCCTTTTGTGGAAACCCTAACTGAAGATGCAGCTGCTATATATTCAACAGGGCTGTTGTTTGGAAATTATCCCTTTTTGACAGAAGATCTTTTAGAAGCTGTATAGTTTTAACTATTGTAATCCAAGCAAGTATCATTGTGATAAGTGACTTGGAATAGGTTTTAATTGTAAGGGTTTTGTATCACTCAAAGCTTTGAAGCAAGAGTGTTTTGTGTCTCTTGACTAAAGCTTTGAAGCAAAGTCAAGTTAGGTTTATGTATCACTCAAAGCTGTGAAGCAAGAGTGTTTGTGTTGCTTGATTAAAAAGCTGTGAAGCATAATCAAGTGTATGTTTTGAAGAGTGTCTTCATTAAATCATTAGTCAATTGTTTTAAGTACCACTGATGTGATTGAGGGGGAGTGAGTAGGAACTCAGGTTTAAGTTGTACTTAGATTGAAGTTGCATTGGGTAGGTCTTAAGTGAAGGAGATAAACTGGTTGGTTTATTCCTGAATTAATATCTCTTATAGTGGATTTCCTCCCTGGCTTGGTAGCCCCCATAGTAGGTGTTGTTGCACACTGAACTGGGTAAACAATTGACTGTGTTCTTTACTGTTTTTGTATTTACTGTCTTATAGAAAGTCAGATACGGTGTCATAACATTGAACGTGACATTGAGTATCTGCAGCCAGAATTACATGCAGAATTAGACATACTTCAGTACCAGAATTAAGACATACTACAGTAGCAGAATTAGTGCATATTAGTGCAGAATTAGTGCATGTTTCATAAATGTGAATAACAAAGGTAATTAGTGCATATTTGTACCTTTTGTTGGTCTGAAATAAAAACATACTTTCTCTCTTCTCCAATGTCTTCCATTAGCAATTGCATAAACCATCTCCAGCTTTCTTTTGTCTCAGTCTCCACCACACCAAATGCCAAAGGATAATATTGGTCATTCGGGTCCCTTGCTACAGCAATTAACAACTGACCTCCATATTGTGTCTTAAGATGACACCCATCTACCCCTATAAATGGTCTACAACCCTTGGTAAACCCTTTCTTACATCCATCAAAACAGAAGTAAAATCTACCAAATCTTAGTGGTAGTGTTGGATGTGGTCTCTCAGTATTTAGTTTGACAGTGTTCCCAGCACAATGTTTTCTCAACTCAGCTGCATATCTCCATAACATGTTATACTGTTCCTTTGCATCACCTTCAATTATTTCTTCAACCATAGCTTTGGCTCTCCAAGCTTTCCCTTTGGTAATGCCCACTGAATATTTCTGTCTAAGCTCAGACATAATTTCAGACAGTTTAACTTTCCCTTGTGACTTCCTCTTTTCAACCACTAACTTAGAGACCCACTTGGAATTGGCAGACTTGTTATTTAATACCCTTGCACATGTGTGGGTCCCCACCCAAGTCTTTATCTGGTAAGTGAGGCTACCTCCCACTTTGCTACACAATGCCAAAAACCCACATTTACTCTTACACTCAACCCTAACCCTACAGCTCTCATTCTTAACAAACCTTATTTCTCTACCATTTAATACTGACCAATCCCTGATAGCATCTTTAAATTCAGAAAGAGAAATGAACTCCATACCTAATTTGAATTGAAAGTCTTTGTTAAGCAGCTCTGATCTGAACTTCTCATACTTTGGCTTGGAAGGTTTGTCATCCATGTCACTTTCATCAGCATCTGAACTTTCAAGTTCCTCACTAGCATAATCCACATCTTCACATTTCCTTGTAGCCCTCTTTGAACAAGATCCTAAGACACTTTTGGGCACCAAAAGTCTGACCTTGTCCCTTTTGCTCTTTTCTTTCATCTTTTTGGGATCCTTGGATGCACAACGCTTGAATCTAAATGATTTCCCTTCGATCTCCACCTTATTCCCACTAACTGGAACAACTACCTCCACTTATTCAAATTGCTCTTCTTCTACGTCAATTACTCTTTCCTCTTCACTATCATTGAAACATTGGCTTGCATCAACATAGTCACCAGTACTATCATCTCCACTAGAGGTGCTGAAGTCATCAACATTAGGTACCAGAACCTTGGTCATCATGTCTTCTACACCGTGCTCTACCCAAAGATCGTCGTGAACCCTACAAGACATACAATGCTTAGCAACTTCTACAGCTCCTGCATCATCAACAACATTTGTAAACCCTTCATCCGTTTGCAGAATCTTTCTCCATAGCCTAAAACCTTCATAACCCCAATCTTTAACCAGACTAACAGCTTCAAAAAAGCTCCATTTATCTTCGTCCTGACCTTCAACAGTAGTCTCACTACCTCCTCTATAATACGTATGGCCGTCTTGCACGAAACTTCCCCCATGATGAAACACTAAATTAAACACACCCATTTGCAAGGATGAAGAACCCTAATCGCAGAGTCTGAATTGAAACTGGCTTTTTTTGTAAAATAATTTTGCAAACAAATGAAGATGGATGGCTGCGCCCTAATTTGGAGGGTCTGAATTGAAACATAACATTTGCCAAATAATTTGGGATTTTAAGAAAAGGGCATTCTGGACATTTTATTTGGTATTGTGTGACATGGCATAACAAAAACTTACAAATGTAACAAAAATATAAGCCACATCAGCCTTTTAGGTGATGTGGCATCCTCAAGGTAAAAACTGAAACTTTTAAAATTTGTCAAGGTAACAATTGGAACTTTTTTTTTGGCAGAGGGTTTTTCAAATACACCCCATATGTCAGGGGTGAAAATAGGTATTAACCCTTTAGTGTTTGATGCATATTTCTCTTCATAAACTTTAGCAAGGGACACAACTTTAGCTATCGAAATGGGTGAATGAATCATCACATCGCATCGAATCTCATGACTTAAACCAGTAATGAAACAATATATCATTGCATCATTACTCAAGCCATAAACTCTTTTAGCTAATGAAGTAAACTACAAATAATAATCAGCTACACTACCACTTTGACTCAATTTGAATAATGTAGCTCTTGGACACTCATAAATTGACGGTCCAAAATCCAACTATAAGGCACGAGGGAACTCACTTCAAGATCAAAATGGGTGAGAGTGCTTCATCATATGTAACCAAGGAATTACATCCCTGTCCAAGTGTACAGAAACAATGGTTAACCGGTCTGGATCTGGGGTGCCATAATAATTAAAAAATTGCTTCGCACGAAATATCCATTCCAAAACATTTCTGCCATCAAAACGAGGAAATTCGAGCTTAATGTTTCTCACCTGAAATGATTGTTTTCTTGAGTTACCAGTACCATGGGAAGGTTTCGGGGAGCTCTGGTTCAAAAGAAGATCGAGCGCATTGTGGATCTGAGCAAATTTGATATCGGTATCCATCTGCATCGCTTCCATTCGCTCGAGTCGAGAGACGTTTGTGATTTCTCTTTTGTCCATCTGCTGCATGGAAATCGCTGTACATCTTCTCAATCGATTCAACATTGCACTTGACCTCTGCAGCGAGCTCCTTCATTCGGGTGTTTTCTGCCATGGTGAGATGAAAACACCAATGAAATGAACTAAGCAAAAGTGTTTAAAGGGAAAAGTAACACTTGTATTAATGGAATTAAAATCACTTCCAGATAAAACCCATAAAGAAGTACACAAATGCAAATTAGGGGAAAATAGAGTATGAGAGAGAAAAGAGAATATAGACAATTCTCACAATTTGCATAAAATAACAATATTATCAATTATTCTTTATAAACTAGCTCAATTGCATATGTGGTCCCTCAATTCGGTGCTAGTCATGTGTGTTCTCAATCCTTTTCTTGGCCCCATCATTTTCAAATAAGTGCTAATAGAATTATTCCCATATGGATCCCTTGTAGCTGACTTGGTAGAGATCATGTTTTCTCTATTTTTCTTCATTGCAGGGTATAATACTTTCTTACTCTAAATCCAACTTTTCCATCTTAGTTGAACAACATCTCTCATGCCACAGGCCTTGATAGTACTGAGGGCTTGGTGAGGGCGAGTTTCAATTGTATGTAGGCTTCCTCACATTCCAGTGTTCATTCAAATTTCACTTTTTTCTTTGGAGTCTGTACAACGGAAACACGTGTCGGGATGATCTTGATATTAACTTTCTGAGGTAGGTGAGCATTTCGTTCAGATTTTTTCATCTAGGTTGGCATTAATTCCTCTCTCTATAATATGGAATCCTAATAATTTAACGCCTTTAACTTCGAAGGTGCACTTCTCCAAGTTGAGCCTCATGTTGTAGAGCTAGACATGGTTGAAAACATTGGCAAGGTGGATTTCATGTAACCGCTCCTCCACATACTTGACTATCATGACGTTCATGTATACATTTAACATATCCCCAATCTCTTTATTCATCATTAGTTGGTATACTACATCTACATTCTTTTAACCAAATGATTATCACTTTGTCATGAACATTGTGGTACTTCATCTTTAAATGGACGGTATATGCAAGTGTTTATAAAGTTGCTATGCAAGACCTTCTTAAGATGCTCTAAACTATTTTACACGGGACTACCATGAATCAAATGTCCACCGTCCTAACATCCCTCCTTTCTCCAAGGTAACCATAAATTTGATGAAGCCCTCCAAGGGCGGGTAACCGCTCTATTGAAGCCATGCATATTAGTAAAAACCATATATAAGGTGATAGTCTTTTGCTCTTCTAAACCTAACGGTGAATAATTCAACATACATATATCACAAGAACTCCTTCCATCAATGAGGATTCTTGAAACATCAAAGTTGATCATGGTTGTCGTGATCACCAATGAAAATAGTTTGGCATACATATATATACTAAAAGCAAAAGAAAAATCAAATTGATAAAAACTTGTGTGATTATTAGCCTTGTGAGGCATTACATTACATGCATTATAATAAGCATAACTTCAAATAGAATTAAAGTCCTTACTACATTAGCAAGTTTTAGAGTAAACAATCTAAAATCTAAGCATATCTCCTTGGCTGCCAACTAGCAGGACCACCTGCCATAGATTCTAGAGAAACCGGTTTCATAATACAATATCCATTGTTAGAGCAAATACCAGACCTATTTCTTCTTCTAACAATATGATCACGATAACCCTGCATGTCCATTGCTAATTTTCTCTCCAAATCATGCCTCTCAAATGATCTCCTCCTTATGTTTTGCCTCCTTAAACCAACACTACTTATTTTGTCTTTGTTGTCACATCTTTTTCTACTTACTGGCACTGGAATAGCCTCCAAACCCATTAACTTTGCCACAACCCCTGGTTTACACCAAACTACACTCTCCCCTGCAATTGTTGTGGGAAAACATACAACCTTTTCATCAACCTTTGGTTCTAAACTTCTCTCACTACAAACTGATCTTCTTCCTTCTATAGTTCCAAAAGATGACCTATACATGGAATCTCTTCCATCAAGTGAAAACCTTGGGTATTGATTCAAAGCATTCCTTGCAGATCTTAAGATGTCAGAGTTATTAACACTTGACATTCTTCCCCTTATTCCACTATATTCATTGAGTTTTTCTTTCCTTGCCATCTCTTCTTCCATTTCTAATTGTAGTATAAGATCTTCTAGTGTTGGTGTGCTTTGCTTTGAATTTGAATTCTCACATTGCAAAATAGGGGAGCTTACCTTGCTACTTGTGATGTCAACTTGGCTATGGTTGCCTATGCCATTGCCAATAGTACTATTTTGTTGGTTGAGAGTTGAGGTTGACACATCCGTGTTGCAAAAAGTTCTTATGCCTTTCTTCATCTTGGCTCCTAAAGAGTTCTTGAGTAGAAAGAATGGCATGTCCTTTATTATTATTTTTATTATCAGTATGTGAGTTGTATTGAGAGAAAAATGAGGAGATGAGGAGCATCTGCATGGATATTTTGAAAATGGGGATTTGAGTTTTCTTTAGTAAAGAGGAGAAATTGCCAGACAAAGGCAATGAAACGTGAATAGATTGAATAGGAGCGGTTTGCACTGTGTGGTAGTAATGAGGCATTTTAGGAAAGTGAAATTAGATGAGCCTTAATAGCTGTCACGTGATGGATTAGGAAGACTTTCACAGGTATTTCATTTCTTTGCTGCAAAGTTGTTTGCTGTGTTAATAGAAGAGTAAGTAAAATGACACCTAATGGACTTTAAGTTTTATTTTGGTTGGGAGAAATGAAGATCATTTATTGGAGTCACGGTGGATGAATGCATGAAAATTAATACTCTAGACTTACATCATAATTCAGTCTCTGCATTACATGTTTGCATGTATTAGTTAGAACTATACTACTTGATTCTTGACACCATTGCGGGCAATTACCATTTTGAGCATTGCCCACCCCATCGATCGGTGTTCAAGCACTAGTCTCTACGACCATTTGCCTTCTAATATATCATCCTCAGTTTTCAGTAGCAGAGCTCTATCCGTAGCCCCAAACACGGCAACAACAAAGCTACCATTTCAAACAATAAGAAACAAAGACAAAACACCCCCCATTTTACTCAATCAAACATAACTACATAGACATCACGCCATATATGCATTCAAAGTAGACTCAAGACGAGGGGAAGCTACAGTTTGGAACTGCAAAGAATCCTATATCATACCATCATGGCTGTGTGCTCCTGGTGAATAACTTTCTTCCTTTGGCATGGATTAAGGCCTTATAATTATTAATAAAGTCTGACTTGGAATTTGATTCTAAAAGTATATACTAACCAAGCTTGTATAAAAATAAGCCAATTATGGTGACATTTGAAGATTACTAAACCATTAAACACAATTTCAGGAGATAGTACGTTTCCCCTATAAAAATTATAAAGGTTTAAGAAACCCGAGGATTGGAAATTGCACACATGTGGTTCTAATTTACTGGGCGCTGAACAACTTAGGGTTCACCCCCTCTTTAGTCAGGGGAAAGTATTAAAATAAAGAATATAAGAAAACTGAGATATATTTATAGCTCTGTATAATAGAGAGCTTGGCAAAGAAGGATTCGGGTGACTGTTCATCATTCAGCTTAACTCAACTATGTCTGAATTCTTCAACTTCCTCTTGTAAGCCATGACCTGTCAATAACCGGGAGAAAGGTCAGCTAACAGGAGAGCAAAGATCAGCACTGTAACAATGGGAAGATGAAAATGAAAAGATGTTTATGTATATGAACATAATCAATTTTGAGAGTTTACCAGATAACCGTGGCTGGTATTTTCATAAGTTCCCAGCAATTCAGCCAATGTTTCTTGGTCTTCTAGAATGCGTAAATCATCTGTGTTTGGATCAATGGTTCCTCCACCTTCTTCAAAGCTAGATCGTGGCTTGAGTATCAACCACAATTCAACTTCATCCTCATGCATGGCAGTTTGATTTGCAACATGCTGTGGATTGAAAAACAGTCATGCTTAATAAGAAATAGACTAGATAGAAATGCCGTTCAAGGAAAGAGAGGACAACCTTGCGCAGTATCTTGACTGACAAGGTAGGCTTGCAAGTAAGGCATGGGTCCTCCAAACTTGGTATTTTTTGCTCATCCAACGAGACAAGCATGAGAAAGGTAGGAAGCTGAAATAACTTACACCAAATCAATGATCCTATCAATGTTCAGTACGAGCACTAAAGCAAATATGATAACCCCAACGCAACACATACAAAATTATAATAACATGGAATTAGCAACCATTTAGATGAATCCAGAGTACATGTCTAAATGTTAGTACATGTCTCAATTCTCAAATAGTTTGAGCAACCTTGAAGGCCAGAGGTTCTCACAATTTTTAGTCCACTAGTTTTTAAACAACAACTAGAAGAAAGAAAAAAACAGCCAAGATTGGCAAAGATGATTGAACCTTCTACTCACACTCACTGTAACTTGGTTAAAGTCCAGAATCCTCTAGTCGGTAGGCTGTACGTAAATTCTATTGTAAATTCTTATCGAGGTTAGTAGTTCTCATTGATCTTGTACGAGGCTCTATGTTTCCTCGAATCTAATTTTTTTCTTTAATAAAAAAATTACTACTAGAAAAAAGATTTACCTCATAACCATTTTCTGCTGAGGTACGAATATGTTCAACCAATTTGGAGATGCGGTTGTATTTGGCATTCTTTCCATTGACTCGGCTGTGACTCCGGTGACCATTTTTCCCCCAGGAAAGTGTGCCAGATGCACTTAGGATTTCCCTATTTACTTCTGGAGTATTTTCATCCCCAACTCCATCTGGATCAGTAGAGGGAGAATGCTGAGGAAATTGTGCTTCTTGTTCACCGCCCCTTTTGCATCTTCGTGGCTGGGTTTCTGTCTGCCCATCATCAGAAGATGATCCCTTTCTTCCATCATTATCATCCATACGCTTGTTGTCATTAGATACCTGAAAGTCATCAGCATTTCTAAACTTTTTTCGACGTTTCAGATTCGAAGTTCGAGAGTTGCCTTGGGATCTCCTCACAAAAGCCACTGATGTTGCTTTGGCATTTCTTTTTTTGCTCAAAGCTTCTGATTGCCGTTGTAGTGTTTGGGCAATGGATGCTTGAAACTTGATAAAAGAAAATAAAAAATAAAAAGAAGATAAAACTCTTGAATTATTAATATCACAAGCCAAAGTAAAATATCTTGCAGATGAAAAATAAAGGTAAACAGTGATCCATAACTTTCTTGATTATTCACACCATAACAAAACTCTGTTCACTGCACAAAGTATTCAATTCTTTTAAACATTGAATCTGTTGTCACTGTTGGAAAGTAATGCACAATCACATAGAGGAAAACTATGATTTGACTATTTTCCTGATGGATTATATACTGAGGGATACTGCCATCTGTCTGATTTATAGAGCTGCATATTTAAACAGCTGAGGCAAAACTAGCACCCCACTGCAAAAATGATATCTAGTCTCTATGGATGTCCAAAATACTATTTTGGACAATAGGATTAGGGTATTAAACTTACATAAAATGTTACCCTATCCCCAAAGCATGTGGTGCAACCGAAGCTTTATAAGCATCTCTAATCAACATTAATGAAGTGATTCTTGAAGTGAAGAATTTACTCATTGCATAAACAAGACAGTTTTTTGGCTATCAAATTATTAGTTTTCTTTGGTATAATGGCATAATTCACATTTTCTATTTTCTGTAATGTGATAGGAAACTCACTTGATTTTTTTAAATAAGATATCCATGTTTAAAAAATGTGAGTGAAATATTACCTGCTTATGGCGAGCCATCTCATCCTCATGCAAAGCCAATTCCTAGGACAATACTTTGTTAATGAGTTTTTTGTTCAGATAAAATATTTTTTTACTGACAAATTATGTATATATTACCTGTTCCTCGTACTTGTCAATATCTGGATACATAACAGCAATCAAGGCATCGTAGCTCGGGTCATCTCTCAGTGAGCGTCGGCTAGCACAATGTGTACGGCAAGCAGGACATTCATTATTACTGCAGTAAAAGTGTAAAACCAGTCCAGAATAATAAAAATTTACAGCTAATATACCAATAACATCCCAACTACAAATATGTAAAAAGATTAAGTAGATGATGGCAGTTAGAGGAAAAACCCAAGGCGCATGGATTTGTCTATGCACTCTCTACAAAAGCGATGAAGGCATTCCATTACGGTTCTTGTTTTTCGAATGATGCCTACACGTATAATGAAATCAATCATCTATTAGTATACTACTTGACCATTATAAACCATAAAAAATTATGATGCAGAATCTGACTTATCTTAGTATACTACCACACATTTATATATAGATATATGTTCCATATGGGAATGAATGAGTTACTTAAAATCACAATTACCATCAACAATTTCAATCACATCAAGGAAGTTGTAAATCTCATGTACGACTTATACAGAAGTTGTGAATATTAAAAACAAATGCATTGCCCGCTAGGCAGCAGTATGTGCTATTACAACATTAGCCCTACTGCTACACCTTATTGTTACATACTGTATCACTCACACATCCATCTTGCTCTCCTCTTGTCATCTTTCACCTGTCGCTAACTTCTAATGCTACCTATAAACCAACATTGAGTTTTTTTTTTCCTTTCAAATTCAAGAGGATATAGAAGTGGTGAGTTAATTTCTATTCATTATGTAGAGTAAAAGCTCGGGAAAATAGTGGGTTGTTGTATAACCTTAGGTTTATACATCAATAGATGTGAAATCTGTCCAGCATTTGGATTATTAGGGGAAAAAACAGGCATAGAACCAAAGACAATTGTCTATCTGCAAGATAGGTATGACAACTCAAGTGTGTATTTTTCAATTTTTTTTGTTTTGTTAAGAGAGTCAAAGAACCATTTAATCCAATACTACATGAGTCGTATATTCTAAGAAATCAGAACTATATAGGTGACATATCAATGATCATATTTTCTTTCAACTTCACTTGTATAATATGTCGTTGATGACTTGATGTCCACTTACAGACATGTCTTTTATGTTAACATGTTTGTGAATATACATCCCAGTTAATGAACAAATTCAATGCAGTGAACTCTTACAAAAATAAACACAACTATAATTGAAGCTAGACATTATATCCTTAAATTCTTCATATAACGCAACTAGCTATGTAGTGGTGACTCGAGTATCACGAATCGATAGTGGAGGATCAAGTATCACGAATTAGCAGTGGATAAAGAGACTGCTTACAGTCACTCACAACCTTTTTATGCATCATGTGGGAGGGTGGATACAAGACTGATAAAAAGGAGCTAATGAAAGTTGAATTTAATCGTGATTATCTATCCATAGCTAGAAATTAAAACCATCATCATACCAAGTAAAAAACTTACAGAAACAAATCAACATGAGCAGTAATAAATTAAGCAATTCTAGCATCAGTTATCAGTTAGGAATTACATACCAAGGCAGATAGGACACTGAACTTCCTTGCGTACATCTGACAATTTTATAGCCACATATCTTCAAATAAACAACAATATACAGGTATTAGTGATTGTTCCATCACTCTAGGTCAAGAAATTTGCTAACATAGCAGAACTCTTCAGACAGATAAGAACCACTTTAATGTACTGGATTTAATAAATATGGTCATACTAGAATTAGAAAGGGTGGGGTTTCAGAAGGAATGATGTTAAAATAATTTTCAGAGGATTTTGATAAATTCCGGCACATACAACCCTTAAAAAAAATCATATCAAGGACAAAATAGAAACAGTTTCATTTCAAAATGAAGTGTCTTTTTCAAGCAACGTCGAAATCCAAAAAATATTTCATCTCATGACTGCACAGAAGATCACTCTATTAGCTGAGCATATAGCTTACCAAGAAAATGTCATTAGATTCTAACAAAAAACCTAGTGCCATGGTCTCAAGGTTAATGTTAAGTAAAATGCTTCTCAAGTTATTAAAAAATATAAGAATAATTTAGAACGCTTCCATATCACACTATTGTTAGGTAAAGCTCGTCGTCTGTCTGTGCAGTAATCTTAGATTTCTCCACAAAAAAAATTGAAAGAGCAGAAACAATCCAACCAACCAAACGCACCCACACACGCAAACAAAATCGTGAAAAGTTAACCAAAAACTAGCCACAACAAACAAATTAAACAGACAGCATGCATATGAGTAATGAGTATACACATAATCAAAATCCACAACGAAAACTCAAGCGATACAATAATCCAATATCAAAGAATCAAAGAATAAAACGATAAATCATAATAAGAGTATACGAGAGAAGAAATGCAGAACGATAAATCAGGTTGACATACTCTTCCACTTCCTCTTCATCTTCAGATTCATCTTCTTCGTCGTCAGATGAAGAATGGCTTTGATCCGATTCTGAAGAAAACGAATAAACAACGACGATCACTACCGAAACAAATCATACGAATTCATAACAAAATGCAGAAAAACAGTTACATGATTTAGATATGAAAAATAACACCTACCGTCTTCATCTTTAGGTTGCTCGTCGTCGTTTATCTCATTCTCAGAGTCTTCATTCTCTTCGAGAGCCTCTTCGAAAGAACGCTTCTGTGCCGGCATTGCGTGTAGTCGAAGCGAAACCTAGAAACTATATCAGCCGGTGGTGGCGGAGGAGTAGAGCGCGGAGGAAAACGACGACGGTGGTTGCGAAGTGTGGTTTAACGTCTTGACTTGAGAGACGAACGAAATGGAAGATGTTGCTGAAGATTTTTATTCTTCAGAAGTTTATTTATATATTAAAATTATTTTTCAGAATTGCTTTTATTTTTATACACGGTGTGAATGAGTTGAATGCAAGGAAAGTGTAATGCTCTAATCCTAGCTATTAGAATATTGGCACGAGAAGGAAAAAAAATGAGAAAATAAAAATAATGTTGACACGTGTAAGTTTGTGAAGGTTATATCTTCTTGATGAGTGTGTCATTTCTTGATGGCTAGGTATGACTGTTCTGATGAATCCGCACTTGATAATTGCCCCTATTATTTTTGTTTATTTGGCTTCTCTTTCTTTTTTTCCCTAAGGGTGTTTGGCAACCAGAAGAAAATGAAAAGGGAAGAAGATGTGAGAAAGAATGGAAAGAAAAAAATAAGTGAGAAATAGAAGTGATTTAATGTGTTGATTGATATAAGTGAAAGATAGAAGAAATAGAGAAGAAAGAAGTATAATTTATTTGTAAAAGTATTAAAATGTTCTTAACTAAAATCTATCAATTAAAATTATTTTAACTTTTAATTTATTTCACATAATCATTCCAATTAAATTAATTCATAGAATAAAACACTCACAAAAATATTTTAAGCAATTTTGCAAAATTTTAATTAAATTATTTCTCTATCTATCATTCTGCCACAATGTTATTGGACACAGTAAAAAAACAAATAATTGAATTTTATTTTCTAAGATGACATACAAAGTAAAAGGCTAATTGAGTAAAATAATAAAATGATATATGTTTTTTGAGATTTTTTTTTAAATAATCATTTTTTAAAAAAAAAAATTCTAAATAACCACATTTTTAAAAAATTTACCAAAATGATCACTTTTCAAACAAAAAAACTTTGTCACACAGAGGAGTAGCCACTATGTGTGATGCATGCACTCAATTTAAAGAGGAGGCGTCACACTGCATGGTTTGTCCTCCTCTGTAAAGCCATGCAGTGTGGCGCATGCATGTGTTTTTGAGAGGAGGCGCCACCCTCCTTAGCTTGACAGTGTAATTGCAATTTTTTTTAAATAAAATAAAAAAAATTAAAAATATTTTATATTTATATTTAATATTACACAACGCATGTATACATTTTTTTTGACGTCCCCTCAACCTAATCGGGTCCCCGTATGACATAAACGGCCGCGCCTTTGCCTCGTCCCTTGTCTCACTCCTCTCTGTTGATTTTCCTGAGGTGTTTGTGGTCTGCTCTGACTTGCTTGATTATGAGGTGCTTGATGTGATGGTCCTGGTATATCAGGATCATACATCTCATCAATCATTTTTCCCCACTCTGTTGTGCTTCCAAAGAGATCGATGCCCATATTGTTTAAGTTTGGTCTTGTTGGTTGGGATATGTGTGTGTGTGATGGGGTGGTTGATAGTATTGGGATGTTGAATCTTGATGAAAACGAAGCAAGGGTTCTTGTGGTGTATGAAATCCGTATGATGGTTGGGTACTTCGATGGTATGATGTTTGACTGTATGTAGGTTGAGTGGTATGGTAGGAAGGAGATGTATCATATGTGTCTTGGGTGTTGTGGTAGGATGAGGATGGTGCATATTGTTAGTGGTGGGTCGGGTCATGCTCTTGGTATTATGTTTGTGTGTGTGACATGAATTGATGACGAGTTTGGTTGAATGAGGTGGTGTATGGTTGTTGGGTTTGAGTGGGTCGACATTGTGGTTGGGTTTGGTATTGTTGAGGGGTTGGTTGTTGGGGTTGGTTGTTGGGGTTGGTATTGTTGAGGGGTTGGTTGTTGGGGTTGATGTTGGGCGTATGTTGCAGCTCTTTGGTGTGGGTCAATCAAATAAGTCTCTTGAGACAAAAACAAATTTGTTGAAACTGATGTGTACCATCTCAAATATTGGAGCGTCGGTTTTAAGTCATCTTGCAAGATCGACTCCCTTAGGACTAATTCACGTCTATGCCTCCATTGACGACATTGATTTTTAGCGAAGTCTCTCAAATCATTAAATCCCCACTGGTCGTCAACTCTGAGTAGATGCCATTGGCCCAAACATGTTAGGGGGTCGGGGATACCCTGTTACATGCCGAACTGTAGCTTCACACGATCACGGTGGTGCATCTCCACAGTAGTGAACCTGATGAGTATTGTTTTTGTAGTCCAGACTTTAGCATCGGGAGGGTTAATCTCATGGTCGAGATCCTTATACGGTCTCCATACAAACTATAGAGTAAAAAAAGTTATATAAAATATTAAACTTAATTAAAATATTGAATGCGTTGTATAAAATATGTAAGTTTAATACATCTCTGGATCCAACATGATCAATAAGATTTTGGTAGACTACTATTGCGTTTCTAGGGGATTTGTTGTAATTCATTCCAGGAACAGACCACCTACATAGAAAAAATGGGTAATAAATTAATACACTACATGTCTTGGTATATAATATGTAAAATTTATGGTTTTGTAATCTTACTTTGTAGCAAAGGGGAAGACGAATGACCTTGTATTGCGGGGGCGAGTTTCAGCATTCTCGGCCAGCACCATGTCTGGAGCAAAAAGGTGCAAGAATAGAAAGAACAGTTATCGTTCGATGCATTTTTACACAAGGAACTATACAGATGGGCCAAAACAGTTGAACCCCAACTATATGTGTTTATTTTATCAAATTGTCTTAACAAGGATAAATACATGATATTAACAGTATTACCAGTTGTTTCAGGAAATAAAAAATGGCCAAATAATATCATTATGTAACACCGAGCTTTCACAATTTTTTCTTACTCGGTAGAGTTTTTGGTTATTACGAGACTACTATGATATTCTCTAAGAAGATGGAGATTAATACCTTGGCCTCTTGATCCTTGTTCAAATAAAGAGACTCCCAAAAGTTCTTCGCATATGGCGTTGTCTTGGTTGACTCGGCCATTGATAGCCTTACCGTTGATCGATAGACCGAATAACATGTACACGTCCTCTAGTGTGATTGTACATTCACCACATGGAAGATGAAAGGTGTGAGTTTCGGGTCTCCATCTTTCCACTAATGCGAGAATAATTTTATAGTCAACATGGTAATTGACTATGTTGAGTAACGGACCAAAACCGACATGTCGTAAGTACGGTTTAATTTGAACATCGTAAGGGACATACTCATGAACACGACAATGAAATCTTTTAACATCCTATTAAAAACATGAATTACGTATAAGAAATACAAGATTTAGGTATAACAATCATAAGAATTAAGGAACAAAAAATTGTCAGCAAAAAATAGGTATTGAGGAAAATACACTTACAAAGGTTTCAATGTTGTTCGGAGTTCCTCTATGTTGATCACCCATGGTCAAGAGAGATATTTTTTCTTGATTACTCTTGTGTTGTTGTTGATACTTCAAGAAAGAAATAGTGTATGAGTTATGATTGTGATGAAAATATAGGGTGAATGTTACATGTATTTATAGGAAAATCTTGAAGAACACTTTGCATGCAACTTATACACATAGGCGCTGTAACGCCCCATACTTCCTTCAGGATTACCGACTGACTCCACAAACCAACACAGGTCTTTTCAGCGTACTTTATCCTCACTCACACGCTTTCTGGGAAACTTCCCAGAAGGTCACTCATCCCAGAATTGCTCCAAGTCAAGCACGCTTAACTGTGGAGTTCTTATGAATGAGCTACCGAAAAAAAGATGTATCTTGTTGGTATAAGTAGTACAAATTAATCTTTATAAGCCTTCCGATGTGGCACCACTTATAGCCCTATTCGGCCTCGAGTATTACACATGCGGTGCAACCACCCTTTTCCCTCTCTGGCCTCGGGTGTTACATGCCCACCAGCTTCCGCATGGTTCATCCTCGAACCACATCGTACTGGGAGAGATCTGACTCTGATACCATTTGTAATTCCCCATACTTCCTTCAGGATTACCGACTGACCCCACAAATCAACACGGGTCTTTTCAGCATGCTTTATCCTCACTCACACGCTTTCTAGGAAACTTCCCAGAAGGTCACCCATCCCAGAATTGCTCCAAGTCAAGCACGCTTAACTGTGGAGTTCTTATGAATGAGCTACCGAAAAGAAGATACATCTTGTTGGTATAGGTAGTACAAATTAATCCTTATAAGCCTTTCTTAAACCATGCAGTCCCATACTTGCATAGCCTCAAGATACCTCTCATTCTGATGTGACACCACTTATAGCCCTCTTCGGCCTCGAGTATTACACATGCGGTGCAACCACCCTCTACCCTCTCCGGCCTCGGGTGTTACAGGCGCCACACTAGGTGGTGCATGCTCTTCCTTATTACACATATGTGCCACACTAGGTGGCGCATGCTCTCTTTATTGTACATAGGCACCATTCAACATGGCTTCTTTCTTTTTGCATACATGCAAACCTGCAGCGTGGCAGGGATCAGATAGCATGCATACAAGTTTTGTTG
The DNA here is from genome assembly GCA_948472305.1 of Vicia faba. Taxonomy (NCBI): domain Eukaryota; kingdom Viridiplantae; phylum Streptophyta; class Magnoliopsida; order Fabales; family Fabaceae; genus Vicia; species Vicia faba. The sequence continues at coordinate 941,204,123 of OX451741.1, read as the reverse complement.
TTCAATGACAAGCCACCCTAGGTGGCGCATGCATGCAAAAAGAGAAGGATAAGCCACCCTAGGTGGCACGTGCATACATAAAGAGGAGGATAATCCACCTAGGGTCACGCATGCATGAGAAAATAGGAGGATTAGCCACCTAGGGTGGCGCATGCATGCAGAATATCAGTCTATTTAATCGTATGTGTAGGTCGCATTACTAGTATACATCCATAACTCATAAAAAACATACCTCAACAACAAGGATCATTCACAAAATTATACTATTGTTGCCCATATTAACGGTGAGACGTTCAACTGCGATAACTTAGGTTTTAATTTCCGTAATACCGATTTTATCCGCTTTCAGATAAACAAGAAATCAAGTTTTGCACGCTTCAAAGATAGAGTAGAATCCAAGTTGCAGTGTGGTCCAGTTTACCAAATTCTTTACAAGTCCCCATTTCTATTTGACAACAACCAAGTCAAATTTTATCAACTTAAGGTGCGCGACGATGATGATGTTCGAAACATGTTTCGAACTCATGAACAATCTGGGTTCGATGAGATTGAGCTATATGTTTTATTACAACAACCAGTTCAATCTCAGGTGGTAGATCCTTCTCAAGACTTTGAAGAAGAGGATGAATCTGACGAGGACAACCATCCTGAAGTCGATGTTATTGACCAAGAAGAAGAAGATGATGAAGCAATGATTGATTTTATGGTCAATAATGACGTTGCAGATCAAGAGCATGAACCTATACCTGTAAGTCATGCGTACGACCCTCCGTTTCACATGACGAAATTGAACTTGGGGGAAGATGAACCAGCCTCAGATATCTTTAACGATCCTTATATGCAGACCGAAGGGGCCTTGAAATTTGGAGACAAATTTCGAACAAAAGAAGAGTGTCTTAGAGCTATTAAAAAATACCACATGGAAATTTTAGTTGACTTCACTGTAGATAAAAAAAATCAGGGAGGTACGTTATTTTATGTCGTCAAAAACCAATTTGTCCTTTTCGGCTAACTGCATCTTACAGGAAGAGAAGTGATTCATGGGAAATAGGTTCCATTGATCCACTCCACACTTGCATCACCACCGTTCTGACACAGGATCATCGGAAACTTAGTTCTCAACTAATATGTCAATAAATCTTGCCTCTTATTAGCAAAGATCCATCATTAAAGGTGAGTGCAATTATTTTCATATCACTATGAGATTCAATTATACTCCCTCTTACAGGAAGGCATGGATCGGGAGGACTGAGGCAATTGAACTTGTGTACGGTAATTGGGAGGAATCGTACAAAGAACTTCCAAGATTTTTGCTGGCACTCAAATATTATGCTCCGGGAACTGTTATAATTTTGGAGACACTTCCGGCTTTTACCCCATACAGAACTCGTGTTAGTGGGAATGGAATATTTCATCGAATGTTCTGGGCGTTTGAACCATGCATCAAGGGTTTTGCATTTTGAAAACCTATTATACAGATTGATGGAACTTGGTTATACGGGAAGTATAAAGGAACATTACTCATGGAAGTGGCACAAGATGGGAACAATAATGTTTTTCCGATTGCCTTCACTTTAGTTGAAGGTGAGACATGTGGTGCATGAAATTTCTTTCTGAAGAATCTCCGATTACACGTTGCTCCACAACCCAACCTTTGTTTGATTTCAGACAGACATCCATCAATTATGAGTGCATACAATTACCCTGATAACGGTTGGCAGGATCCCCCTTCGACACATGTCTATTGCATTAGACATATCACACAAAACTCCATGCTCCATATCAAAGACAAGACACTTCGAAAGAAAGTTATTAATGCAGGGTATGCCTTAACAGAACCGTCATTCCGATAATATCGCGAAGAAATCCGGTTGGCAAACTCAGAAGCATTAAAGTGGATCGATAACATTCCAGTGGAGAAGTGGACTCGGGCATTTGACAATGGTCAACGATGGGGCCACATGACAACATATCTGGTGGAATCATTGAACTCTGTATTCAAAGGCATCTGAAACCTACCAATTACCGCTTTGGTTAGAGCAACATATTTCAGAATGGGATCATTGTTTGACACAAGAAGTTTAAAATGAAGGGAAGTGTTACAATCATGGCAGTTGTTCAATGAATGCACGATGAAAACATTTAACGAGGAGGCTGCGAAAGCAAACACCCATAGTGTCACCATGTTTGGCCGTATTAAAGGTTGGTTCAATGTACAAGAGACATTGGATCATAATGAGGGGAGGCCAAGGGGATATTATCGAGTCGAACTAGATAGAGGTTGGTGTGATTATGGAAAGTTTCAAGCATTTCGCATGCCTTGCTCTCATGTCATAGCGGCATGTTCTGATGTTCTCTTGGACCCAATACAACATATATCCCCCGTGTACACGGTAAAGAGAGTTTTAAGTGTGTACATCAATACCTTCTCTGTGTTGGCAAAGGAGGATTACTGGCCTGCTTATGAAGGGGACATTGCTTGGCACAATGAATAAATGCGACGGAAGAAAAAGGGGCGCCCAAAAAGCACTCGTATTAGAACTGAAATGGATACAGCCAAAAAATGATAAGATTATGCGGTACATGTCGTCTTCTTGGACACAATCAGAAAAATTGTCCGAATATTGGGTCTAGCTCTGCAACATAACTTTTTTATAGCAAACTATCTGAAGTGTTTAATTTGTTGTACGCAATATATTTCAATTTAAATTCGAGTTATCATTTCGTGTTCAATTTATCATTCGATTACAACAACTTTCACATCATGACACAAAAAATTACAACACCACATACTCAGAACAACAATACGACAACATGATAAACAGACAAAACAACTAAACAAATCATAATATCTAAGAGATAAATACCATCAACACAATATCATCTGGTCCAAGCATCATCATCATGACATCAGCGCCGCATCTCACCTTTTTCCATGATCGGCTTACTCCATTTTCATTCCTCACTGTGATGTGCCTTTCTATTTTTCTGATTTGTTCACCTTCAGGAATGTCTCCTTCCAACCAGCGAATCAAGTGCCTCTGAAAATGCTCGAACGTCTGTGTGTTCCAGAGTTTGATCTTCACCGGAGGCTTTGTCATCGAAAAATAACATGCGCATCTCTTTTGATCAGTGAAAATTTTGGCAAGGAAGTTGAAGACATTTTCTAAGAGTTATGTAACAAATGGTGTGGAAAAATGAAGAGGATGAGTGGTTGTATTTATAGAAAATTGCAATTACACTGTCAAGCCAAAGAGGATGGCGCCTCCTCTCAAAAACACATGCATGCGCCACACTGCATGGATTTATAGAGGAGGACAAGCCATGCAGTATGGTGCCTCCTCTTTAAATTGAGTGCATGCGCCACACAGAGTGGCTACTCCTCTGTGTGGCGAAATTTTTTTGTTTGAAAAGTGGTCATTTTGGTAAAATTTTTGAAAATGTGGTTATTTGGGAATATTTTTTTGAAAAAAGTGGTTATTTAAAAAAAATTATGTTTCTTGGCCTAGAGGAGAAATGTTATTTGTGTGGGCCCCACCATTTTTTTGCTCTCTCTCCTAATTTCTTCTCATTCCAACCAAAAAAGTTGTATATCTCTTTTCAACTTTTCTCTTCAATACTTCTCTCTTCTTAACTTTCATCAAAACAATCAGACCCTTAATAAATAAGTGGTAATAGTGTCTTTTGCTTATATATGGCCCAATAGTAATCTTTGAAGAAGATTGTTTTTACTTTTTATCAAGTGAGAAAGATATTACAATCAGATATTTCTTATTAAATAGTCTCTTTTTTTTGGTAAAAAGGAGAAATTGTTCTCTTTCGAAATAAAAAACGAATTAAGAAATGGTGGTGATGGCGGATCAAAGCCTTAGACGCAGTGAAATGAGTTGTAAGGTTAACACTCCAATATCAAAATTAATATGTGAGAAAGAAGAGCAAAGTGAAGTTGGATTTGAGACTTGTTATCTCAATTTGACATCTTATCTAATATATAGCGAGGGAAATAATGGTCTACATATTTGTTGAGAGTGAACTGCGGTGACCCGTTGGATGCACTTGCAATTAAGATCCTTTATAATCATCAGGATGATAGTTCTCGCTTACTGAGAAGACTCTAAAAGGAACGTGGTTCCTTCTTGGTGATTGGCTTGGGTCAATATAGTCGATCCAAAAGAGTTGTTCTCTAAGCACTTATTTATGCACAGTGAGATGAGGGCTTATTGTGTCAGCCTTAGACACCGACCACTCCATCGATCACCTTCGAATAGGCGAAAGAAAATGTTTCAGCTTTTTGGAGATTTGTACATTTAATGCTCCATATTTCAAACATATTTTCTAAAGTGCCACCGTTGCAACTCTTGGGAATAAAAAACTCTTGAATACTTCGACTCTTAGGAACAAAAAACTCTTGAGTACTTCGTGCGAGTGATTTGAGATGTTTGGTGGAGTCTTTTGCATTCTAGATAATAGTTTTTGAAAAGTCAGTGCTACTTTCTTTGAGTTACTTTCTCAATTTCACAACCATATTCTTCTTTGGCATTCTTACTTCTTTGCGTCTGAAAAGTTAGTGCATTATGGGTAAGAAATTACATAAGAGTACTCACAAGTCCCATAAGATTATTATATCTTCTTGGATGGATCCTCTATATTCATCTAATGTTTATGCTTTTGCGAAAATGGGTGATCTTGAAGACACCTTTATTGAAGTCGAACCACCTCCCTACTAGAGAATCTTGAGTTTCGCTGAGGATGAAAAAATAGGCGACAAGTATGAAGATTGCATCATTACACTTTTATGAATGCACTTTATCTGTCGTGGGTCTTCGTCTCCCCTTTATTACCTTCAAAATATAAGTTTTGAAGCATTTGGTGATGGCTCCTTTGCAACTTCATTCTATCAGTTGGGTATACGTGAAGGTTTACCAGAATTGATGTGAATATCTAAACGAAAAGCCTTATGTGTTCCTTTTATTTCACCTCTTTAAATATCATTGTGACTCTGCGACTCGCACCTGGGGTAGAGGATTAATCTACTTGGAGCCGACTGTGCACGGGGATACAACCTTTCAAATATTGGTTTTTTTGTTACCTTCATCATCCTCAAAGTGCATGTTATAGTTTTTATCGTTAGAGACACAGTGGAGGGAAGATTTGTTGATCTATTCCTTAATTATTGGACTGAGAGTCACTTTTTAGGGGGAACCGTCTTTACGTACATAAGGAAATGATCTTTGTCATGAGGATCAATACTAGAAGAAACAGCTGACGAATTTCATCTGCAACCTAGGATACTTCGAAAGAGGTACCCTCGTGGAGAAGGTTTAAGAAACACTTACATTTATGAGTGCAATTTCACTATTAGATGTTTCGTATGATGTCAAAACTCAAAAAGCTTGCATTTTAGTATGGTGGATGGTATCCTTATTGTTGTACCCCAAAATTTTCCCTCCCATTTTTACCCAAAACATATCCTAAAGGTCCTCAACAAGCCCAAGGATGCCTAAGGATTGACCAGACAAGTCCTCCTCCTAAGACAATGAGCCTCAAATTAGGGTTTCCATTTTCATCAATATGTTTGAGTTCTAAGGGTCCCAAATGATTTCCATTGCCCTAATATGTTCTCAATATCATCCATGTAAAGTATCATGCCTTACACAAGAAGTTTGTTTAATCAACTGCTCAAAAGCCTGAAAATCAACTGTACTAGGTCAAAAGTCAAATGTGGACCACATACAGTCAAACTTCAAGATTTTTGGTAAAAATAAACATTTTGAAGTAAAATCCATCATTTGATCAAGGGTTGATCATCATTCCTCAAGGAATGCCCCAAATTCATCAAAACTCAAAAGTTGCTAAATTAGGGTTTCAATAGGAAAAGTCAACCAAACTTTGACCAGGAATAACTTTCTCATACTTTATCAAACATTTCTCATCCAAGGCTCATTTTGAAGATGATGCAATTCCCTATAACTCACCTTCATCCCTCAAGTTCAAGAAATGCACTCATGAAAATATATGAATTCAGACATTATAGATCATTTCAAAAAGTCAACAAAAACACCTTTTGGGTCAAAGCTTCTTACATGAACATGGAAGATCCAATTTAGGTGAAACCAAAAGGGTTGTTTAGAGTATAGCTTAAGATTTCTAAAAAGTCCAAGAACACCCTCTTAGGGTCAAAATTGAGAGAGATGTGCCTTGTCAAAGTTGGTCATTTTTGGAAATTTGCACAAAGTCAACAATGTCCAAAATGGCATTTTCTCCACATGGTCCTATCTTTTCAAGTTTGGAGCTTGTTCCTAACATGGTCCACGACCCATGAACCACTCCATGCCTCATTAACTTATTTATTTAATTTATTGTGATTTTATTCATTTAAAATTCAAATAAAATCAAGTAAAATCAAAATAAATCATATAAGTTGCTTTTGGAATGATTTTGGCATTGAATGAAGATGATATATGCTGTCAAACAAGGATCAAACTGTGCAAAGGCTGATTGGGATAAAAATGGCATGATTTGGCTTGTTTTGGAAACAAATAATGCAAGGAACAAATCAAATATTTTCTCCATGATTGTTCAAGATTCAATCTGTTTTTGTTGACCTAATGCATTCTAATACATATACACAATGTTTCCAGACCTAAAAGAGACGAAAAGGCTACCTCCATAAGTCCAGAAAAACTCCAATTTTTGACCAAAAAAGGGTGGTTCGAATTCTGATTTAGAGGGCGATTCAAGGTGATTCAAGGCCACTAATCCACTCCTGGGAACCTCCTGAAGCTAACTGCCTCATTTGCATGCATCAAAGCTCCAAGAATCATCGCATAACATCATCACGGCTTGACACTTTTTTCAAATTCGTATCCGTTCATTCTTGCATTATTAATCTATTTTGATTGCATATTTGTGTTCATATGGATGGCTAAAAGTTTTTTGTGTAATTAATTTCCAGTTTTGATGCATAAATGCCAAATTACCATTATTAGGTTTTTAACCTTTGTTTTAGGGCTTTGAGATGCAGGGAACATTAGACCTAATGACGTATGCCATCATGCTCAGGGAATCAAACCCAATTGATCCATGGCTTTAAATTGAATTTATATTGCTTAGTGTGCATTTTGGAAATTTGCAGGTCTTGTAGTGACGAATGTCGTCCGTAGGTAAAAGCTGATACCTAAAACGATAGCTATTGGAGAAGATGATTGCGTGGCAAGGGCTGGCTGGCTGGTTTAAACTGCACGCGCTTTTTGTTATGATAAATGCCAGTTTTTAAATATATTACATTTTATTCATTATTATTATTATTATCAAAAGGCCAATTGACCATGTGGCAAAGGGTAACGCTGGTAAGAGGAAGGACCTTGGTTTGATCCCAGGTCCAAGCATCTTTTTTTCCCTTATTTCTATACAGGATCCAGCGCGTGTTTACTCAGGAGGTCCACCTTGCATCCCCTAGGTCTAGCCATTGGATCATCCCTGGATCCAAATCCAACACTCAGTGAGTGCAGCGCATGGTGGACATGCCAGATCTGGTTGCACTGAATCACACGCATTGTTTGGGCTGGCATCTTGGGCCCAACAAATTCAGCTCTTCACACCCTCCTGATCACTACTTCACAGCAGGCCCATTTCTTTTTTCTTTTTTTTTTTGTTTTGATTTCATTTTATTTTTATTTACTTTAATTATTTTTATATTTTTTACAAAAAACAACAAAAAACATTTTTTTTATTATTATTAAATCAAAAAATAACAAAGAATAGATTTAGGTTTTTATAATTAAAATTAATTTTTGAAAATTAATTATTTTAATTATTTCAACATTGATTATTTTGTTAAATAAAATTAACTAGAAATTAGGTTTAATTTGCAATTTAATTATTTTCTCAATAAAAAATACACAAAAATATTTTTTAATTAATTAGATTTTTATGCTTCTAATTTATTCTCGTATTTTATTCATCTCGCACACATTTACTTATTTATAAATTCCAATTATTGTAACTGTTTCGAGGTTTGTAATAGTTTTTAATTAGGGTTTATTTTATCGCTTTTTACTTAGTGTTCATTCCCCAAGTTTTGGTTATGTACCCCCTCCCCGAGTCCTTGTAATAATTAGGACTTTAATTTCTCGCACTTTACTTTCTGCTATTATAAACTGCTAGGTGTATGGATGATAGGATTGTATGCGAAAGATAAATGAAATTAAAACGGTAGATAACCCTAATTGTGCAAAGATAAATAAACTGAAAAATAACACATGCACATGCTCACTCCTAGGGTTTGCCTCACCCCGGTTGCCTTCGGTAAACGGTCATGAAGCATAGGGACTTTTAGTGGTCGTCCTCTAGTCCCAAAAGATCAAAAATGACCCGTTCGGATGTTGCCTCGAAAAGATCTTTAGGACTTTAAGGTAATTACTAAAGTTAACTAACCATTACTTTAGTGACCACACTTGTCCCTTCGAATGTCCCTTAAAACTCCAACGATAGGGCTACCTACTCCTTAATAGTAGGATAGTGTTGTCTAAAGGAAACGAGAACGAACAGTATTTTTTCGAGTAGGTAGAATCTCTTAAGTACTTGCTCAAAACAATAAAAAATCTTTTACACAAACACTTTCAAAACAGTTTTCAAAAACAACTTCGTCACACTCTTGAGGACAGATACAAGGGTTATCACGAAGTTAAACAAAAACTTTTTCAAAACACACACAAGCAATTTCAAAATGAGAAAGTACCTAAGAGCCCATGGAAAACCATGGATAGAAAGGGTGCTAACACCTTCCCTTTCTATAATTTACCCCGTACTCAGAAAATCTCAAAAAAAGGTTTTTTCTGTTCTTTTTCCTTTCCTTTGTTGGATGAAATAAAAGTCGGTGGCGACTCTTGCTTACTGCAACATTTACAAACAAAAAATGCAAACCAGTTTAACATTCGATTCTGCGACCGTATCACAGAACTGGCGACTCTGCTGGGGAAAAAACTTTAATAAGTGGGGTATACCTTAGGATCTAGGTCATTTTTAAAATTGCTTTCTTGTTTTGCTTTGCCTACTTTATATTCAAGGGTTCTGTTTGGGTATTATTGAAGATCCTACACCCAGATCTGGGAACACCTTTTAGGTAAGTAACAATAAACTGTGAGGGAACTACACAGGGTATACCGACACGGTTGAAGCAGTAGCTACGTTGATGCGACACTTTGGTTGGTACCGGTAGCCCTTGAGTCAATCAAGGAGAATATGAGGCCACTGTATGGTGTCATAAAGCATCAACTGACCTTAGAATCTTTAATTTCACAACTTGGCCAGTAGGACATAACGAGATGGCCAGCTTTGGTATATTCCCAAGGTCGGCAGATACTCGATGCTACACTCATTGAGGTTTGACTCCTGAGTTTTGTTTGGTTGTGAGTCAATCACCTATTGAACGGAGCTTGGGGGAAAGATCAGTGATATTGAGATCCCTTAGAACCCGGTTACTATTTATAGGACAGGTTGAACCAATCTAGCTTCAAGAGGGTATGACCTCAAAACTCATGCAAGCTTTAAACCTAAGGACTTGGTGTGACTTGTTTGTTCCTTGCTATACATGTGATTTCTTAGCATAATCATGACATCATAAACATGGCATATCATACTAACCATTTCAAGGATTTTCTAGGGCTCATCTTTGCTTTGTTTTGTAGGACATGGCATCCACCCGCGGGAACACTATCCAGATTAACCTTGTGAAAGTACCTCCTCAATTAAAAGACTTAACATTAAGGGTTCCTGAAAGCTCTCCCTTCACTGAAAAACATGGTCGGCTGCTCAACTTGGTCACTTTAAAACCTGATGAAGAGTTGTTAAAAGTGCTATTTCAGTTCTTTAATCATTTGCACCACTGCTTCACCTTCCCGGATTACTAGCTAGTGCCTACTATGGAGGATTTTTCTTGGTTATTAGGGGTACCTATTCTTGATCAGTTACCTTTCGACTGTATGGAAAGACATCCAAAGCCTGAAGAGATTGCTCGAGCTTTGTCCTTACAACGGTCCGATGTAGTGACAAATGGGGAAACTAGGGGAAGTGTCCAAGGAATCCCGGTTAAATTTCTATTCGAGAAAGCTCACTATTTTTGGGATACCCTGGATTTACAAGCTTTTGAAGAGGTATTGGCACTCCTCATCTATGGGATGGTACTATTCCCTAACGCGGACCAACTCGTAGATGTGAATACGATTAAGGTTTTTCTGTCTCATAATCCGGTGCCTACATTACTTGGGGATATTCTACACTCTCTGCATGCTCGCGCTTCAAAGAGAAGGGGGACCCTCCCTTGTTGCACCCCCTACTGGATAGGTGGTTTATTTCGCACCTATCCATGTCTATTTTGAAGAATGAGAAGGGCATGAAATGGTATCATAGGCTGATTTCCCTTACACATTCAGACATTCATTGTTGTTCACGGTCCTCAGAAGATGTTACCTTCATCGATCGCTGTGGTGAATTCTCTAATGTCCCTCTCTTAGGTATTAGGGGAGGAATCACTTATAACCCTTATCTGGCACTGCGACCGTTTGGTTATGCGAGAAGGGATGGTCCTCATGATACACTTATCCAAGGAATCACCTTCGACTACGAGAATGATGCCCAAGGTTACCGTAAAAGATTCATGCGAGCTTGGGGCATGGTATATAGAGTTGATAGCAAGACACTGAGGCACAAGAATTCCATCCCTCTTGAGCCTTATCTCAAATGGGTATGAGCCCATTCCCAAAGTCTTATGATGCCTTACCCTACTGTCCTACCAATGATTGTGGAACCAGTTGCTGAAGGAGACACTTCTTATCTCGTTCTCCATCCTGACATGCCAACTGATCATGAGGAGTTACATAAATTATGGGTTCAACTTAAAGAGGGGCATGATACATTTGAATCTCAATTCTATGCTAGCGAGAAGAATATCATACATGAAGAGAGGAATATAAATGCCTACATTGCACCAAAAAGGATGCGCTCCCGGGAGACCTAATTTTCTTTTTGCTTTAAGTTTTATTTTATTTTATTGTAAGCCTAAAGGGCACTCTTTGTAACAATTCGAACTTATTAATACAATTAACGTATGTTTCTTTTGGTTAAACAAATTTGATCCTTTAAGAGTCCTTGAAATCATTGCATACGCATATCATCCATGACATTGCATAAACAGGTACCATAACAGGTTTCTCATCTTCTTCGCTGTTTATTTCAGCAATAATGTCTTCTGAACAAAGCATCAAGGATTTACAGGCACAAAATGCCCAACTTCAGCAGATGTTCGTAGCCTTAGCTAAGGGGTAGGAAGATCTGAAGGCCCTTATCCTAAAGGAGAAGAAGAAGAAGAAGAAGAAGAAGACCTCCGGTGTTCTGAATCTAGGCAGAAGATTCAAGGGGTCGTTAAAGCAACCAGTTGATTTGACCTCCTTGTCCAAAGAAGGGGATAATCAATAGAGATAGAGAGAGAGACAAGGGATGGGGACCCTAGCCCTGAAGTTTATGATAATGACACCGACTACAATGATGAACAATATCCTCCCACTAAGGATAGATACAAACAGTTAGAGGATTGACTGAGTGCAATGGAGATCTAGAGGATACCAGGGCTGGATTTTGAAGAGCTGGGTTTGGTATCTAGGGTGGTCATCCCACATAAGTTTAAGGCTTCGGTTTTCGTAAAGTATGATGGGATGTCTTGTCCTAAGCTTCATCTCCGTTCCTATTTTAGGAAGATTCAACCTCACACTGCTGATAGGAACTTGTGGGTCCATTTATTTCAGGACAGTCTGTCTGGGACTCAGCTTGAGTGGTTCTATCAGCTGGAGGGAACCAATGTCCGCAATTGGGAAGATCTGGCTACTGCTTTTTACAAGCAATATCAATATAACACTGACCTTGCCCCTACCCGTACTCAACTCCAGAGTATGTCCATGGGTGCAAGCGAAGGGTTTAAGAACTATGCACATAAATGGAGAGCTCTGACAGGGAGAGTCCAACCCCCTTTGTCTGATAGGGAGTTGGTTGACATGTTTCTTGGGACGCTGTCTGGCCCATTCTTCAATCACCTGATTAGTATCTCCTCAGCTGGTTTCACCGAGCTGATATTAACTGGAGAAAGGGTAAAAATTGGGATCCGGAGCGGAAAAATACAGAAAGATACCTCGTCAAGCTCAGTGAAGAAGCCCTTCACGGGTAAGAAGGAGGTCAGTGCTATTTATAGCCCAAGAGGCCAGAGCTGAGCTGAGCATCGTCCAACGGTGGGTGCTGTGATGATACGTAGGCCTACGACTACCCAACAACGAAACAATCATCAGAGGGTAGAAAGACCGCAAAGGAAGTTCACCCGAATTAATATGACATTGACTGAAGTTTTACTCCATCTGTTAAGATCCAACTTGGCAACCTTGAAGGAGGCTCCCAAGAACCCTAACACCACATCTCCTCGGTACAATCCAAACGCTCGGTGTGCTTACCATTCTGAGAGTCCTGGGCATGATACAAATGACTGCTGGGCTCTGAGAAACAAGATACATGATCTAATTGAAGCCAATGAGATTGAGTTTGATGCTCCAAAGAAGCCTAATGTCATAATTGCTCCCATGCCCAAGCACAACTGTGGAGTTAATGCCATTGATACTGATCTGTTTGTTACCTCTGTTAATGAAGTTTCAACTCGTCTTATGACTGTCGAGAAGAATTTGTTGATGGCCGGTTTATTTCCAGGCCGTGGTGAAGGTTGCCACATATGCTCATCTCTGCCCTCTGGTTGCTATTTTCTGAAAGCAGGTGTTCAACGCCTGATGGACAGCAGAGAGATTTTATTCGAAAAGACTCTGATTCTAACTGTTTCATGTGAAGATGTTTCCATCATAACCATTTCCGCCAATCCTTCCAAGGTATCCTCTAAAAGACCTGTTAGGATTACACCTGCTCTAAGAATCGCCCCGTTGATAATCACTTTGCCTGGTCCCGTACCGTACTCCTCGGACAAAGTTGTCCCTTGGAATTATGGTGCTGACGTCTACTACCATGGTGTCAAACAAGATTTGAAGACTGGAGAGGCTGATCCCGATATCAGTAATATTGTTGGGACCAACAAAGTTACCCTAAGTGGAAGGGTTTTCTCTCCCGAGATCTCCCAAAGACTGTCACTAAGCCTGTTGTTATTCCGTCTGTTGTTCCAACTGGTATTTTTGTTACTACTCCTATTCTTACTCCAGTTGCTACCCCTGCTGATGAGTCATCTGGGACTCGGGGCAAAGAAGTTATAGGTGAGCCTGCCTGGATAGAGGCACCTAGAAAGGTTGTTGTGGAATCATCTAAGCAAGAAATAGAGGAAATCTTAAAAATAATCAAGAAGAGAGACTACAATGTGGTCGAGCAGTTGGGGCAGACCCCTTCGAAGATATCGATGTTGTCTCTATTGTTATGTTCCGAGGCCCATGCAAAGGCTTTGATTGCATTCATCAAGACTGCACATGTGCCACAAGAAACCTCCGTCGATCAATTCAAAGACTGTGTGGCCAGTTTGAATGCTGACAATGGGTTGGGTTTTTCAGATGCCGACTTGACACCAAAGGGGAGAAAGTATAATGATGCTCTGCATGTCTCGATCGAATGCAGGGGCACTACTATGGATCATGTGCTAGTGGACACTGGATCATCGCTGAATGTTCTGCTTAACAAGGCTCTTGATCGGCTGGATTGTAAAGGCTTGACCTTAAAGCCCAGTAACATTATGGTGAGGGCTTTTGACGGGTCAAAAAGAATGGTGCACGGGGAGGTGGACATCCCTGTCAAAGTGGGTTCTCAGACCTTTGGGTCCACCTTCTACATGATGGATATCAGACCATCGTACTCTTGTTTATTGGTTCGTCCTTGGATCCATGAAGTTGGGGCCGTTACTTCTACGCTGCACCAAATGCTGAAGTATCCGGTGAAGGGGAAGATTGTCACTGTGCATGGTGAAGAGGAGTATATGGTAAGCCACCTGAACTCTTTCAGGTATGTGGAGATGGATGGGGAATTCATAGAGACTCCTTGTCAAAACTTTGAAGAGGTTCCCCAGATTATGGCGTCAATCGAGACTATCACCAGCACCAAACCTCCTTTGAAGATGACTTCTCTCAAGGACGCCAGAGCAGTAGTGGAAGAAGGTGGGTGTACTATTTGGGGACAGCTCCCTGATTTTCCTCATAAAACTAACAAATTTGGTTTGGGCTTTACTTCAGGAGCTTAAAGGGCTATTCGACGCGCTCGGGCTGGAGGACCCTGTTAGAACAAAGTTTGAATCTACTACCCTAAGTTTAAGTTTTGATGATAACAAAATGAAAGGATATATTAATTATGTGATTCATGTAAGAACTATTTGCTACCTAAAATATTACCTTCTGTTTTGCAGAAACTCTGATAGGTATCAGCAGGAGTACATCACAATCAGCATCAGAATATTGGTTATCAACATCAGCATCAGAAGTTGCTATATCAGAATACCAGAATCAGAAGAACAACTCACGCGTATGATGAAGCTTGATGAACAGAATTGCGCTCAACACTCTGATAAAGACAACATAGTTCATCAGCACTTAAGCAGAGTCAGAATGAGCCAAAGCCAGAACACGCTTTATGTAGCAACGGTATTGTGCATTCAAAGCGAATTATTACCAACGACATCATTCCAGACAAGATCTTCTCAATAAGGAAAGTTTGTTATTGGCATTGAATCAAGATTATTGCTCCAACGTTCAACAAATTCAGTGCTATATAAACAAGACAATGAAGATTGAATTGGCTAATGCTCTACAACTATTTCCACGCCTAAAAGCTATTCTACATCTTCTCATTCTCAGTTTGCTAAAAAGCTCCATAATTCCTTACTCAATTATATTTTAGCAATCTAGTTTCATAAGCTTAAGTTGTGTAATATCACAGTTGTGATAAACTGTTTTGTAGAAAACATTCACACACCTATTTTTATTCTGTGTAAGAAAGTGTTTCCTTGACAAACCGGGTTGTGGTTTGCATCAAGAAGGCTTTAGCAGTTGTTAAAGCAGATTGTAATATTCAATTGAATATAGTGGATTAAGACCTCGTTGGAGAGAGGCGAAATCACCTTGACGGGTGGACTGGAGTAGTTTGAGATCAAACGAACCAGGATAAAAATATCGTGTTCATTGCATTGATTTTCAATTTTACAATTCAACCCCCCTTCTTGTGTTTTTCACTTCTTCAATTGGCATCAGAGTGCCTGGTTCTGAGCTAAAACACTTAACCGTGTCAGCACAAGATCCAGCGTCAGAAAAACACAATGGCAGGAAATTATTCTCACACCAGCAATGACAACTATGAGGACAGAGACAGATTCAGCAGCAAACCTCCAGTCTTTGATGGAGAAAATTTTGATTACTGGAAAGACAGAATTGAAAGCTTCTTTCTGGCACATGATGCTGTGGGACATGGTGACAGATGGATACACGCACCATGTGAATGCAAGCGGTCATAAGATTGATAGGAAAACAATGTCTGACCAACAAAAGCGTGACTTCAAGAATCACCACAAGGCCAGAACCATCCTTCTCAGCGCCATCTCGTATGCTGAATATGAAAAGATCTCCAACAGAGACACAACAAAGAACATGTTTGACTCACTCAGAATGACGCATGAGGGCAACGTTCAGGTCAAAGAAACTAAAGCTCTGGCGCTTATTCAGAAGTATGAGGCGTTCAAAATGGAAGAAAGTGAATCCATTGAAACAATGTTCTCAAGATTCCAGATTCTGGTAGCTGGTCTCAAGGTTCTGGACAAAGGTTACTCTACTGTTGATCACGTCAAGAAAATCATCAGAAGCTTACCCAAGCAGTGGAGGCCAATGGTTACAACTCTGAAGCTAGCAAAAGATCTCAACAAAATTTCTCTGGAGGAACTTATCAGCTCCCTCAGAAGTCATGAGATAGAGCTAGAAGCTGATGAACCCCAGAAGCAAGGTAAGCCTTTAGCATTAAAATCTAACAAAAAATCTGAGTCTAAAGTTTTGCAGGCAGTTGAAGAAACATCTGATGGATCCTCATCAGAAGAAGACAAACTTTCCCTCCTCTCCAGAAGAGTGAATCAACTGTGGAAGCAGAGGCAAAGGAAGTTCAAGAATCCCAGAAGATATGATCAGAACGAGTCTTCTTCCAGATACAGAAGGACAGATTCTTCCTCTGGATACAGAAGATCTGAAGGCTCCTCAGGAAGCAGAAAGCCAAACACCAAGGACATCATCTGCTATGAGTGCAATGAGCAAGGACACTACAAGAGTGACTGCCCAAAGCTTCAGAGGGAAAAGCCCAAAAAGAAGTTTGGAAGAGAAAAGAAGAAAAGTCTCATGGCTACATGGGATGACTCTGACTCGTCTGAAGCTGACTCAGAATCAGATGATGAGAGAGCAAACATAGCTCTCATGGCCAACATTTCAGAAGAGAGTGAAGCTTCTGAATCAGACTCAGAATCAGATACTGAAGAGGTATTTCCTGACTTTGCTGTTAATTTTACCAAGGCTGAACTTGCTGAAAGCCTTAATGAAATTCTGGAAAGGTATCAACAGATTAGAGTTAAATTCAGAGACCTGAAAAGGAATCTTGAATCTGACTCTAATAAGACTGAGAGTCTTAAATTGGAGAATTCTGAGTTGAGAATTAAAATTTCAAAATTAGAAAATACTTTACAAAACTCTCAGAAGGAACCAATTTCTGAAACTCCCAGCAACGCTGATGAGATCATCAAGGAGTATGATCATAGTTTCCAGAAGTTCCTTGCTAAAAGCATAGATAGAAGCAAAATGGCTTCAATGATCTATGGAGTTAGCAGAAACGGCAGGAAGGGAATAGGATACCAAGGTAAGGTTCCTACACCAAAGAATGTCATGGATTTAACCATTAAACACACTCCTCTGAATTCACATTTTGTGTATGGTCACACACATGATATTAAATACACTAGCAGTAAGTACTCTGTGAAACCAAAATTCAACCAGAGTTTTGGTAAATCTAACAAATCAGGACCCAAGAAAATCTGGGTACCTAAGGATAAAATAATACATGTTGCAGATATCTTTAGCAGCAAATCAGAAACACCAGTCATGGTACCTGGACTCTGGCTGCTCGCGACACATGACGGGAAGAAGGCATATGTTCCAAAGCCTGGAACTTAAGCCTGGAGGCCACGTTAGCTTTGGAGGAAATCAGAGGGGAAAGATCATTGGCTCTGGAACTGTAGGTAATAGAAATCTTCCCTCTATTAATAATGTTCTGCTAGTAGATGGATTAATGCATAATCTGTTATCCATAAGTCAATTAAGTGATAACGGTTATGATATAATCTTTAATCAAAAATCATGTAAAGCTGTTAGTCAGAAAGATGGGACTATCCTGTTTAATGGAAAGAGGAAAAACAACATTTACAAAATCAAACTTTCTGAACTAAAAAGTCAGAACGTAAAGTGCCTTCTGTCTGTTAACAACGAGCAGTGGATCTGGCACAGAAGATTGGGGCATGTTAGTATGAGAAGAATATCTCAGATTAACAAACTCAATCTGGTCAGAGGACTTCCCAATTTGAAGTTCAATTCAGATGCTCTGTGTGAAGCATGTCAGAAAGGCAAGTTTGCAAAACCTTCTTTTAAATCTAAAAATGTTGTTTCTACCTCTAAGCCATTAGAACTTCTGCACATTGACTTATTTGGACCAGTTAAAACTGCTTCAGTCAGTGGTAAGAAGTATGGGTTGGTAATCATAGATGACTATAGCAGATGGACATGGGTAAAGTTCTTAAGACACAAGGACGAGTCACACTCTGTGTTTTCTACCTTCTGTAACCAAGTTCAGAATGAAAAGGATCTTAGAATCGTTAAAGTCAGAAGTGATCATGGTGGAGAGTTTGAAAACAAAGATTTTGAGTCATTCTTTAATGACAGAGGCATTCTGCATGATTTCTCTTGTCCTAGAACTCCCCAACAAAATGGAGTTGTAGAAAGAAAGAACAGAACATTGCAAGAAATGGCCAGAACCATGATCAATGAGACAAACGTTGCTAAGATCTTCTGGGCAGAGGCAATAAACACAGCGTGCTACATTCAGAATAGAATCTCAATAAGACCTATTCTGGAAAAGACTCCATATGAATTGTGGAAGAACAGAAAGCCCAACATTTCATATTTTCATCCATTTGGATGTACCTGTTTTATGTTAAATACAAAGAATTATTTGAACAAGTTTGACTCTAAAGCACAGAAGTGTATTATGTTAGGATACTCTGAACGCTCAAGAGGGTACAGAGTATACAATACAGAAACATAGATTGTGGAAGAATCAATCAGTGTTCATTTTGATGATAAGCTTGACTCTGAAAAGTCAAAGCAGAATGAAGTTAATAGAGAATATCAGAAAGGAACCCAACGTTACTCCTATTGCTGACATCACCAGTAGAAGAGTCCCACTGAGTGACTTCCCTTTATTTTCTGAGATAGAATCTAAACCAGTGGTGGTTCTCAGATACCTAGACGCGTGCAAGGCTGATGGTACAGATCCCAAGCTGAATATCAAAGATCTGCACCAACCTCAACCAGAAGTTACACTGAAGAAGACAAAGAAAAGGAAGGCCCCTTCAGAAGGAACATCCCAGCAGACACCCAAGAAAAGAGGTAATTTATCTGTTGCTTCTGTTTTAAATTCTTCTGCTATGCCAACATCAACTCCCACTCCAGCTTCTCATGATATCCCAATCCCCATCCCAACTATAGATGAAACTGAACCAGAAGATGACCCTTTTGAGGCACTACAACTCAGAAGACCCCGCACCAAACATCCCAAACCAACAATTTCAATAACATCAGCACTTGACAAAGTTCTGTCAGACATTGATCAACGTGCTTCTAATAACCTTCCCAATAATCCAAACACTGAACCAGATATTGCCACATCTCCTCAACCAGAACAACCTCTCTCACCCATTCCAGAAGAACCACATTTTCCTGAACAACCATAAATTCCTCCTCCTTCTCCACAACCAGCAATTCCTTCTCCCTCTCCTCAACCAGAAATCCATCCACCATCACCTCAACCATCACCTCAACCTGAGTTTCATCATTCTGAAACTCCATCTCCTCCACCTCAGTCTCCTCAATCCTCTGAGCCACAACCTCTGGCAATCTAGCTGCCATGTGGAACAACAGTAACCATGGCCCAGCTGCCATCCTCGCCAGAATCTACCCCACCAAATACTCCCAAAACCCCAAACAGTCCAATCATTATCTCTGATTCTCCCACTCCATCTCCCAAACAAACAGCTCCCAAACAAACCATAGAAGACTCCAGCAGGACCTTCATAGATTTAACAATCCTTGACCGTCTTGCTGATCTGAAAAATAAAATAGCCATTCCAAAACCAAAACAGCCAGATGTTGGCTCTGGCATTATGAATTTTGAAACAGGTTTGCAGCAGTGGATTGCTTCTCTGAAGCAAGTCTGTCCTAGAATGATTGATCCAGTTGCCTCTGACCAGCTCTGGTCACAATTCAGAATTTGGGTACGTGCTGAAGCTTTAAAATTGCAAGACATCAATTATGAGCAAGCACAACAGAATTTCAGCAAGCTTCTGAATGAAGTTGGAAGTCAGTTGCTGAAAGAAGACGTGCTCCATCTGGATAGTGAGCCATGGTCTGAGAAGCGTCCAGCTTCAAAGGTGCATCCAGAAGAAGATCAGACTATTCAAGCTGAAGCCAGTCAAGCTGAAGATGTTGCAGAAAGCTCTCAGAAGCTCCCTGCCTCTGATGTTTCTCAAGCTGCCTTGGACAGGCAGACTCTGGAAGAGCTGAAGCTGAATGATATCCGTCTGCAGCAAAGGATGGATGAAAATGCCCAGAAGATGAAAGAAAGGATGGATGTGCAGGATAGCAAGATAGACACAGTAGTCAGCATGGTGCACAAGCAGAATGAGACTGCTGATCAGATTAAAGCAATGCTGGAGACTCTGTTCACACGCCTTCCTCCCCAACCTTAGATTTTCATTCATGCCATTTTCATGTTTTCTTTGCATATCTTCTGTACTGTTTTGTCTGGCTCTGAACATTTTAATATGACAAGTTTTTCTGCTCTAATTGTTTTAGCACTTCACTTACACTTTTTGATTGCTGACAAAAAGGGGGGGAATAAGAAAGATATTTTTTCAATAACGGATTACTGAGACAGAAAATCTCAGACATTCTAACTCTGATATACTTGAATGTTTTCTTCTGTTTTTGCTTAAGTCTACAGGTACAAGAATGCTCTCTAACGCACTAGAGACTAAAGCTCTGATACTCTGATCCAAAGCAAAGCTCTGATAAAGCTCTGATATTCTGATCTGAAGCTCTGCTCTGATATTCTGATCTAAAGCTTCTGATAGTCAAAGCTCTGATATTCTGATGATCAAAGAAAGACAATAAAGATCTGATCCGGAAGAACTCTTGGAATTAAAAAGGGAAGTAATAAATTCAGGGGGAGTATATCTCAACTCTGATATCTCTTTATCCCTTATCTTTGATAACTTCTAACTCTGATACATCTTATCATATAGTTATCTCTGATACTTTTCACGTTATTTTCAATTAAAAATATCTAGTTTTTGTCATCATCAAAAAGGGGGAGATTGTTAGAACAAAGTTTGAATCTACTACCCTAAGTTTAAGTTTTGATGATAACAAAATGAAAGGATATATTAATTATGTGATTCATGTAAGAACTATTTGCTACCTAAAATATTACCTTCTGTTTTGCAGAAACTCTGATAGGTATCAACAGGAGTACATCACAATCAGCATCAGAATATTGGTTATCAACATCAGCATCAGAAGTTGCTATATCAGAATACCAGAATCAGAAGAACAACTCACGCGTATGCTGAAGCTTGATGAACAGAACTGCACTCAACACTCTGATAAAGACAACATAGTTCATCAGCACTTAAGCAGAGTCAGAATGAGCCAAAGCCAGAACACGCTTTAAGTAGCAACGGTACTGTGCATTCAAAGCGAATTATTACCAACGACATCATTCCAGACAAGATCTGCTCAATAAGGAAAGTTTGTTATTGGCATTGAATCAAGATTATTGCTCCAACGTTCAACAAATTCAGTGCTATATAAACAAGACAATGAAGATTGAATTGGCTAATGCTCTACAACTATTTCCACGCCTAAAAGCTATTCTACATCTTCTCATTCTTAGTTTGCTAAAAAGCTCCATAATTCCTTACTCAATTATATTTTAGCAATCTAGTTTCATAAGCTTAAGTTGTGTAATATCACAGTTGTGATAAACTGTTTTGTAGAAAACATTCACACACCTATTTCCATTATGTGTAAGAAAGTGTTTCCTTGACAAATCGGGTTGTGGTTTGCATCAAGAAGGCTTTAGCAGTTGTTAAAGCAGATTGTAATATTCAGTTGAATATAGTGGATTAAGACCTTGTTGGAGAGAGACGAAATCACCTTGATGAGTGGACTAGAGTAGTTTGAGATCAAACGAACCAGGATAAAAATATCGTGTTCATTGCATTGATTTTCAGTTTTACAATTCAACCCTCCTTCTTGTGTTTTTCACTTCTTCAGACCCCCCTACGCATCAGCAATCGTGGGTTCAACGCTATTGAAGACAGTGAGGAGGATTCTGATATCGACAGCTGGATCTACCCAACTACCAACGGTGGACCTAGTAACTGGACGGCCAGAGATTTTGTACCAATTTATTTTGTTCAACAGTAATTGTCTTACTTGTTTTTGGAATTTATAATAAACAATTTAAACTCTATGGCCTTGTGTCTTACCCGAGGCACAATGGTTTTATTTGTGAGGGTTATTATATGTCATTTTCATATGTCATCAATAAAACATTGGATGTTTCTTGCATACAAATTTTGTGCTCTCTGTTTTTTTCTTTTCTGATTTTCACTTTATCAATACAGTTATGCTCTTACACACACTCACGTATCAAACTGCAGATCCATGTCCACTCTGGATCCCATTGATAACAATTCTGCTATTTCTAGTTATAACTTCGAAAATCTGATCAACCAAGCCGAAGACAAAGGTGAGGAATATTATGAGGTGCTTGGAGAACTTGCTAGACTGTTACAATAGGAAGAGAGGGCTATACAACCTCATGAAGAGCCAGTTGAGACGATAAACTTGGGCACAGAGGTAGACAGAAAAGAAGTCAAGATCGGCGCAAATCTGGAGACTAATGTCAAACGGTGGTTGATACAGATGTTGCACGACTATGTTGAGATATTCACCTGGTCATATGAGGACATGCCTAGTTTAGACACTGATATTGTGGTACATCATCTGCCGACTAAAGAAGATTGTCCTCTGGTTAAACAGAAGGTCCACCGTATGCGCCCTGAAATGTCAGAGAAGATCAAAGCAGAGGTCACGAAACAGTTCAATGTTGGGTTCTTAGCTGTCACCTCCTATCCGCAGTGGGTTTCTAACGTCGTTCTGGTACCTAAGAAGGACGGTAAGGTACGGATGTGTGTGGACTATAGACCTGAACAGGGCAAGCCCCAAGGATGACTTTCCGCTTACCCATATTAATGTTCTGGTTGACAATACCACACAACATAAAATCTTCTCCTTCATGGATGGTTTCTCTGGCTACAACCAGATCAAGATGGCTCCTGAAGACATGGAGAAGATAACCTTCGTCACATAGTGGGGCACCTTCTGTTACAAGGTGATGCCTTTTGGGTTGAAGAATGCTGGGGCAACTTATCAGCGAGCCATGGTCGCCTTGTTCCACGATATGATTCACCATGAGATAGAGGTTTATGTGGATGACATGAT
The DNA here is from genome assembly GCA_948472305.1 of Vicia faba. Taxonomy (NCBI): domain Eukaryota; kingdom Viridiplantae; phylum Streptophyta; class Magnoliopsida; order Fabales; family Fabaceae; genus Vicia; species Vicia faba. The sequence continues at coordinate 941,181,243 of OX451741.1, read as the reverse complement.
AGCCAGATCACAAACTGAGGAAGAGCACCTTGACCATCTACAAAAGTTGTTTGACAGGTTGAAGACATATAAATTGAGACTGAATCAGAACAAGTGAACCTTCGGGGTAAGGTCTGGTAAGCTCCCGGGGTTCATCATTAGTGATAAAGGTATTCAGGTAGACCCTGTGAAGGTAAAGGCCATACAAGAGATGTCGGCTCCCCGTACTGAGAAGGAAGTTAGAGGTTTCTTGGGACAGTTAAATTATATTGCCAGGTTCATTTCACATCTGACCGCTACTTGTGATCCAATCTTAAAGCTCCTAAAGAAAGATCAAATGGTAAAGTGGAATGACGAATGCCAGACCACTTTCGAAAGGATCAAGGAATACCTTCAAGAACCACTAATTCTGATGCCCCCGGTTGAAGGAAGACCTTTGATATTGTACTTAACAGTGCTAGACAATTCAATGGGGTATGTGCTGGGGCAGCATGACGAGTCTGGTCGAAAAGAGCATGCAATATACTACCTTAGTAAAAAGTTTACCGACTGTGAGACAAGATACTCACTGCTCGAGAAAACTTGTTGCGCTTTGGCATGGGCTGCTCGCCGTCTAAGATAGTATATGTTGACCCACACTACTTTGTTGATATCTAAGATGGATACAATCAAGTACATCTTCGAGAAGCCCGCACTCTCCGGAAGAATAGCGAGATAGAAGATGATCTTAACTGAATACGATATACAATATACAACCCAGAAAGCAATCAAGGGAAGTTTATTGGCTGATGTGATACGGTGGGAAGAACTGACTATTTTTTTGGAATGGTGGTTTGTGTTTTGCGTTTATGTTTGCAAAATGTCGCGGTAAGCAAGAGTCGCCACCGACTTTTATTTTATCCAACAAGGAAAGGAAAAAAGCACAGAAAAATTCCTTTTTCGAGATATTTCTCGGGTTCGGGGGGTAGATTATAGAAAGGGAAGGTGTTAGCACCCTTTCTATCCATGGTTATCCATGGGCTCTTAGGTACTTGCTCAATTGTTTTCAAAATTGTTTTCTTTGTGCTTGTGGGTTTGAAAAAGTTTTTGTTTGAAAACTTCAATTTAACTCTTGCTTCTGTCCTCAAGAGTGTAATGAAGTGTTTTTGAAAACTTTGTTCGAAAAGGAGTGTAAGTGTGAAAAGGATTTTGTTTTTTGAAAGAGCAAGTATCTAAGAACCATCTACCTACTCGAAAAAAAGGAATCATTCTATGCTATTTTCCTTTAGACAACGCTAGCCCACTATTAATGAATTGGTAGCACCGTCGTTGGAGTTTAAGGGTCAATTCGAATAGGGACATACAGTCACTAAAGCAATGTTAGGACGCCTTAGCGGTAACCCTAATGTCTTAGATCATTTGTTTGAGGCAACAATATCCGAGGCAACTATGATCTTTTAGACAAGAGGGCGACCTCTAAAACGACCTATACTCAATGACCGTGTACGAAGGTAACCAAATGGGGTGTACCCTAAGAGTGCGCATGTGCGAGTGTGTTGTTTTTGGTTATTTTTATCTTTGTACATGTTAAGGATGATCTAACTTGATTTTAAGATTAACATTCAGTCTTGTCATGCAAACCCTATTATCAAACATCTAACAGTTATAATTTGCAGAAATTAAAGGTGCAGAAATTAAATTACAAGGCGTCGGGTATTTACATCGCCAAAGACAAACCCTTTGAAAAATAAAATAAAGCGATAAAAATAATTAAAAGTCCTATTTAACTATTACAATCCGGAAACAAGTACATTATTGGATAAAAAAGAATAAGCAACGCGTGCGGGAAATTAAATCGAGCGCGTGATTAAGGTTTTGACCCCTTTTGGTTAAAGAAAATATCTTTTTGTTGTTTTTATTTTAAGAAAGAAATAAATCCTAAATTAATTACTAAATTAAATTAATAAATTAATTAAATAAAAAATAGATTACTTTTTTTTTGGAGTTTTTAATTATTTAGGAAAGAAATTATAATAATTAAATTAATGGTTAAAAAACTAGTTAAGTCTAATTAATTTTATTATTTTTTCAAAAGGAATTAAAGTTCTCTAATTAAAACCTAATTAATTAATAAATTTATTAAGAAAAATAAAAGATTAAAATTTGATTTGAAATAAAAAACATATTTTGGTGATTTTATTTAATAAAAGAGGAATTTTGTGATTGGTTAGCAAATTAAATAAAAATAATAAAACAATTAAAATAAAATAAAATAAGTGAAAGAGAGAGTTTGGGCCTAAATTATGGGGGTGCTGGTAGCAATTTCGTGGCCATTTATTGCTGGCCTTGTTGACTTTCTGGGATCCAGTATGCACGCTTGGACTTGGCCTATGGTGGACCTCTAATCATGGGCCACCAGATCTGGCCTTTGGCCATCTGGCATTTGGATGGATGAAGGCACATGGTAAGCTGCACGCTTGAGCAGGCATATGAATATCTGAAAAACAATGAGAAAATGCAAAGTGCTGGAGGCAGGGATCGAACCCCTGACCTCCAGCGTTGGAAACCTTTGAAGCTGACATGGCAACCGCTGGGGCATGTTTGTTGTTTGTTAATAATAACGCAAATAATATATTATATAGAAAAATCAAATCAGATGCCAGAAAAACAAAAAAAAAACGTGCGCGATTTTGAATGGACTTATGGGAGAACGACAACTCATCGTCTCCTTCCTCTAAAACCTGCAAATATTACCTGCGGATTTTTGTCCGCAGCTAAAAGCGCAACATCATTCAAAAATCCTCCTCAGGCTTTGAAAATAAACTCTAAGGCTAGGGTTGAGTTCGTCTCAACCCCCTGGATACAACCATGTCCATCTTGTAGCTTAATTTCTCCTAAAAAGAAAACCCCCAAAAACGTCCAAGAAACCCTAACTATGGTGGTTTGCAAAACAGGTTAGATAAACGAAATTAAATGATGCCAAAAGTTCACAAATGATGTGAGGATTACAAATATGCAGTTATCTCATTCAAATGATGCCATAATGAGCCAAATCGAATTCAAGAACATGGAGGAGTTGCGTGACACTTACAGCGTGTTATGGAGTCTGAGGATGCTTGGTTTTGATCCAGGTAGCTTGAGTGAATGCCCAGGAAGCGATTGGGACAAGTCTTGGCCTATGAAAATGCCTCTAACCTGGATTTCGACTTCTCACTTTTTGTTCTGCCTCTCTCTACACTTTTCAACCCCGATTTCATATGCCTTGGCTTGCTTATGTAATATGATTTGTATTAGGGTAAGAATCATGGACTGAATCCCTTCATATCAATGCACATGAATGTGATTTGATCTCCATTATTAAACCTTCCAAATTGATTTGATTTGGATCTTTTTGCACATGATTTGCTTTGATACGAGTTTGTAGATGTGCTAGTTGTCCATTGAAGCCTATAATCAATAAAAAAAATCTTTGGTTATCAATTTTTTTGATTTTATGTGATTTAATTTGATTTAAAATGAATAAATTCAAATAAAAATCAAATTAAATAATAAAAATGATATATGGACACATGGCTGAAGCTAGGGAATGTGGACAATGATGCAAACTCAAATCAAGTGGAAAAGAATGGGCCCATTTGACAAAATTTGAAGTTTTGGGGATAGTTGACTTTTGGCAATTTTGCAAAAATGTCAAACTTCAACAATGCATAACTTCTTCAATTTTGAACTTTTGGAGATGTTCTTGGACTTTTTAGAAATATTGCGATGTCCTCTAACCAACCCTTTTGGTCTCATCTCATTTTGATGTTCCATGCTCAAGTTATAAGCTTTGGAAAAAAAGGTGTTTTTGTTGACTTTTAAAAATGACCTATAATGTCCAAATTCATAACTTCTTGTGAGTGCATAGTTTGATCTTGAGGTATGAAGATGGATTGTAGGAAATTGCATCCTCTTTAAAATGAGATTTTGATGGGTCATTTATCATAAAGTATGAGAAAGTTATTCTTGGTTAAAGTTGAGTTGACTTTTCCTACAAAACCCTAATTTAGCAACTTTTGAATCTTGATGAATTTTGAGCAATCCTTGATGAATCATGATCAACCCTTGATCAAATGATGAAATATCCTTCAAAATGAGAATGTTGGCAAAAAATCTTGAAGTTTGACTGTATTTGGGTCACAGTTGACTTTTGCCCTAGCACAGTCGATTTTTTGGACCTTTGAGCAATTGACTGAGCAAACTTTCTCTGCAAGGCTTGAAATTTGACATGGATTATATTGAGAGCATATTAGGACATTGGAGAGCACTTGAGGGCATTTTGACTCAAGGATCTTGATGCAACACAAAACCCTAATTTGGGGTAGACTGCCTTAGGAGATAGCTTATCTGTCCAACTCTTGAGCAAACTTGAGCAACTTGGAGATTTTTCTTGCAATGTCTTTGAGAAATATGAGAGGGCAAATTTTGGGGTACAACAGCTGCCCCTGTTCAATCTTCTTAAACCTGAGGATGTAGATTGGCTTTCGTGCCTTTCATCATCCGAAGGTAGAAGATGATTGAACACTAGAGTGCCTATAAATTTGTACTCGCATGAAGTGGTATCAGCCTTGTGATGTCGGGAATAAGCTTATAGATGCCATTTGGAGATTGGAGACGAGGGTATGGGATTAAAGATGCCACCTGAAGGAGTGTCGATCGCATAAGAGATTCTTTAGCGAGAGTCTACATATCTGTTGTTGTGGAAGATTCCGCTGGGGGAGCCTGATCTTTATTGAGATTTAGGAACTTGCCTGTACTTCAACTGAGAGAGCATATCTACTGAGTTTTAAGAACTTGTCCGTAATTCAACTGGGGGAAATCTGTCGAGATTTAGAACCTTATCTGTAATTCAATCGAGGATAATTCCATTGAGATTTAAGAACCGGTCAGTACTTCGACTGAGAAGAATTGTCGAGATTTAGAACCTTATCTGTAATTCAACCGAGGATAATTTAGTTGAGATTTAAGAACTGGTCAGTACTTCGACTTGGGGAAACATCTTCATCGAGATTTAGGACTTGTCTTTAATTCAACGGAGGATAATTCTGTTGATATTTAAGAACTCGCCCACATTTCGACGAAGGAACTTTGTCGAGATTTAGAACCTTATCTGTAATTCAACCGAGGATAATTCAGTTGAGATTTAAGAACCGATCAGTACTTCGACTGAGGGAAACATCTTCATCGAGATTTAGGAACTGTCTGTAATTCAACCAAGGATAATTTTGTTGAGATTTAAGAACTCGTCCATACTTCGACGGAGGAAATTGTCGAGATTTAGAACCTTATCTGTAATTCAATCGAGAATAATTCAGTTGATATTTAAGAACCGGTCAATACTTCAACTGAGGGAAACATCTTCATCGAGATCTAGGACTGTCTGTACTTCAACGGAGGATAATTCTGTTGAGATTTAAGAACTTTTCCACACTTCGACGGAGGAAAATTGTCGAGATTTAGAACCTTATCTGTAATTCAACCGAGAATAATTCAGTTGAGATTTAAGAACCGGTCAGTACTTCGACTGAGGGAAACATCTTCATCGAGATTTAGGAACTATCTGTAATTTAACCGAGGATAATTCTGTTGAGATTTAAGAACTTGTCCATACTTCGACGGAGGAAAATTATCGAGATTTAGAACCTTATCTATAATTCAACCAAGAATAATTCAGTTGAGATTTAAGAACCGGTCAGTACTTCAACTTGGGTAAAAGCTTCATAGCTGAGAACTTAACTTCATCCTTCCTGAGAGGCAAAGGTTAGCTGTATGTAATGCATGATATGTATCAAACAATGATGTTCTCAAAATAAATGAGATTGTCTTGTATGATGCGTATATGCATGTGTCATGATGTATGGAAATGTAATGTTTTTAGCTGGGAAAAATAAATCCCAGATAACTGCTGGAGAAAAGAGTTGAATTCTTCGTTTCTGCTGGGGATGACGAACGAAGATGATTGTGAGAACAAACCTGTAGAAGAGGATAACTCCATTGGGGAATAAACTGATGAGGAGATTACTCTGTGGGGAAGATATGCTCTGCTGAGGATTCCATCGATAAATTCCGCTGGGGATGAATTACCGTTGCTGGTGGTACTGAATCCTGTTGGGGATTGAATTCTTGTTTGTGAAAGGGAAGAACTCAGTTGGGGATGATCTTCGGTTGCGACTTCACTGGGGATAACCTTTTAGACTCTAATGGGGTTAATCCTTTGAGCTCTGTTGGGGATAATCTTCCAAAGTATATTGGGGATGATTCTCCAAATTTCACTAGGGAAGATTTTTCAGACTGCGTTGGGAAAAATTTCAAACTCTACTGGGGATATTTTGTATTCCGCCGGGGAATATTCTCATACTCCGATGGGGAACATTAAGACCTTTCAGTGCTAATGGTAAATAAACTCTGCTTAGGGAGAATACTACCGATTCATTTATGGTTGCAAGTCTCAGCTGGGGAGAGCTATCATTACTGTCTTACTCTGCGGGGAGTGAAAGTATCTTAACCATATTCTTCAGCTGAATTTACCTTGTACCTGGTGGACAGAGAAACTGTACAATTTGGAAAATTCTTATTTGCCCATGCTTCTGATATTACAAGTAATGGTCTTTTGTTTCGTATGTAAATATTCATGAGCAGCAATTAATGTTAAATGCATATATCAAAAATGAACATTGGACGTTCTTTGCAAAACAAAACAAATAAAGGAAAATCAGTTTGAAATTTCTCTGAAAATGAGTTGTATTGATTTTGAAGTTTGGCTTGTAAATAGGCATTTTTTGTACAAGAGGCTGACGTCCTAGTAAGAGAACACCGCCGAATAATAGAATTTACACAATTTGTGAAAAACTAAACAAAACAACTATGTGAATAATCCCACTGGGTTCCAACTCTGCTATTGCCTTTATATCTTTGAGCATCTTATCACTTTGCTACTTGGTTGAAGGTAGATCAGATTGATTAGTGCCGTCCGAGTTTGATAGTCGATACCGAAGTCTGTTTGCAAGGTGATCCAATGAGACATAGTGTTACGCTTTGATCCCTAATTTTTTCCTGGACTGCCCTTTCGGGTTTTCAGTCCACCGGGATACCCTTTTTTGCCCAAGCCTCCTTTTCAAGTTTTCGACTTGCCGGGTGTATAGTTTTTTTTTATATTTTCATCCCTTATTTTTGCCCGAACCCTTTTGGTTCGACGGGAAGCCCTTATTTTTGCCTAGGCCAGTCGACCTAGCGGGTCTTTGATTATGCGTAGTATTTTTTCACTATCTGTATTGATAGGATGAGGAAGGTCGTCACCATCCATGGTGGTTAGAATCATAGCTCCTCCTGAGAAAATGTTCTTAACCACAAATGGCCCTTCGTAAGTAGGGGTCCATTTGCCCCTGGGATCACCTTGAGGTAAGATAATGCGCTTGATTACCAGGTCCCCAACTTGATACTCTTGTTGTCTAACTTTCTTGTTAAATGCCTTGATCATCCGTTTTTGATACGTTTGACCATGACAAATAGCAGTAAGTCTCTTTTCGTCAATTAGGTTCAGCTGATCAAGCCGGGTTTGAATCCAGTCATCTTCGCTCAAACCTGCATCCTTCATAATCCAAAGAGAGGGTATCTGAACTTCAATGGGCAAGACGACCTCCATGCCATAAACCAAGGAATAGGGGGTTGCCCCTGTTGACGTTCGTGCTGAGGTACGATACCTATGAAGAGCAAATGGTAACATCTCGTGCCAATCTTTGTATGTCACCGTCATCTTTTGCACAATCTTCTTAATGTTCTTATTAGCCGCTTCGACAACCCCATTCATCTTCGGCCGGTAGGGAGAAGAATTGTGATGCTGTATCTTGAACTACTTAAAGTTCAGTAATCATCTTGTTATTGAGATTTGTACCATTGTCCGTAATGATCCTCTCTGGTACACCGTATCGACAAATCAGGTTTTGCCGAATAAACCGTGCCACGACATTCTTGGTTACGGTAGCAAAGGAAGCCGCTTCAACCCACTTTGTAAAGTAATCAATAACTACCAGGATAAAGCGATGCCCGTTGGACGCTGTAGGTCTGATCTCGTCGATCATATCAATGCCCCACATTGCAAAAGGCCACAGAGCCGTCAAGACGTTCAGAGGAACTGGAGGTATGTGCACCTTATCAGCATAGACTTGGCACTTGTGACATGTCCGAGAATGCTGATAACAGTCGGCTTCCATAGTGGACCAATAATATCCTGCCCGAAGGATTTTCTTTACCATGCTGTGTCCACTGGAATGAGTTCCGAAAGTACCTTCATGTAAATCTACCATGATCCTTTTTGCCTTGTTCTTTTCCACACATCGCAGTAAGGTTGAATCATGGTTACGCTTGTAAAGGATACCATTGCTGATGAAGAACTTCGCCGTGAACCTCCTCAGAAACTTCTTGTCATTAACAGATGCACCCTCGGGGTACTCCTGAGCTTCAAGATACCTCTTCACCTCATGAAACCAGGGCTTTTCTGTTACCTCTTCAGTCTCAATGTCACAACAATGTGCGGGTTTGTCCAACCTTTCAATGGGAATACAGGTAGCTTCATTGTCCCAATTGACTTTGAACATAAAAGACATCGTAGCCAGCGCGTCCGCCAACTGATTCTCCTCTCCAGGGAAGTGTTCAAAGGTTATCTCTTCGAAATGTGGAAGCAACGTCAAAACATATTCCTTGTAAGGAATAAGATTTGGGTGTTTCATATCCCACTCGCCTTTGATCTGACTGATCACGAGATCGGAATCTCTAAAAACACTTAGAAACTTAATCCTTAGGCCAATTGCTGCTCGAAGACCCATAATGCACGCTTCATATTCCGCCAAGTTGTTGGTGCAGTTGAAACATAGTCGGGCGGTAAACCGAGTATGAGAGCCTTTAGGAGATATGATCACAGCGCCAATGCCATTACCCAAAGCGTTTGAAGCTCCATCAAAGTATATAGACCATCGGGATCCTTCCTCAGGTCCTTCATCCGGTCCAGGTTCTTCGTAGTCAGTCACTATCATGATATTATCATCTGGGAATTCGAAGTTCATAGACTGGTAATCATCCACTGCCTGATGTGCCAAATGGTATGCCAACACACTTCCCTTGATTGCTTTTTGGGTCGTGTATTGGATGTCATACTCAGTCAAGATCATCTGCCATCTTGCTATTCTTCCGGACAAGGCAGGCTTCTCGAAGATATACTTGATTGGATCCATTTTTGATATCAATAGAGTAGTGTGAGTTAGTGTATACTGTCTCAGCCGGCGAGCAGCCCATGCCAAAGCGCAGCAAGTTTTCTCGAGCAGTGAGTATCAGGTCTCACAGTCGGTAAACTTTTTGCTAAGGTAATAAATAGCATGCTCTTTTCGGCCAGACTCGTCATGCTGCCCCAACACACACCCCATTGAGTTGTCGAGTACTGTCAAGTATAGGATCAGAGGTCTCCCTTCAACTGGAGGCATCAGAATATGAGGCTCTTGGAGATGCTCTTTGATCCTTTTGAAAGTGGCCTAGCATTCGTCATTCCAACGTACTACTGGATCTTTCTTCAGTAGCTTGAAGATTGGCTCACAAGTAGCAGTCAGGTGCGAGATGAATCAGGCAATATAGTTCAGACGTCCCAGAAAGCCTCTGACTTCTTTTTCTGTTCGGGGAGCTGGCATTTCCTGTATGGCATTCACCTTTGCAGGATCCACCTGAATACCTTTATCGCTTACGACGAAACCCAGCAGCTTACCAGATCTCACCCCGAAGGTGCACTTGTTCGGGTTTAACCTCAGCTTGTACAACTTCAACCTGTCAAATAGCTTCTGAAGATGGTCAAGATGTTCTTCTTCAGTCTGGGATCTTGCAATCATGTCGTCGACATATACTTCAATTTCATGATGGATCATGTCGTGGAACAAAGCGACCATGGCACGGTGATACGTTGCCCCAGCATTCTTTAATCCGAAGGGCATGACTTTGTAGCAAAAGGTACCCCATTGAGTAACAAAGGTTGTCTTCTCCATGTCTTCGGGAGCCATTTTAATCTGATTATAACCGGAGAAACATCCATAAAGGAGAAGACCTTATGCTGTGCGGTGTTGTCGAACAGAACGTCGATATGAGGTAGAGGTAAATCATCCTTGGGGCTCGCCCTATTCAGATACCTATAGTCAACACACATTCGAACTTTACAATCCTTCTTAGGCACAGGAACCACGTTGGCAACCCACTGTGGGTAAGAAGTAACTGCTAGAAAACCGGCGCCAAACTGCTTCATAACTTCAACCTTGATTTTCTCAGACATCTCTGGGCGCATTCGGAGGACCTTCTGTTTTACTGGAGGACAATCTTCCTTGGTAGGCAGGCGGTGAACCACAATATCGGTATCCAAACCAGGCATATCTTCATAAGACCAGGCAAAGATCTCAACATAGTCCCACAGCATCTGAATCAACCGTTGCTTAACACTAGCTTCTAGATTTTCACCGATCTTGACCTCTTTCTTATCTACCTCTGTACCCAGATTTATTGTTTCCACTGGCTCTTCGTGCAGCTGTATAGCCCTCTCTTCCTGAAGTAACATTCTAGCAAGTTCACTAGGCACTTCGCAATCATCTTCACCTTCGTCTTTGGCTAAGTTGATCGGACTTTCAAAGTCATAACTGGCAGTAGCAGAGTCGTTACCAGTGAGATCCAGAGTGGATGTAGACCTGTATATGTGAGTGTGTGTAAAATAGCTGTTTTGTAATATATAATAAAAGAACAACAAGGAGCACAAAATTTGAAATGCAAAAAACGTCTGATGCTTTTATTAATGATATATGTAGATGACACACATAAAGCCCTCACAAATGAAGCCACGGTGCCCCGGGTAAGACACCGGGCTGTAGAGTTTAAAACATTGTTTATTGCAAACTTAAAACAAAAGTATCATTGCTGGGTAATAAAAGAAATTGGGACGAAGTCCTTTGCCGTCCAATTGCTTAATCCACCATCGGCAATGGGGTAGATCCAACTGTCAAACTCAGATTCTTCAACATCGTCTTCAATGGTATTCACTCCTGAATTGCTGATAAACAGGGGAGGTCTTCCGATCCGTACGCTCCGAACAACCCTTTGAGATTCTGCAGTGAAACCCAAACCAATTTTGTTAGTTTTATGTGCGAAATCAGGGAGTTGGCCCTAATTTGCACACCCACCTTTCTCAACAACAGCCCGGGCATCCTTGAAGGAAGCCATCTTCATTGGAGGATCTTCAGTAACAGTTTCAGTTGATGCCAGCGTCTGGGGAACCTCTTCAAAATGTTGGAATGGGGTCTCAATGAACTCCCCATCCATCTCCATATATCAGAAAGAGTTGAGGTGGCTCACCATGTACTCCTCTTCTCCTTGTACTTTCACAATTTTCCCTTTCACTGGGTACTTTAGCTTCTGGTGGAGCGTAGACGTTACTGCCCCAGCTTTGTGGATCCACGGGCGACCCAACAAACAAGAATAAGATGGCCGAATGTCCATCACATAGAATGTAGATGCGAAAACCTGAGAACCAACCTCAATCAGAATATCCACTTCTCCGTGTACTATTCTCTTGGACCCATCAAAGGCCCTAACTACAATGTTACTTAGCTTCAGATCCAACCCTTCATAGTCTAATCGGTCTAACGCCTTCTTGGGTAAAACATTCAGCGAGGACCCAGTATCCACTAACACGTGAGCAAGAGTAGTACCCCTGCACTCAATGGAGACATGCAGAGCGTCATTGTGATTCTTCCCCTTAGCAGTCAAGTCGGTGTCGGAGAAACCCAACCCGTTATCAGCAGTTAAACTTGCCACACAGTCTTTGAACTGGTCAACAGATGTTTCTTGGGGTACGTGTGCAGTTTTCAGGAAAGCAATCAGAGCCTTGGCATGGGCTTCTGAGCATAGCAACAAAGACAACATAGATATTTTTGACGGGGTTTGCCCTAGCTGCTCGACTATATTGTAGTCACTCTTTTTGATGATCTTCAAAATTTCCTCCATCTCTTGTCTAGAGGCTTCAACAGTAATCTTCTTCGGTGCCTCCGTCTGGGCAGGCTCACCGGTGGTCCCTTTGCCCCGAGCGTCAGATGACTCGGCAACAGGGATAAGAATTGGAACTTGAACAGGGACAATAGCAGGTGTACTGACAGGCGTAATAACAACAGGCTTCCGGACAGTTGGCACAGAGATCTCATGGGAGAAAAGTCTTCCGCTGCGGGTGACTTTACTAGATCCAACAATATTGCTGACGTCAGTACCAGCATTCAAATCTTGTTTAACTCCGTGATAATACACGTCAGCCTCGTAGTGCCATGGGACAACTTTATTTGATGTATAGGGGATAGGCCCAGGAATGGTGATGATCAGTGGTGCGATTCTTGGAACAGATGTAATTCTAACAGGCTTTCTCGAGGAAGCCTTGGAAGAATTGTCAAAAATGGTGATTATAGCAACTTCTTTAGTAGGAACTAATGGAACAAAAGTCTTCTCAAATAGAATTTCTTTATTATCCATCAGGCGTTGGACGCTTGACTTCAAAAGATGGCAACCGGTAGGTAGGACAGAACACATATGACAACCTTCGTCACAACCTGGAAATAAACCGGCTAACAGAAGGTTCTTCTTCACAGTCATCAATGGAGTAACAATGTCTTTCATAGAAACCACAAACGAGTCTTCCTCTACAACATTTACTCCATGCTTGGGCATAGGAGCAGTCACAACATTAGGTCTTTCAGGTGCTTCGAATTTAATCTCCTTCGCATCAATCAAGTCCTGTACCTTGTTCTTCAAGACCCAACAGTTATCCGTATCATGCCCCGGGCTATCGGAGTGAAAAGCACAGCGGGTATTCGGATCGTACATGGGTGATGTAGTGTTGGGAGTCTTCGGGGCCTCCTTCGAAATCACCAAGTTAGTTTTCAACAACTGCGGCAGAATTTGGGATAAAGTCATGTTGAGCTGAGTGAATTGTCTTCGAGGTCTCTCAGCCCTTGGCTGATTGTTGCGCTGAGGTGCAACAATAGGTCTTGAAATAACAATCGCATTAACAGCTTGGCGGTGTTCAGGTCTATTTTGGCTTCTTGAACTGTAAACAACACTCGACTCTTTCTTAAAAGGCTTCTTCTCGGTGCCTGATGAAGCACCCTTCTGTATTTTACTGGATTTGATACCAGCCTCAATCCTTTCCCCGGTCATGATCAGCTCTGTAAACCCGGACGACGAACTCCCAATCAGATGGTTGAAATACGGACCAGACAAAGTCCCCAGAAACATATCCACTAGCTCCCTATCAACCAAGGGTGGTTGCACTCTGCCAGCAAGGTCCCTCCACTTCTGAGCATAATCTTTGAAACCTTCACCCGCACCCATAGACATACCTTGGAGTTGGGTACGCGTGGGAGCGAGGTCGGTATTGTATTGGTACTGCTTGTAGAAAGCAGCGGCCAAATCTTCCCAATTACGGATACTAGCTCCTTCTAGCTGGTAAAACCATTCAAGTTGAGTCCCTGAGAGGCTGTCTTGAAAGAAGTGGATCCAGAGGTTCTTGTCAGCGGTGTATGGCTGAATCTTCCTAACATACGAACGGAGGTGCAGTTTCAGGTAGGAAACCCCATCGTATTTAGAAAAGATCGGTGCTTTAAACTTGTGGGGAATTACCACCCTATATGATAGACCTAAATCACCAAAGTCCAGACCAGGCACTTTCTGAACTTCCATCGCGCTCAACCGGTCTTCCAGTTGTTTGTATCTATCCTCAGCCGAAGGATACTGGTCTTCGTCAAAGTCCGTCTCGTTATATGAAACCATAGGCCTAAGAGCCCTCCTTTCTTCCTGATTATCTCCCCCTCCAGATGAGTGGGTCAAATCAACCTCTTCTCACAAATCATTTCCGAATCTGTGACCCATATTAAATAAGACCGTCTTGTTCTTCTTCTTCTTCTTCTTCGTCTCTTTCAAGATAAGGGTCTTCAGATCTTGCTGACCCTTAGCCAAACTCATGAACAATTCCTGGAACTGGGCATTTTGGGCTTGCAGAGCCTTGATTGCTTGTTCCGTTGATGTTTCAGAAGACATGATGCTGAAATAAACAGCGAAGAAGATGAGAAAACCTGTAAGGGTACCTGTTATGAGGTGCATGGGAATGATATGCGCATTGTGATACAGTGGGAATGAGAACTGACTGTTTTGGAATGCTGGTTCGCGTTTGAGTTTGTTTTTGCAAAATGTCGCGGTAAGCAAGAGTCACCACCGTCTTTTATTTTATCCAACAAGGAAAGGAAAAAAGCACAGAAAAATTCCTTTTTTCGAGATGTTTCTCCGGTTTGGGAGGTAGATTATAGAAAGGGAAGGTGTTAGCACCCTTTCTATCCATGGTTATCCACGGGCTCTTAGGTACTTGCTCATTGGTATTTCAAAATTTTGCTTTTCTTTGTGTTTGTGGGTTTGAAAGGAGTTTTGTTTGAAAGAGAGTGTAAGTGCGAAAAGTTTTTGTTTTGTTTTTAAAAGGAGCAAGTACTTAAGAACCATCTACCTACTCGAAAAAGGAATTAATCTGTACAAATTTCCTTTAGACAATGCTAGCCCACTATTGATGAGTAGGTAGCACCGTCGTTGGAGTGTTCGGGTCAATTCGATTAAGGGACGTGTGGTCACTAAAGCAACGTTAGGATGCCTTAGCGGTAACCCTAATGTCTTAGATCATTTTATCCGAGGCAACCGTTTCGAGGCAACTTATGATCTTTGGACAAGAGGGCGACCTCTAAAACTTCCTATACTCAATGACCATGTTCGAGGCAACCAAGTGAGGTGTACCCTAAGAGTGGCATGTGCAAGTGTGTTAGTTCGGTTAATTTTATCTATACATGTCATGGGTGAGCTATGTTGATTTTAAGTTCATACATTTGATCTTGTCATGCATTCCCTATTATCAAACATCTAACAGTTTATATTATGCAGAAATTAAATTGCGGGAAATTAAATCTAAGCTATTACAAGGCGTCGGGTATTTACATCGCCAAAAACAAACCCTTTAACTTAAATTGCGGAAAGTAAATAAAAGCGATAAATAATTAAAAGTCCTATTGAAACTATTACATACTGGAAGCAATTACATATTGGATAAAAATAAGACGCGTGCGAGAAAATTAAATCGGCGTATTTTTTGGGTTTTGACCCTTTTTTTATTTAAAGAAGAGATTTTTTTTTCTTTTTGAATTTATGGAAATTAAACCTAAGTTAATTAATTAATTAAATAAAAAATATATATTTTTGGGTTTTTTATATTTAAGGAAATAAAATAAAAATTATTAAAATTATTAAAACCCAAAATTCTAATTAATTTTAATTTATTGCAAAAATGTTAAAATTATACCTAATTAAAAAAACTAAGTCAATTAAATTATTTATTTGCAAAAATAATGAAATTATAAAAATAATATTTTTTATGTTTTATGATTTTATTAGGAAAAATAAATTAGTTAGTAATAATAAAAATAATTAATAAAACAATTAACTAAAAAAGAAATATGAAAGAGAAAAGAAATAAACCCAGGGGGTTTAGGCCTGATTTGAGTGTGAAGATAGCAATTCTGAAGCCCAATCCAAACCAGCCTTATTGACTTTCCAGGATCTCACGCGCATGCATTGACTAGGGAGTATGATGAGCTTGCAGTTTTGACCAATGGATCTGATCTGAAGCCACTTGGCAAGTATCTGGACAAGGGCGTATGGTGAGCCCTGCTTTGAGCGCTGCATGGAATTGCCTGGAACAAAATAATACAAATGTTTTGGGGGACCTGGGATTCGAACCCAGGTCCCATTGCTCAAATGCCAACTCGCTCACCAACCCAACAAAACTGCTTATTTGTTAGAATAATAACCACAGAATAATATATATGAAAACAAATACTATGCCTGAAAAATAAAAAAAACAAGCGCGAAATTATGAATGGCCCTATAAGGAAGAGGCACGTGGTCGTCTTCTTCCTTGAACATCCTGGTTATTTACCTGCGGATTTCATCCGCAGCTAAATCCATGGCTCACTTCTAAAACAAATTCCTGGCCATAAAAATGCAAACTAAAACCACCAATATGTTCGTCTCTTCCTCCTGGTTTCATCCATGTCCAGTATTGGCCTTGATTTTCCCTGCAACTAAAAACCCCCAAAACAAGAAGCACGAACCCTAGATTTGGGCATGGCGTTACAGGCTATGAAAATAAAATCAAATAGTGCAGAAAGCTTCGAAATCAAACAAGGATAAAAAATATGTCCATGGTTTATCAAAAAGATGCAAGGATGAGTGGTTTCAATTTCATGCAGAGCCATATTCAAGAACACTTACAACGCTTTTCAGATGGCTTCAGGCCTTGGTTTTGGTTGCTATAGCTCCACTGGATGCCAGGCAAGAGATTAGTGTCAAGTTTTTGCTTTGAAAATGACTCCAAACAAGAATTCGATCTCCCACTTTTTCACACTTTTTTTAGTTTTTTATTTTGGCCCTTTCTTGCAGTTTTAGGTTGTGTTCTTGATATCTATGGCTTGTGTATGTAATAAGGACTTCATTAGGTTAAAAACTTGGGCCTTAATCGATGAGCATTGAAGAATCAAGAT
Source organism: Vicia faba (assembly GCA_948472305.1). Lineage (NCBI taxonomy): Eukaryota > Viridiplantae > Streptophyta > Magnoliopsida > Fabales > Fabaceae > Vicia > Vicia faba. Next base: position 941,164,612 of record OX451741.1, on the reverse strand, counting down.
TTGATTTGATCACCATTGATAAAGTTTCCAAAACTATGCCAAATCCAAGATTTTGTGCACAACAATGCTTGATACGAATTTGATTGAGTGTATCATGATATTTGCAAGCTGTAAGAATCAAAAAAATCTCATTCCATTAATTTTTGGATTTTATTTGAATTAATATTGATTTAAAATGAATTAAATCAATAAAAATCAAATAAAATAGAAAAATAAATGATTGGTCATGAAATTGAAGATGGGACACGTGTGTGGTGTGACAAGACCAAATCAAATGGAAAAAAGTGGGCCCTTTTGTCAAAAATTTGAGTTTGGAGGATAGTTGACTTTTGACAATTTTGGAAAAATGCCCAACTTCAACAATGCATAACTTCTTCAATTTTGAACTTTTGGAAGTGTTCTTGGACTTTTTAGAAACCTTGAGATGTACTCTAATCAACCCTTTTGGTCTCATCTAATTTTGATATTCCATGCTCAAGTTATAAGCTTTGGCAAAAAAGGTGTTTTTGTTGACTTTCAAAAATGACCTATAATGTCCAAATTTGTAACTTCTTGTGAGTGCATTTATTGATCTTGGGGTGTGAAGATGGATTGTAGGAAATTGCATCCTCTTCAAAATGAGATTTGGATGGGTCATTTCTCATAAAGTATAAGAAAGTTATGCTTGGTCAAAGTTGAGTTGACTTTTCCTACAAAACCCTAATTTAGCAACTTTTGAATCTTGATGAATCTTGAGCAATCCTTGATGAATCATGATAAACCCTTGATAAAATGATGAATTATCCTTAAAAATGAGAATGTTGACAAAAAATATTGAGGTTTGACTGTATTTAGGTCACAGTTGACTTTTGCCCTAGCACAATCGATTTTTGGACCTTTTGAGCAATTGACTGACCAAACTTCCTCTGCAAGGCTTGAAATTTGACATGGATGAACTTAAGAAAATATTAGGACATTGGGGAGAACTTGAGGTAATTTGTATGTAAGGACCTTGATGCAACACAAAACCCTAATTTTGACTTGACTGCCTTAGGAGGTGATTTGACTGTCCAACTCTTGAGCCATCTTGAACAACTTGGAGGTGATTCTTGACATGTCTTGAGAAATATGGGAGGGCAATTTTTGGGGTACAACAGTTTCCCCTGTTCAATCTTCTTAAACCTGAGGATATAGATTGGCGTTTGGGCCTTTCGTGATCCGAAGGTGGAAGATGATTGAACACTAGAGTGCCCAGAAATTTGCACTCGCATGAAGTAGTATTTGTCTTGTGATGTCGGGAATGGGCTTACAGATGCCATTTGGAGATTGATGATGGGAGATGGGCTTAACGATGCCATCCGAAGGAGTGTCGATCGCGTAAGATATTCCTTAGCGAGAGCTTGTATACCTGTTGTTGAGGGAGATTCTGCTGGGGAATGCTGTTCTTTGTCTTAGGAGAAATAGAACTTTAGGAGCTTCAGTCGTCCGTTATTCTACTGGGGAATCATCTCTGTTGAAGAGGTGAGAGTGAACTACTATCTGGTCGTAACCCAGGCTTCATAGTGATAAGACCGACTGCTATCTGGTCGTAATCCAGGCTTTACAGTGACTTATTGGGGAAATGAGATTAAACTTGCTATCCGGTCGTAATCCAGGCTTTGCAATACCTCACTTCTTATCTGGTCGAAATCCAGGCTTCAGAATAAATCAAGTGGTTTTGCAGTCGCATCCGGGCTTCAACTTGAATTTAGGGCACACTAATATCCGGCCGACTCCGAGCTTCTTAGTAACTGTCCATGTAAACTGCTATTTGGCCGGAATCCAAGTTTCGCAGTGCCTTGTACCGCTATCTGGTCGTAATCCAGGCTTCACGATGTGTTCTACCATTATCTGGTCGAATCCAGGCTTCATGGTGTCATGTACCGCTATCTGGTCGAATCCAATCTTCATAATACCTCACTTCTTATCTGGTCGAAATCCAGGCTTTAGAACAAATCAAGTGGTTGTCCGGTCGCATCCGGGCTTCCCTTTGACTGTTGGGTTTACTAGTATCTGGTCGAATCCAGGTTTCATAGTAACTGGCTGGGTAAACTGCTATTTGGTTATAATCCAAGCTTCACAGTGTCCCTTAATGCTATCTGGTCGTAATCCAGGCTTCACGATGTATCATACCACTTATCTGGTCGAAATCCAGGCTTCGTAGTACTCTTGGTTGCTATCTGGTCGTAATCCAGTCTTCACAACATCTTCTACCATTATCTGGTCGTAATCCAAGCTTCATGGTCTTGTATTGCTTTCTGGTCGTAATCCAGGCTTCACAATAACTTGCTGAGCTGTTATCCGGTCGTGATCCGGGCTTCACGGCTTGTGTTTATGATATACCATTATCTGGTCGAATCCAGGCTTCACGGTGCTTACTGAGCTGCTATCCGGTCGTAATCCAGGCTTCATGGCTCACTGGGGAATAAACTATTATACGGTCGTTCTCCGGGCTTCATAGCTTACTTTTTGAGAGATATCACTATCTGGTCGTAATCCAGGCTTCGCGGTAGTCTGATATTGTTATCCGGTTGTAATCCGGGCTTCACAATATGCTGTAGAAATCAAGATACTATCCGGTCGTACCCGGGCTTCATAACTTGAATTTTGATTGTGTCTTTCCTGAAAGGTAAAGGTTAGCTGTATGTAATGCATGATATGTATCAGGAAATGATGTTCTCAACATAAATGAGATTGTATGGTATGATGCGTATATGCATGTATCATGATGTATGGACATGTAATGTTTTAGCTGAGGAAAATAAATCCCGAAGCTGCTGGAGAATAAAGTTGAATGCTTCGCTTCCGCCAGGGATGGTGAACGAAGATGATTGTGAGGATAAACCCGCAGGAGAAAAGAACTCCGTTGGGGAATAAACTGATGGAGAGATTACTCGGAGGGGAATTACTCTGTGGGGAAGAGATGCTCTGCTGAAGATTTTAACGATAAACTCTACTGGGAGTTCCGCTGATAAACTCTGTTGGGGATTTCAATGATAAACTCCACTGGGGATGAATTACCGTTGCTGGTGATACTGAACCTGTTGAGGATTGAATTCCTGTTCGGGGAAAGAAAGAACTTCGTTGGGGATGGTCTTTCAGTTGCGACTTGCTGAGGATAACCCAGTTAGACTCTTGTGGGGATAACCCTCTGAATTCTGCTAGGAATGCTCCTTTGAACCTGGCTGGGGAGGTTTATTGTACTCCGCCGAGGATAAACTTCCAGAGTCTACTGGAGAAGATGATTCAACTCTGTTGAGAAAGCTTTTTCAGACTGCACTGGGGAAATGGCTCCACTGGGGGTATCTTGTATTCCGCCGGGGATGCTCTTATACTTGTTGGGGAATACCTTTATACTCCACTGGGGAAGATTAAGACCTTCTGGGGATACCCAACCTTTTTAGGACTGATGATAGACTAACTCTGCTTGGGGAGAGTATTGCAGATTCGTTCATAGTTGCAAGTCCCAACTGGGAGAGCTACCATTACTGTATTGCTCTGTGGGGAGTGAAGGTATCGTAGCCATATTCTTCAGCTGAACCTATCTTGGTACCTGGTGGACAAAGCAACTACACAATTTGGACATTTCTTATGCCCATGTTTCTGATATTACCAGTAATTCATCCTTTGTTTCATATGTGAATATTTATGAGCAACAATTAATGTCAAATACATATATCAAAAATGAAACTTTGGACGTTCTTTGCAAAACAAAACTGATAAAGGAAAAACAACTTGAAATTTCTGGGAATGAATTTGTATTGATTTTGAAGTTTGGCCTGAAAATAGGCGTTTTTGTACAAGAGGCTGACGTCCTAGTAAGAGAACACCGCCGAACAAATAGAACTTATACAGTTTGTGAAAAAGGAAACAAAACAGCTACGTGAATAATCCCACTGGGTTTCCACTCTGCTATTGCCTTTATATCTTCAAGCATCTCATCACTTTGCTGCTTAGTTGATGATGAATCTGATTGATTAGTGCCGTCCGAGCTTGATAGTCGATACCGAAGTCTGGATGCAAGGTGATCCAATGAGACATAGTCTTACGCTTTGATCCCTAACTTTTGCCTGGACCGCCCTTTCGGGTTTTCAGTCCACCGGGATACCCATTTTTGCCCAAGCCGCTTTTTCAGGTTTTCGACTTGCCGGGTGTACAGATTTTTTTATTTTCATCCCTTATTTTTGCCCGAACCCTTTTGGTTCGCCGGGAAGCCCTTATTTTTGCCTAGGCCAGTCAACCTAGCGGGTCTTTGATTATGCGTAGTATCTTTTCACTATGTCCGCATTAACGGGGTGAGGAAGGTCGTCACCATCCATGGTGGTTAGAATCATAGCTCCTCCTGAGAAAATGTTCTTAACCATAAATGGTCCTTCGTAAGTAGGGGTCCATTTGCCCCTGGGATCACCTTGAGGTAAGATAATGTGCTTGATTACCAGATCCCCAACTTGATACGCTTGTCGTCTAACTTTCTTGTTAAATGCCTTGATCATCCGTTTTTGGTACGTCTGACCATGACAAATAGCAGTAAGTCTCTTTTCGTCAATTAGGTTAAGCTGGTCAAGCCGGGTCTGAATCCAATCATCTTCACTTAAACCTGCATCCTTCATGATCCGAAGAGAGGGTATCTGAACTTCAATGGGCAAGACTGCCTCCATGCCATATACCAAGGAATAGGGTGTTGCCCCTGTTGACGTCCGTGTTGAGGTACGGTACCCATGAAGAGCAAATGGTAACATCTCGTGCCAGTCTTTGTATGTTACTATCATCTTCTGCACAATCTTCTTAATGTTCTTATTTGCCGCTTCGACATCCCCATTCATCTTTGGCCGGTAGGGAGAAGAGTTGTGATGCTGTATCTTGAATTGCTCGCAGAGCTCAGTGATCATCTTGTTGTTGAGATTGGTACCATTGTCCGTAATGATCCTCTCTGGTACACCGTACCGACAAATCAGATTGTGCCGAATAAATCGTGCCACGACATTCTTGGTTACAGTAGCAAAGGAAGCTGCTTCAACCCACTTCGTAAAGTAATCGATCGCTACCAGGATGGAATGATGCCCGTTAGATGTCGTAGGTCTGATCTCGCCGATCATATCAATGCCCCACATTACAAAAGGCCAAGGTGCTGTCAAGATGTTCAGAGGAACTGGAGGTATGTGCACCTTATCAGCATAGACCTGGCACTTGTGACATATCCGAGAATGCTGATAACAGTCGGCTTCCATTGTGGACTAATAATATCCTGCTCGAAGGATTTTCTTTGCCATGGTATGTCCACTGGAATGTGTCCCGAAAGCACCTTCATGTAACTTCGCCATGATCCTTTCTGCCTCATTCTTATCCATACAACGCAGTATGGTCGAATCATGGTTACGCTTGTAAAGGATGCCATTGCTGATGAAGAACTTTGCTGCAAACCTCCTTAGAAACTTCTTGTCATTAACAGATGCACCCTCAGGGTATTCTCGAGCTTCAAGGTACCTCTTCACCTCATGATACCAGGGCTTTTCTATTACCTCTTCAGTCTCAAGATCACAACAATGTGCAGGTTCGTCCAATCTTTCAATAATGATCCGGGGAGCCTCGTTGTCCCAATTTACTTTGAACATAGAAGACATCGTAGCTAGCGCGTCCGCCAACTGATTCTCCTCTCTAGGGAAGTGTTCAAAGGTTATCTCTTCGAAATGGGGAAGCAATGTCAACACATACTCCTTATAAGGAATAAGATTCGGGTGTTTCATATCCCACTCGCCTTTGATCTGACTGATCACGAGAGCGGAATCTCCGAAGACAATTAGAAACCTAATCCTTAGGTTAATTGCAGCTCGAAGACCCATGATGCATGCTTCATACTCCGCCATGTTGTTGGTGCAGTTGAAACATAGTCGGGCGGTAAACGGAGTATGAGAGACTTTAGGAGATATGATCACAGTGCCAATGCCATTACCCAAAGCATTCGAAGCTCCATCAAAGTACATAGACCATCGAGATCCTTCCTCAGGTCCTTCATCCGGTCCAGGTATCTCACAATCAGTTATCAACATGATATTCTCGTCTGGGAATTCAAAGTTCATAGACTAGTAATCATCCACTGCCTGATGTGCCAAATGGTCTGCCAATACACTTCCCTTGATTGCTTTTTGAGTTGTGTACTGGATGTCATACTCAGTCAAGATCATCTGCCATCTTGCTATTCTTCCGGACAAGGCAGGCTTTTCGAAGATATACTTGATTGGATCCATCTTTAAAATCAACAGAGTAGTGTGAGTCATCATATACTGTCTCAGCCGGCGAGCAGCCCATGCCAAAGCGCAGCAAGTTTTCTCAAGCAGTGAGTATCGGGTCTCACAGTCGGTAAACTTTTTGCTAAGGTAATAAATAGCGTGCTCTTTTCGGCCAGACTCGTCATGCTGCCCCAATACACACCCCATTGAGTTGTCAAGTACTGTCAAGTATAAGATCAGAGGTCTCCTTTCGACTGGTGGCATCAGGATGGGTGGCTCCTGGAGATACTCTTTGATTATTTTGAAAGCGGCTTGGCATTCATCATTCTAACATACCACTTGATCTTTCTTCAGTAGCTTGAAGATTGGCTCACAAGTAGCAGTTAGGTGCGAGATGAATCGGGCAATATAATTCAGTCGTCCCAGAAAGCCTCTGACTTCTTTCTCTGTTCTGGGAGCTGGCATCTCTTGAATAGATTTCACTTTTGCCGGATCCACTTGAATACCTTTGTCGCTTACAATAAAACCTAGCAACTTACCAGACCTCACTCCGAAGGTGCACTTGTTCGGGTTCAACCTCAGCTTGTACAACTTCAGCCTGTCAAACAGCTTCTGTAGATGGTCAAGGTGTTCTTCCTTAGTCTGGGACCTTGCAATCATATCGTCGACGTATACTTCAATCTCATGATGGATCATGTCATGAAACAAGGCAACCATGGCACGCTGATATGTTGCCCCAGCATTCTTCAGTCCAAAAGGCATGACCTTGTAGCAAAAGGTGCCCCACTGAGTAATAAAGGTGGTCTTCTCCATGTCTTCGGGATCCATTTTAACCTAGTTATAACTGGAGAAGCCATCCATAAAGGAGAATACCTTATGCTGGGCAGTATTGTCAACCAGAACGTCGATGTGAGGTAGAGAGAAGTCATCCTTAGGGCTCGCCCTGTTTAAATCCCTGTAGTCAACACACATTCGGACCTTACCATCTTTCTTCGGCACTGGAACCACATTGGCCACCCACTTAGGGTAAGAAGTAACCGCTAGAAAACCGGCGTAAAACTGTTTCATAACCTCAGCCTTGATTTTCTCAAACATCTCTGGGCGCATACAGCGAACCTTTTGTTTCACTAGAGGACAGTCTTCCTTGGTAGGCAGGCGATGAACCACAATATCAGTATCCAAACCAGGCATATCTTTGTAAGACCAGGCAAAGATCTCAACATAGTCATGTAGCATCTGAATCAACCGTTATTTCACATTAGGATCCAAATTGGCACCAATCTTGACTTCCTTCTTGCCTGCCTCAGTACCCAGATTCACTGTTTCCACTGGCTCTTCATGTGGCTGAATGGCCCTTTCTTCCTGGAGTAGCAGTCTTGCAAGTTCACCAGGCACTTTGCAATCATCTTCACCTTCGTCTTCGGCTAAGTTGATCGGATTTTCGAAGTCATAACTGGCAGTAGCAGAGTCGTTACCAGTGAGATCCAGAGTGGATATGGACCTGTATATGTGAGTGTGTGTAAAATAGCTGTTTTGCAATATATAATAAAGAAAAACAAGGAGCGCAAGATTTGAAATGCAAGAACGTCCAATGCTTTTATTAATGATATATGAAAATGACACACAAAAGCCCTCACAAATGAAGCCACGGTGCCCCGGGTAAGACATCGGGCCATAAAGTTTCAAAACATTGTCTATTACAAATTCAAAAAAAGTTTCATTACTGGGTAACAAAAGTAATAGGGATGAAGTCCTTTGCTGTCCAGTTACTTGGTCCACTGTTGGTCGTAGGATAGATCCAGCTGTCGAATTCAGACTCTTCTTCATCATCTTCAATGGCATTCACTCCCGAGTTGCTGATGAACACATGAGGTCTTCCGATCCTTGCACTTCGAACAGCCCTTTGAGCTTCTACAATGAAACCCAAACCAAACTTGTTAGTCTTCTGTGTAAAATCAGGGAGTCGGCCCCAATTTGCACACTCACCCTTCTCAATAACAGCCCGAGCATCTTTCAAGGAAGTCATCTTCATCGGAGAATCCTCAACCACAGTCTCAGCTAATGCCAACGTCTGGGGAACCTCTTCAAAATGCTGGAACGGGGTTTCAATGAACTCCCCATCCATTTCTACATATCGGAACGAGTTGAGGTGGCTGACCATATACTCCTCATCCCCTTGTACTGTCAAAATCTTCCGTTTGACCGGGTACTTCAGCTTCTGGTGGAGCGTTGAGGTTACGGCCCCAGCTTTATGGATCCATGGACGACCCAGCAAACAAGAGTAGGATGGCCGAATGTCCATCACATAGAACGTAGAATTGAAGACCTGAGAACCAACTTTAATTGGAATATCAACTTCACCGTGCACCATCCTTTTAGACCCATCAAAGGCCCTGATAACAATGTTACTTGGTTTCAGCTCCAACCCTTCACAATCCAACCGGTCTAGAGCTTTTTTAGGCAATATGTTCAATGAGGAACCAGTATCAACCAATACATGCGCAAGAGTAGTGCCCCTGCATTCAATGGAGACATGCAGGGCATCGTTATGGTTTTTCCCCTTGGTAGTCAAATCGGCGTCAGAGAAACCCAAACCATTATCAGCAGTTAAATTGGCCACACAATCGGTAAACTGATCAGCTGATGTCTCTTGTGGCACGTGGGCAGTCTTCAGGAAGGTAATCAGAGCCTTGGCATGGGCCTCTGAGCACAGCAATAGTGACAACATAAAAATCTTGGATGGGGTTTGCCCAGTTGCTCAACTACATTGTAATCACTCCTCTTAATAATCTTCAGAATCTCTTCCATCTCCTGTTTGGAAGCTTCAACAGTAATTATCTTCGGTGCCTCCGTCTGGGCAGGCACATCAGTAGTGATCCCTTTGCCCCGAGTGTCGGATGACTCGGCGACAGGGGTAAGAATAGGAACTTGATCAGGAATGGTAGTAGGTACACTTGCAGGTGTAATGACAACAGGTCTTCGGGTTGTTGGTGGAGCAATATCAGGTGGGAAAAGTCTTCCGCTGCGGGTGACTTTAGCAGGTCCAGTAATGTTGCTGACGCCAGTATCAGCATCCAACTCTTTCTTAACTCCATGAAAATAAACATCATCCCCATAGTTCCAAGGGACATCTTTGTTAGAGGTGTAGGGGATAGGCCCCGGAACAGTGATAATTACAGGTGCGATTTTCGGAACAGATGTAATTCTAACAGGCTTCCTCGAGGGAGCCTTGGAAGAATTGTCGAAAATGGTAATGATGGCGACTTCTTCAGTAGGAATGGAAGGAACAACAGTCTTCTCAAACAGGATCTCCTTACTATCCATCAGGTTTTGGATACCTGACTTCAGGAATGGGCAACCGGTAGGTAAAACAGAACACATATGGTAACCTTCGTCACAGCCCGAAAATAAACCGGCTAGCAACAGGTTCTTCTTGACAGTCATCAGAGGGGTAACAATGTCATCCACAGAAACTACAAACAAGTCTTCCTCTACAGCATTCACTCCATGTTTGGGCATGGGAGCAGTCACAACATTAGGCCTCTCGGGCGCCTCAAACTCAATCTCCTTTGCATCAATTAAGTCTTGTATCTTGTTCTTCAAAGCCCAACAATCATCTGTATTATGCCCCGGGCTATCAGAGTGAAAAGCGCACCGGGTGTTAGGGTTATACCTTGGTGACGTTGTATTTGAATTCTTTGGGGCTTCCCTTAGAGTCACCAGATTAGTCTTCAACAACTGTGGCAGAATCTGAGATAAGGTCATGCTGAGACGAGTGAATTGCCTCTTAGGTCTCTCATCCTTTTGTTGATTGTTGTACTGAGGAGCACCAGCAGGTTTTGAAATAACGACCGCATTGACAGCTTGGCGGTGTTCAGGTCTATTTTGTCTTCTTGCACTGTAGACAACACTGGACTCTTTCTTAAACGGCTTCTTCTCGATGCTTGATGAGGCACCCTTCTGTATCTTCCCAGCCTTAATACCAGCCTCAATCCTCTCACCAGTTAAAATAAGATCTGTAAACCCAGCTGAAGAGCTTCCAATCAGATGGTTAAAGAATGGACCAGACAGGGTCCCCAGAAACATGTCAACAAGCTCACGATCATCCAAAGGTGGTTGCACACTTCCGGCAAGGTCTCTCCACTTCTGAGCATAATCTTTGAATCCTTCACCCGTTCCCATTGACATACCCTGGAGTTGGGTACGCGTAGGAGCGAGGTCGGAGTTGTACTGATACTGCCTGTAGAATGCAATAGCCAAATCTTCCCAACTGCGGATACTGGCTCCGTCCAACTGATAGAACCACTCAAGCTGAGTCCCTGAGAGACTGTCTTGAAAGAAATGGATCCATAAGTTCTTATCAGCAGTGTAAGGCTGGATCTTCCTCACATATGACTGGAGGTGCAACTTCGGGCAAGAAACTTCGTTATACTTAGCAAAGGCTGGTGCCTTGAATTTGTGGGGAAGCACTACCCCAGATGATAGACCTAGATCAGCAAAGTCCAGACCGGGAACCTTATGAATTTCCATAGCGCTCAAACGGTCTTCCAGTTGTTTGTACTTATCCTCAGCAGGAGGATACTGTTCTTCATCGTAGTCCGTCTCGTTGTCGGAGACCACAGGGCTAGGAGCCCTCCTTTCTTGTGGACTATCTTTCCCTCCAGATGAGGTGGTCAGATCAACTTCATCCCGTAGCCTGTTTCAAAACCTAGGACCAGTGTTGAACATGACTGTCCTCTTCTTCTTCTTATTTTTCTCTTTCAGAATCAAGGTCTTCAGGTCCTGCTGACCCTTAGCTAGGCTCATGAAAAACTCTTGAAATTGGGCATTCTGGGCCTGGAGGGCCTTGATAGCTTGCTCAGTTGAAGGTTCAGTAGACATGATGATCGCTGAAATAAACAGCGAAGAAGATAAGAGACCTGTAAAGGGTACCTGTGATCGGTGGAAATAAAACTGAACGTTTTGAAATGCTGGTTCGCGAAATGTCGCGATAAGCAAGAGTCGCCACCGTCTTTTATTTTCTCCAACATGGAAAGGACAAAAGCACAGCAAAATTCCTTATGAGATTATTTCTCGGTTCGGGAGGTAGATTTATAGAAAGGGAAGGTGTTAGCACCCTTTCTATCCATGGTTATCCATGGGCTCTTAGGTACTTGCTCTTATGTTTTCAAAAAGTTTGCTTTTCAAAATGTGAGTGGGTTTGAAAAAGTTTCATTGAAAGATTTCTGAGTGACTCTTGTATCTGTCCTCAAGAGTGTTTGAAAAATTTGTTTTGAAAGCTTTTGAAAGTGTCAGTGTGAAAAGATTTTTTGTTTGTTTTTGAAGAGAGCAAGTACCCATGAGTCATCTACCTACCCTAAGGAATTAGGCTGTGTAAAAGTCCTTAAGGTAGTGCCATCCCACCATTGAGAGGTAGGTAGCACCACCGTTGGAGGTGTTCGGGTCAATTCGATTGAGGGACAGTGTGGTCACCGAAGCAACAGTTAGGATACCTTAGAAGTAACCCTAATGTCCTAGATCCTTTTTAATCCGAGGCAACCGTTTCGAGGCGACTGGATCTTAGACATAAGGGCGACCGCTAAAACGTCCTATACTTGACGACCACGTTTCGAGGCAACGAGTGAAGCGTACCCTAGAAGTGACATGTGCATTGTGTGTTGTTTTCAGTTTATATTTATCTTGGATTAGGCAACCGTGAGCTACGAGTTGTTTTTAATTACCATACATTCTTTCATGTAATTTAGAATTTAGGAGTGCGGAAAGTAAAATACGGAAAGGTAAAAGCTACGTTATTACAAGGCGCGGGTCTATACATCGCCAAAATACGAAGACCCGTTTTTGATAAAGATGCGGAAAGTAAAAAAGCAATAAACCTAATTACTATTACATCCTTGAACAGTTACATAATAATCAAATAAGAAAATAATGCGCAAAAATAGAAATTAAACTGGACGTCCGAGGGTGTTGACCCTTTTGAGAAATTAAGAGTTTTTGTCCTTTGCTTGAAGTTAAATTAAAACCTAATTATTTAATTAATTATTTACAAGAAAGATGTTTTTTATGTTTTTTGTATTTAATGGAAATAAATAAAATTAAAATCAAAAGAAAACCCTAGTTCTAAGTTTATTTTAATTATTAATGAAAATATTAAAGTTAACCTACTTTAAGCTAATTAATTAATTTACATGTTATTTACAAAAATAATAATAATAATCAATAATGATAAAAATAATTAAAAGTCAAAACCTAATTCTATACAATTTTATTTTTTAGAAAAAAGGATTAAGATTTAAAACCTAAATTAAACTAAGGTAATTGTTAGTTATTTATTTACAAAAATATGTTAATGGCAAATTTAATAAATAATTAAAAAAACATTTTTTGAGTTTCTGATTTTAATTAGGAAAAATTATTTGTGGTGAATTAATTATAATTAAAACAATTAAAAGTATTAAAAAGAAAAGAAAAGAAAATTTAAATATGCAAACCAAAGGGGTGTGATGGCCCAAAGTGGAGGTTTTTGTGAAGCAATTCAGGCCCATTAAGACAAAGCCTGGTTGACTTTCCTGATTGTGTGCGTGCTGTTTGACTGGAGTGCATCATGGACTTCATTCTGTGGCCACTGGATTGGATCTCATGGCCACTTGGCAGGCTTAGGCGTGAGGGTGCAAGATGGAATTCTGGGCGTGTACTGCATGTGAATACTTTGTGAAAAAATAGAAAGAATTATATGGGGGACCTGGGAATCGAACCCAGGTCTCAGAGCTTACCAGCCACGTCTCCCACCATCTGAGCCATGAAGCGCATTTGTAAATATAATGATAAACAAATATTATATATGAAAAGTAACAATTATGCCTGGACACAAAAAAGCGCGCGCTGAGTTTGAATGCTCCACTAGCGTTTGGACAGCTCACCCTTCTTCTTCGTTTTTCCTGCAAACATGAACAAGATAGCGGGGGGTTTTAAACCCCCACAAAGCAAAAGTCCCAAGAATAACGATTAGGGCTCTGGATCATATAAAAAGAGCGCGAGGGTCTCAATGATTTCGTCTTGTTGCAACGAATTTGTCTATATTGGTCTTGAGGTCCAATTTTACAGTACAAGGAAAACCCCAATATGGAAGCTCTGAAACCCTAAAACGTGTTAATGGCAAATCATGATTCAGAGCGTTATAATGCAATTAGACTATTCCATTAGCTTCATAATGTTCCTAACAACACAAACCAATCAAGAAAAATGGTTAAAAATGCATGAATGATGATATGTAATTCTGGAAAATAATGCAAACCGTGTCACTTGTATTCTCTGATTCTTTGCGTGTTAAGCTTCGTTCTTGATTGCAATGGCTTCCTGGCAATGTCAGCAATGTATTGGAAACAATTTTAGTCTTTGAATCCACCTGCAAATAGGAAATCAGTTTCACACTTTTTCTCAATTTTTTGCAAATTGGTTATGGAGTTTTATGGCAGCCTTTTCGTGTCCTTGAGTAGGGTTTTCTTCAGCACATATATGTGAATGGAATTAGGTTAAAACTTTGGCCCAAAAGTCCATGAAATTAAGTTTGCAATCTTTGATTTTCAATCATGTAATTTGTAATCTTTTTCAATGAAAACCTTGCCAATTATGGATGATTTTCCTTCTTTGATTGAGAAACGAGTTTGCCAGCTTGCCCTGATTTGATTTGCTTCACAAAAGATCCAAAAAACATATCTTTTTGATTTTCCTATAATTAAAACCAATTAAATGAATTAATATTAATATAAATTCAATTAATTAATTAAAAATTAGAAAATAAATCAAATTAAGTTCAATGGGTCGTGCATAGGCCTTGGGTAATGATTCAAGAAAGAATTTGAGGCCCATTAGCAAAATTGAAGTTTTTTAGGCAAAGTTGACTTTTGAAAGTTCCCAAAAATTTCCCAACTTCTCCAATGCATATCTTGCTCAATTTTGAAGCTATGAACATGTTCTTGGACATTTTGGAAAGGTCTTGAAGTCCTCTAACCAATGTCTTTGGTCCCATGTCATTTTGATTTACCAATCTCAAGTTATGGTCTTTGACTTAAAGTGCCTTTTTGTTGACTTTTGAAAATGACCTATAATGTTGAAATTGATAACTTTTTGTGAGAGCATTTCTTTGACTTGGAGTGTGAAGATGAGTTGTAGGAAATGTCATCCCCTTCAAAATGAGCTTTGGATGGGATTTTTCTGATAAACCATGAAAAAGTTATGCCTTGGTCAATTTGCAGTTGACTTTTCAGCTGTCCAAAAATAGAAACTTTTGCATCTTGAGACTTTTTGAGCCATGCTTGTGGAATCATGATCAAGAATTGATCAAATGATGATTGTGGCTTCAAAATAAGATGTTGACCAAAAATTTTGACTTTTGACTGTCAAATGACCAATTTACCCCTGCAGTTGACTGTGGAGCAATTAGGGCTTTTGACTGTGCAATTTGATGCTGTGAGTCTTGAACCTTGACATATGGATGCTTGACAATGTATATAGGCATATGGGACTTGATTGGACCCTTGAAAACCTCAATTTATTTGCAAGAACCAAAACCCTAATTTTGACTGTGTTAGGAGACAATTGGACTGTGCAACCCTTGAAAGATTTTGAACCATTTGGAGATTGATCTTGCCAAATCTTGAAGAATATGGGAGGGCAAATTTTGGGGTACAACAGTTTCCCCTGTTCAATCTTCTTAGACCAGAGGATATAGATTGGCTGGCATGCCTTTCGTGTTCCGAAGGTGGAAAATGATTGAACACTAAAGTGCCCAGAAATTTGCACTCACATAATAGAATGTTAGCAGTGTGATGTAAGGAATGGGCTTATAGATGCCATTTGGAGAGATAATGGGTAGGAAGATGTGCTTATAAATGCCATATGGAGATATGACAGAACCTTGTCGGGAATGGGCTTATAGATGCCATTTGGAACTGTAATGATAGTTGTGGAGATGGGCTTATAGATGCCATCGGGAGGTTGTCGATCGCGTAAGAGATTCCTTAGCGAGAACTTGCGTACCTGAGAAAGAAAGATAATTACCTGGCCTATTACAGGGGTTGACCTTCAAACTCTTCATGCAGACATGCCCTGGCTGGATGCAGGCGTCGAATCTATAATTAGTTGCTCACAGATGTGCCCTGGCTAGATACAGGTATCGAATCTTCAAACTATTCAGACGTGCCCTGGATGGATACAGGAATCGAATCTGGAAATAGTCGTCAATAGATTTGCCCTGGCTGGATATAGGTATCGAATCTTCAAACTCTTCAGACGTTCCCTAGCTGGATACAGGAATCGAATCTGGAAGTAGTCGTCAACAGATTTGCCCTGGCTGGTTACAGATATCGAATCTTCAAACTCTTCAGATATGCCCTGGCTGGATACAGGAATCGAATCTAGAAATAGTCGTCAACAGATTTACCCTGGCTGGATACAGGTATCGAATCTTCAAACTCTTCAGACGTGCCCTGGCTGGATACAGGAATCGAATCTGGAAATAGTCGTCAACAGATTTACCCTGGCTGGATACAGGTATCGAATCTTCAAACTCTTCAGACGTGCCCTGGATGGATACAGGAATCGAATCTGAAAATAGTCGTCAACAGATTTACCCTGGCTGGATACAGGTATCGAATCTTCAAACTCTTCAGACGTGCCCTGGCTGGATACAGGAATCGAATCTGGAAATAGTCGTCAACAGATTTACCCTGGCTGGATACAGGTATTGAATCTTCAAACTCTTCAGACGTGCCCTGGCTGGATACAAGAATCGAATCTGGAAATAGTCGTCAACAGATTTACCATGGCTGGTTACAGGTATCGAATCTTCAAACTCTTCAGACGTGCCCTGGCTGGATACATGAATCGAATCTGGAAATAGTCGTCAACAGATTTTCCATGGCTGGTTACAGGTATCGAATCTTCAAACTCTTCAGACGTGCCCTGGCTGGATACAGGAATCGAATCTGGAAATAGTCGTCAACAGATTTGCCCTGGCTGGATACAGGTATCAAATCTTCAAACTCTTCAGATGTGCCCTGGCTGGATATAGGAATCGAATATGGAAATAGTCGTCAACAGATTTGCCCTGGCTGGTTACAGGTATCGAATCTTCAAACTCTTCAGACGTGCCCTGGCTGGATACAGGAATCGAATCTGGAAATAGTCGTCAACAGATTTACCCTGGCTGGATACAGGTATCGAATCTTCAAACTCTTCAGACGTGCCCTGGCTGGATACAGGAATCGAATCTGGAAATAGTCGTCAACAGATTTACCCTGGCTGGATACAGGTATCGAATCTGGAAACTCTTCAGATGTGCCCTGGCTGGATACAGGAATCGAATCTGGAAATAGTCGTCAACAGATTTACCCTGGCTGGATACAGGTATCGAATCTTCAAACTCTTCAGACGTGCCCTGGCTGGATACAGGAATCGAATCTGGAAATAGTCGTCAACAGATTTACCCTGGCTGGATACAGGTATCGAATCTGGAAACTCTTCAGACGTGCCCTGGCTGGATACAAGAATCGAATCTAGAAATAGTCGTCAACAGATTTACCCTGGCTGGATACAAGTATCGAATCTGGAAACTCTTCAGACGTGCCCTGGCTGGATACAGGAATCGAATCTGGAATTAGTAGCAAGAGATTTGCCCTGGCTGGATACAAGAATCGAATCTTCAAACTCTTCAGACGTGCCCTGGCCGGATACAGGAATCAAATCTGGAAATGCGACAGTTGATAGTAATCATCTTTGTATTGACCTTTTTCCTGAAAAGGCAAAACATTAGTTGTATGCAATGTCATGATGTATGAAATGTATGATGTCATGATGTTCTCAAGAATAAATGAGATTGTATGTTCATGATGCGTATGCGCATGCTATAATGTATGAAGATGTGATGTTTATGAATGTATTTTTCGTCTAGGAAAATAAATCCTTGACAAATGCCGGGAGTTTGTTGAATCCTGGGCTGATGTTTGAAGAGGAGAGTTCTTCATTTCCGCTGGGGATGATGGTTGCAAGGACAAACCGGTAGGAGAAGATGACTCCGTTGGGGAATAAAATTGTTGGAGAGGTTACTCTGCGGGGAATACTCTGTGGGAAGAGATACTTCGCTGAGGTTTTGATGATAACTCTGCTGGGGATACCGTTGATGTGTTATGATGGAAGATTTTGAGGAACTCCGTTGGGGGATAGGGAGGACTTCGCCGAGGACGATCTTTCCGTGGTAATTAGCTGAGGATAACCCAGTTATAAGCTCTGATGGAGAATAACCTTTGAATAAATCTGGGGAGATGCATTCGTGAAGGTATCTTGGTCATGTTCTTCAACTGAACTTACCTTGGTACCTCGGTGGACAGAGCAACCAGATTGCTTAGACAATTCTGATTGCCCCAGTTTCTGTGGGAAAAGGTACCTGTGAGGTGCTTGATGACTGCCGACTTGACAAATCTTCTTCTGGTAAGCAAGTGACGAGGTGACGGGACATAGTCATACGCTTTTGATCCCTAACTTTTTCCTGGACCGCCCTTTCGGGTTTTCAATCCACCGGGATACCCATTTTTGCCCAAGCCGCCTTTTCAGGTTTTCGACTTGCCGGGTGTACAGATTTTTTTCATTTCATCCCTTATTTTTGCCCGAACCCTTTTGGTTCGCCGGGAAGCCCTTATTTTCGCCTAGGTGTGTCAACCTAGCGGGTCTTTAATTGCGCGTAGTATCTTTTCGACTATGTCCACGCTCTCAGAGTGCAAGGATTTGTCAGACTACCAGAAGACCTTTGTTTGATTGTCCAATGCCCCAAGTGATCCAGATGGAGATTTGCCCCAAGTTGGTTGGCCTTTTGAGAGATTCTCCGAATCTTGACTGGACTGCCCAGATGATGGACGGAGATCATGTCTGCCCCTCGGTTGGAAGTGTTTTTGTTCATTAGATATTCTTCGTGCGAATTTCTTTGTTGTTCGAACAAAAAGTCATATGCAAACAAAGTTATGTTAAAAATGCAAAGCTTATGTCTGTCTTGAAGTTTTTGGAAATGCATTTTTTCAGTAAAACCAGTGAATTTTGTAAAATGTGATGTCAACTCGTTATTTTACCGGAAGCCTTAAGGAGTCAGGATACCTTTCGTAACAGTATGCTTTCGAACTAACCCGTGCTTCAGCTAGGACTTTTAAGGGTTGTAACGTGGCCTGGTTCACGGTTTAAGAAACAAAGGATAAAGGCTCAAATTTTATTTGTACCCACCCGCTCTTCGTGATGTTCTTCAATCCTAACCTCAGTTGATCATGCGTTAGACCTTGTTTGAGTCTTTGCTCTGATATTCCAGTGATGGTTCGAATATTGACAGTTTATTTTGAATAGGAAGTCATTCCTTTTTGGTTGAGGGTTTGTAGGACCTCTTTCTTTTTTGATTTTGTTATCCCTGTTTTTGGCCTGGACTGTTTCTTTGTGGTTACAGTCAGCGGGATGCCCCAATTTTTGTAAGTCTCCTTCATAGGTTTTGACTTGTTGGGCTTTTATTTTGAAAGATAACGACTGCCTGTCCTTATAGGGAACCATCACTGTCTTTTTGTCTTGTAAGGACTTCTTTGGTGCCATTCATTGTGCACCTGGATCAACTGAGAGAACTACCCTGCCCCAGGTTATGATTAAGGGTTTTAATTTTGTGCGAAAAGAAAAAACTCCTACTTCTTTGGCTCGAAGGGGTTGACGAGGGATTATCTTCCTTATAACTCCAGTGTCTAGGAATTGAAACAATGCCTGTACCTCATCAGCGGGGTTTATCCAGAAGCATACTGTAAAGATCGTGGTATCGTTTTCGTCATCCTCCCTCAAGAGGCTCAGAATTATTAATTGAGAGTTGAACATCACAAAAAAATTAAAGTAGTTTGAATATAGCGAAAGCGAATATATTAATTCAAAACAGACATATGCGATGCAGTGATAAGGTAATAAGATTTGTGATGACAATAATTGTTTGAACAATCAAAAGGAAATTACAACTCGAAAATTCTAATGGACAAAAAGTCTTCTCATCTCAGGACTTGTTACTTCAAATGGTGAATCCTGTAGGGATGGTAGAAGAACTCCGCCTGACCCTCTTGGGTGAAATCCACTGCTCCTTCATTAATCAGGTCCTGGACCTTGTTCTTCAGAGCCCAGCAGTCGGCAGTATCATGTCCAGGACTATCAGAGTGGTATGCACATCTTTTGTTGGGATGATAGTTAGGAGCAGAGATGTTGGGATTCCGGGGAGGAGCCCTTAGTGTAATCAGATTCAAACTCAATAGGTGTTGTAAAGCTTGAAACGGCAACACGTTGAGCTGGGTGAATTGCCTCCTGGGCTTGTTTGGCTTGCTCTGATCAACCTGTTGCTCTGGGTGAGGTTGTGGTTGGACCTGTGAAGTGGTAGCAATTTGGAGAGGTCTATTCTTCACCATACCAGACTCTTGTCCTCTTGGAAGCTGATCAATGACCTGGTCCCTGACTTGGACTGGTTGCTTCATGTTGTATCTGTCTTGGTGGAGCTGGTTTACCATGGTTCTCAACTCTTCTTACTCCCGAGCCAAACCTTGGATAAGAGCCATTTGCCCCAGCATCTGGGTTCTCATAGTATCTACCTCAGCTTGCAAGCATTTTAGCCGTTCATCTTTATCGTCCTCTGGACTGTTCCTGACCAAAGTCCCCATGAGGAGTGTTCTCAGCTCTTCCTGCCCCTTGGATAGATTTAGGAGGATCTCCCTGAACCGAATCTCTTGAGCATGAAGATCCTGGTTGTCATGTTGGGAAGCCATTGCTGAAATAAACAGCGGAAATGGTAAGTGACCTGTAACAAGGGTACCTGTTATGCAATGATGTGTATGTATGCATGCAATGTTTTCAAGGATCTCGCGGGGTAAACAAGAAAATTGTTAGAGTTTGCATTTTGTAGCTTGATGGAAGGCACTGCATATTATTGAGAGTCCTTCTTCAAGAGTCAAGGCTCACCATATCGAGTGGGTCATAGCCCCTGACACCCTTGGCTAGAGGAAAATAAATCCCCTTTGCCCCTTGCTGGACATTCCGGTTCATCATGACCTGCATCACAAGCCCTTGAGATCCTTGAAATGGGTTAGTCCTTATGCAGGATGTATACAATAGTATGATGTTATGCTATGCATGGGGTGATGTAAGTAGGCCCTATAATGAGTCCCAATTAAGGACTGTTAAACAAAACCTGCAAGGATCTCAAGTGTCAGATAACAAGTATGCAAGTAGTCAAGCACGAAGGCACACAAGTCACACAAGGCAGCCCTTAGAGTTTAGGCCAGCATGAAGTTTAGGTACTACCCTCTTTCAGTTTCGTTGGTTAAGACCTATCCTAGAAAATAGTAACCGGGTTCTAGAGGATCTCAATATCACTGACTACCCTCAATCGGTCATAACTCCAGCATCGCAATCTTTTCTTGCGGCCAGAACCATCGTGAGAGTTTAGCCTCAATGAGTGTAGCATACTGCTACTGTTCTATGGCCAAGTTGGGTCAATTTAGGGTTCTAAGGTCGGTTGGTGCTTAATGACTCCTCAGAAGAGCCATATTCTCCTCGTTGCAACACAAGGGATATCGGTACAGACCAAGGTGTCACACCAATGTAGCCACTGCTTCACCCGTGTCAGTCTACGCCGGACAGGTCCCTCAAAGCTTATGCTACCTAAACGGTATTCCCCAGATCCGGGTTAGGATCTATGAAACTCCGATGCAAGCCCACAGATGTAAAAGCAATCAAGACATACAATTGAAAACATAAGAGTGGTCTAATCCTAAGGTACCCCTCACTTATTAAAGATCCCTAGCAGAGTCGCCAGTTCTGGTGATCGGTGGAAATAGAACTGACCGTTTTGAAATACTGGTTCGCGAAATGTCGCGGTAAGCAAGAGTCGCCACTGTCTTTTATTTTCTCCAACATGGAAAGGACAAAATCACAGCAAAATTCCTTATGAGATTGTTTCTCGGTTTGGGAGGTAGATTTATAGAAAGGGAAGGTGTTAGCACCCTTTCTATCCATGGTTATCCATGGGCTCTTAGGTACTTGCTCTTATGTTTTCAAAATGTTTGCTTTTCAAAATATGAGTGGGTTTGAAAAAGTTTCATTGAAAGATTTCTGAGTGACTCTTGTATCTGTCCTCAAGAATGTTTGAAAAATTTGTTTTGAAAGCTTTTTAAAGTGTCAGTGTGAAAAGATTTTTTGTTTGTTTTTTAAGAGAGCAAGTACCCATGAGTCATCTACCTACCCTAAGGAATTAGGTTGTGTAAAAGTCCTTAAGGTAGTGCCATCCCACCATTGAGAGGTAGGTAGCACCATCGTTGGAGGTGTTCGGGTCAATTCGATTGAGGGACAGTATGGTCACCGAAGCAACAGTTAGGATACCTTAGAAGTAACCCTAATGTCCTAGATCCTTTTTAATCCGAGGCAACCGTTTCGAGGCGACTGGATCTTAGATATAAGGGCGACCGCTAAAACGTCCCATACTTGACGACCACGTTTCGAGGCAACGAGTGAAGCGTACCCTAGAAGTGACATGTGCATTGTGTGTTGTTTTCAGTTTATATTTATCTTGGATTAGGCAACCGTGAGCTACGAGTTGTTTTTAATTACCATACATTCTTTCATGCAATTTAGAATTTAGGAGTGCGGAAAGTAAAATACGGAAAGGTAAAAGCTACGCTATTACAAGGCGCGGGTCTATACATCGCCAAAATACGAAGACCCGTTTTTGATAAAGATGCGGAAAGTAAAAAAGCAATAAACCTAATTACTATTACATCCTTGAACAGTTACATAATAATCAAATAAGAAAATAATGCGCAAAAATAGAAATTAAACTGGACGTCCGAGGGTGCTGACCCTTTTGAGAAATTAAGAGTTTTTGTCCTTTGCTTGAAGTTAAATTAAAACCTAATTATTTAATTAATTATTTACAAGAAAGATGTTTTTTGTATTTAATGGAAATAAAGAAAATTAAAATCAAAAGAAAACCCTAGTTCTAAGTTTATTTTAATTATTAATGAAAATATTAAAGTTAACCTAATTTAAGCTAATTAATTAATTTACATGTTATTTACAATAATAATAATAATAATCAATAATGATAAAAATAATTAAAAGTCAAAACCTAATTCTATACAATTTTATTTTTTAGAAAAAAGGATTAAGATTTAAAACCTAAATTAAACTAAGGTAATTGTTAGTTATTTATTTACAAAAATATGTTAATGGCAAATTTAATAAATAATTAAAAAAACATTTTTTGAGTTTCTGATTTTTATTAGGAAAAATTATTTGTGGTGAATTAATTATAATTAAAACAATCAAAAGTATTAAAAAGAAAATAAAATAAAATTTAAATATGCAAACCAAAGGGGTGTGATGGCCCAAAGTGGAGGTTTTTGTGAAGCAATTCAGGCCCATTAAGACAAAGCCTGGTTGACTTTCCTGATTGTGTGCGTGCTGTTTGACTGGAGTGCATCATGGACTTCATTCTGTGGCCACTGGATTGGATCTCATGGCCACTTGGCAGGCTTAGGCGTGAGGGTGCAAGATGGAATTCTGGGTGTGTACTGCATGTGAATACTTTGTGAAAAAATAGAAAGAATTATACGGGGGACCTGGGAATCGAACCCAGGTCCCAGTGCTTACCAGCCACGTCTCCCACCATCTGAGCCATGAAGCGCATTTGTAAATATAATGATAAACAAATATTATATATGAAAAGTAACAATTATGCCTGGACACAAAAAAGCGCGCGCTGAGTTTGAATGCTCCACTAGCGTTTGGACAGCTCACCCTTCTTCTTCGTTTTTCCTGCAAACATGAACAAGATAGCGGGGGTTTTAAACCCCCACAAAGCAAAAGTCCCAAGAATAACGATTAGGGCTCTGGATCATATAAAAAGAGCGCGAGGGTCTCAATGATTTCGTCTTGTTGCAACGAATTTGTCTATATTGGTCTTGAGGTCCAATTTTACAGTACAAGGAAAACCCCAATATGGAAGCTCTGAAACCCTAAAACGTGTTAATGGCAAATCATGATTCAGAGCGTTATAATGCAATTAGATTATTCCATTAGCTTCAGAATGTTCCTAACAACACAAACCAATCAAGAAAAATGGTTAAAAATGCATGAATGATGATATGTAATTCTGGAAAATAATGCAAACCGTGTCACTTGTATTATCTGATTCTTTGCGTGTTAAGCTTCGTTCTTGATTGCAATGGCTTCCTGGCAATGTCAGCAATGTATTGGAAACAATTTTAGGCTTTGAATCCACCTGCAAATAGGAAATCAGTTTCACACTTTTTCTCAATATTTTGCAAATTGGTTATGGAGTTTTATGGCAGCCTTTTCGTGTCCTTGAGTAGGGTTTTCTTCAGCACATATATGTGAATGGAATTAGGTTAAAACTTTGGCCCAAAAGTCCATGAAATTAAGTTTGCAATCTTTGATTTTCAATCATGTAATTTGCAATCTTTTTCAATGAAAACCTTTCCAATTATGGATGATTTTCCTTCTTTGATTGAGAAACGAGTTTGCCAGCTTGCCCTGATTTGATTTGCTTCACAAAAGATCCAAAAAACATATCTTTTTGATTTTCCTATAATTAAAACCAATTAAATGAATTAATATTAATATAAATTCAATTAATTAATTAAAAATTATAAAATAAATCAAATTAAGTTCAATGGGTCGTGCATAGGCCTTGGGTAATGATTCAAGAAAGAATTTGAGGCCCATTAGCAAAATTGAAGTTTTTTAGGCAAAGTTGACTTTTGAAAGTTCCCAAAAATTTCCCAACTTCTCCAATCCATATCTTGCTCAATTTTGAAGCTATGAACATGTTCTTGGACATTTTGGAAAGGTCTTGAAGTCCTCTAACCAATGTCTTTGGTCCCATGTCATTTTGATTTACCAATCTCAAGTTATGGTCTTTGACTTAAAGTGCCTTTTTGTTGACTTTTGAAAATAACCTATAATGTTGAAATTGATAACTTTTTGTGAGAGCATTTCTTTGACTTGGAGTGTGAAGATGAGTTGTAGGAAATGTCATCCCCTTCAAAATGAGCTTTGGATGGGATTTTACTGATAAACCATGAAAAAGTTATGCCTTGGTCAATTTGCAGTTGACTTTTCAGCTGTCCAAAAATAGAAACTTTTGCATCTTGAGACTTTTTGAGCCATGCTTGTGGAATCATGATCAAGAATTGATCAAATGATGATTGTGGCTTCAAAATAAGATGTTGACCAAAAAATTTGACTTTTGACTGTCAAATGACCAATTTACCCCTGCAGTTGACTGTGGAGCAATTAGGGCTTTTGACTGTGCAATTTGATGCTGTGAGTCTTGAACCTTGACATATGGATGCTTGACAATGTATATAGGCATATGGGACTTGATTGGACCCTTGAAAACCTCAATTTCTTTGCAAGAACCAAAACCCTAATTTTGACTGTGTTAGGAGACAATTGGACTGTGCAACCCTTGAAAGATTTTGAACCATTTGGAGATTGATCTTGCCAAATCTTGAAGAATATGGGAGGGCAAATTTTGGGGTACAACAGTACCTGTTTATGCAATGCATGGGATGAAATGCGCATGATTATGATTTCAAAGACAATCGGGATTAAAATTTGTAAACAAGAAGGGAAACACACTTTATTAGATTTAAACTTCAAAATTTAAATTGTTCAACAAATTGCCCTTAAGGCGTTTACATGAAAAGAAATACTGAAAAGTAAAAATAAAACTGGAAAGGAAATCATCAAAGGTCCATCAATGCTTCCATGGTCTCTTCTTCTCAGTGCGGACATAGTCGTTCAGAATCCGCTCATTCTCTAACTGCCTAGTCAGCTTCTGGATCTTCTGCTCTTGCTCGTTGAACTTCTCTCGGTAAGAATCCCGTTCATCCCTCAACTGCATCCAAGATCTCTTCAGTGCCCCAATGTTAGTGGGCATATAAGGATGGAGAATAGTTGGAAGAACCCCCTCTTCATTAGCAACTTCAAGAGTGACAGGCCGGACAACTTCATATGGCATACCTAGCTTCTGGGCACGGATGCGGACCCATCTGAGATATGGCTCCATTGGCAGAGAAGTCTTTGGACCCAACTCATGTGGATCAGATTGGTGAACTCTGTCCCAAGCCCTTATGAATCTACGACGTTGCTCGTCGCTACCCCCTTGAAAATCAAAGATGATATGAGGCATTAACAACTCGTGAGGTCCTTCTCTTCTGGCTCTTCCAAACTGACGGAGAGCTAAGTATGGGTTATAAGAAATTCCTCCATGGGTCCCTATCAATGGAACATTAGGATACTCTCCACATCGATCAATAACAGTCACCTCATCCATACCTTTGAGGGTCCAGATAATTTCAGTGTGAGAAAGAGACATCACCCTATAAGCCCAACCCATTCCTTTTTTGTTCTTCAACACTGACTTGGGGAGGTGAGAAATAAACCACCTCGACAATAAAGGAGCACAACACATCAAGGTTCCCCGCTTTCGGGCAGTACGAGCATAGAGCTGATGAAGAATGTCACCCAAGAGAGTGGGCACAGGGTTCTGAGAGATGAAGATCTTTATGGCATTCACATCAACA
Source organism: Vicia faba (assembly GCA_948472305.1). Classification (NCBI taxonomy): domain Eukaryota; kingdom Viridiplantae; phylum Streptophyta; class Magnoliopsida; order Fabales; family Fabaceae; genus Vicia; species Vicia faba. The sequence goes on along the minus strand of OX451741.1, from coordinate 941,138,712 downwards.
AAAGTGTCAGGATTCAGGAACAGTACCAACCCGTATATCAAAAGAGCCAGAATATCCTCGAACGCCTTAAAGTCTAGGCTGTCCCAGAAGTAGTTAGCCTTGCCAACCAAGAACTTAGTCAGAAATCCTTTAGCTCCACTTCTAATCTCCCAATTAGCCATTACCTCTTCTTTGGTCAAATGAAGGGATGCAACAATTTCTTCAGGCCTAAGAGTCTTCTCCCAACCAGTAAACGGGGTCTGTTCTAGAACAGAGATACCGAGCAGCTCAGAGAACTCTTCTAGGGTAGGAACCAACTGATAGTCTTGAAAAGTAAAACAATGGTACAACGGATCATAGAACTGGACCAAGACACTCATAATTTGCTCGTCCAATTTGGAGGTGACCAAACTGAGAAGAGAGCCATGCCTCCTGATGAAGGAAGTAGTGTCTGGCATCCTGACAACCAACTCTTTAAGTAAGGTAGGGACTTGGACAAAGTTGATCCGGATGGTATTCTTACGCATGGGCATCATGATGACCTACAAAACAGAGCAAAGATGAAACCCTCTTGTCTTTGAAATAGGTTAGTCCTTATGCAAGATGTATGCAATGTTATGATGTCATGATGTCATGATAGAGGCACACCACAAGTATCCACAGAAAGCAAACATGGTAAAGGCACACAAGTCACACTGAGAGCCCTTAGATTTCAGGCTGGCATGGAGCTTAGTTACTACCCTCTTTCAGTTCAGTTGGTTTAAACTTGTCCTAAAAATAGTAACCGAGTTCTAGAGGATCTCAATATCACTGAATACCCTCAATCGGTCATAATTCCAGTTTAGCAACCTTTTCTTGTGGCCGAAATCATCGCGAGAGTTTAGTCTCAAAGAGTGTAACATACTGCTACTGTTCTATGGCCAAGTTGGTCAATTTAAGGTTCTAAGGTCAGTTGGTGCTTAATGACCCCTTAGAAGACCCATATTCTCCTTGTTCCAACACAAGGGATATCGGTACAGACTAAAGTGCCACGCCAACGTAGCTACTACTTCATCCGTATCGATCTACGTCGTACAGATCCCTCACAGTTTATTGTTACTTACCTAAAGGGTATCCTCAGATTCGGGTTAGGATCTATAGAACTCCGATACAAGCCCACAAAATTAAAGCATACAAAGCATACAATTGAAAACATAATGATCTAATCCTAAAGTACACCCCACTTATAAGAGTCCCCAGCAGAGTCGCCAGTTCTGCGATACGGTGGGAATGAGAACTGACTGTTTTGGAATGCTGGTTCACGTTTGCGTTTGTTTTCGCAAAATGTCACGGTAAGCAAGATTCGCCATCGTCTTTTATTTTATCCAACAAAGAAAGGAAAAAAGCACAGAAAAATTCATTTTTTCGAGATGTTTCTCGGGTTCGGGAGGTATATTATAGAAAGGGAAGGTGTTAGCACCCTTTATATCCGTGGTTATCCATAGGCTCTTAGGTACTTGCTCATTGTGTTTTCAAAATTTTGCTTTTCTTTGTGTTTGTGGGTTTGAAAGGAGTTTTGTTTGAAAGAGAGTGTAAGTGCGAAAAGTTTTTGTTTTGTTTTTAAAAGGAGAAAATACTTAAGAACCATCTACCTACTCGAAAAAGGAATTAATCTGTACAAATTTCCTTTAGACAATGCTAGCCCACTATTGATGAGTAGGTAACACCATCGTTGGAGTGTTCGGGTCAATTCGATTAAGAGTCGTGTGGTCACTAAAGCAACGTTAGGATACCTTAGCGGTAACCCTAATGTCTTAGATCATTTTATCTGAGGCAACTTATGATCTTTGGACAAGAGGGCGACCTCTAAAACTTCCTATACTCAATGACCACTTTCGAGGCAACCAAGTGAGGTGTACCATAAGAGTGGCATGTGCAAGTGTGTTAGTTCGGTTAATTTTATCTGTACATGTCATGGGTGAGCTATGTTGATTTTAAGTTCATACATTTGATCTTGTCATGCATTCCCTATTATCAAACATCTAACAGTTTATATTGTGCGGAAATTAAATTGCGGGAAATTAAATCTAAGCTATTACAAGGCGTCGGGTATTTACATCGCCAAAAACAAACCCTTTAACTTAAATTGCGGAAAGTAAATAAAAGCGATAAATAATTAAAAGTCCTATTGAAACTATTACATACTGTAAGCAATTACAATATTGGATAAAAATAAGACGCGTGCGAGAAAATTAAATCGGCGTATTTTTTGGGTTTTGACCCTTTTTTTATTTAAAGAAGAGATTTTTTTCTTTTTGAATTTATGGAAATTAAACCTAAGTTAATTAATTAATTAAATAAAAAAAATATATTTTTGGGTTTTTTATATTTAAGGAAATAAAATAAAAATGATTAAAATTATTAAAACCTAATATTCTAATTAATTTTAATTTATTGCAAAAATGTTAAAATTATAACTAATTAAAAAAACTAAGTCAATTAAATTATTTATTTGCAAAAATAATGAAATTAATAAAAATAATATTTTTTATGTTTTATGATTTTATTAGGAAAAATAAATTAGTTAGTAATAATAAAAATAATTAATAAAACAATTAACTAAAAAAGAAATATGAAAGAGAAAAGAAATAAACCCAGGGGGTTTGGGCCTGATTTGAGTGTGAAGATAGCAATTCTGAAGCCCAATCCAAACCAGCCTTGTTGACTTTCCAGGATCTCACGCGCATGCATTGACTAGGGAGTATGATGAGCTTGCAGTTTTGACCAATGGATCTGATCTGAAGCCACTTGGCAAGTATCTGGACAATGGCGTATGGTGAGCCCTGCTTTGAGCGCTGCATGGAATTTCCTGGAACAAAATAATACAAATGTTTTAGGGGACCTGGGATTCGAACCCAGGTCCCATTGCTCAAATGCCAACACACTCACCAACCCAACCAAACTGCTTATTTGTTAGAATAATAACCACAGAATAATATATATGAAAACAAATACTATGCCTGAAAAATAAAAAAAACAAGCGCGAAATTATGAATGGCCCTATAAGGAAGAGGCACGTGGTCGTCTTCTTCCTTGAACAGCCTGGTTATTTACCTGCGGATTTCATCCACAGCTAAATCCGTGGCTCACTTCTAAAACAAATTCCTGGCCATAAAAATGCAAACTAAAACCACCAATATGTTCGTCTCTTCCTCCTGGTTTCATCCATGTCCAGTATTGGCCTTGATTTTCCCTGCAACTAAAAACCCCAAAAACAAGAAGCACGAACCCTAGATTTGGGCATGGTGTTATAGGATATGAAAATAAAATCAAATAGTGCAGAAAGCTTCGAAATCAAACAAGGATCAAGAATATGTCCATGGTTTATCAAAAAGATGCAAGGATGAGTGGTTTCAATTTCATGTTCAGAGCCATATTCAAGAACACTTACAGCGCTTTTCAGATGGCTTCAGGCCTTGGTTTTGGTTGCTATAGCTCCACTGGATGCCAGGCAAGAGATTAGTGTCAAGTTTTTGCTTTGAAAACGCCTCCAAACAAGAATTCGATCTCCCACTTTTTCACACTTTTTTTCAGTTTTTTGTTTTGGCCCTTTCTTGAAGTTTTAGGCCGTGTTCTTGATATCTATGGCTTGTGTATGTAATAAGGACTTCATTAGGTTAAAAACTTGGGCCTTAATTCATGAGCATTGAAGAATCAAGATTTGATTTGATCACCATTGATAAAGTTTCCAAAACTATGCCAAATCCAAGATTTTGTGCACAACAATGCTTGATACGAATTTGATTGAGTGTATCATGATATTTGCAAGCTGTAAGGATAAAAAAAATCTCATTCCATTAATTTTTGGATTTTATTTGAATTAATATTGATTTAAAATGAATTAAATCAATAAAAATCAAATAAAATAGAAAAATAAATGATTGGTCATGAAATTGAAGATGGAACACGTGTGTGGTGTGACAAGACCAAATCAAATGGAAAAAAAGTGGGCCCTTTTGTCAAAAATTGGAGTTTGGAGGATAGTTGACTTTTGGCAATTTTGGAAAAATGCCCAACTTCAACAATGCATAACTTCTTCAATTTAGAACTTTTGGAAGTGTTCTTGGACTTTTTAGAAACCTTGAGATGTCCTATAATCAACCCTTTTTGTCACATCTAATTTTGATATTCCATGCTCAAGTTATAAGCTTTGGCAAAAAAGGTGTTTTTTTTTTACTTTAAAAAATGACCTATAATGTCCAAATTTGTAACTTCTTGTGAGTGAATTTATGGATCTTGGGGTGTGAAGATGGATTGTTGGAAATTGCATCCTCTTCAAAATTAGCTTTGGATGGGTCATTTCTCATAAATTATGAGAAAGTTATGTTTGGTCAAAGTTGAGTTGACTTTTCCTATAAAACCCTAATTTAGCAACTTTTGAATCTTGATGAATCTTGAGCAATCCTTGATGAATCATGATCAAACCTTGATCAAATGATGAATTATCCTTAAAAATGAGAATGTTGACAAAAAATATTGAGGTTTAACTGTATTTAGGTCACAATTGACTTTTGCCCTAGCACAATCGATTTTTGGACCTTTTGAGCAATTGACTGACCAAACTTCCTCTGCAAGGCTTGAAATTTGACATGGATGAACTTAAGAACATATTAGGACATTGGGGAGAACTTGAGGTCATTTGGATGTAAGAACCTTGATGCAACACAAAACCCTAATTTTGACTTGACTGCCTTAGGAGGTGATTTGACTGTCCAACTCTTGAGCCATCTTGAACAACTTGGAGGTGATTCTTGACATGTCTTGAGAAATATGGGAGGGCAAATTTTGGGGTACAACACGCATGATATGATTTCAAATACTTTAGGGATTCAAATTCGTAAACCACAATGAAACACACTTTTATTATATAAACTTGAAATTCAATTGTTTAACAGATGCCTTTAAGGCATTACAAGAAAGAAAAACTGAAAAGTAAATTAAAACTAGAAATAATTAAAAAGACAATCAGTGCTCCCATGGTCGTTTCTTATCGGTGCGGACATAGTCATTGAGGATTCGCTTGTTCTCCAGCTGCCTTGTCAACTTCTGAATCTTCTGCTCTTGCTCGTGATACTTTTCTCTGTAAGTATCCCGCTCTTATCTCAGCTGCATCCACAATCTCTTTAATGCCCCAATGTCAGTAGGCATGTACGGATGGAGGATGGTAGGAGGAACCCCTTCTTCATCAACAACCTCAACAATGATAGGCAAGACGGCTTCGTACGACATTCCCAGCTTTTGGGCACGTATTCGAACCCATCGGAGATATGGCTCCATCGGAAGAGAAGTCTTTGCACCTAGCTCGTGCGGATCAGACCTGTGTACCCTATCCCAAGCTCTTATGAATCTGCGGCGTTGCTCGTCACTATCCCCTTGGAAGTCAAAGACAATGCTCGGTATCAGCAACTCGTGAGGTCCTTCCCTCCTAGCTCGCCCAAAGTGGCGTAAGGCCAAACAAGGGTTATAGGTGATTCCTCCATTGGTTCCTATCAGTGGAACATTGGGGTATTCCCCACAACGATCAATAATAGCCACATCTTCCATGCCCTTAATAGTCCAAATGATATCCATGTGAGAAAGGGACATAATCCTGTAGGCCCATTCCATGCCTTCCTTGTTCTTCAAAACTGATTTGGGGAGGTGAGAAATAAACCACCTCGCCAGCAATGGAGCACAACACATAAGGGTTCCCCGCTTCCGAGCAGTATGGGCATAAAGAGAGTGAAGAATGTCACCCAAGAGAGTGGGCACAGGATTACCGGACAAGAAAATCTTCACTGCATTCACGTCGATGAAAGAATCCGAGTTAGGAAACAACACCAAACCATATATGAGAAGAGCCAGAATGTCTTCAAATGCCTGGAAGTCTAAACTGTCCCAGAACTGATTAGCCTTACCAACCAATAATTTAGTCAAGAAGCCCTTTGTTCCAATACGAGTTTCCCAATTAGACATTACCTCAGCCTTTGTCAGATGGAGGGCTGAAGCAATTTCTTCCGGCCTAAGGATTTTCTCCCAACCTGTGAATAGAGTCTGCTCTAGAATGGAGATGCCAAGCAGATCAGAGAACTCTTTCAAGGTAGGGACCAACTGGTAGTCCGGAAAAGTAAAGCAATGGTACAGTTGATCAAAGAACTGGACTAAGACACTCATCATCTGTTCGTCCAATTTGGAAGTGACCAAACCCAGGAGGTGACCATGTCTTCTGATAAAGGAGAAGTATATGAAATCTTTACAACCAATTCCTTAAGCTGAGTGGGAATCTGGACAAAGTTGATCCGAATGGTGTTTCTTCGCATGGGTTCCATGACCTACAAAACAGAACAAAGATGAATCCCTCCTGTCTTTGAAATAAGTTAGTCCAATGCAAGATGCATGCAATGTCATGATGTCATGATAGAAAACACACCACAAGTATCCATAAATAACAAACATGGTAAGGGCACACAAGTCACACAGATAGCCCTTAGATTTCAGGCTGGAAAGGAGCTTAGGTACTACCCTCTTTCAGTTCATTTGGTTCAAACCTGTCCTAGAAATAGTAATCGGGTTCTAGAGGATCTCAATATCACTGACCACCCTCAATCGGTCATAATTCCAGTTTAGCAACCTTTTCTTGCGGCCGGAATCATCGTGAGAGTTTGGTCTCAATGAGCGTAGCATACTGCTACTGTTCTATGACCGAGTTGGTCAATTATAGGTTCTAAGGTCAGTTGGTGCTTAATGACCCCTTAGAAGACCCATATTCTCCTCGTTGCACCATAAGGGATATCGGTACAAACTAAAGTGCCACACAACCGTAGCTACTTCTTCAACCGTATCGGTCTACGCTGTACAGTTCCCTCATAGTTTATTGCTACTTACCTAAAGGGTATCCCCCAGATCTAGGTTAGGATCTATAGTAACTCCGATTCAAGCCCACAAAAATAAAGCATACAAATCAAGCAATTGAAAACAAAATGATGAACTATTCCTAAGGTACACCCTACTTATAAGCGTCCCCAGCAGAGTCGCCAGTTCTGTGATACGGTGGGAAGAACTGACTGGTTTTTTGGAATGCTGGTTTGCGTTTTGCGTTTATGTTCGCAAAATGTCGCGGTAAGCAAGAGTCTCCATCGACTTTTATTTTATCCAACAAGGAAAGGAAAAAAGCACAGAAAAATTCCTTTTTCGAGATATTTCTCGGGTTCGGGGGGTAGATTATAGAAAGGGGGGGTGTTAGCACCCTTTCTATCCGTGGTTATCCACGGGCTCTTAGGTACTTGCTCAATTGTTTTCAAAATTATTTTCTTTGTGCTTGTGGGTTTGAAAAAGTTTTTGTTTGAAAACTTCGATTTAACTCTTGCTTCTGTCCTCAAGAGTGTAATGAAGTGTTTTTGAAAACTTTGTTCGAAAAGGAGTGTAAGTGTGAAAAGGATTTTGTTTTTTGAAAAAGCAAGTATCTAAGAACCATCTACCTACTCGAAAAAAAGGAATCGTTCTATGCTATTTTACTTTAGACAATGCTAGCCCACTATTAATAAATAGGTAGCACCGTCGTTGGAGTTTAAGGGTCAATTCGAATAGGGACATACGGTCACTAAAGCAATGTTAGGACGCCTTAGCGGTAACCCTAATATCTTAGATCATTTTTTTGAGGAAACAATATCTGAGGCAACCATTTCGAGGCAACTATGATCTTTTAGACAAGACGGCGACCTCTAAAACGACCTATACTCAATGACCGTGTACGAAGGCAACCAAGTGGGGTGTACCCTAAGAGTGCGCATGTGCGAGTGTGTTGTTTTCGGTTATTTTTATCTTTGTACATGTTAAGGGTGATCGAACTTGATTTTAAGATTAACATCCAGTCTTGTTATGCAAACCCTATTATCAAACATCTAACAGTTATAATTTGCAGAAATTAAAGGTGCGGAAATTAAATTACAAGGCGTCGGGTATTTACATCGCCAAAGACAAACCTTTTGAAAAATAAAATAAAGCGATAAAAATAATTAAAAGTCCTATTTAACTATTACAATCTGGAAACAAGTACATTATTGGATAAAAAAGAATAAGTAACGCGTGGGGGAAATTAAATCGAGCGCGTGATTAGGGTTTTGACCCCTTTTGTTTAAAGAAAATATCTTTTTGTTGTTTTTATTTTAAGAAAGAAATAAATCCTAAATTAATTACTAAATTAAATTAATAAATTAATTAAATGAAAAATAAATTACTTTTTTTTTTGGAGTTTTTAATTATTTAGGAAAGAAATTATAATAATTAAATTAATGGTTAAAAAACTAGTTAAGTCTAATTAATTTTATTATTTTTTCAAAAGGAATTAAAGTTCTCTAATTAAAACTTATTTAATTAATAAATTTATTAAAAAAATAAAAGATTAAAATTTGATTTGAAATAAAAAACATTTTTTGGTGATTTTATTTAATAAAAGAGGAATTTTGTGATTGGTTAGTAAATTAAATAAAAATAATAAAATAATTAAAATAAAATAAAATAAGTGAAAGAGAGAGTTTGGGCCTGAATTATGGGGGTGCTGGTAGCAATTTCGTGGCCCAATATTTTTGGCCTTGTTGACTTTCTGGGATCCAGTATGCACGCTTAGACTTGGCCTATGGTGGACCTCCAATCATGGGCCACCAGATCTGGCCTTTGGCCATCTGGCATTTGGATGGATGAAGGCGCATGGTAAGCTGCACGCTTGAGCAAGCATATGAATATATGAAAAACAATGAGAAAATGCAAAGTGCTAGAGGCAGGGATCGAACCCCTGACCTCCAACGTTGGAAACCTTTGAAGCTGACATGGCAATCGCTGGGGCATGTTTGCTGTTTGTTAATAATAACGCAAATAATATATTATATAGAAAAATCAAATCAAATGCCAGAAAAACAAAAAAAACGCGCGCGATTTTGAATGGACTTATGGGAGAACGACAGCTCATCGTCTCCTTCCTCCAAAGGCTGCAAATATTACCTGCGGATTTTTGTCCGCAGCTAAAAGTGCAACATCATTCAAAAATCCTCCTCAGGCTTTGAAAATAAACTCTAAGGCTAGGGTTGAGTCGTCTCAACCCCCTGGACACAACCATGTCCATCTTGTAGCTTAATTTCTCCTGAAAAGAAAACCCCCAATAACGTCCAAGAAACCCTAACTATGGTAGTTTGCAAAACAGGTTCAATAAACGAAATTAAATGATGCCAAAAGTTCACAAATGATGTGAGGATTACAAATATGCAGTTATCTCATTTAAATGATGCCAGAATGAGCCAAATCGAATTCAAGAATAGGGAGGAGTTGCGTGACACTTACAACGTGTTATGGAGTCTGAGGATGCTTGGTTTTGATCCAAGTAGCTTGAGTGAATGCCAAGGAAGCGATTGGGACAAGTCTTGGCCTCTGAAAATGCCTCTAACCTGGATTTTGACTTCTCACTTTTTTGTGATTTTTTCCCTTTTTGTTCAGCCTCTCTCTGCACTTTTCAACCCCGATTTTGTATGCCTTGACTTGCTTATGTAATATGCTTTGTATTAGGGTAAGAATCATGGACTGAATCCCTTCATATCAATGCACATGAATGTAATTTGATCTCCATTATTAAACCTTCCAAATTGATTTGATTTGGATCTTTTTGCACATGATTTGCTTTGATACGAGTTTGTAGATGTGCTAGCTGTCCGTTGAAGCCTATAATCAATAAAAAATCTTTGGTAATCAATTTTTTTGATTTTATGTGATTTAATTTGATTTAAAATGAATAAATTCAAATAAAAATCAAATTAAATAATAAAAATGATATATGGACACATGGCTGAAGCTAGGGCACGTGGAAAATGATGCAAACTAAAATCAAGTGGAAACGAATGGGCCCATTTGACAAAATTTGAAGTTTTGGGGATAGTTGACTTTTGGCAATTTTGCAAAAATGTCAAACTTCAACAATGCATAACTTCTTCAATTTTGAACTTTTGGAGGTGTTCTTGGACTTTTTAGAAAGCTTGAGATGTCCTCTAATCAACCCTTTTGGTCTTATCCAATTTTGATGTTACATGCTCAAGTTATAAGTTTTGGTAAAAAAGGTGTTTTTGTTGACTTTCAAAAATGACCTATAATGTCCAAAGTCATAACTTCTTGTGAGTGCATATTTTGATCTTGGGGTATGAAGATGGATTGTTGGAAATTGCATCCTATTTAAAATGAGCTTTGGATGGGTCATTTATCATAAAGTATGAGAAAGTTATGCTTGGTCAAAGTTGAGTTGACTTTTCCTACAAAACCCTAATTTAGCAACTTTTGAATCTTGATGAATTTTGAGCAATCCTTGATGAATCATGATCAACCCTTGATAAAATGATGAAATATCCTTCAAAATGATAATGTTGGCAAAAAAATTTGAAGTTTGACTGTATTTTGGGTCACAGTTGACTTTTGCCCTAGCACAGTCGATTTTTTGGACCTTTGAGCAATTGACTGAGCAAACTTTCTCTACAAGGCTTGAAATTTGACATGGATGATCTTGAGAGCATATTAGGACATTGGGTAGAACTTGAGGTCATTTGTACTCAAGGATCTTGATGCAACACAAAACCCTAATTTGGGGTAGACTGCCTTAGGAGATAGCTTATCTGTCCAACTCTTGAGCAAACTTGAGCAACTTGGAGATTTTTCTTGCAATGTCTTTGAGAAATATGAGAGGGAAAATTTTGGGGTACAACAGCTGATCATGCCGTGGATGACTACCAGTCCATGAATTTTGAGTTCCTGGACGAGAATATTATGCTAGTGACTGATTACGAAGAACCTGGACCGGATGAAGAACCTGAAGAAGGATCCCGATGGACCATGGTTTTTGATAGAGCTTCGAACACACTCGGTAATGGAATTGGCGCTGTAATCATATCTCTTGAGGGCTATCATACTCCTTTCACGGCTCGACTATGTTTCAACTGCACTAACAACATGGCGGAGTATAAAGCCTGCACATGGGTCTCAAAGCCGCTATCGACCTGAGAATTAAGTTCTTGGACGTTTTCGGGGATTCAGCCTTGGTGATAAGCCAAATCAAAGGAGAGTGGGATACGAAGCATCTGAACCTCATCCCATATAAAGAGCATGTGCTGACATTACTCCCACACTTTGAGGATGTAACCTTTGAACATTTCCCACGAGAGGAGAATCAGTTGGCGGACGCGCTGGCTACCATGTCTTCAATGTTCAAGGTCAGGTGGGACAACGAAGCTCCCTGAATCACCATTGAGAGGTTGGATGAGCCAGCACACTATGGTGATATTGATACTAAAGAGGTAGAGGATAAGTCATGATTTCACGAAGTAAAAATGTATCTCGAGGCTCAAGAGTATCTCGGAGGGGCATTTGTCAATGATAAGAAGTTTCTGAGAAGGTTCATTGCGAAATTCTTCCTCAGTAATGGAATCCTCTACAAGTGCAACCATGACTCTACCTTACTGCGGTGTGTAGACAAGAGCGAAGTAGAGAGGATTATGACAAATTTACATGAAGGTACCTTCAGAACCCATTCAAGTGGACATACCATGGCTAAGAAGATCCTATGGGCAGGACACTACTGGTCCACTATAGAAGCAGATTGTTATCAGCACTCCCGAACTTGTCATAAGTGCCAAATATATGCTGATAAGGTCCACGTGCCTCCAGTTCCTTTGAATGTCTTGATGGCTCCTTGGCCCTTTTAAATGTGTGGCATTGACATGATCGGGGAAATCAGACTTACCACTTCCAATGGGCATCGCTTCATCTTGGTGGCCATTGATTACTTCACGAAGTAGGTTGAGGCTGCCTCTTTTTCTACCGTTACCAATAATATTATGGCGCATTTCATCAAGCATAACCTGATCTGTCGGTACGCCGTGCCAGAGAGAATCATCATTGACAATGGTACCAATCTTAATAACATGATGATCATCAAGCTCTGTAAGCAATTCAAGATACATCATCACAACTCTTCTCCCTACCGACCGAAGATGAATGGCGTTGTTGAAGAGGCTAACAAGAATATCAAGAAGATTATACAGAAGATGACAATGACATACAAAAACTATCATGAGATGTTACCATTTACTCTTCCTGGGTACCGTACCTCAGCACGGACGTCGACAAGGGCAACACCCTACTCTCTAGTATATGGTGTTGTACCCCAAAATTTGCCCTCTCTTTTCTCAAGGAATCACCCTGGATCCTCAAGTTTTCTCTCATCCAATTCCAAGCCTTGAATTATCAATTTTTCCAAGGAAACCATTCACAAGGTCAAAATGGTCATTTGCATATTGAGAAGTGTAACTTTGACTTTTGGATCAAAATCAAATCCAAAAAAAAATCATATTTCATTAAGACATGTTAGAATATGAAGTTTGTTTCATCAAGAATTTCAAAAGTCAAATTCTAAATATTTAGAAATTTTTCTAAGTGTTTAAGAAATATGACAAATTCAGAACTTTTGGGCCAGTGTTCACACTCAGCAAATTCTGGATATTCTCAAGATAGAGTTTGGTCATAACTTCTAGACCAGTTTTCACAAAGGTTCAGTTAGAGTTTGCCAGGTTAAATCAAAGAAGTTTACTAAGCATGCTGCAAGCTTTCTAGAAAGTCTGAAAGTTCCTTCAGAACATGCTGAAGTTAGAAGATAAGAGGATTAGAAGATGAGATGCTACGCTGAAGCATGACTTCTAATCTAGAGTCAAGAAAGGATGCAGAGTTTCACATGGCACGATTTATGATTTGATAAATCTCATCATCATTTAATGCTCACAACCACTTGTGGGTTGTTATCCAAAGGATTTCCCCCACGTGTACCCCTACTGTCTTGGGAAGACAAACTTTTGTGCAAAAGTTTGCTAGGCCCATGCGTTGCTTCTACTTTTCCTTAATTCGTGCTGACGAATCCAGCTTAGGCGCTGCTAATCATCCCACTTGATGCATTGAACCACACTTGTTTAAGCTTACTTTAAGAGTAAGTCAGCATCTAGCATATGATGTTGGTGCCACTTGACATCTCCAAACTACAAAACCTTTGCATATAAATAGAACACCATTAGCCATTGAGGAGAGGTCGGAAATTTGAGAAAGAGCTGTGGAATTTGAGAAATAAAAGTCTTGAACCCCTGTAAAAAATTCCAAGAATCCACAAAACTATAAACACAAAAATACAAAACCTTAACATTTGATTCTTGCATTCAAACTTCATTTTTCCTCAAATGTTTCTTGACTAAATCCATCCACACAGTTGCTGATTCACATATTAGAAGTTACCATAATTTATGTATTCCTACTGCCATACACTCTCCATCCACCTCAAAGAAGTCATAATATCACCCCTTGGCTGTTCCAGAAGTTGCAAACTTCCATCCTGCTGAGTACGTGAAGAAGTTACTTAGAACATCACCAGAGTTCAGGATCAACCTCCAGTTCACAGAATCTTTTCCAGCTGCAAGGTAAGTTTTCTGCTGACTCTCATCATGTTATTTAGGCATTGCCAGATCTTGCATATTTAACACAATGTAGATATTTCGATCCTGATGATGTACATATTCTGAGATTTCATGCATCTGCCTGCCTAAATAGAGGGGATTCCAGTTCATAGTTTCATAAATAAATTAGGACTCAGAATTAGGATTAGCAAATTCATGTTGCTTCTGATTTGTGTTTATGATATTTCTTGAAATTTATCATAACTGTTATATATGCAACTCTTGTTCTGTTAAGAAATGACTAAGTTGCAGATGTTATGACTAGCAAGGAGAGAGATAAAGTTCTGACATTTGCATCAGAGCTTCTGAAAACTTTTGAATCCTCAGAAGATCCAGAACTTCTGAACTTCCATATTTCTACTAACGTTGTTTCTGTTTGTGCAGCAAGTCAGAGTCAGAACTTCTGACCTCTTCTATTTTCAGCATTTGCGTTGATTTTGTTTTCTTTCCTTTATTATTTTTGCCATCATCTTTATTTTTTATTAATCAAAAACACCAAGAATATTTCATATTCACATAGTATATTTTATTTTCTTTTAACATAAAAAGACAAAAAAAAACATTTTCTTAAAATAAAGCTTACTTCTTTTCTTAAGTAAATAAGCATTTTACATTTCCTGTACATTCTTATCTATTTCAATATGGTTGTAATAGTAACCTAGAATTTTAATTTGCAATCCCCATTTGAAATTTGTACATCCCACCCCCCTAAATATTGTAATAGCATAGGACTTTACATTTCCGCACTATTATTGCTTTCATATATTGTTAGTAACTAGGGTGTGTATGGAAAGACTAAAACCAATGTTAGAAAACTCTAATTCAAGACCAAAATTATGCATGCAATCAAAATACACTCGCACACTTACACCCTTAGGGTAATTCCACTTGCTGCCTTACAAAATGGCCATGTTATGCATGTGGGGTGTCTTAGCACAAACAAATCGAAAATACAAGATCATAGTCCCTCGATGACGTTATCAAAGTTGCATTTCAAAATGATCTTAGTCCCTAAAATAAAAGTGCTAAGTCATCTCACAACATTGCTATCATGGTCATATGATGACCCAATGCCCGTCCCTTCACATCTAACGATGGGGATTCTTACCAAAACAATGGTAAGGTAGCAACATCTAAAGGAGGAGGAAAAGAACATCTAAGACCTTTTGAGTAAGTAGATTACTTTTAGTTGCTTGCTCAATTTCAAAACAAACATCCTTGTTATTTTCAAAAACAATCACATACACTTTCAAAACACTTTCAAAACGTGAAATATTTTAAAAAGCTCAACACTTTGTATACGTTCTTACGAACGAGAACTGTTACAAAGTTTGCCTAAACGATGGCACCTTTTCAAAATACTTTCAAAACCCACATCGCAAAGCACATTTAAAAACCAAAGCAAGTGATCTAGCGATCAACTAAGAGCCCATGGAAAACCATGTATGAAAAGGGTTCTAATACCTTCCATTTTCATAATCTACCCCCCGAACTCAAGAAAACGTCTCTAAAGGTATTTCCTGTGCTTTTCACCTTTCCTTATTAGATAAAAGAAAAGTCGGTGTAGACTCTTGCTAAACCTCAACATTTGCGAACACAAACGCAAAACACCTCAAGTCAGTTCTCCCACCGTATCACAGAATTGGCGACTCTGCTGGGGAAAAGATATATTTCTAAAAATGGGGTTACCTTAGGGTTAGATCACATTTACTTGCTTACATTGTTTGATTTGTTTGCTTTATATTATGGTTCCTTGTTTGGGTTTGTTTTAAATCCTACACCCGGATTTGAGGACACCTTTTAGGTAAGTAGCAATAAACTGTGAGGGAACTGTGTGGGGTATACCGACACGGTTGAAGCAGTAGCTACTTTGATGTGGAACTTTGGTTAGTAACGCTAACCCTTGAGTCAGTCAAGGAGAGTACGGGGCCGCCGCATGGTGTCGTAAAGCATCAACTAACCTTAGAACCTTACTTGACCAACTTGGCCATTAGGAAGTAGCGAGATAACTGGCTTTGGTGCAGTCCGGAGTTGGTTGATACTCGATGCTACACTCATTGAGGTTCGACTCTTGAGTTTTGTTTGGTTGCGAGTTAATCGTTTATTAAACGAAACTTGGGGGAAAGATCAGTGATATTGAGATCCCTTAGAACCCAGTTACTATTAACTAGGACAGGTTGAGCCAGCTAAACTTTAAGAGGGTACTTACCTATAAACTTCATGCAAGCCTGAACCTGAGGACTTGTCTACTTTGTGTGAATATGATTACTTGTATATAAATTTGCTTACCTCTCATATTTTTACATAGCATAATAACATCATACCATAGCATTCCCACTAACCATTTCAAGGATTTTTGGAATTCATCTTTGTTCTATTTTGTAGGACATGGCTTCCACTCGTAGGAGCACTATCCAAGTCAGTCTCGTGAGGATACCTCCACAACTCAAGGATTTAGTATCAAGGGTCCCTGAAGACTCTCCATTCACCAAAAGACATGGTCGACTCCTTAGTTTGGTTACCTCAAGTATTAAAGAAGATATGGTAAAGGTGCTTGTCCAATTCTTCGACCCTTTGCATGATTGTTTCACTTTTCCCGATTACCAACTTGTGCCCACTTTGGAAGAATTTTCTTAACTCATGGGGACCCCTATTCTTAATCAATTACCTTTCAACGGTATTGAAACAGACCCTAAACCAGAGGAAATTGCTAGAGCTCTACATTTGCAACCATCTGACATATTAGCAAATTGGGTAACAAAGAGTGGTGTCAAAGGGTTCCTAGCAAAGTTTTTGTTGGAGAAGGCTCAAGAGTGTTGGAATACTTTGGATCTACAAGCCTTTGAGGAAATTTTGGCTATTCTCATCTATGGGTTGGTACTATTTTCCAATCCTGACCAATTTATAGATGTAAATGCGATCAAAGTTTTCATATCTCGTAATCTGGTGCCTACATTGCTTGGGGACATCTTGCATTCTCTTCACTCTCGCACTTTGAAGAAAAGAGGGACTTTGATGTGTTGCACTCCCCTTTTTGCTAGGTGGTTTATTTTGCACCTACCTCGATCCGTGGTGAAGAATGAACAAGGTATGAGGTGGTCTAAAAGATTGATGTCACTTTCACCTACTGATATCCGTTGGTATTATCGCTCTTTGCAAGACATTACCATCATTGATCACTGTGGGGAGGCATTACTTACAACCCTTGTTTAGCTTTGCGACAATTTGGATACGCCAGGAGAGATGGCCCTCATGAGGTACTCATCCAAGGAATTGCATTTGACTATGAAAGCGATACCCAAGGTTACCGTCAAAGATTTATATGAGCTTGGGGTATGGTTAACAAGGTTGATAGCAAGACGTTGGGGCGTAAGAATTCCATTCCTTTGGAACCTTATCTTAAATGGGTGAGGGCTCGTGCTCAAAGTATTAAGATGCCTTATGAAGTCGTCTTACCTGTTATCATGGAGTCAGTAGTTGAGGGAGACGTTCCACATACTATCCTATATCCTGATATGCCTACTTCTCTTGAAGATTTGCAAAACGCTTGGATTCAGTTAAAAGGAGAGAGAGATAACTTTGAATCTAAGTTCTATGAGGGCGAGAGGAATATATTAGAGCTTACAAGGGAGCTTCATGAAGAAATTAGTTTAAACACCTACATTGCGCCAAAGAGGATGCACACAACTTTTCTGTCTTAGGAGTTTACTTTATGCTTATTTCTGTTGTTGTAAGCCCAAGAGGCGTGTTTGTATTCAAATCGGAACTCTTTAATGCAAGTTAACGTTTTCTCACTCTTTGTCTATACAAATTTAAATTCTTTAAATCCTTGAAATCATTTGCATATTGCATATTCATGCATCATGACATGACAGGTTTCCGCATAACAGGTTTCCTTATCTCTCTGCTGATTAGTTCAGCAAGATGGATCTAGAGAAAACTGTGACGGAACTCCAAGCCCACAATTCTCAATTTCAGGAAGCTTTACTCGCCCTGACCAAGGGGCAGCAAGATTTGCTGGCTTTGTTGGCCGTTGTGATATAGTGGGAGAACTGACTTGAGGTTTTGCGTTTTGTGTTCGCAAATGTTTTGGTTTAGCAAGAGTCGCCACCGACTTTTTATTTTATCCTAAGGAAAGGTCAAAAAGCACAGGAAAGACCTTTGAGATGTTTTCTTGGGTTCGGGGAGTAGATTATGAAAAGGGAAGATGCGAGCACCCTTTTCATCCATGGTTATCCATGGGCTCTTAGTTACTTGTTTATATCACTTTCTTTTTCTTTTCAATTGTTTGAAATGGTGCTTTGTGTGTGGTTTTAAAAGATGTTTTGAAAAGAGGCCATCGTTGTGGCAACCTTTGTAATGATTCTTGTTTGAATGTATACAAAGATGTTTTTTATCTTTTGAAAAGATTTCAATGTTTTAAAGTTTGATTTGGGAAATGTTTTGAAATTGTGTTTGTTAGGTGTGTTTTGAAAATAACAAGGATGTTTTTGCAAGCTTTGATCAAGTAACTAAGAGTTGTCTACCCTATTTTACTCAAAGATCTTTCCTATATGTTTTTAACCCTTTTGACAGTGTTGTCTCACCATTGCATTTGGCGAACAACCTTGTGTTAGGATGTTGAACGAGACAGGCGTTGGTCATCGTATAAACCATGATAGCAATTGTGTTAGGTATCTTTGGCAATTTTCCGAGGGACTTGATCATTTTTGTTTAGGCAACCAAGATAGCGTCATCGAGAGACTATGATCTTTTGCATTGCTTTTGTTTTGCCAAAGTACCCAACATGCATAACATGGCCCATTTTTTAAGGCAACAAGTGGATTGTAACCCTAGGGGTGCAAGTGTGGATTGTGTATTGATTTTCATGCTTATTTGTCTTTGATTAGGTCAAACTACTTGTTGATTGGGATTTTTGCATACAAACCCTAATTCTCTAATCATGGCATAATTGAAAGCGTAAAGTGCGAGAATTTAAAAGTCTAAGCTATTACAACATGATTACGGGGATGGAGGTACAATCTTTGAATGGGGGTGTATTTGACAAGAAATATAAACCCTAGTTTACTATTACATCCAAATTGAATTTAAATGCATAAATAATAAATGGACAATATTTAAATAAACAAAATAAATAAATATATCAAATAATATGAATTATGTAAAAAAGATTTTTGTTTATTTATGCATATAAAAATATTTAATATAAAAATAAAGAAATAAATAAAAGATTTATTTTATTTGGTTAAAGGGTAAAACCCTAATTTTCTTTAAGAAAATAAATATGTTAATTATTTTATTTATATACAATAAAAAATAAAATATTATATGTAAAAAAGTAAAAAGAGGTATTTATTAAGTATATTTAATAATAAAAATAAAAGTGTAATATTTTATATTTTTATTCTAAAATATCTAATAAAATATCTAATAAATATCTAATATATATATATATATATATATATATATATATATATATATATATATATATATATATATATATATATATATATATATATATATATATATATATATATATATATATATATATATATATATATATATATATATATATATATATATATATATATATATATATATATATATATATATATATATATATATATATATATATATATATATATATATATATATATATATATATGTATATATGTATGTATATATATATATATATATATATATATATATATATATATATATATGTATATATGTATGTATATTAATTATATTAAATATGTACAATATAAAATAAAATATGTACAAAATAAAGTATATTTAGAAAAATATTTCTAATGTGAATAAAAATAAAGAACAAAAATAAAAGAATGATTTATATATTATTTCTAAGTTTTAATAAATAAGATAAAAGTATTTAAATTGTTTTCTATGCTAGAAAAATAAAAATAAAATGCAAAATAAATGTGAAAAAATTATGAAAATATTTTTGAGCATTTTTTATATTCGGGAATAAATAAATAAAATCATAAATGAAAATAAAAATTCAAAAATATAAAATAACAAGAAATTGGGCCAGGGGGTGCAAAAAGGAAAAAGGAAGGTGTTAATAGTGAGCCAGGCCATGCCCAACCCAAAACTTCATCTTCAACCTCTAGCTTTTGAAAAAACGCGCGCGTGCCCTGTACAAACTACCAGATCCTGTATACGAGCTCTATTGCAAAAACACATAACATCAAACTTGTAGAGAATTTCAAGACGATTCCAACCATATAAACAACTTGTCTTAACTCTCAAAGACTAGAGAGAATTTCTCTGGCCCTAAAATCTGACCTAGTTTTTTCAGTATGTTCATGGATGGAATTCTCTTAGCATGCTTAATATAAATGAAAACTGAGCATATGTACTGCTTAATGGCAATGAATACTACATTTTTTATTCACAAACCTAAAGCTAAATGTTCCTAAATAGAGAGATAGGAAGTGGACAAAAACCTGTTTCAGCTGACTTCGTGTAGGGCAATGTAGTGCTTTCTAACAAGGCTTGAGATGTCTGGGAGCTTGCTTGGACTTCACTTGACCTTCTCCAATAGCCTGCTTGCCTTGAATGTACCTGAATCAACCTATAGAACTCAACCTGCACAAGCTCAAAATGAAAATGGCAAACACTGTAAATGGAGTTACAGTTGGTGTTTGAGGTTTGGAATAGCTTGAATGAGTTGAATGGAAGGTGTTTGAAGCAACTTGGGGAAAAACGCACGAGCCAAATGAGCTGTAGAACTCAAGTTGCATATTCTGCCCTGTTTTGCCAAGGGAATGTGATTTCTGGCTATAGGGTGTTTAGAGGCTCAAGCAATCGTGTTTCTGGATCAAAGGGGTGTGAGAGAGATGTTCAAACTGTTTGCATAAGTTTATCTTGGCTGGTATTCAAGTTCTAAGGTTTTGGACAAGTTTCTTGTTTTTGAAGTCAAATGTGGAAGTTTTGAAAACAGGCCTGTACAGGCTACCCTTATGCTTGCATACTCTGCTCTTGGCCCCTCCAACTTTTGGATTTGATTTTCTATCTGAGATATGGACCAATGCTCAAGGGATTGTGATTTGACATAAAGCACATTATGGCAAAAATGGAAATGTGCCTTTTTCTACTTAGGGCTTAATTTTGTATACAATGTCCAAATTACCAAAACAATGGCTTAGAGTGATGGGTTTGCATTTAATTATTGAGTGTGAAGTGGTTTAGAGGCCTGTAAACTAGTGTAAGGCATGCTGACTTGAAATTGTAACTTGTATGAACATGAATATGCCATGGATGAAAAGTGATTTTTTACCAACTTCAAGCCTTCTATTCTCCCTAACCACAAATGTGTTTGAGGAGTTCTTGGACAATTTGGAAATCTTGCAACATTCTCTATAATACATATTTGAAATGAAACTTGAGATTCCAAGTGGAACTATGTGAAAAATGGCCAAGAAGATAGGTCAAAATCCTGCCTAAACTAGGGCAAAATTTCACTAAGTTAAAAGTTTTAGGGACCCTTGTTCTAAAAATCATAACTGGAGATCCAAGCTTCTTTTGAGAAAACTTTGTGAATAAAAGTTGTATACTGTGTGGAGGACTACAACTTTCATGTTGGAGGTTTTGTTTGAATCCAAATACATCATGGTGAAAATGTTGGGCAAAGTTAGGAAAATTAAGAAAATTTCATAACTTAGAAAAATTCTAAGTTATGAAATTTTTTCAACTTTAAACCCTAATTTTCAATTTTGGGTTTCTTGATGAACAAGTTTCATATTTTGACACATCTTGATGGAAAATGACCCTTGGCACTTGATTTTGACCAAAAATTCAAAGTTTGACTTTTCAATGTACAATCAAATTTTGATCAGTTGACTGAAAATTTCATTTGTCAATCCAATGCAATTGAGGTCTTTTGAACTTATTGAATAGGTCAATATGATGCCATTGAGTCCTTGAGTCCATGGTTGAGCCTAATTTGCCATTGGCTAGGTCAAAAATCAGAAATTACCTCTGTATAGTCAAAACCCTAAAAATGACCATTTTTCCCTTTTGGCGATCTGATCAAATTTCTTGTGGATTTGTGGTCCAAACTTGATCAAATGGTTCATATGAGTTTATAATGTTGATGTGGGTCAAAATTCATGAGGTTTGACTGTAAATTGGCCACAGTTAACTTTTTCCCCAATACAACTGATTTCTAGGTCAACTGTCCAATTGACTGGGCAAAAATTTGATTCAAGGCTTGAAACTTGGTATGGACAAACTTATGAGTCCAATATGAAGTATGAAAGTCAATTTGAGCATTGAAGGTCCAAAAATACTTGTGCAATCTCAAACCCTAATTTAGGTCATCAGTGCAAGGAGATGTCTTGAGTAGAGCAAACCCTGACTTGATCTTGAGTCCAAAGAGCCTTGTGATGAGAAATGTTGATAAAATGAGAGAGCAAATTTTGGGGTACAACAGTTGCCCCTGTTCAATCTTCTTGAACCTGAAGAGTTAGATTGGCAAGTTTGCCTTTCGTGACTTGAAGGTAAAAGAGGATTGGACACTAGAGTGCCCGTAAATTTGCACTCGTCAAAATGTAGGTTGGGGGAATGGGCTTAATGATGCCATTTGGAGATGGTAGAATCTTGTTGGAGATGGGCTTAGAGATGCCATCCAAAACTTGTTTGTTGAAAATCAAGAGAATGAACATCAGAATGGTATACATGTCTGGAACGTATCTGAGTTGTATCTGGAGATTTGATTGGTATGAGCAAAGGAATGACATCCGTGTTTAGAGAGTATCCAAGCTATAACTGTATTTGATTCTTGAATGAATATAAGAATGACTGCCGTGTCTGGAGTGTATCTGTATTATATCTGAATTATGAATGGGCGACAGAGAGACATCTTTGTATGGAGCATCTCTGGGCTGGGGAATAGGTTTGAATGAGTGACAGAATGGCAACCGTGTCTGGAGCATATCTGGACTGTATCTGAAGTTGAGACCTATATGAGTAGCAGAATGACTTCCGTGTCTGGAGTGTATCCGTACTGTAACTGGGATCTGGACAAGTGACAGAATGACTTCCGTATCTGGAATGTATCTGAACCTGAAGTTGATAGTTCCTTCTGAATGAGAAATAGAATGGCTTCTGTGTTTGGAGCGTATCTGGTCTGTATCTGATTGCTGAAGTCTGAATGAGTAGTAGAAAGATCGCCGTGTCTGGGGTGTATCTGTACTGTATCTGAAATCCTTGAACATTTGTTAATGGTAGCTTTTAATCTTATCCTGAAAGGGTAAAATGTTAGCTAAAACACAAAGTTATGTTGCATGTCATGTATGATGCAATAATATGTGTTCTATAAACGTTCATGATATATGAATGTAATGTATGCGCATGTAAGCTGATTAGCTGTCTTGCTGAGGAAAATAAATCCTTGATAGCTAAAGATAATGAAATCTTTGACTGCTGCTGGGGAAAGTAAATCCTTGACCGATGTTAGGGATTTGAGAATCCTTCACGACCTTCTGGGAAAATGAGGACAAATCCGACGACCTCTACCGGGGAGTTAAAACCTGAGAGGCTTCAAATGGAGAAAAGGGAACAAGAATCTTCGTTCTGCCAGGAAATAAATCTGTGGGGAGAATGCTTATCCTACCGGGGAAATCAGGAGTTTGGGTTGTATGCCAATCTACTGGGGATTCCTGTTTTGTGGAGAACTCCGTTGGGGAGTCGAAGGAAGTTGGATAGTATCCCACCGGGGTTTAAGATTTGAAGTTTTGGACTCCGCTGGGGAAGAAAATTTAGAGTATTCTGGCTCCGCTGGGGATAAGGAGTTTGGAAACTTAGTTCTGACGGCGATACGTATTTAATTCCGCTGAGGATTTTGAACCTTAACTCCGCTGGGGATATATATTTCAAGGTTTTAGCTCTGTTGAGGATCTGAATGACATACCGTAGGGGATTTCTTCTGGAATAGCCTAAAGAAGTTCCCCTATGCTTTCGACCTATCAGTAATTATCCTTTCTTATTTTGTTTTATTTGTAAGCAGTGATTATATTCAAATGCATATGCCTTTTTAACAAACCATTGGACGTTTTCAAATAAAACATAAGTGTAAAAAGAAAGGAAAGGCGAACAAATTTCTGCACTTTGAAGTATCTTTGTATTAACTTTTGTAAGTATTTTCGTACAAAGGAGACAGACATCCTAGTAAGAGAATGTTGTCGAAAAATTGAGAAACATTTTATACAAAGAAAGATGGCTATGTGTAACAATTCCATGGGGTTCCCATTCTGCTATAGCCTTCACAACTCTGAGCATCTTGTCCATTCGATGCTTCGTCCGCGGATGATTGGATTGATCAGAAGCTTGGAGTTTGGTCGTGAAGAGATTGTCCTTAAAGTGATCCGACGAGACATAGTCATATGCTTTAATTCCCTAACTTTTGCCTGGACCGCCCTTTCGGGTTTTCGATCCACCGGGAAACCCTTTTTTGCCCAAGTTGCCTTTTCGGGTTTTCAACCTGCCTGGTGTACAGATTTTTTTATTTATCCCTAATTTGTGCCTGAACCGCCCTTTCGGGTTTTCGATTCACCGGGATGCCCATTTTTGCCCAAGTCGCCCTTTCGGGTTTTCAAACTTGTCGGGTTGTTTTATGCGTAGTATCTTTTGACTATGTATGCGTTCACAGGGTGCGGCAGGTCGTCGCCGTCCATGGTGGTCAGAATCATTGCCCCACCAGAAAAGATGTTTTTGATCACAAATAGTCCTTCGTAAGTAGGAGTCCACTTGCCCATGGGATCACTTTGCGGCAAGATGATACGCTTGATTACAAGATCTCCGACTTGATATACCTGACGTCTGACTTTCTTGTTGAAAGCCTTAATCATCCGTTTTTGATACGTCTGACCATGACAAACAACAGTAAGTCATTTCTCGTCGATCAAGTTAAGTTGATCAAGCCGGGTCTGAATCCAATCGTCTTCACTTAAACCAACATCCTTCATAATCCTCAAAGAAGGAATCTGAACTTCCATGGGTAAAACAGCCTCCATGCCATATACCAAAGAAAAGGGGGTTGCCCCAGTTGAAGTACACGCCGTGGTACGATATCCGTGCATAGAAAACGGTAATATCTCATGCCAGTCCTTGTAGGTGACCGTCATCTTTTGAATGATCTTCTTGATATTTTTGTTTGCGGCTTCAACAACACCGTTCATCTTTGGCCGATAGGGAGATGAATTATGATGTTGAATCTTGAACTGCTCGCACAGAGCAGTGATCACAGTGTTGTTCAAATTTGTACCGTTTTCCGTGATGATCCTGTCGGGGATACCGTATCGGAAAATGAGGTTATGCTTGATGAAGCGGGCAACCACATTATTTGTAACAGAGGTGAAGGAAGCTGCTTCGACCCACTTGGTAAAATAATCAATAGCCACCAAGATGAAGTGATGTCCATTGGATTCTGTAGGCTTGATCTCTCCAATCATGTCGATTCCCCACATTACGAATGGCCAAGGAGCTGTTAGAACGTTGAGAGGGACTGGAGGAATATGTACCTTGTCAGCGTAGACTTGGCATTTATGACAAGTACGGGAATATTGATGACAGTCAGCTTCCATGGTAGACCAGTAGTAGCCTGCCCTTAGAATCTTCTTAGCCATCATATGCCCGCTTAAGTGGGTGCCAAATGTGATGCTATGTATTTCAGTCATGATCAACTCAGCTTCAACCTTGTCCACACAATGAAGTAGAACACAATCATGGCTGCACTTATATAAGATACCATTGCTCAGGAAGAACTTGGCAGCAAATCTCCTTAAGAACTTTTTGTCATTGACTGAAGCTCCTTCAAGGTATTCTCGAGTCTGGAGATACATTTTGATTTCATGAAACTAGGGTTGTTCCATTACTTCTTTGGTATTAATCTCATGACAGTGCGCAGGTTCGTCCATTCGCTCGATGGTGATTTGGGGAGCCTCATTATCCCAGTTGAGTTTAAACATGGAAGACATTGTAGCCAGAGCATCCGCTAGCTGATTTTCTTCTCGCGGGAAGTGCTCAAAGGTAATCTGCTCGAAATGTGGTAACAATGTCAGGACATGTTCTTTGTATGGGATAAGATTAGGATGTTTAATGTCCCATTCTCCTTTGATTTGACTGATAACCAAAGCTGAGTCCCCAAACACAATCAGAGATTTGATTCCCAAGTCAATTGCAGCCTTGAGACCAAAGATACAAGCTTCATACTCGACCATGTTGTTGGTGCAGCTGAAGCAGAGTCTAGCAGTGAAAGGTGTATGACAACCTTCTGGAGAAATAAGTACCGCGCCGATACTGTTGCCAAGTGAATTTGAAGCACCATCAAAGTACAAGGTCCATCGGGATCCTTGTTCAGGTCTGTCATACGGTCCGTTACCTTTAATGTTGTCCAATGTCATAATGTCCTCGTCAGGGAAGTCGAACCTCATAGATTGGTAATCTTCGACGGATTGATGAGCTAGATAGTCAGCTAGTACACTCCCCTTTATAGCTTTTTGGGTTGTGTACTGAATATCATACTCTGTCAGGATCATTTGCTATCTAGCGATTCTTCCGGATAAAGCAGGCTTCTCGAAGATGTACTTAATCGGATCCATTTTGGAAATCAGCAAAGTGGTATGTGTCAACATATACTGCCTTAGCTGGCGAGCAGCCCATACCAAAGCGCAACAATTTTTATCAAGCAGTGAGTAGCGAGTCTCACAGTCGGTAAACTTTTTGCTAAGGTAATAAATGACATGCTCTTTTCGGCCAGACTCATCATGTTGGCCCAGTACGCACCCCATTGAATTATCCAAAACAGTCAAATACATGATTAAAGGCCTTCCTTCGACGGGTGGCATCAAGATAGGGGGTTCTAGAAAATACTCCTTGATCTTATCAAAAGCAACTTGACAATCATTATTCCATTCAACCACCCGATCTTTCTTCAACAGCTTGAAGATTGGCTCACAGATAGATGTTAGGTGAGAGATGAATCTTGCGATATAGTTTAAGCGTCCTAAGAAACCTCTAACCTCCTTCTCAGTGCGGGGGGCAGGCATTTCTTGTATAGATTTGACTTTGGCAGGATCAACCTCGATGCCTTTGTTACTGATGATGAATCCCAAAAGTTTACCGGACCTAACTCCGAAAGTGCACTTGTTAGGGTTCAGTCTGAGCTTATATTCCTTCAATCTGACAAACAACTTTTGCAGATGGTCGAGGTGTTCTTCTTCTGTCTGTGAATGGGATATCATGTCGTCTACGTAGACTTCGATCTCATGATGTATCATGTCATGAAACAAAGATACCATGGCTCGCTGATAGGTTGCCCCGACATTCTTCAGTTCGAATGGCACCACTTTATAGCAGAAGGTACCCCACTGCATAACAAAAGTAGTCTTCTCCATGTCTTTGGGGGCCATTTTGATCTGGTTGTATCCCGAGAATCAATCCATGAAGGAAAATACCTTGTGTTGAGCTGTGTTGTCAACCAAGATGTCAATGTGTGGTAGCGGAAAATCATCTTTAGAGCTAGCCCTGTTTAGGTCTCTGTAATCAACACACATTCTGACTTTGCCGTCCTTCTTAGGCACGGGCACAATGTTAGCAACCAATTGTGGATAGGAAGTAACAGCCAGAAAGCCAGCATTAAACTGCTTCATCACTTCAGCTTTGATCTTTTCGGACATGTCGGGCCTCATTCGGCGGACTTTCTATTTGATTGGTGGACAATCTTCTCTTGTAGGGAGACGGTGAACCACAATGTCTGTATCCAGTCCCGGCATGTCTTCATAGGACCAGGCGAAGATTTCAACATATTCATTCAACAACTGCACTAAGCCCTCTTTGACATTTGGCTCCAGGTTGCCACCCACTTTAACCTCTTTCTTGTCTTCCTCTGTTCCCAAATTGATAGTCTCTAGCAACTCTTCATGGGGAAGAATAGCCCTTTCTTCTTGTTGCAAGAGTCTAGCTAACTCTCTAGGCACTTCACAGTCTTCATCACCTTCGTACTCGGCATGATTGACCAAATCTTCAGAGTCACCGAAGGCCAAAGCAGAATAGTCACCCATGGAATCCGGAGTGGATGGGTACCTGCATTTTGTGAGTGTGGGTGTGTGTAAGGGATAGCCATCCTTTAAACAAAATAAAATGTAAAAGGAAAGAAAATGAACACAACAGTTTATAGATGAAAACGTCCATGATTCATTAAAAATGGCACATGAAAATGAAGAATCAAAACCCTTACAAATGGACCTACATGCCCCGGGTAAGGCATAAGGTGAAAAGAGTGTACGAATTGTTTAATTATTACAGACCAAACAGGAAATGTTCAAAGATAAATTACTGATTGATGAAAGTAATGGGAATGAAGTCTTTCGCCTCCCAGTTGTTTAATCCTCCTTCAATGGTTGGAAAGATCCAATCTTCAAAGTTGCCTTCTTCATCATCATCTTCTAAGGCATGAACTCCATGGTGAGTGATTTTTAAGGGTGGTCCTCCAGCCCGGGAGCAACGCACAGCTTTCTGGCCAGTGACAGTGAAACCCAATCCGAACTTGTCTGTCTTGTGAGAAAAATCTGGTAGTTGACCCCACACCGTACTTCCTCCTTCCTTGACTACAACCTCCGCGTCTTTAAGGGATGACATCCAAGACACAGGCTTGGAAATGATAGGCACATCATTCATTGTCTTTGCTACTGCGACTTCAGGAGAAACCTCTTCAAAGTGTTGGAAAGGTGTTTCTATGAATTCACCATCTAACTCCACATAGCGGAAAGAGTTAAGGTGACTTATCATATACTCCTCCTCACCATGAACCGTTATGATCTTACCCTGGACCGGATACTTTAGCATTTGGTGTAGAGAAGAAGTGAATGCCCCAGCGTTGTGGATCCATGGCCTTCCCAACAAGCATGAATATGAAGGACGGATGTCCATCACATAAAATGTAGAGTTGAAAATTTTTGTACCCACTTTGATTGCAATGTCTACTTCTCCGTGAACCATCCTCTTAGAACCGTCGAAGGCTCTAACAATGATGTTACTGGGCTTTAGGCTCAAACCTTCACAGTCCAATCTGTCCAGCGCCTTCTTTGGTAGAACATTTAAGGATGAACCGGTATCAACCAGAACATGAGCAAGTGTGGTCCCTCTGCACTCTACCGAGACATTCAGCGCATCATTATGCTTTCTTCCCTTAGGGGTCAAATCAACATCAGAAAAACCAAGACCATTGTCGGTTGTAAGGCTAGCCACGCACTCTTGAAACTGATCTGCAGAAGTTTCTTGAGGCACGTGTGCCGTCTTTAAAAATTTGATCAAGGTCTTGGCATGAGCCTTAGAGCAGAGTAAGAGAGCCAACATGGAGATTTTTGAAGGGGTTTGCCCAAGCTGCTCTACGACATCATAGTCGCTCTTCTTAATTATCTTTAATATTTCTTCCATCTCTTTTTGGGTGGTCTCGGGGATAACCAAAGTCTGAGCCTTCGTCCTGACAAGCGCTTATGGGATCCCCTTACCTTTATCGGTAGTAACAACAAAGGGTCTAGCTTCGAGAGCATCAATTTCTTCAATTACCGGACTTTGCACAGATGGCTTGATAGGCACAAAAGCTCTTGAGGGTCCGAAGACTGCCCGTGGAGGAGCAATCTCCGGAGAGAAGATCCTTCCGCTACGAGTTATCTTGCTTGTCCATGCAATATTCCCCATATCAGGGGTTTCTTCATCGGAATTCTCTTGGACTGATTCGATCTGTTTGACACCATGGTAGAAGATCTCTCCTCCGTAATTCCATGGTATCGTCTTGTTAGATTTATACGGGATAGGCCCCGTCATGGTAATTTTCAGCGGTACAAACTTTGGATCAGGCGTAATCTTAACAGGCCTTTTGCAGGTCTTGGAAATATTGTCGGAAATGGTGATTATAGCGATGTCATTGATTAGAGTAACAAAGGTAACAGGAGTAACATGAGTGATAGTAGCAACAGGAGTTTTCTGAAAGAGGATCTCTTGAGTATCCATCAGGCGTTGGATGCCTAATTTCAACAGTGGGCAGTCAGTTTGCATGGTTGAACACAAGTAACAATCTTTTTTACAGCCTGGGAAAATCCCGACTTTCAACAGATTCACTTTAATCATTGGTAACGGAGTTATTAATTCATCAACAGCGGTAACATGAAGATCTTCCACAACGGCATTGACATTATGACCATGTTTCAGCATAGGAGCGGATATCACATTAGGTTTTTCGGGAGCATCAAACTCTACTTCCTTGGCATCTATCAAATCTTGGATCTTGTTTTTAAGAGCCCAACAGTTGTTGGTATCATGCCCTACACTGTCTGAGTGGTATGCACATTTTGCATTGGAATGATAATAAGGAGAATAGGTATTGGGGTTTTTCGGCGCTTCTTTCAAGTTGGTAAGGTTCAGCTTTAACAGATGAGGGAGGACTTGAGCCGGTGTCATATTGATTCGGGTGAATTACCGTTGTGGCCTTTCTACCCTTTGCTGATTAGCTCTTGGTTGATTGCTGCGAGGTTGATTGGCTGAGGAGTTTTGGATCATCACAGCCCCCACCGCGGGTCGGTGTTCCATTCTCCCTTGATTTCTCTGGGCATGAATAGCAGAAACTTCCTTCTTGGCTGGGAAGGTCTTCTTAATAGAAGTGGAAGCAGAGGCATCCTTCTGAATTTTACCACTCTTAATGCCAACTTCGACCCTTTCACCGGTCAGAATTAATTCGGTGAATCCTGCAGATGAGCTCCCGATCAAGTGATTGAAGAATGAACCTGACAGAGTCCCTAAAAACATGTCAACCAGCTCTCTATCCGACAATGGTGGCTGCACCCTTCCAGCCAAATCCTGCCACTTCTGGGCATACTCCTTAAATCCCTCATTAGAGGCCATACCCATACTCTGTAGTTGAGTACGAGTAGGCACTAAATCTGCATTGTATTGGTATTATCGGTAGAAAGCAGCAGCCAAATCTTCCCAGTTATGAACATCAGATCTCTCAAGTTGATAGAACCAGTCCAATTGCGTACCCGACAAACTATCTTGAAAAAAGTGGACCCATAGATCCTTATCAGAAGAGTGAGGTTGGATCTTTCTGATGTAGGATCTCAGATGCATCTTTGGACAGGACAAACCATCGTATTTAGCAAATGTAGGTACTTTGAACTTGGGAGGAATGACGATCCCAGCAACCAACCCTAGTTCTTCGAAATCTAAACCAGGTACCTTTTGCAACTCCATGGCTGCCAACCGATCCTCAAGATTTTTATACTTATCATCCGCCAGAGGGTATTGCTGTTCGGAGTAATCTTCATCCTCTTCCTCTTCTTCTTCTTCAGCTTCAGATTCGGAGGGCATTGCAACTCCTTTTCCCTTACCAACCCCTTCGTCAGACGTCGAGGGGAATTCCAGAACTCTCCTAGCCTGATGCTCAAACCTTCTTCCCATAGTGGCCACACCAATTCTTTTCTTTTTCTTCTTTTCTGGTTCCTTCTCTTTCTCTAACAGTGCTTTAAGATCCTCTTGACCCTTTGCTAAGGTCATGAGGAGCTGTTGGAATTGCGAATTCTGTGCTTGCAGATCTTTAATCGTCTGCTCTAAATCCATCTTGCTGAAATAAACAACAGAAAGATAAGGAAACCTGGTGTGAAGACCTGTTTATGCATATGATGAATGATATGTTATTCATGTAATGCATTCAAGGATTCGGAAATTCAAATTTGTTGCAAACAAAAAAAGAACACACGTCATATTAATAAGAAGAAATTTGTTAGTACATAAATGCCCCATGGGAAAAGTATTACAAAGCTTCTTAATGTAAAAAGACGTTGCGCATCCTCTTTGGCGCTATGTAAGTGTTGAGAGTTTCCTCTTCGTGAAGCCGGCGGGTAAGTTCCAAAACCTTCTTCTCGCTGGCATAGAAGCTGGCTTCAAAAGTATTATGTTCTTCCTTGAGTTGTATCCAACTCTTTTGCAATTCTTCCAATGATGTCAGCATGTCAGGATGTAGGAGGGTGTATGGAACCTCTCCTTCCATAACAGGCTCTTTGATCACGGGGAGAATGTAAGGGTATGGCATCATAAGATTCTGGGCGCGGGTTCGTACCCCCTTGAGATAAGGATCAAGAGGGATGGAATTCTTGTGCCCCAACGTCTTACTATCCACTTTGTTGGGCATCCTCCAAGCTCGGATAAACCTTTGTCGAAGTCCTTGCGCATCGTTGTCGAAGTCAAAAACCAAGTCAGGAATCAGCATACCATGAGGGCCATCCCTTCGGGCATACCCAAATTGTCTCAGAGCTTAACAGGGGTTGTAAGTAATGCCTCCCCTAATACCAAGTAGTGGGACATTAGGGAATTCCCCACAACGATCAATGATGACGACATTTTCTCTGGACCGAGAACACCAATGAACATCAGAATGTGTGAGGGTCATCAACCGTTGTGACCACCTTAAACCCTGCTCATTCTTCAAAACTGTTTGGGGAAGGTGAGAAATAAACCACCTTGCTAGGAGAGGAGTACAACACATGAGAACACCTCTTTTCCTCATTGTTCGTATGTAAAATGAGTGTAGGATGTCCCCAAGCAATGTAGGTACAAGATTCCGAGATATGAAAATCTTGACAACATTCACATCTATAAGCTGATCAGGGTTTGGGAACCAGACCAACCCATAGATGAGTAGTGCTATAATCTCCTCAAAGGCTTGTAGATCTAGAGAATTCCAGCAGTCTTGTGCCTTCTCAAACAGAAACTTTGCCAAGAAACCCTTGACACCATTTCTGGTTTCCCAATGACCTTTGATATCAGATGGTTGAAAGTGTAAGGCTTGAGCAACATCTTCAGGCTTTGGTTCTCTTTCCGTACCGTTGTAGGGTAGTTGATGAAGAATAGGAATCATCAGGAGTTGAGAAAATTCCTCCAAAGTAGGTACTAGTTGGTAATCAGGGAATGTGAAACAGTGGTGTAGGGGGTCAAAGAACTGGAAGAGAACTTTCACCATGTCTTCTTCAATGTTGGAGTTGACCAAGTTGAGGAGTCTACCATGTTTTTCACTGAAGAGAGAATTCTCTAGAATCTTGGAAGTAAGCTCCTTGAGTTGAGGAGGGATTCTCACAAGGTTGACTTGAATTGTTTTTCTGCGAAGAGATTCCATGACCTACAAAACAAGAACAAATATGAAGATCCAAACCCTTGAAATGGTTAGTGGATGCAAATGATGCTTTATGATGTTCATGATGTATGCACAAGCATATGTGCAAACAAGTCACACAAGATCCTAGTTTCAGGCTTGCATGGGGTTTCATAGGTAGGTACCCTCTTGAAGTTAGTGGGCTCAACCTGTCCTATAAATAGTAACCGGGTTCTAAGGAGCTCAATATCACTGGATTATTTTCTGTGTTCATTGTTTCAGTTTAGCCACTTAACTGGCGACTGAAATATTCCAAGAAAACAACCCTCAATGAGTGTAGTATCGAGTATCTACCAACTTCGGACTGCACCAAAGCCGGTCATCTCACTACCCCTAATAAAGGCCAAGATGGTCAAGTAAGGTTCTAAGAGTTCATTAGTGCTTTATGATATCACTCAGCGGCCCCGTATTCTCTTTGATTGACTCAAAGGCTACCGGTACTCACAAATATGTCGCACTAATATAGCTATTGATTCAACCATGTCGGTATAACCCGCACAGTTTCCACAATGTATTGCTATTTACCTATGAATGTTTCCCAAAAATCCGGGTGGAGGATTCAAAACCCAAACAAGAGAAACAAATGTAAAGCAAACAAAGCAAACAAGATAAGCATGTAAATAGTGATCTAAACCCTAAGGTTACTCCACTTTTAAAGTAACTCCCCAGCAGAATCGCCAGTTCTGTGATACGGTGGGAGAACTGACTTGAGGTTTTACATTTTGTGTTCGCAAATGTTTCGGTTTAGCAAGAGTCGCCACCGACTTTTTATTTTATCCTAAGGAAAGGTCAAAAAGCACAGGAAAGACCTTTGAGATGTTTTCTTGGGTTCGGGGAGTAGATTATGAAAAGGGAAGGTGCAAGCACCCTTTTCATCCATGGTTATCCATGGGCTCTTAGTTAATTGTTTATATCACTTGCTTTTGCTTTTCAATTGTTTGAAATGGTGCTTTGTGTGTTGTTTTGAAAGATGTTTTGAAAAGAGGCCATCATTGTGGAAACCTTTATAATGATTCTTGTTTGAATGTATACAAAGATGTTTTTTGTCTTTTGAAAAGATTTCAATGTTTGAAAGTTTGATTTGGGAAATGTTTTGAAATTGTGTTTGTGAGGTGTGTTTTGAAAATAACAAGGATGTTTTTGCAAGCTTTGATCAAGTAACTAAGAGTTGTCTACCCTATTTTACTCAAAGATCTTTCCTATATGTTTTTAACCCTTTTGACAGTGTTGTTTCACCATTGCATTTGGCAAACAACCTTGTGTTAGGATGTTGAACGAGATAGGCGCGTGTCATCGTATAGACCATGATAGCAATTGTGTTAGGTATCTTTGGCAATTTTCCGAGGGACTTGATCATTTTTGTTTAGGCAACCAAGATAGCGTCATCGAGGGACTATGATCTTTTGCATTGTTTTTGTTTTTCCAAAGTACCCAACATGCATAACATGACCCATTTTTTAAGGCAACAAGTGGATTGTAACCCTAGGGGTGCAAGTATGGATTGTTTATTGATTTTCATGCATATTTGTCTTTGATTAGGTCAAACTACTTGTTGGTTGGTATTTTTGCATACAAACCCTAATTCTCTAATCATGGCATAATTGAAAGCGTAAAGTGCGAGAATTTAAAAGTCTAAGCTATTACAACATGATTATGGGAATGGGGGTACAATCTTTGAATGGGGGTGTATTTGACAAGAAATATAAACCCTAGTTTACTATTACATCCAAATTGAATTTAAATGCATAAATAATAAATGGACAATATTTAAATAAACAAAATAAATAAATATATCAAATAATATGAATTATGCAAAAAAGGTTTTTGTTTATTTATGCATGTAAAAATATTTAATGTAAAAATAAAGAAATAAATAAAAGATTTATTTTATTTGGTTAAAGGGTAAAAACCTAATTTTCTTTAAGAAAATAAATATGTTAATTATTTTATTTATATACAATAAAAAATAAAATATTATATGTAAAAAAGTAAAAAAAGGTATTTATTAAGTATATTTAATAATAAAAATAAAAGTGTAATATTTTATATTTTTATTCTAAAATATCTAATAAAATAAAAGTATATATATATATATATATATATATATATATATATATATATATATATATATATATATATATATATATATATATATATATATATATATATATATATATATATATATATATATATATATATATATATATATATATATATATATATATATATATATATATATATATTATATTATATTAAATATGTACAATATAAAATAAAACATGTACAAAATAAAGTATGTTTATAAAAATATTTTTAATGTGAATAAAAATAAAGAACAAAAATAAAAGTATGATTTATATATTATTTCTAAGTTTTAATAAATAAGATAAAAGTATTTAAATTGTTTTCTATGCTATTAAAATAAAAATAAAATGCAAAATAATTGTGAAAAAATTATGAAAATATTTTTGAGCATTTTTTATATTTGGGAATAAATAAATAAAATCAGAAATGAAAATAAAAATTCAAAAATATAAAATAACAAGAAATTGGGTTAGGGGGTACAAAAAGGAAAAAGGGAGGTGTTAATAGTGAGCCAGGCCAAGCCCAGCCCAAAACTTCATCTTCAACCTCTGGCTTTTGAAAAAATGCGCGCGTGCCCTGTACAAACTACCAGATCCTGTATACGAGCTCTATTGCAAAAACACATAACATCAAACTTGTAGAGAATTTCAAGACGATTCCAACCATATAAACAACTTGTCTTAACTCTCAAAGACCAGAGAGAATTTCTCTGGCCCTAAAATCTGACCTAGTTTTTTCAGTATGTTCATGGATGAAATTCTCTTAGCATGCTTAATATAAATGAAAATTGAGCATATGTACAACTTCATGGAAATGAATACTACATTTTTTATTCACAAACCTAAGGCTAAATGTTCCTAAATAGAGAGATAGGAAGTGGACAAAAACCTATTTCAGCTGACTTCGTGTAGGGCAATGTAGTGCTTTCTAACAAGGCTTGAGATGTCTGGGAGCTTGCTTGGACTTCACTTGACCTTCTCCAATAGCCTGCTTGCCTTGAATGTACCTGAATCAACCTATAGAACTCAACTTGTACAAGCTCAAAATGAAAATGGAAAACACTGTAAATGGAGTTACAGTTGGTGTTTGAGGTTTGGGATAGCTTGGATGAGTTGAATGGAAGGTGTTTGAAGCAACTTGGGGCAAAACGCACGAGCCAAATGAGCTGTAGAACTCAAGTTGCAGATTCTGCCCTATTTTGCCAAGGGAATGTGATTTCTGGCTATAGGGTGTTTAGAGGCTCAAGCAATCATGTTTCTGGCTCAAAGGGGGTGTGAGAGAGATGTTCAAACTGTTTGCATAAGTTTATCTTGGCTGGTATTCAAGTTCTAAGGTTTTGGACAAGTTTCTTGTTTTTGAAGTCAAATGTGGAAGTTCTGAAAACAGGCCTGTACAGGCTACCCTTATGCTTGCATACTCTGCTCTTGGCCCCTCCAACTTGTGGATTTTATTTTCTCTCTGAGATATGGACCAATGCTCAAGGGATTGTGGTTTGACATAAAGCACATTATGGCAAAAATGGAAATGTGCCTTTTTCTACTTAGGGCTTAATTTTGTGTACAATGTCCAAATGACCAAAACAATGGCTTAGACTGATGGATTTGCATTTAATTATTGAGTGTGAAGTGGTTTAGAGGCCTGTAAACTAGTGTAAGGCATGCTGACTTGTGATTGCAACAAGTATGAACATGAATATGCCATGGATGAAAAGTGAGTTTTTGTCGACTTCAAGCCTTCGATTCTCCCTAACCACAAATGTGTTTGAGGAGTTCTTGGACAATTTGGAAAGCTTGCAACATGCTCTATAATCCATCTTTGAAATTCAACTTGAGATTCCAAGTGGAACTATGTGAAAAATGGCCAAGAAGATAGGTCAAAATCCTGCCTAAACTAGGGCAAAATTTCACTAAGTTAAAAGTTTTAGGGACCCTTGTTCCAAAAAGAATAACTTGAGATCCAAGCTTCTTTTGAGAAAACTTTGTGAATCAAAGTTGTAGAATTTTTGTAGGACTACAACTTTCATGTTGGAGGTTTTGTTTGAATCCAAATGCATTAGGAAAAATTAAGAAAATTTCATAA
The DNA here is from genome assembly GCA_948472305.1 of Vicia faba. Classification (NCBI taxonomy): domain Eukaryota; kingdom Viridiplantae; phylum Streptophyta; class Magnoliopsida; order Fabales; family Fabaceae; genus Vicia; species Vicia faba. The sequence continues at coordinate 941,101,800 of OX451741.1, read as the reverse complement.
CTTAGAAAATTCTAAGTTATGAAAATTTTTCAACTTTAAACCCTAATTTGCCATTGGCTAGGTCAAAAGTCAGAAATTGCCTTTGTACAGTCAAAACCCTAAAAATGACCATTTTGCCCTTTTGGTGATCTGATCAAATTTCTTGTGGATTTGTGGTCTAAACTTGATCAAATGGTTCATATGAGTTGATAATGTTGACGTGGGTCAAAATTCATGAGGTTTGACTGTAAATTGGCCACAGTTGACTTTTTCCCCAATACAGCTGATTTCTAGGTCAATTGTCCAATTGAATAGGCAAAAATTTGATTCAAGGCTTGAAACTTGGTATGGACAAACTTATGAGTCCAATATGAAGTATGAAACTCAATTTGAGCATTGAAGGTCCAAAAATCCCTGTGCAAACTCAAACCCCAATTTAGGTCATCAGTGCAAGGAGATGTCTTGAGCAGAGCAAACCCTAGCTTGATCTTGAGTCCAAAGAGCCTTGTGATGAGAAATGTTGATAAAATGAGAGGGAAAATTTTGGGGTACAACAACCGTTAAGAAGAAGCCAAAGAAGAAAGCTCTACTCAACATGGGTAAAAGGTTCAAAGAGACAATCCGTCAAATTCCAGTAGAGGAAGATTCATCCGAAGAGGACGAGAACCAGATGGGGGAGGTCAAGAGTACTCAGGCTGATTGTATCAACAACCAAGAATCTGATGATGATTATTTCAATGAACATTATCCACCCGCAGACATCAAATATAAGCAGCTAGAAGACAGGTTGAAAGCTGTTGAAATCTAAGCTGTTCCCAGTTTGAATTTTGACGATTTGGGCTTAATCTCTGGGGTAGTCATTCCTCACAAGTTCAAAATACCAACCTTTGCAAAATACGATGGTGTTTCTTATCCAAAGCTCCATTTGAAGTCCTATGTGCGCAAGATACAACCGCACACCGCTGATAAAAAACTCTGGGTTCACTTTTTCCAAGAGAGTCTGGCTGGAACACAACTTGAATGGTTTTATCAGTTGGATGGCTCTCGCATCAATACTTGGGAGGGTATAGCTACTTCCTTCTACCATTAATATCAGTACAACACCGACTTGGCACCGACAAGGGTTCAATTGCAAGATATGACCATGGGGAAGAATGAAGGGTTTAAGGAATATGCGCAGAAGTGGAGAAAAGTTTCTAGTAGGGTACAAACTCCCTTTACTGATAGGGAACACATTGACATGTTCATGGGCACATTATCTGGTCCTTTCTTTAATCTTTTGGTTGGCTGCTCTTCTTCTGGTTTCACCGAATTAATCTTAACCGGTGAAAGAGTTGAAAGTCGCATTAAAAGTGGAAAGATCTCTGTGGCATCTACCTCCACTCCAAATCCTGTCAAGAAACCTTTTGTTATGAAGAAAGAAGTTAATGTTGTGTATGGGGCAAAGTCCCATACCAAGAAGAATAATCATCCGTCTGTTAATGCTGTCCGAATCTCCAATCCAGCTCCCACTACAAGATCATCTGCAAATCATCAACGTGTTGAAGCACCAAGAAGACAATTTACAAGGTTAGGCATGTCACTATCTCAAGCCCTTCAACATCTGTTTAAGGCTAATTTAGTGACATTGCGTGATCCTCCTGCCAACCCTGACACCTCGTCACCAAAATATAATCTGAATGCAAAGTGTGCTTACCATTCAAACAGCCCTGGGCATGAGACTGATCAGTGCTGGGCCTTGAAGAACAAGATCCAGGATTTAATTGACAACAAGACTATTGAATTTGATCCTCCTCCTACGCCAAATGTAATTACCACTCCAATGCCGAAGTACGACAAAAGTGTTAATACCGTTGAAGATACAATTTTCATGGCCTCTGTTGAAGAATTAACTACTCCGTTGAATGTAATCAAGAGCAGTCTGTTGAAAGCTGGGATTTTCCCTGGCTGTGAAAAAGACTGTGTGTGATGTATGAGACAATCCAATAGGTGTGAAGAACTGAAGAAAGGTATACAATGCCTAATGGATAGTGGCGAAATTCTATTCGAAAAGATTCCCACCATCAAAAATTCAATCGAAAAAGCTGAAGATTTGGCCATCATAACAATTTCAAACAAACCTCTTAGGATCTCATCCAAAGGTCCTATCAGGATTTCGAACGAACCAATCATCGCTCCTCTCATAATCACTGCTGCCAGGCCTGTCCCATACATCTCTGATAAAGCGGGTACCACGGAATTACGGTGCCGAGGTTTATTACCATGGGGTAAAACAAGATTCTTGGATTGATGATAATGAAGCTGGTGTTACTAATATTACCGGTTCTAGTAAATTCACAAGAACATGAAGGGTCTTTTCCCCTATTATCTCACCACCAACCACTACCACAGTTCCAGTCCGCATAACCAATGGCAATTCTGGTGCTAGTAATAAAGGGAAAGGGAAAGAAGGTGAGCCTGCTAGGGAAGAGGCACCTGCTAAAAAGCTTGTTATGGAAGAACCATCCACTCAAGAGATGGAGGAGATTCTAAAGATCATCAAGAAAAACGACTTCAAAATAGTAGAGCAGTTAGGGCAAACCCCTTCTAAAATATCAATGTTGTCCTTATTACTATGTTCCGACATCCATGCATAAGCTTTGATTAAGTTCTTGAAAAAGGCTCATGTGCCTCAAGAAACCACATCCGACCAATTAGAGAACTGTGTGGCAAGTCTGACAGTTGACAATAGTCTGGGATTCTCCGACGCAGATTTAACTCCCATGGGAAAGAATCACAATAAAGCCTTTCATATTTCTATTGAATGTAAGGGGACCACTCTGGCACATGTTTTGGTTGACACAGGCTCATCTTTAAATGTGTTGCCTAAAGGTGCTTTAGATCGGCTAGACTGTGAAGGTTTGGTTTTAAAGCCAAGTGATATTATGGTGAGGGCATTTGATGGGTCGAAAAGGATGGTTCATGGAGAGGTGGATCTCCCAATTAAGGTTGGTTCACATATTTTCAACTCCACATTCTACATAATGGACATACGGTCTGTGTATTCTTGCTTGCTTGGGCGCCCATGGATCCATGGGGCAGGTGCGGTCACTTCTACTCTCCATCAGAAGTTAAAATATCCAGTTCAAGGGAAGGTTGTCACTGTTTACGGTGAAGAGGAATTTATGGTAAGGCATCTCAATTCTTTCAAGTATGTAGAAATGGATGGCGAATTCATAGAAACTCCTTGCCAGACGTTTGAAGTTGTGGCTGCCACCAAAATCTCCTCCGACACTCCAAGAGCTGATAAAGTTATCCCCGAGATGGTTTCTCTTAAGGATGCCCGTGCTGTGGTAGAAGAAGGAAACAATGCGATGTGGGGTTAACTCCTCGATATCCAGTTCAAGGCAGACAATATTGGGTTAGGTTTCATCTCCAAAGCTCAGAAAGAAGTTAGAAGTGCTCGTGCTGGAAAGCCGCCTCTCCACCTCAAAAATCATGAAGTGAACGCTGTAGAAGACTCTGATGATGAGTGTGCTTTTGAAGACTGGATCTACCCAACAACCAAAGGAAAACCCAAAAATTGGCATACAAAGGACTTTGTTCCCATATCCTTCATTGAGGAGTAATCTACTTGTTTTTTCTTTTAATCAATTCAAGAGCTCGTTGTCTGTAATATTTTGATAATGACTTTTAAGCCATGTGCCTAGCCAGGGGAACTTTGGTCCTTTTGTCAAGAGTTTTATTTATGTTCATCTAATCATATGATCATTCAGTACATTGGACTTTTTTGCATTCAAATATTTGTGTTCATTGTCTTTCTTTTCTTTCAAATACATTTCCAAAAGATAACCATGTATCTTACATGCACATACACACACTCTTGCAGGTCTACATCCACTCTGGATCCTATTGCCAATAACTCTACTATTGCCAACTATGACTTTGAATGTCCTATCAACCAAGCCGAAGACGAAGGTGAGGAAGATTGTGATATACCAGGAGAACTAGCCAGACTTCTATTACAAGAAGAAGAAGCTATTCAACCACATGAAGAGTCAGTTGAGATTATCAACTTGGGTATTGAGTCAGATAAGAAGGAAATCAGGATCAACGCTAATTTGGAAAGCAGTGTTAAAATCCGCTTGGTTCAGATGTTACGCGATTATGTGGAAGTATTTGCTTGGTCGTATGAAGATATGCCTGGGTTGGATACCGATGATCGCACTAAAACGCACTATGTTTCTGACTCAAATATCACATGTTTTCCTTAGTTTTTATTGTCATTTTCTCGTATTATGTTCCTTTTTCCTTTGTTTTCAGGATTCTTGTCATTTCAGAGCCTTCTGTGAAGAAACGAGCCAAAACGCCAAGAAATTAGGGTTTTTCAAGAGATTTTGCACTTATGGCGTTCAGCACCGCGCTGGCTACAGGAAACGCGATGACGTGGCCCACTTTCACCCAGAGATCAACTGCCACGTTCCCATGATGTGGCGGTTCCAGGCACCGCTCCCGCGGCCACCCTCACCGCGCCCGCGGCCTTCACAAAAAGGTTCCCGCTCAAAAGAAGTTAAGGGGCATGCTGGTCCTTACGCACCTCAAAGTTCCTCTATAAATAGCTTTCGATTCTCATTCTTTAGTTTCATCCAAGCTTAGTACAATCTTAAGCCATATACTATCAGTTTCTGTAAAGTAATAATCTCTTCACATCGGGGAGTTATTGCGGTGTAGATTGAGTTGTAATCGAGTCTTGGAGCACTTTGGTTGAAGTTCATCATACCGGCCTTACTTTTTCGTAGATTTGTATCAGATTCAAGTCTCCGACCGGAGCAAGGTTCTAATTTATTGCATTTCTTTATTTAATTGCTCTTATCATAGTCTACACGTTTTATAGACTTTAAATGCTCTTACCATAGTCTACACGTTTTATAGACTTTAAATGCTCTTACCATAGTCTACACGTTTTATAGACTTTAAATGCTCTTACCATAGTCTACACGTTTTATAGACTTTAAATGCTCTTACCATAGTCTACACGTTTTATAGACTCGCACTTATTATGTCTGGCTAAACTATAAAGGTTAGGATGTAATGATTGTCATCGTGGTTGTGTTCCAATTATCATGCTAGTGAAAATACTCTGGGGATGTTTTGCTTCTAACTTAAGTCAATTGTGTTTTAATGTTTATTGGGTAAGATCGAAAGCCGTCCAAACTAATGATACGACTTGATTATTATTTAACCAAACAAAAAGAGCGACAGCCGTTGATTGGTTAAATAGGAATCATTGACCTTTTTAGAAAACGATTTTGAAACTATTTTCGGACGCGTTTGTAGGTTTAAAATCTGACTCTTGGTCAAAAGCCAAAAGTCTCTTTAAGTTAATCTTTCCGAGTAAGATCACTTTCCTGTTAAGTCAAAACTATCAATTTCTTAAAAATAAATTTACCTCTTTAACGCGGAAGGCACCCTTTATATGTGACAATAAAGGAATTTAATTTAAAGAGTAAACTCGGTTCTTAGTAGTCAAAAGCTACAAGTTCCCGTTAAACTGATTCTTTGCTATCAATAGGAAATACTGCCCCATAAGTAGGTTCATCTACGCATGACCGGACCAATATCTGATTACATGATTTACATTCCAACCTATCTTTTAAACTGTTATTTCCCTCGCATATTTACTTTGTGCACTGCACTCACATCAATATCCTTATTCGCCTTAGATAAGCACCTTAGCAATAGAGTTGATAGATTGACAATTGGTCTCTGTGGTTCGATAATCTTATATATTACTTCGATAGGCTGTACACTTGTAGTACTACATTTAGGCTATACGTTACAGATTAAACCCATCAAGTTTTTGGCGTCGTTGCCGGGGACCAACTTCGTCAAATTTCGTACCCTATTGTTATCCCGTTTAGACTAAGGCTATTCTAGCCGGTAGATGCGTAGAAATCGTAGCACCGGCAACCTAATAGATCCTTTAGTAGAACCTGAACGTTACGCTCGTGCCCGTCTTTTTATTCGCAAGATAAGAAGAGCTATGGCAGAAGATCGTAACCAAAGACCGCTCAAGGAATTCGCCCAACCATCTAACGAGGAACCTAGTTCTAGTATAGTAAACCCTGCTATAACTACCAACAACTTTGAACTAAAGCCCTCGTTACTACAATTAGTACAACAAAACCAATTCGCTGGTCTCGCTACCGAGAACCCGAATCAACATTTAAAGGTATTTATCCAGTTAGCTGACACCCTTAAGGCAAATGGAGCCACGCCCGAAGCTATCCGATTAAGACTATTTCCTTTTTCCCTTAGAGGTAAAGCTCACGACTGGTTAGACGCCCTTCCAACTAACTCAATAACAACTTGGGAAGACCTTAGGAGAGCTTTTCTTGCGAGGTATTTTCCACCAAGCAAGACCGCTGTTCTTAGGAACCTGATCACTTGTTTCACCCAAAACCAAGGCGAATCACTTTTTGATGCCTGGGAGAGATATAAAGAACTTTTAAGAGCCTGTCCGCACCATGGCCTAGAGCAATGGTTAATCATACATACCTTCTATAATGGACTCCATTACAACACAAAGATGTCCATAGACGCTGCCGCTGGCGGAGCGTTGATGAACAAACCTTACCCTGACGCTTGTGCCCTAATAGATGACATGGCCCAAAACCACGCCCAATGGGGATTAGAACGAGCGACAGTAGAGAAAAAGGAGAGCCATGGAGGAAAGCATGAGGTAAGTTGCATGGACATGATCAATGCCAAGATGGACGCCCTAGCCTTGAGAGTCGAGAACATGTCTCAAAACCCAACCACAGTAGCAGCAATCCAATCGGAGTGCGAACTCTGTGGAACTCAAGGACATCAAACCGTTGACTGTAACCTTTTGAACGAATCAAGCTCAGACCAAGTTAACTATACTCAAGGGAACCCTTTCTCGAATACCTACAATCCTGGATGGAGGAACCACCCGAATTTCTCTTACAAAAACAACAACCCTATCCAAAATCCCGGACCTTCGAGACCTCAAGGATTCCAAACGCAAAAACAAAACCAACCTATGCAAATAGTACCCCCAAGACCAAACCTTAAAGAAACCATAGACACCTTTATTCAAGCTCAAACCCAGCAAAATAAGGAGTTTATGAACCAACATATTCACACGAACGAACTGGTTACTCAACTAGCAACCAAGTTTGACCAGATAATAACCCACACCAAAATGCTTGAGACTCAGATTTCCCAAGCAGCACAAAACACCTCTGTACAAGTTGCACCTGGAGGAGAATTCCCTGGACAAACTCAACCAAATCCAAAAGGCCAAGCAAATTCTATCACACTAAGAAGTGGAACCGCTTATGAAGGACCTAGAAATCCTGACTTAAGCACATCAGAAAAACCTATGGAAGATGCTACGCCCAAAGACCAGGTGGAGGAACCAGAGAAACCAGGAAAGCAATCAAAACCAGAAGTAGAGAAAAACACTCAACAACCTTATAAACCACCTATTCCATTCCCACAGAGGCTGAAAAACACCAAAGTAGAAAACCAGTACCAAAAGTTTATTAAGGTAATAGAGAAACTCCATGTTGAGATTCCTTTTACTGAAGCTATAACCCAGATACCATCATATGCTAAGTTTCTGAAAGATATTTTGACCAATAAACGACGACTCGATGATCCCAAGCCTTTAGAATGTCATTTTATATCCGAAAATAAACTCGCCAAGAAAGATAAAGACCCTGGAAGTTTTTCTATCCTTTGCATCCTAGGTAACCATATGATAGACAAAGCATTTTTAGACCTAGGAGCAAGTGTAAGTCTGATGCCTCTGGCCGTCTGTAAAAGGTTAAAATTAGGAGAACTTCAACCTACTAAGATGTCCTTACAACTAGCTGATAGATCTGTCAAATATCCCATGGGTATTTTAGAAGACATACCTGTCAAGATTGGTCAGTTGTACATTCCGACCGACTTCGTCGTAATGGATATCAAAGAAGATGAAGACATCCCAATCCTCTTAGGAAGACCCTTCCTATCGACCGCCGGAGCTATAATAGATGTTAAGAAAGGGAAACTGACTTTCGAGGTAGGAGATGAAAAGATTGAGTTCATTTTATCAAAATTTCTAATGGCACCAGTGATAGGAGATGCGTGCTATGCCATCGACATCATTGATGAATGTGTAAATGAGCTCGAACAAAACGAATTCTTAACCAAATTACCATCAACCCCTATTTTAGAGGATGACGGATTTGAGAGTATCGAACCGTACATTGACGACAACCTTTTCGAATGCTTAGCTCTTACCCATGACCTTATGCCACGTACTGAGAAAACCACTATAGAACTTAAGGAACTACCCAAGAATCTAAGATATGAGTTTTTGGATGAGGAGATGAATAGACCTGTTATAATTAGCGCCACTCTAAACCAAATAGAAACAAATCAACTATTAGATACCTTGCGAAAATATCCCTCAGCTTTAGGGTATAAAGTTTCAGATTTAAGAGGTATAAGCCCATCCGTATGCATGCATCGGATTATGCTAGAAAAAGATTCAAAACCCTCAAGAGAACATCAAAGAAGAATAAACCCTATCATGAGTGATGTAGTCAAGAAAGAAGTTCTTAAGTTATTAGAGGCTGGTATCATATACCAAATTTCGGACAGTGAATGGGTAAGCCCAGTCCATGTGGTACCCAAGAAAGGAGGTATCACTGTTCTAAAAAATGAGAAAGGTGAGCATATGGCAAAACGAATAGAAGGAGGATGGCGAATGTGTATAGATTACAGAAGGTTGAATAAGGCAACAAGAAAAGACCATTTCCCTCTCCCATTTATAGATCAGATGCTTGAACGTCTAGCAAGACACTCATGTTTCTGCTATCTTGATGGATATTCGGGATTTTTCCAAATCCCTATTCACCCAGAGGACCAAGAAAAAACCACATTTACCTGCCCTTATGGAACATTCGCTTATAGACGAATGCCCTTTGGACTCTGTAATGCACCTGCCACTTTCCAACGTTGTATGATGTCAATTTTCGCAGACTACCTAGATGGAATTATGGAAGTATTTATGGACGATTTTTCAGTATGTGGGTTTGATTTCAAAAACTGCCTCTCGAACTTGGAGAAAATCTTAAAAAGATGTGTGGAAGTAAACCTTGTGTTGAATTGGGAAAAGTGCCACTTTATGGTAAGTGAAGGGATAGTCTTGTGACACATTATTTCTGAAAGAGGTATATAAGTCGATAAGGCCAAGATAGAAGTTATAGAACACTTAAACCCGCCTAAGACCGTTAGGGAAATAAGAAGTTTTCTAGGACATGCCGGGTTCTACCGACGTTTCATCAAGAATTTTTCCGCAATAACTAAACCCTTAACTAACTTATTGATGAAGGATGTCGAGTTTGAATTCGACCAAAAATGTCTTGAGGCCTTTGAAGTTTTAAAGCAAGCTCTTATTTCAGCACCTATCATAAGACCACCTGATTGGACACAACCCTTTGAAATCATGTGCGATGCTAGTGATTTCGCTGTAGGGGCTGTACTAGGGCAAAGAAAAGACAAAAAACTGCATGCAATTTACTACGCTAGTAGAACACTAGACGCCGCCCAGCTAAATTATACAACCACAGAAAAAGAATTGCTAGCCGTAGTTTTTGCTATTGATAAATTTCGATCTTATTTGGTGGGAGCAAAAATAATAGTATACACAGATCATGCAGCAATCCGGTACTTGTTAAGTAAGAAAGATGCTAAGCCTAGATTGCTCAGATGGGTACTTTTACTCCAAGAATTTGACTTGGATATTAAGGATAAAAAAGGAGCTGAAAACTTAGTAGCTGATCATCTCTCCAGGTTAGAACACCTTAAGCCTGAACTTATACCTATAGACGATCACTCTACTTATGAAAGATTAATAGCTGGGATAAACTCAACTGAAGAAGAGACCTATGAGGAAATCTCAACCATGAACAACATACCATGGTACACAGATATTGTAAATTATCTAGCCGCTGATATCATACCCCCCGACTTAAGCTACCAACAGAAGAAGAAGTTTTTTAGAGATGTTAAACACTTCTTTTGGGATGAACCCCTCCTATTCAAAAGAGGAATAGATAATATATTCCGACGATGTGTGCCGGAGGAAGAAGTAGGCAATGTCATTAAACATTGTCATGCTTCACCTTATGGTGGACATGCAAGCACGTCTAAAACATGCGCCAAAATATTTCAAGCAGGTTTTTATTGGCCTACTGTATGGCGCGATGTCCACACTTACATTACAAAATGTGACCGATGCCAACGCACTGGGAACATCTCAAGACGTGATGAAATGCCTTTAAGAAACATCCAAGAAGTGGAAATATTTGATGTCTGGGGTATTGATTTCATGGGACCTTTTCCTTCCTCAATGGGTAACAAGTATATCCTAGTAGCTGTCGATTATGTCTCAAAGTGGATCGAAGCTGTTGCATCACCCACAAACGATACCAAGGTAGTTATCAAACTGTTTAAGAATATTATTTTTCCTAGGTTTGGAACCCCGAGGTTAGTCATAAGTGATGGAGGATCGCATTTTATATCTAAGATATTTGACAAGCTTCTAAGCAAATACAGAGTAAAACATAGAGTAGCATCACCATATCACCCGCAAACCAGTGGCCAAGTAGAGGTATCGAATAGGGAGATTAAGCAGATCCTAGAAAAAACCGTATCATTATCCAGAAAAGACTGGTCTGGAAAACTTAAAGACGCCTTATGGGCTTATAGAACGGCTTATAAAACCCCTATTGGAACAACTCCTTATCAATTGGTTTATGGAAAGTCCTGTCATTTACCCTTCGAATTAGAACATAAAGCCTATTGGGCCATTAAATCCTTGAATCTAGATTACCTGAAAGCCGGAGAAAAACGTATCCTGGACATTCACAAGCTAGAAGAGCTTCGCTTGAATTCCTATGAGAATGCCATCATATATAAGGAAAGAACCAAAATGTGGCATGATAAAAAAATCATCAAGAAAGATTTCAACATTGGTGATCCTGTTCTCCTATTTAACTCAAGGTTACGACTTTTTCCTGGTAAGCTTCGTTCAAGATGGACAGGTCCATTTGAAGTGTCAAAAGTTCTAAAATCTGGAGCAGTAGAAATCAAAAACAATTCATGTGCTCCATTTGTGGTAAATGGACAAAGACTGAAGCTCTACGAAGGAGGCGATTTGCCTGTTGACTACTCTAGTCATATTCTTATAGACCCACCAATACCCACATAAAGTAAGATCTAATCGTCAAGCTAAACGACGTTAAACAAGCGCTGCATGGGAGGCAACCCATGGTTTATTTTTCATTTTATTTTATTTTAGTAATTTATATATTTTATCTGGACTAATTTCTTGTGTTTATATTTTCAGGATGCATTACCCCGATGGTATGGTTGTGATTTTCAGAGATGAAGCACAAAAGGCCCGATTTGCTACCTTATCTGCTAGACCTATGGTACCCACTAGGTACCCCGATCAGAGCTGCATGGAGGCACTCGGGATTGAGCCAAGTATTCGGTATCTATGCAACCAACTTAGCTGGGATTCTTATGCCGATGATGTCCACAAAACCTACAGGAACCTTACTCTGGAGTTTCTTAGCTCTATGGACTATAATCCACGAGTAGGTGAAGGAGATGAGCGAGGACGCCTGAGTTTCAGATTGTTTGGCACCGAGTATACCCTGACCACCAAAGAATTTGGGGATTTGCTTGGTTTCCAAACTGGACCGACCGCTATAACTGAGTTCCCATTGAGTTGCTACATGGACAGAGACATTGATAAATTTTGGCAAGACATTACTGATAGAGCCAGTCTTGACCCCTCTACCCAGCTGTCCCGGAAGATCCATAACCCGGCCTTCCGATACTTCGAGATGATCCTATGCCACACTTTCTTTGGGAGGAGTTACTGTGACCACTTGGTCACCGCTGAGGAGATCCTTTTCTTATACTGTGCTAGTCAGTCCAGACCTATAGCTAGTGGAGGTTTTCTGATAGAGAGCCTCGAGCAGACTGCTCGATCCGCTGTAGGGCTCATTCATTCCGGAGGGAATGTGACATAGATAGCTTCTGCTTTGGGTTTAGACAGTATGATAGCACAGCTGACCCCATACTGTGGATATACTTTTCTGGATTTAGACTTTTGCATGGATCGTGGATTCATGAGGAGGGCCTCTTTCCACCCATATCGGTACAGATTGCTTATCAATGACCAGACAGTTTACACCTTCACCATGCCAGACCCTCAGATGACTTGTGTTTCCAACTCTGCTAACTGGAACTATTCTGTAGAAGGTTGGGGTGAGATATCAGAGTACACTCCAGAATACACTCCTGCTTCCGAAGATCTCACTCCAGAATACACTCCTGCTTCCGAGGACTCCGCTCCGGATCACACATCCCGACCCGAGGTTACACACACTACTGTTCTTACTAATAACCTCAGCTTGCAGGAACCTGATATTCGCACTCTATTGACTGCTATGCGCACTGAGATAACCACTCTCCGCAATGAGGTGGCTGACCTTCATTTGCAGTTGGAAGTGAATGATGTTACCTTTGCTGGTGAGTTAGATGAATTAGCTCACGAGGTGACAGAGATTCGACGCCAGCTGACTGAGCTGCGTGGCCCAGGCACTCCTGCAGAGCATCCTACCGGTTGGCAATAGATCTGTATTGTTCACAAGATATCTAGTTTCAGTATTATTAGTATTATGTTGATTTCCTTTTCAGACTCATTTTTATTTTTGCATTATCTGTTTCCTGAATTGTTAATATTTATTTTGATGACCCAATGTCCGTACCTATATCTATATATATATATATATATATATATATATATATATATATATATATATATATATATATATATATATATATATATGCATATGTTTTATTTATTTACTAATGTTTTTGTTTTTCTAGGTCACCATAGTTTTAATATAAAAATACAATAAATAAACATGTGTATATGTATTCACGTACATATATGCACATTTATAAGAAAAATAGGTACACCTCCAGAAATTGAAGATAATGGCGAGGAAGAAAAAGCCCAATGGAAAGAAAGCCATGCCAGCCCAACTGACCTCGACCTCACCGCGCCCGCGGTAGGCCCTGCAGAGCTGCCTCACAGACACCAAAGTTAATCCCGTCCCATTCATGATTGCCCACATGCACCATGTTTTAAGAAAAGGTGGGCCGATTTCCTTTGGTGGACTGATTACCACTATTGCCCGTGCCATAGGATTGGATACGGAACTTGCCACCCTAGAACCACTTCCTCCTCGGATTGCAAATCTTAAATTTTTCAGGGATATGCGTTTATGCAAGACGAGGAAGGAAGGTGGTTACTTCCTAATGGTTGGAGGTGCTGCTGTACCCAGTGTTGTTATGCCTTGCACCCGTCGTACTGATATTCGATTTGAGCGTAACTGGACCTACGATCTCAACGCTCCTGCTTTTATTGGTCCGTTGCCCCCAAATCTACCTTTAAATGAGGGTAACAACACTGATGATGAGTACGATTTCCAAACAGAGGAACCACCCCATTTTTCACCTCCACACACGGCACCTTCTACCTCTAACCCACATGCAGGTACAGCTCCTAGCTTCCATGTCACTGAGGACATGTGGCGTGAGCATATGGCCCGAGAGGCCCAGAGGGACACCCTCCTTGCTACCTTGCAGCAACAGGCGGCCGACAACATGGCCTTCATGCAAGCGTCCCAAGAACAAAATGCTAGCTCTCTGCGCACTATTATGGAAAGTCAGCTGGCTTTTCAGAGAGAACAGCACCTACACCAGACCACATACGCTCGTCACTTCCAATTGATGGAGGCAACCCAAGGCACCCTCATTGGTCGGACCCAAGAGCTACAAGCGGCAAATGCCGCCTTGTCAGAGAGACTGGAGCAGCTTGTTTTGGACCGAGATAGCCGCCGTCGCAGCCGTAGCCGCCGTTCCGGTCGTACCAACCAGGATGGTGAAGGTCCTAGTGGCCCCCACTAGTGTTTTCAGGTACCTCCTCCTACCTTATTTTGGGACATTGAGGACAATGTCTGATTTAAGTGTGGGAGGAGCATTTATCGCTTTTATTTCCCATTTTCGCTTTTATCGCTTTTATTTCCCTTTTTTCTGTTTTTATTTCCCTTCCGCATTTTTCCTTTTTTTTTCATAGTTAATAAAATGCATGTGATAGGCGAGTCTTTCCGCGTAGTGTACCCTTTCATTTTCCCCACCTTTTAGCTCTACAAAATTTTTATTTTTCAAAGATTTATGGTTGTTTTTAAGGATTTGGGCTATGAGACAGGTCCTAGATAGGGTCTGTTTCTCGGACACTCACTTTTTGAAAAATTCGTTATTATTTTTTACACCATAAGCCTTTTTGAATATTTAGATTAGATCCTTTCTCCCCAATATGCTATGATTTCGAATAAAACTGTACAAATAGGTCTTCAAGTAGTTTATCTTAGCAGTCAGCTCCGGCCTAAGCATGCTCTAAGTGTGGGATCGATGAATATAAGTGGATGATCTCTATTTTTGCCTTAAAAGCTACAAAATAAAGTATGAATACGACTACGAGTTGGGTGATCCTCACAAAGATTACTTAACTCAAGAAAGTTGTAAGCACTAACAAAAACAAAGAAAAAAAATATATAAGGCATATCTGTTGTAGTTGGTTCAGAGGTATCTGGTGCTGAACTTGGTAGGGCGGACTACGGTCCGATCCCCCGCAACTGCAAATGGGTAAAATAAAAAGGGATTAAACCAACTCCTGTACCAGAATCCCATCACTTGAGATCAGAGTCACTAACCGGTCACTACACCATGAGTATGTACGGATAACGGGCTTAATGTGATTGCGCCTGAATGAAAAAGGACCTCGTACAAAAAGAAGTCTTAGCATAGTAAGGATATTTGGATCAATCTGCATACTTATGAGGTTTATGTCCGCATTTCTGCGAGTAGTGTAATTACGATACCCTTGATTCAGATAGTTAGTGCCTGACAACACACCCTTACTCGGACTTAGAAGCCCTCTTTGCCCAAAACCTGTATACACCATAAATTTCTTTCATCCACTTTTAAGAGTTGTTGCTTGAGGACAAGCAAAGGTCTAAGCGTGGGAGGATTTGATCGCACTAAAACGCACTATGTTTCTGACTCAAATATCACATGTTTTCCTTAGTTTTTATTGTCATTTTCTCGTATTATGTTCCTTTTTCCTTTGTTTTCAGGATTCTTGTCATTTCAGAGCCTTCTGTGAAGAAACGAGCCAAAACGCCAAGAAATTAGGGTTTTTCAAGAGATTTTGCACTTATGGCGTTCAGCACCGCGCTGGCTACAGGAAACGCGATGACGTGGCCCACTTTCACCCAGAGATCAACTGCCACGTTCCCATGATGTGGCGGTTCCAGGCACCGCGCCCGCGGCCACCCTCACCGCGCCCGCGGCCTTCACAAAAAGGTTCCCGCTCAAAAGAAGTTAAGGGGCATGCTGGTCCTTACGCACCTCAAAGTTCCTCTATAAATAGCTTTCGATTCTCATTCTTTAGTTTCATCCAAGCTTAGTACAATCTTAAGCCATATACTATCAGTTTCTGTAAAGTAATAATCTCTTCACATCGGGGAGTTATTGCAGTGTAGATTGAGTTGTAATCGAGTCTTGGAGCACTTTGGTTGAAGTTCATCATACCGGCCTTACTTTTCCGTAGATTTGTATCAGATTCAAGTCTCCGACCGGAGCAAGGTTCTAATTTATTGCATTTCTTTATTTAATTGCTCTTATCATAGTCTACACGTTTTATAGACTTTAAATGCTCTTACCATAGTCTACACGTTTTATAGACTTTAAATGCTCTTACCATAGTCTACACGTTTTATAGACTTTAAATGCTCTTACCATAGTCTACACGTTTTATAGACTTTAAATGCTCTTACCATAGTCTACACGTTTTATAGACTCACACTTATTATGTCTGGCTAAACTATAAAGGTTAGGATGTAATGATTGTCATCGTGGTTGTGTTCCAATTATCATGCTAGTGAAAATACTCTGGGGATGTTTTGCTTCTAACTTAAGTCAATTGTGTTTTAATGTTTATTGGGTAAGATCGAAAGCCGTCCAAACTAATGATACGACTTGATTATTATTTAACCAAACAAAAAGAGCGACAACCGTTGATTGGTTAAATAGGAATCATTGACCTTTTTAGAAAACGATTTTGAAACTATTTTCGGACGCGTTTGTAGGTTTAAAATCTGACTCTTGGTCAAAAGCCAAAAGTCTCTTTAAGTTAATCTTTCCGAGTAAGATCACTTTCCTGTTAAGTCAAAACTATCAATTTCTTAAAAATAAGTTTACCTCTTTAACGCGGAAGGCACCCTTTATATGTGACAATAAAGGAATTTAATTTAAAGAGTAAACTCGGTTCTTAGTAGTCAAAAGCTACAAGTTCCCGTTAAACTGATTCTTTGCTATCAATAGGAAATACTGCCCCATAAGTAGGTTCATCTACGCATGACCGGACCAATATCTGATTACATGATTTACATTCCAACCTGTCTTTTAAACTGTTATTTCCCTCGCATATTTACTTTGTGCACTGCACTCACATCAATATCCTTATTCGCCTTAGATAAGCACCTTAGCAATAGAGTTGATAGATTGACAATTGGTCTCTGTGGTTCAATAATCTTATATATTACTTCGATAGGCTGTACACTTGCAGTACTACATTTAGGCTATACGTTACAGATTAAACCCATCAACCGACATTGTGGTTCATCGTCTGCCTACGAAGGAAGACTGCCCTCCTGTTAAACAACAAGTTCGTCGCATGAGGCCTGACATGTCTGAAAAGATCAAAGCTGAAGTAACGAAACAGTTTTATGTAGGGTTCCTAGCTGTAACATCCTATCCTCAATGGGTGTCCAACATAGTGCCAGTGCCAAAGAAAGACGGGAAAGTTCGCATGTGCATAGACTATAGGGATCTGAATAGGGCAAGCCCCAAGTATGATTTCCCTCTACCATACATTGACGTCTTAGTCGATAATACTGCTCAGCATAAAGTCTTCTCATTCATGGATGGCTTCTCAGGCTATAATCAAATAAAGATGGCTCCCGAAGACATGGAGAAGACTACTTTCGTTACACAATGCGGCACCTTCTGCTACAAGGTCATACCGTTCGGATTAAAGAATGCAGGGGCAACATATCAAAAGGCTATGGTTGCTTTATTTCATAACATGACTCATCATGAGATAGAGGTATATGTGGATGATATGATTTCCAGATCACAAACCGAAGAAGAATATCTCGGTCACCTGCACAAACTATTCGAAAGACTAAAGAAGTACAAGCTGAGGTTAAACCCTAACAAGTGCATGTTTGGAGTACGCTCTGGAAAGCTTCTAGGTTTTGTTGTCAGCAATAAAGGCATTGAAGTTGATCCCGCCAAGATAAAGGCCATCCAAGAAATGCCAGTCCCCCATTCTGAAAAAGAAGTCAGAGGATTCTTGGGTTGTCTCAATTACATTGCCCGTTTCATATCACACTTAACTGCTACTTGTGAGCCACTCTTCAAACTCTTGAAGAAAGATCAGGTAGCCAAATGGAACGATGAATGCTAGATTGCTTTCGACAAAATCAAAGAGTATTTACAAGAACCTCCTATTCTCATGCCTCCAGTTGAAGGAAGACCCTTGATCATGTACTTGATAGTACTAGAGAATTCTATGGGGTGTGTTTTGGGCCAACATGACAAGTCTGGCCGAAAAGAGCATGCTATTTATTACCTGAGCAAAAAGTTTACCGACTGTGAAACCAGATATTCACTGCTCGAGAAAACTTGATGCGCTCTGGCATGGGCTTCTCGCCGGCTAAGACAATATATGTTGACTTATACCACTCTGTTGATTTCTAAGATGGATCCAATCAAGTATATCTTCGAGAAACTTGCCCTCTCCGGACGGATAGCCAGATGGAAAATGATCTTGAACGAGTACGACATCCAATACACAAATCAAAAAGCCATCAAAGGAAGTGTACTAGCAGATCATTTGGCTCATCAGGCTATGGATGATTATCAGTCAATGCACTTCGACTTCCCTGATGAGAACATCATGCTGGTAACCGACTGTGCGAAACCTGGACCGTATGACAGACCTAAACAAGGATCCCGATGGACTATGGTATTCGATGGGGCTTCCAACACTTTAGGTAACGGAATTGGTGTTGTGATCATCTCTCCTGAAGGTTACCACACTCCTTTCACTGCCAGACTATACTTCAATTGCACAAATAATATGGCTGAGTATGAAGCATGCATCTTAGGTCTGAAAGCTGCAATTGACTTAAGGATCAAGCATTTGGATGTGTTTGGAGATTCTGCCTTGGTGATCATCCAAGTAAAAGGAGATTGGGACACTAAACACCCTAACCTTATCCCTTACAAGGATCTTGTGCTATCCCTAATTCCTTACTTCAAAGAAATCACGTTCGAGCACTTCCCTAGAGAAGAAAACCAGTTGGTTGACGCTTTGGCAACCATGTCTTCAATGTTCAAAGTCAAATGGGACAACAAAGCCCCTATGATAACAATTGAAAGATTTGATGAACCTTCACATTTCTATGAGCTTGATACCGATGCGGAAAAGCCATGGTACCATGAGGTGATGAGATACCTTAAAGCACAGGAGTATCTAGAAGGGGCATCTATCAATGACAGAAAGTTCTTACGAAGATTTGCGGCCAAATTCTTCTTAAGTAATGGGATATTGTACAAGCGAAACCATGATTCAACTCTACTCCGATGTGTAGACAAGAAGGAGGCAGAGGAAATTATGGAGGACATGCACGATGGCCTTTTTGGTACCCACTCAAGTTGACATACGATGGCTAAGAAAATATTAAGAGCAGGTTACTATTGGTCAACGATGGAGACCGATTGTCATCAACATTCAAGAACTTGTCGCAAATGCCAAATCTACACTAACAAGGTCCATGTACCTCAAATCCCTCTAAATGTCATGACCACTCCGTGGCTATTTTCAATGTGGCGCATTGACATGATCAGAGAGATCAAACCTACGGATTCCAATGGACATCGCTTCATTCTTGTCACCATCGACTATTTTACCAAATGGGTCGAAGCTGCCTCGTTTGCCTCAGTCACCAAGAATGTGGTAGTCAGATTCATCAGACACAACCTCATCTGTCGTTATGGTATCCCTGAAAGAATCATCACCGACAATAGGACTAACCTCAACAATGCCATGATCAGGGAGTTGTGCACTCAATTTAAGATCAAGCATCATAATTCTTCTTCGTATAGACTGAAAATGAATGGCGCAGTCGAAGCGGCCAACAAAAATATCAAGAAGATTGTGCAGAAAATGGTAGTGACCTATAAAGATTGGAATGAGATGTTACCGTTTGCTCTACATGGCTACCGTACTTCAACCAGAACATCAACTGGGGAAACTCCCTTCTCTCTAGTCTATGGCATGGAAGCTGTTTTGTCAGTGGAAGTTCAAATCCCCTCGCTGAGGATTATGATCGAGGCAGGCCTAGGCGAAGACGAGTGGATTCAAACAAGATTGGATCAACTGAACTTGATCGATGAAAAACGATTAGCTGCTATTTGCCATGGTCAAACATATCAAAAAAGGATGATCAAGGCTTTCAACAAAAAGGTCAAACCTCAAGTATATCAAGTTGGTGACCTTGTGATAAAACACATCATTTTACCACAAGGTGACCCCAGAGGAAAATGGACTCCCATCTATGAAGGGCCGTTTGTTGTCAAGAGAGTTTTTTTCTGGCGGTGCCATGATACTGACCACCATGGACGGTGAATATTTCCCACATCCTATAAACGCAAACGTAGTTAAAAAATACTACGCATAAGAGACCCGTTAGGTTGACACACCTAAGAAAAATAAGGGCATCCCGGCAAACCAAAAGGTTTGGGCAAAAATTAGGATATATGCAAAAGATTATACATCCGGCAAGTTGAAAACCCGAAAGGGCGACTTGGGCAAAAAAGGGTATCCTGGTGGACCAAAAACCCGAAAGGGAGGTTCAGGCAAAAATTAAGGATTAAAAGCGTACGACTATGTCCCGTGAAATCAACACAATCAATTCTATCACCAAGGTCCAAGTTCAAATGGTCCAGGATCAATCCAATCAATTTTGATCAACGACAAAGGATGTTCGGAGACATTGGGGAAATAGTAGAGCTGGAAGGCAATGAGATCATTTCACATGGCTATTTGTTTTCATTCTCAATTTTGTTTTCTTTTTGGAGATTTCCTCTTACTAGGATCTCCGTCTCTATGTATAAAAAACGCCTATTCATGGGAAAAATATCAATACGAATACACTTTGAAGTGCAAAATTTTCTGTCTTTGTTTTGAATGCAAATTTGTCTAATGACTAAAAATTGAATGAATATATGCATATGAACATAACTAAAACTATTTGGCACATGTGTCCTGCTAAGCAGCAGCATCAACAACAAAGCATCAATACACAGCAGTAGTAAGCATCTCTTTAATGTATATGAAATAGCCCCACAGAGTTATCTCATCATCATTATCCCCACATGGATGGAAACAACAAACCTTTGCCCAACGGAGCGACCCACAAAGCCTCTTTGCATAGGAAAATCCCTGACCAAAGTCTCAGCCTCTTGGCCGCTTTCTCCCTAGCTAAGTCAATTTTGACAAGATTGAAGCCTAGGGAATTCCTTCCTAAAGGAAATTCACCTCCTCAACAGGGTTTATCCCCCAACAGAGTTATTTCCCCAGCCAAGTGTAAATTTCTCAACATACAACAATCAAGACACCACACATTGCCCAGCTGAATCCATCTTCCCCAGCTGAGTATATCTTCTATAACCGAGGCTATTTTCTCCAAATAGAATCTATCCTCCCCAGATGAGACCATCATCCCCGACTGAGCCCATCGTCCCCAGTTAGGTATATCCTCCCCAAGCTGAGTCTACCTTACCCGACTGAGTCTATACTCTCCTGTTTGAATTTCCCTTTCAAAATACTATAAATCACAGGGCCACAACCCCTAATCCCCAGTAAAGCCATCAGCAAAGCCTTTACTATTTCCAAGATGCTATGAAGCCTGGATCCGACCAGATATTAGCACCATTTTCAAGTTATTCCTGAAACCTGGACCCGACCAGATAACAATTTGAATTACTGAAACCTGGACCCGACCAGATAATAGTTTGAATTACTGAAACCTAGACCCGACCATATAACAATTTGAGTTACTGAAGCCTGTACCCGACCGGATAACAGATGATCTTAAAATGCTATGAAACCAGGATTTGACCAGATAATAGCCTAACTCTTCAAATATATAGAAGAACTTGAACTCAATCTGACTAAGGTTTAATTTCTTTCCCCAGTAGAGTTGTCTCTCTATCCCCAACAAATGGCTGAGAAACCTGGACCCGACCAGATATCAGTCCTTATTCCATCCTTTTAAGAAAGTCGTTGCGAAGCCTGGATCCGACCAGATAATAATCATCCTCAAAGATTCATTATGAAACCTGGAAACCGACCAGATAACAACTAAACCCCCAAGAAGTTTATTGTGAAGCTTGGACTCGACCAGGTAAGAATTGACCTCATTAAAGAAATCTGCAAAGCCTGGACCCGACCAGATAACTGTTTTCAAACAATTTATTGTGAAGCCTGGACCCGACCAGATAACAATTGTCCTCATCAAAGAAATCTGTAAAGCCTGGACCCGACCAAATAACAGTTTTCAAACAGTATATTGTAAAGCCTGGACCCAACCAGATAACAATTAACTATGATTCCCAGAAAGACACTATGAAGCCTGGATTCGACCAGATAATAATACAGCTTTCCAAAAGACCATAAAGCCTGGACCCGACCAGATGGCTATTCAATTTCAAGAAATTTTCTGCACAGCCTGGATCCGACCAGATAACAGTTAGTTCATCCTTTCCCCAACAAGTTGTTGTGAAGCCTGGACCCGACCAGATAACTATTCAATTTTAAGGAATTTTCTGCAAATCCTGGATCCGACCAGATAACAGCTAATTCGTCCTTTCCTCTGGTAAGTTACTGTGAAGCCTGGATACGACCAGATAATAGTTAACCTCCGCATCCCCAGATAACTATTCAATTTCAAGGAATTTTCTGCAAAGCCTGGATCCGACCAGATAATAGTTAATCCATCTCTTCTTCTAGTAAGTTGTCATAAAGCCTGGATCCGACCAAATAACAGCCGACTACCTCATCCTCAGCAACTGTGAAGCCATGATCTGACCAGATAACAACTGACATTTGAGCGATATTCCCCAGAAAAGCATCCTTTCAATAAAATTTGATGATATGCATGTTTTTCATTTCCAACAGGCAATCAGGGATTCAACCTCCCATGATTTCCTCAGCAGTAGTCAGGGATTTATTTTCCGGGAGAAAAACATACATTTCACATTCATACATCATATCATGTACATACCATATGCATTTAGCATGATACCACATTTGGTGAACATCATGCAAGCATCTACATTTTACTAACCCCTTTTCTCACAGGTAAAACATCAAGTTTAGTATAAATCAACAAGAGATTTGTGCTGATACTTCTTCTAGCGTTTACCAACATTCCTCCAAATGGCATCTATAAGCCCATTCACCATCCATCTTCGAGTGCAAATTTTTGGGCACTCTAGTGTTCAAACATCTTTCACCTTCAAGTCACGAATGGTGGATCCGCCAATCTAACCCTTCAGGTTCAAAAAGTTTGAACAGGGGCAGCTGTTGTACCCCAAAATTTACCCTCTCATTTCTCAAGGAATCACCCTGGATCCTCAAGTTTTCTCTCATCCAATTCCAAGCCTTGAATTATCAATTTTTCCAAGCAAACCATTCACAAGGGCAAAATGGTCATTTGCATACTGAGAAGTCTAACTTTGACTTTTGGATCAAAATCAAATCTAAAAAAAAATCATATTTCATCAAGACATGTTGGAATATGAAGTTTATTTCATCAAGAATTTCAAAAGTCAAATTCTAAATATTTAGAAAATTTTCTAAGTGTTTAAGAAATATGACAATTTCAGAACTTTTGGGCCAGTGTTCACACTCAGCAATTCTGGATATTCTCAAGACAGAGTTTGGTCAGAACTTCTGGACCAGTTTTCACAAAGGTTCAGTTAGAGTTTGCTAGGTTAAATCAAAGAAGGTTACTAAGCATGCTGCAAGCTTTCTAGAAAGTCTGAAAGTTCCTTCAGAACATGCTGGAGTCAGAATATAAGAGGATCAAAAGATGAGATGCTACGTTGAAGCAGAACTTCTAATCCAGAGTCAAGTAAGGATACAGAGTTTCACATGGCAGGATTTCTGATTTGATAAATCTCATCATCATTTAATGCTCACAACCACTTGTGAGTTATTATCCAAAGGATTTCCCCCACGTGTACCCCTACTGTCTTGGGAAGACAAACTTTTATGCAAAAGTATGCTAGGCCCATGCACTGCTTCTACTTTTCCTTAATTCGTGCTGACGAATCCATCTTAGGCGCTGCTAATCATCCCACTTGATGCATTGAACCACACTTGTTTAAGCTTACTTCAAGAGTAAGTCAGCATCTAGCATATGATGTTAGTGCCACTTGACATCTCTAAACTATAAAACCTTTGCCTATAAATAGAACACCATTAGCCATTGAGGAGAGGTCGAAAATTTGAGAAAGAGCTGTGGAATTTGAGAAAGAAAAGTCTTGAACCCCTGCAAAAAATTCCAAGAATCCACAAAACCATAAACACAAAAATACAAAACCTTAGCATTTGATTCTTGCATTCAAACTTCATTTTTCCTCAAATGTTTCTTGACTAAAGCCATCCACGCAGTTGCTGATTAACATATTAGAAGTTACCATAAATTCTGTATTCCTACTGCCATACACTCTCCATCCACCTCAAAGAAGTCAAAATACCACCCCTTGGCTGTTTCAGAAGTTGCAAACTTCCTTCCTGCTGAGTATGTGAAGAAGTTTCTTAGAACATCACCAGAGTTCAGGATCAACCTCCAGTTCACAAAATCTTTTCCAGCTGCAAGGTAAGTTTTCTGATGACTCTCATCATGTTATTTAGGCATTGTCAGATCTTGCATATTTAACACAATGTAGATATTCTGATCCTGATGATGTACATATTCTGAGATTTCATGCATCTGCCTGCCTAAATAGAGGGGATTCCAGTTTAGAGTTTTATAAATAAATTAGGACTCAGAATTAGGATTATCAAATTCATGTTGCTTCTGATTTGTGTTTCTGATATTTCTTGAAATTTGTCATAACTGTTATATGTGCAACTCCTGTTCTGTTAAGAAATGACTAAGTTGCAGATGTTCTGACTAGCAAGGAGAGAGACAAAGTTCTGACATTTGCATCAGAGCTTATGAAAACTTCTGAATCCTCATAAGATCCAGAACTTCTGAACTTCCATATTTCTACTAACGTTGTTTCTGTTTGTGCAGCAAGTCAGAGTCAGAACTTCTGACCTCTTCTATTTTCAGCATTTGCGCTGATTTTGTTTTCTTTCCTTTATTATTTTTTCCATCATATTTATTTATCATTAATCAAAAACACCAAAAATATTTCATATTCACATAGTATATTTTATTTTCTTTTAACATAAAAAGACAAAAAAACATTTTCTTAAAACAAAGCTTACTTCTTTTCTTAAGTAAATAAGCATTTTACATTTCCTGTACATTCTTATCAATTTCAATATGGTTGTAATAGTAACCTAGAATTTTAATTTGCAATCCCCATTTGAAATTTTTACACCCCATCCCCCTAAATATTGTAATAGCATAGGACTTTACATTTCCGCACTGTTATTGCTTTCATATATTGTTAGTAACTAGGGTGTGTATGGAAAGACTAAAACCAATGTTAGAAAACCCTAATTCAAGACCAAAATTATGCATGCAATCAAAATACACTCGCACACTTACACCCTTAGGGTAATTACACTTGTTCCCTTACAAAATGGCCATGTTATGCATGTGGGGTATCTTAGCACAAACAAATCGAAAATACAAGATCATAGTCCCTCGATGACGCTATCAAAGTTACCTTTAAAAATGATCTTAGTCCCTAAAAGAAAAGTGCTAAGTCATCTCACAACATTGCTATCATGGTCATACGATGACCCAATGCCCGTCCCTTCACATCCAACGATGGGGCTTCTTACCAAAACAATGGTAAGGTAGCAACATCTAAAGGAGGAGGAAAAGAACATCTAAAATCTTTTGAGTAAGTAGATTGCTTTTAGTTTCTTGCTCAATTTCAAAGCAAACATCCTTGCTATTTTAAAAAACAATCACATACACTTTCAAAACACTTTCCAAACGTGAAATATTTTCAAAAGCTCAACACTTTGTATACGTTCTTACGAACGAGAACTATTACCAAGTTTTCCTAAACGATGGCACCTTTTCAAAATACTTTCAAAACCCACATCACAAAGCACATTTCAAAACCAAAGCAAGTGATCTAGCGAGCAACTAAGAGCCCATGGAAAACCATGGATGAAAAGGGTGCTAATACCTTCCCTTTTCATAATCTACCCCCCGAACTCAAGATAACGTCTCTAAAGGTCTTTCCTGTGCTTTTTCACATTTCCTTATTGGATAAAAGAAAAGTCGGTGGCGACTCTTGCTAAACCGCAACATTTGCAAACACAAACGCAAAACACCTAAAGTCAGTTCTCCCACCATGTCACATATGGAATGGAGGAAGTCCTACCCATTGAGGTCCAGATCCCTTCTTTAAGGATTATGAAGGATGCAGGTTTGAATGAAGACGACTGGATCCAGACTCAGCTTGATCAACTAAATCTGATCGATGAAAAGAGACTTATTGCTGTCTGTCATGGTCAAATGTATCAAAAACGGATGATCAAGGCTTTCAACAAAAAAGTCAGAAGCCAAGAATATCAAGTCAGGGATCTAGTAATCAAGCGCATCATACTGCCGCAAGGTGATCCCAGGGGCAAATGGATTCCCACATACGAAGGGCTATTTGTGGTTAAAAACATTTTCTCAGGTGGAGCCATGATTCTAACCACCATGGACGGTGATGACCTTCCTCACTCTGTCAATGCGGACATAGTGAAAAGATACTACGCATGATTAAGGACCCGCTAGGTTGACTGACCTAGGCAAAAATAAGGGCTTCTCGGTGAACCAAAAGGGTTCGGGCAAAAGTAAGGGATGAAACAAAAAAAATCTGTACACCCGGCAAGTTGAAAACCTGAAAAGGCGGCTTGGGCAAAAAGGGGTATCCAGGTGGACTGAAAACCCGAAAGGGCATTCCAGGAAAAAGTTAGGGATGTAAAGCGTATCACTATGTCCCATTGAATCACCTTGCGATCAGACCTCAATATTAACTATCAAGCTCGAACGGCACCAATCAGTCTAATCAGCTTCGGACAAGCAGCAAAGTGATGAGACGCTCGAAGACATAGCGGCAATAGCAGAATTGGAAATCAATGGGATTGTTACATATAACTATTTTATTTTCGTTGTACACAATATTGTATAGCTTCCATTTTTACGGCGGCATTCTCTTACTAGAACGTCAGCTTTCTTGTACAAAAACGCCTGTTATAGGCCAACTTCGAAAATTAATACAAGTAATTTTTTGACAGAACTATTTGTTTTCCTTTTCTGTTTTGTTTTGCAATAACGTCCAATGATTTATTCTTGACATATGCATTTGAATATGATTTATGTTCACAAATATTTGCATAAGAAACGGAAATACAATTGCTCGTAACTTAAGAAACAGGGGCAAAAACTAAAAAATGTCAAACCCGACAGTTACTCCGTCCAGCAGGTACCGAGGCAGAGACAACTTCGAAACAAAGTCATCGGTACATACGACCTTGTGACATCTGTACTCCCCACAGAGTAAAGGTAATTAAAACATTGATATCAGCTTCCCTAAAATAGGAAGTACTCTCCCCAGCCAGGTCCCTTCAGAAATATGACATCTACTTTCCCCGACCAAAGTTCATAATCGCAAGCGGGTCATAAATTTTTCTCCCGAACAGAGTTTATTTCTATGAATAAGCTCAATCCCCGACAAAGCTTATCCCTTCAGCTATGGAAGTTCATCCTCCAACAGAGTTATTCCCCCGCAGAGTTATTCTTAAGCAGAGTCTCTCCTCGAAAAAATATCCGTAAACAAGGAGCAAATCTCCAGCATAGTCATCTCCGTTCACCATCCCCATCGGAAGTAGAAGAATCACAATTTTCTACTATAGTCAGGAATGCTTTTTCCAATACCCTCCAGCAGCAGTCAGGGATTTATTTTCCCAGACTCGAATATGGCACAATAGCATCTCATGGTCATACATCATAACATGCACATACATATCGCGTACAACATAATCTCACTTATTTTGAGAACATCATCCCACCATGCATTTCATGCATCGCATACAATTAACCCTGGTATCTTTTCAGGAAAGACAATTATCATCAACATTCCCAGTAGTTATACATGCCACATCTGCGGACAACTAATGGAAAATCAGTTCCCGAAACCAAACGGGTCAACTAATCTACGTGATCAAAAAAAGATAAGCCCTACTATTCAGGCTTTCATCTTGAAGTAACCCTACTATCCAGGTTCCTTCTCATAACCTTACTATCTAGGCTTTCATCCCGAGATAACCCTACTGTGATATGGTGGGAGAACTGACTTGAGGTTTTGCGTTTGTGTTTGCAAATGTTTCGGTTTAGCAAGAGTCTCCACCGACTTTTTATTTTATCCAAAGGAAAGGTCAAAAAGCACAGGAAAGACCTTTGATATGTTTTCTTGAGTTCGGGGGGTAGATTATGAAAAGGGAAGGTGCTAGCACCCTTTTCATCCATGGTTTTCCATGGGCTCTTAGTTACTTGTTTAGATCACTTGCTTTGCTTTTTCAATTGTTTGAAATGGTGCTTTGTGTGGTTTTGAAAGTATTAGCCATCATTTTGGCAATCTTTGTAATGATTCTTGTTTGAAGAATGTATACAAAGATGTTTGTCTTTTTAAAAATGTTTCAATGTTTGAAAGTTTGTTGGGAAATGTTTTATAATTGTGTGTGTGTTTTTGAAATTAGCAAGGATGGTTTGCAAATTGATCAAGTAACTAGGAGTTGTCTACCCTAATCAAAAGTCTTTCTTGTGCATTTTTAACCCTTTGACATTGTTGTTTTACCATTGTATTTGGTAAACAACCTTATCTTTGGATGTTAAACGGGACATGCGTGGGTCATCGTATGACCATGACAACAATGGTTCCAAGTATCTTTAGAAAGTTTTTTGAGGGACTAGATCATTTTTGTTTAGGCAACCAAGATAGCGTCATCGAGGGACTATGATCTTTTTGTTTTGTTTTGTTTTGCCAAGATACCTAGCATGCATACCATGGCCATTTTAAGGCAACAAAGTGGATGAAACCCTAGGGGTGCTTGTGTGCATTGTGTTGTCATTTTCATGCTTTTTTGTCTTGTATTAAGTCATGCTATTTGTTTGATTTAGGTCTTTGCATACAAAACCCTAGTTTTTACTATCATGGTATATGAAAGCGATAAAATGCGTAAAAGTAAATCTAAGACTATTACAACAATATTATGGGGAGGGGGGTTACAAGTTTGAATAAGAGAATATTGCTCAAAATAAAACCCTAAAATATTATTACAACCAAATTGAAATATTGCACAAATAAATAAATAAGCAAATATTTAAATATTCAAGAAAATGTAAATATGCACAGATGTTTTTGTATTTATTTTATGTATGTAAAATAAATTTATTTATATCCTAAAAATAAGAAAAATAAAAGTGATTATTTTTGAAAGGTGTGGAAACCCTAATTTTTGTTTTAAGAAAATATGCTTTATATTATTTATTTATTTATTTTTTGTCTAAGAAAAATAATAATAATATATACAAAAATATTAAAAATTAAATATTGTATGAAAATATTATTTTAAGGGTATAAATAATAAAAATAAAAAATATATAATATTTTTATAATATTTATAAGTTTATTTAAGAAAATAAAAGTATATTAACCTAATAAACTAAATATTATGCAAAAAATAAAATAAAATATTTTGAAAAAATGCAAAAAAATAAAGAAAATATTTTTATGATTTTTAATGTTTAGGAAATAATAAATAAAAATCAGAAATGTGAAATATGCAAGAAAATATGAAACAAAAAAGAAATGGGTCAAGGGGGTGCAAAAAGCAAGCAATAGGGTGTGAATAGTCAGAAATAGCAAGCCCAAGCCCACTTCACTTCATCCCTGTCCTTCAGACAAAAAAATGTGCGCGCCCTTGTTCAAACTGTAACTCCTACATATGTGCTTAAAAACAAAATCTTGCAACATGAAACTTGTAGCATTTTTAGTCACGATTCCATTGATATAAAAAAATTGACCTAACTCTCAAAGACCAGAGATAATTTCATTGGCCCTAAATTCTAACCTAAAATTTTCAGCATGTTCATCATCCAAATTCTCCTAGCTCAGTTAATATAAATAAGAACTATGCATATGTACAGCTCAAGCACATTAAAGACTACATTTTTGCTTCACAAACCTAAGCCTAAGGATGTCTAAATAAGGAGATAGAAAGTTGGAAATTACCTTGTTCAGTCAAGTTCGAATATGGCAATGCAACATCTTTGAATGAGGCCTGAAGGACTTTTAAGCGTGCTTGAAGTTCCCTTGACCTTTCCCAATGCTCAACTTGCTTTGAAATGGCTTGAATCTCCTTGTAGAACTCAACCTGCAAACTCAGAAATTGAAAATGGTGAAGTGTGAAAATGAGGTTACAGTTGCTGAACAATGGCTTGGATAGCTTAGGTGTGTTGTATGGAATGTGTCTGAAGTGGTTCAAGATAAAACGCACGAGGCAATTTGGTTTTGGCTTGGTGTTTGCAGAGATGGCCCTGTTTTGGGCAGAAGTTGGTGTTTTTGTGCTTAAGGGTGTTTGAGAGGCTTGGAAATCGTGTTTCAGGCTTGGTACAATATGCTGAGGTTGTTTGAAAATGTTACAAGACTTGGTTTTATCAGATGCACAAGTTATGGACTTTTTGCAAGCTTACTTGCTTTTGAAGCAAAAGTGAGTTGACAAAGCTCAAAGCCTGTACAGGATAGCTTGAGGTCTCAACATATTTGGTGAACCTTTTCTGATGTTTATGGATCTTGTTTGCACAAAGAGATTGGGTCCATGGCTCAAGATAAACAAAATTGCGTAAAGTATGCTTTATGGAAATGGTATTTCTACCTTTATGCCATAAATGGAATAAATCATTGTATAATGCTCCAAAGCTCAAAATAATGCCATTGTCCAATGTATTTACATTCAATTAAGGATTGTAAAGAGAACTAGAACCTGTGATGCAAGTACAAGCAAGGTTCAAACTGATTTGCAAGTTGTAACATGGTGCAAAATGCCTTGGACAAAAGTGAGAAATGGCCATTCTCATTCCTTTGATTCTCCCTAACCATAAATGATCTTGGATAGTTCTTGGACATTTTGGAAAGCTTGTAACATGCTCTACAATCCATATTTGAAATGCATTTTGATATTCCACATGGAACTAGGTGAAAGGTTGCCATGAAGTTAGGTCAAAAATCTGCCTAAACTAGGGCAAAATTTCACTAAGTTAAAAGTTTCATGGACCCTTATTCACAAAATCACAACTTGATATCCAAGCATCTTTTGAGAAAACTTTGTGAATAAAAGTTGTATATTTTGTGGAGTACTACAACTTTCATGTTGGAAGTTTTCTTTGAATCCAATTGCATCATGGTGAAAAAGTTGGGAAAAGTTTGGAAAAAATAAGAAATTTTCATAACTTAGAAAATTTCTAAGTTATGAAAATTTTCCATTTTAAACCCTAATTTCCAAAATTAGGTTTCTTGGTGAACAAGTTACATGTTTTGACACATCTTGATGAAAAATGACCCTTGGCACTTGATTTTTTGACCAAAAAGTCAAAGTTTGACTTTTCAGTGTACAGTTGATTTTTGATCAGTTGACTGGAAAATTCATCTGTCAATCCAATGCATTTGAGATCTTTTGAACTTTGTGATTAGGTAAAGATGATGCCATTTAGTCCTTGAAAACATTCTTGAACCCAATTTGCCATTGGCTAGGTGAAAAATCATAAATTGCCCTTCTATAGTCAAAACCCTAATTTTGACCATTTTGCCCTTTTGATGATCTGATCAAATTTCTTGAGGAGTTGTGGTCCAAACTTGATAAAATAGTTCATATGAGTCTATAATGTTGATATGGATAAAAAATTATGAGGTTTGACTGTAAATTGGCCATAGTTGACTTTTTCCCCAATATAGTTGATTTTTAGGTCAACTGTCCAATTGACTAGGCAAAAATTTGATTCAAGGCTTGAAACTTGGTATGAGCAATCTTAGGAGTCCAACATGAAGTATGAAAGTCATATGAGGCAATGGAAGTACAAAAATCCTTGTGCAAACTAAAACCCTTATTTCAGGTCATCAGTGCAAGGAGATGTCTTGAGCTGAGCAAACCCTAATCTGGTCTTGAGTCCAAAGAGTCTTGTGAGGAAAATCTTGATAAAATGAGAGGAAAATTTTTGGGGTACAACAGCTGCCCCTGTTTAATCTTCTTGAACCTGAAGAGTTAGATTGGCGAGTTTTTTCGTTCGTGACTCGAAGGTAAAAGATGATTGGACACTAGAGTACCCGTAAATTTGCACTCATCAAAATGTAGTTGAGGGAATGGGCTTAAAGATGCCATTCGGAAAGGTGACAAAAATTTTTCGGAGATGGGCTTAAAGATGCCATCCAAGAATTTTTGCTGAATTGTATGTTGTAAGTCAAAAGAATGAGTATCAGAATGGTATCCGTGTCTAGAATGTATCTGAACTGTATCTGGAGACTGGATCTGTATGAGCGAGGTAATAGCCGCCGTGTCTGGAGCGTATCCGAGCTGTAACTGAATTTGAATTTGAATGAATAACAGAATGAATTTCGTGTCTGGAGTGTATCTGTATAGAATCTATATGAGCAAGGGAATAGCCGCCGTGTCTGGAGCGTATCCGAGCTGTAACTGAATTTGAATTTGAATGAATAACAGAATGACTTCCGTGTCTGGAGTGTATCTGTATTGTATCTGAATCTGAAATATGAATAAGCGACAGAATGACGTCCGTGTCTGGAGCATCTCTGGGTTGGGGAAAAAGTCAGAATAAGTGACAGAATGGAAACCGTGTCTGGAGCGTATCTGGACTATATCTGAAGTTGAGATCCATATGAGTAGCAGAATGACTTCCGTGTCTGGAGTGTATCCATACTGTAACTGGGATCTGAATAAGTGGCAGAATGACTTCCGTGTCTGGAGTGTATCTGAACTTGAAGTTGATGGTTGAATCTGAATGGGAAATAGAATGGCTTCCGTGTCTGGAACGTATCTAATATGCATCATGATTGTTGAAGTCTGAATGAGTGACAGAATGGCATCCGTGTCTGGAGATTTTCCGTACTGTATCTTGACTTTGAATTCTGAATGAGTGACAGAATGGCATCCGTGTCTGGAGCGTATCCGTACTGTATCTTGACTTTGAATTCTGAATGAGTAGCAGAATGACTTCCGTGTATGGAGTGTATCCATATTGTATCTGAATAAGAGATCTGAATGAGTAATAGAATGACTTATGTATCTGGAGTGTATTCGTACTGTATCTGAAATCTTTGAATATTTGTTAAAGATAGTTGTTAATCTTATCCTGAAAAGGGCAAAATGTTAGCTGAAATACAAAGTTATGTTGCATGAAATGTATGATGCAATAAAATGTGCCTTATCAATGTTTATAATATATGAGTGTAATGTATGCGCATGTAAGCTGATTTGCTGTATTGCTGAGGAAAATAAATCCTTGATAGCTGGGGATAATGAAATCCTTGACTGTTGCTGGGGAAAATAAATCCATGGCCGCTGCTGGAGATTCAAAATCTTTGACAACTTCTGTGGGGATGTGAGGATCCTTCATGTCTTGAAGTTGGAGTGTTGACAAAAATTCTGCTTGGGGAAGTAATGCCATGTACTGTCCGAGAAATCTGCTTGGGAAATACAGAGAACTTTGTTGACGTCTATTGGGGGTTAAATAATGGGAATCCTTACTCGGCTGGGGAATAGGGAAAACTCTGATGATTTCTGCGGGGAACTAAGAATGAGAATTTTCATTCTCCTAGGGAATTTGAATCCTTGGGGACTTCATGCTAGGGAGTCAAGAATGAGAATCTTCGATCTGCAGAGGATTAAAAATTCTGACAAATTCATGCTGGGGAGTAATAAAGACTCTGGCAACTTCACTGGGGAATCAAGAATGAGAATCTTCATTCTGTTAGGGAGTAAAAACTCTGTGGGGAGTAGCTATACTACTGGGGAGTAGCTATCCTGCTGGAGAGTAAGTTCAGGACTTTGGGGAGATCAGGAGTTTGGGTTATTATCCAATCTACTGGGGAGTTATCCTAGGTTGGGGATAAATAAAAGTTAGTTGTTATCTGGTTGATTTCCAGGCTTTAAGACAAACTTGCTGGGGGATTGATAGCTGGACATTTGACTTGACTGGGGAAGAAGGTTTCGTCTTTGCTGAGGGTTTGTAGTTCAAAGTTTTTTGGCTCCGTTGGGGATTGGGAGTTTGAAAACTTAACTCTGATGGTGGATTAAGGATTTGAAATTTAGCTCCACTGGGGACATGTATTTCAAGGTTTTATCTCCGCTGGGGATCTAGATGATGTACTGCAGGGGATTTCTCTTTGGAATAGTCTAAAGACGTTTTCCTATATTTTCAACCTATCAGTAATTATTCTTTCTCATTTCGTTTATTTGTAAACAGTGATTATATTCAAATGCATATGCTCATTAATAAATCATTGGACGTTTTCAAATAAAACACAAGTGTAAAAAAGAAGAAAAGGCAAATAGTTTTCTGCACTTTGAAGTATCTTTGTATTAACTTTGTGTAAGTATTTTATACAAAAGAGACAGACATCCTAGTAAGAGAACGTTGTCATAAAAAATGAGAAAAAATTTATACAAAGAAAAGATGGCTATGTGTGAAAATTCCATGGGGTCCTCATTCTGCTACAACCTTCGTAACTCTGAATATCTTGTCCATTCATTGCTTCGTCCGAAGATGATTGAGTTGATCAGAAGCCCGGAGCTTGTCTGTGAAGAGATTGTCCTTAAAGTGATCCGATGAGACATAGTCATACGCTTTAATTCCCTAACTTTTGCCTGGACCGCCCTTTCGGGTTTTCGATCCATTGGGAAACCCTTTTTTTCCCAAGTCGCCTTTTCGGGTTTTCAACTTGCCGGGTGTACATATTTTTTTGTGCTTATCCCTAATTTTTGCCTGAACCGCCCTTTCGGGTTTTCGATTCACCGGGATGCCCTTTTTTTGCCTAGGTGTGTCAACCTAGCGGGTCATTTATGCGTAGTATCTTTTGACTATGTCTGCGTTCGCAGGGTACGGTAGGTCGTCACCATCCATGGTAGTTAATATCATTGCCCCACCAGAAAAGATGTTTTTGATCATAAATGGTCCTTCGTAGGTAGGAGTCCATTTCCCCCTGGGATCACTTTACGGTAAGATGATCCGCTTGATTACAAGATCTCTGACTTGATATATCTGGCATCTGACTTTCTTGTTGAAAGCCTTGATCATCCGTTTTTGATACGTCTGACCGTGGCAAACAACAGTAAGTCGCTTTTTGTCAATCAAGTTAAGTTGATCAAGCCGGGTCTGAATCCAATCGTCTTCACTCAAACCAGCATCTTTCATGATTCTCAAGGAGGGAATCTGAACCTCGATAGGTAAAACAATTTCCATGCCGTATACCAAAGAATAAGGTGTTGCCCCAATTGATGTACGCGCCGTGGTACAGTACCCGTGGAGAGCAAACTGTAACATCTCATGCCAGTCCTTGTAGGTGAGTGTCATCTTTTGTATGATCTTCTTGATATTTTTGTTCGCAGCTTCGACAACACCGTTCATCTTTGGCAGGTAGGGAGATGAATTGTGATGTTGAATCTGGAACTGCTCGCACAAGGAGGTGATCATAGTGTTGTTAAGGTTTGTACCGTTGTCAGTGATGATCCTTTCGGGGATGCCGTACCGACAAATGAGGTTCTTTTTGATGAAGCGGGCAACAACATTCTTTGTTACAGATGCGGAGGAAGCTGCTTCGACCCACTTGGTGAAGTAATCAATGGCCACCAGAATGAAGCGATGTCTATTGGATGCTGTAGGCTTGATCTCTCCAATCATATCGATTCCCCACATAGCGAATGGCCAAGGAGCTGTTAATACATTGAAAGGAACTGGAGGTATATGTACCTTGTCTGCATAGATTTGATATTTGTGACAAGTTCGGGAATGTTGATGGCAGTCAGCTTCCATGGTAGACCAGTAATAGCCTGCCCGTAGGATCTTCTTAGCCATTGTGTGCCTGCTAGAGTGAGTGCCAAAGGTACCATTGTGCAGTTCAGCCATGATCTACTCAGCTTCAATCTTATCCATACAACGGAGTAGAATGCAATCATGATTGTGCTTGTATAGGATACCATTGCTCAGGAAGAACTTAGCTGAGAATCTCCTCAAGAATTTTTTGTCGTTGACTGAAGCTCCTTCAGGATATTCTTGAGCCTCGAGATACCTTTTGACTTCGTGAAACCAAGGTCGGTCCACTACTTCTTCGGTATTAATCTCGTGACAATGTGCAGGTTCGTCCATCCGTTCAATGGTGATTTGGGGCGCCTCATTATCCCAGTTAAGTTTAAACATGGATGACATTGTAGTTAGAGCATCTACTAGCTGATTTTCTTCTCGCAGGAAGTGATCGAAGGTAATCTGCTCGAAATGTGGTAACAATGTCAAGACATGTTCTTTTTAAGGGATGGGGTTTGGATGCTTAGTGTCCCACTCTCCTTTGATCTGACTGATGACCAAAGCTGAGTCCCCAAACACGATCAAGGATTTGATTCTCAGGTCTATTGCAGCCTTGAGACTAAAGATACAAACTTCATACTCTGCCATGTTGTTGGTACAGTTGAAGCAGAGTCTGGCGGTGAAAGGAGTATGGAAACCTTCTAGAGAAATGAGTACCGCGCCGATACCGTTGCCAAGTGCATTAGAGGCACCATCAAAGTACAGGGTCCATCGGGATGCTTGTTCAGGTCCGTCATATGGTCTGAAATCTTCAATGTTGTCCAATGTCATGATGTCGTCGTCGGGGAAGTCAAACTTCATGGATTGGTAATCTTCGACAGCTTGATGAGCCAGATGGTCAGCTAGCACACTCCCCTTTATAGATTTTTGGGTCGTGTACTATATAACGTATTCTGTTAGGATCATCTGCCATCTAGCTATTCTTCCAGACAAAGCAGGCTTTTCAAAGATGTACTTGATCAGATCCATCTTAGATATCAGCAAAGTGGTATGAGTCAACATATACTTCCTTAGCCGGCGAGCAGCCCATACCAAAGCCCAAAAAGTTTTCTCGAGCAGTGAGTAGCGAGTCTCACAGTCGGTAAACTTTTTGCTAAGGTAATAAATGGCATGCTCTTTTCGGCCAGACTCGTCATGTTGGCCCAGTACGCACCCCTATTGAATTCTCTAGGATAGTCAGATACATGATTAACGGTCTTCCTTCGACGGGTGGCATCAAGATAGGAGGTTCTAGCAAATACTCCTTGATTTTATCGAAAGCAACTTGACAGTCATCATTCCATTTAACCACCTGATCTTTCTTCAACAACTTGAAGATTGGCTCACAGGTAGATGTTAGGTGAGAAATGAACCTAGCAATGTAGTTTAGGCGTCCCAAGAAACCTCTGACCTCCTTCTCAGTGTGAGGGGCAGGAATTTCTTGTATAGCTTTGACTTTGGCAGGATCAACCTCGATGCCCTTGTTACTGACAATGAAACCCAAGAGTTTACCGGATCGTACTCCAAAGGTGCACTTGTTTGGATTCAGTCTGAGCTTGTACTCCTTCAACTTGACAAACAACTTTTGCAAATGGTCGAGGTGTTCTTCTTCCATTTGTGAACGGGCTATCATGTCGTCTACGTAGACCTCTATCTCACGATGTATCATATCATGAAACAAAGCCACCATGGCGCGTTGATAGGTTGCCCCGGCATTCTTCAGTCCGAATGGCATCACTTTATAGCAGAACGCACCCCACTGCGTAACAAAAGTAGTTTTCTCCATGTCTTCAGGTGCCATTTTGATCTGGTTGTAACCTGAAAATCTGTCCATGAAAGAAAATACCTTGTGCTGAGCTGTATTGTCAACCAAGATGTCAATGTGCGGAAGTGGAAAGTCGTCTTTAGGGTTGGCCCTGTTTAAGTCTCTGTAATCCATGCACATTCTCACTTTGCCGTCCTTCTTAGGCATGGGCACAATGTTAGCAACCCATTGTGGATAGGAAGTAACAACAAGAAATCCAGCATTGAACTGCTTCATAACTTCTGCTTTGATCTTTTCAGACATGTCGGGCCTCATGCGGCGAACCTTTTGTTTGATTGGTGGACAATCTTATCTTGTGGGGAGACGGTGAACCATAATATCTGTATCAAGTCCCGACATGTCTTTGTATGACCAGGCGAAGATCTCAACATATTTGTTCAATAGCTAAATTAAGCGCTCCTTGAAATTTGGCTCTAGGTTGGCACCCACTCTGACTTCTTTTCTATCTTCCTCAGTACCCAAGTTGATTGTATCTAACAACTCCTCATGAGGCAGAATAGCCTTTTCTTCCTGTTGTAGCAGCCTAGCCAATTCTCCCGGCACTTCACAATCTTCATCTCCTTCGTATTCGGCATGGTAGACCAGATCTTCAGAGTCACTGAAGGCCATAGCAGAATTGTTACCCATGGAATCTGGAATGGAAGGGTACCTGCATTTTGTGAGTGTGGGTGTGTGTAAGGGATAGCCACCTTTAAACAAATAAAATGTAAGAAGAAAGAAAATGAACACAAAAGTTTATATGTGAAAACGTCCATGATTCATTAAAATGGCATATGAAGATGAAAAAATCAAACCCTTACAAATGGACCTATGTGCCTCGGGTAAGGCACAAGGCTAAAAGTGTACGAATTGTTTGAGAATTATTACAAACCAACAGAAATGTTTGAAAGATAAATTAATGATTTATGAAAGTAATCGGAACAAAGTCTTTTGCCTCCCAGTTGCACAGTCCTTCGTCAACAGTAGGGAAAATCCAGTCTTCCAAGTTGCTCTCTTCTTCATTACCCTCCAAAGCATTGACTCCATGATGGGTGATCTTCACTGGTGGCCCTCCGGCACGGGAGCGGCGACGACCTTCTGACTAGCTGAAGTGAAACCTAGGCCGAACTTGTCTTATTTGAAAGGAAAGTCTGGAAGCTTCCCCCAGATTGTAGATCCGCCTTCTTCAATCACAGCTTTAGCATCCTTGAGAGATGACATCCGAGGCACATGTTTGGTAATCAAGGGTACAGAAGACACTGTCTTGGTCGCTGCTACAATTTCAGGAGAAACCTCTTCAAAGTGTTGGAAAGGGGTCTCTATGAATTCGCCATCTAATTCTACATAGCAGAAAGAATTTAGATGGCTTATCATGTATTCCTCTTCGCCATGAACAATTATAATTTTCCCCTGGACAGGGTACTTGAGAATTTGATGCAAGGTGGATGTAACGGCTCCAACATTGTGAATCCAGGGTCTTCCCAACAAGCAAGAATAGGAAGGACGGATGTCCATCACATAGAATATGGAGTTGAAGGTTTCAGTTCCCACTTTGATCGGGATGTCCACCTCCCCGTGGACCATCCTTTTAGAACCATCGAAGGCTCTCACAATGATATTGCTGGGTTTAAGGGTTAAGCCTTCACAATCCAGTCTATCCAAGGCTTTCTTCGGCAAGACATTTAAAGACGAACCAGTGTCTACCAGAACGTGTGCTAGAGTAGTCCCTCTGTATTCCACCGAGACATGCAAATCATCATTATGTTTTCTCCATTTTGAAGTTAAATCAGCATCGGAGAA
Source organism: Vicia faba (assembly GCA_948472305.1). Taxonomy (NCBI): domain Eukaryota; kingdom Viridiplantae; phylum Streptophyta; class Magnoliopsida; order Fabales; family Fabaceae; genus Vicia; species Vicia faba. Next base: position 941,062,620 of record OX451741.1, on the reverse strand, counting down.
TCCTAGACCATTGTCAGCTGTTAGGCTAGCTACACATTCCTGGAACTGATCTACGGAGGTTTCCTGTGGCACATGGGCCGTCTTCAAGAATCTGATCAGAGCTTTAGCATGAGCTTCGGAACAAAGCAACAAGGCCAACATAGAGATCTTTGAGGGGGTTTGCCCCAGTTGTTCCACAACATCATAATCGCTTTTCTTGATTATTTTCAAAATCTCTTCCATTTCTTTTTGTGAGGTCTCAGGGATGACCAATGGCTGAGCCTTCATCCTGACAGGCTCTTCTTGGATCCCTTTCCCTCTATCATCAGCAGCAGCAGAGGGGACAACCACAGGAGTTACAATTTCTTCAATAATTGGGGTTCTCGCAGATATGTTTATCGGTGCAGGGGTAACCTTAGGAGCAACTGAGGGTCCAAAGATTTCCTTTGGAGGGGCAATCTCTGGAGAGAAAATTCTTCCACTGCGGGTGATTTCTCTCGTTCCGGCAATGTTTCCAATGTCGGAAGTCTCTTCATTAGAACTCTCTTCGGTTGATTCAATTTGTTTAATACCGTGATAGTATATTTCTCCACCATAGTTCCACGGTATTGATTTGTCGGACTTGTATGGGACGGGCCCAGGCATAGTTATCTTCAAAGGTACAGTCTTCGGAGCGGATGTAATCTTAACAGGTCTTTTGGAGACTTTGGAAATATTGGCGGATATGGTTATTATTGAAACATCATTGACAGGAGTCGGTGCAACATGAGTCTTTTCAAAAAGGATTTCTTGGTTATCCATTAGGCGTTGGATGCCTAACTTCAACAATGGACAGTCGGTTGGTAAGGATGAACAAAGGCAGCAATCTTCTTCACAACTTGGGAAAATCCCAGCCTTCAGCAAATTCAACTTGATTATCAGTAACAGAGTTATCAAATCATCAACAGTAGCAACAAAAAGATCTTCTTCAACAGCATGGGCATTGTGGCCATGCCTTGGCATTGGAGCAGAGATCACATTCGGCTTTTCAGGGGCGTCGAATTACACTTCCTTAGTGTCTATCAAATCCTGAATATTATTCTCGAGGGCCCAATAATTGTTGGTGTCGTGCCCTATACTCCCTGAATGATAAGCACACTTGGCGTTCGAATGGTAGTATGGAGAAGAAGTATTCGGATTCTTCGGGGCCTCTTTCAAACTGGCAAGGTTTAACTTCAAGAGATGGGGTAGAACCTGAGCGGGAGTCATGTTTATCTGGGTGAATTGCCTTACAGGCCTTTCCACCCTTGTTTGGTTGGTTCTTGGTTGATTGTTTCTGGGTTGATCAGCTGCAGACTTCTGAATCATTACGGCCCCCACCGCTGGCCGACGCTCAACTCTTCCTTGACCTCTTTGGGAGTATACAACTGAAACTTCCTTCTTTGCTGGAAAAGTCTTTTTAATGGCAGCGGAAGCAGATGCATCTTTCTGAATTTTGCCGTTTTTTATGCCGGATTCAATTCTCTCACCAGTTAGAATCAACTCGGTGAACCCCGCGGAAGAGCTTCCTATCTGGTGACTAAAGAAAGGACCTGGAAGCGTCCCCAAGAACATATCAACTAGCTCTCTTTCAGATAAAGGTGGTTGCACCCTTCCTGCCAAGTCTCTCCATTTCTGGGCATACTCTTTGAAACCTTCATTTGAGACCATGCCCATACTCTGTAATTGAGTACGGGTTGGTGCTAAGTCTGCATTGTATTGATACTGCTTATAGAATGAAACTGCCAAATCCTCTCAATTATGCATATCATACCTCTCTAGCTGGTAGAACCAATCCAACTGCGTTCCCGAAAGACTATCCTGGAAAAAGTGGACCCACAGATCCTTGTCAGAAAAATGTGGTTGGATTTTCCTGACATAAGATCGTAGGTGCATCTTTGGGCAAGACACCCCATCGTACTTAGAAAACAGTGGTACTTTGAATTTAGGAGGGATTACAATTCCAGAAACCAAACCTAGCTCCTCAAAATCCAGCCCAGGCACTCTTTGTATCTCCATGGCAGCTAGACGCTCTTCCAGATTCTTGTATTTGTCATCTGTAGGAGGATACTGTTGTTCAGAGTAATCCTCATCCTCTTCTTCTTCAGCTTTAGAATCTGAGGGCACAACAACTCCTTTAACCTTTCCTTCACCCTCTTCAGATGTTTATGGGAAATCTAGGACCCTTCTGGCTTGACCTTCAAATCTTCTGCCCAAGGTAGCCACACCAACTCTCTTCTTTTTCTTCTTCTCTTTTTCCTTCTCTAATAGAGTCTTGAGTTCCTCCTGCCCCTTTGCTAGGTTCATGAGCAACTTTTGGAATTGTGAATTCTGAGCTTGTAAGTCTTTGACCGTTTGTTCAATATCCATCTTGCTGAAATAAACAACAGAGAGATGAGGAAACTTGGTGTGAAGACCTATTTATGCATATGATGAATGATATGTATTCATGTAATGCATTCAAGGATTCAGAAATTCAAATTTGTTTTAAACAAAAAAGGAACACACGTCATATTAATAAGATAGAATTTGTTAGTACATCAATGCCCCATGGGCAAAATAATACAAAATTCTAATGTAAAAAGACGTTGCGCATCCTTTTTGGTGCAATGTAGGTGTTGAGAGTCTGCTCTTCGTGAAGTTGACGAGTAAGTTCTAAAACCTTCTTCTTGCTGGCGTAGAATTGGGCTTCAAAAGTGTCGTGTTCTTCCTTGAGCTGTATCCAACTCCTTTGCAAATCTTCAAGTGATGTTGGCATGTCAGGATGTAGGAGGGTGTATGGAACCTCTCCTTCCATAACAGGCTCTTTGATCATAGGGAGAATGTAGGGGTAATGCATCATAAGACTTTGGGCTCGGGTTCATACCCACTTGAGGTAAGGCTCAAGGGGGATGGAATTCTTATGTTCCAAGGTCTTACTGTCCATCTTGTTGGGCATCCTCCAAGTTCGGATAAACCTTTATCGAAGTCCTTGATCGTCGTTGTCAAAGTCAAAAACCAAGTCTGGAATAAGCATGTCATGTGGGCCATCCCTTCGGGCATACCCAAACTGTCTCAGAGCCAAGCAGGGGTTGTAGGTAATGCCTTCCCTAATGCCAAGTAGAGGGACATTAGGAAATTCCCCACAACGGTCAATGATGATAACATTTTCTCGGGATCGAGAACACCAATGAACATCTGAATGTGTAAGAGTCATCAATCATTGTGACCATCTCAAACCTTTCTCATTCTTCAAGACTGATTGGGGAAGGTGAGAAATAAACCACCTTGCGAGTAGAGGAGTGCAACACATGAGAACACCTCTTTTCCTCATTGTTCGAGTGTGAAAAGAGTGTAGGATATCTCCAAGCAATGTAGGCACCGGATTGCGAGCCATGAAGATTTTGACAGCATTGACATCTATAAGCTTGTCAGGGTTTGGGAACAAGACCTACCCATAGATGAGAAGAGCTACAATCTCCTCAAAAGCTTGCAGATCTAGAGAATTCCAACATTCTTGAGCTTTCTCAAATAGGAACTTTGCCAAGAAACCCTTGACACCACTTCTGGTTTCCCAATGGCCTAAGGCATCAGATGGTTGCAAGTGTAGGGCTTGAGCAACATCTTCAGGCTTTGGATCTCTTTCCGTACCGTTGAAAGGTAGTTGATGGAGAATAGGAATCCTCAAGAGTTGAGAAAATTCCTCCAAAGTAGACACAAGCTGGTAATCAGGAAATGTGAAGCAGTGGTGTAGGGGGTCAAAGAACTGGAAGAGAACTTTCACCATGTCTTCCTCTGTGTTGGAGTTGACCAAGTTGAGAAGTCGACCATGTATTTCAGTGAATGGAGAATACTCTGGAATTTTGGAAGTAAGCTCCTTGAGTTGTGGAGGAATTCTCACAAGGTTGACTTGGATCGTTTTCCTGCGAAGTGAATCCATAACCTACAAAACAGGAACAAAGATGAAAATCCAAAATCCTTGAAATGGTTAATGGATGCATATGATGCTTCATGATGTCATGATGTTATGCACAAGTATATATATACAAACAAATCACACAAGTTCCTAGTTTAGGCTTGCATGGGGTTTCATAGGTAAGTACCCTCTTGAAGTTTAGTTGGCTCAACCTGTCCTATAAATAGTAACCGGGTTCTAAGGAGCTCAATATCACTGGATTATTTTTTGTGTTCATTGTTTCAGTTTAGCCACTTTACTGGCGACCGAAATATTCCAAGAAAACAACCCTCAATGAGTGTGGTATCGAGTATCTACCAACTTCGGACTGCACCAAAGCCGGTCATCTCACTACGTCCTAAAAGGTCAAGATGGTCAAGTAAAGGTTCTAAAAGCCCATTAGTGCTTCATGACATCACTCAGCAGCCCCATATTCTCTTTGATTGACTCAAAGGCTACCTGTACCCACAAATATGTCGCACTAATATAGCTATTGCTTAGACCATGTCGGTATACCCCGCACAGTTTCCACAATGTATTGCTATTTACCTATGAATGTTTCCCAAATCCGGGTAGAGGATTCAAACCCAAACAATAGAACCAAAGTGTAAAGCAAACAAGTCAAGCAAGATAAGCATGTAAAGGTGATCTAAACCCTAAGGTAACCCCACTTTTCTTATTTTCCCCAACAAAGTCGCCAGTTCTGTGATATGGTGGGAGAACTGACTTGAGGTTTTACGTTTGTGTTCGCAAATGTTTCGGTTTAGCAAGAGTCGCCACCGACTTTTTATTTTATCCAAAGGAAAATTCAAAAAGCACAGGAAAGACCTTTGAGATGTTTTCTTGAGTTCGGGGGGTAGATATGAAAAGGGAAGGTGCTAGCACCCTTTTCATCCATGGATTTCCATGGGCTCTTAGTTACTTGTTTAGATCACTCGCTTTGCTTTTTCAATTGTTTAAAATGGTGCTTTGTGTGGTTTTGAAAGTATTTTGAAAAGAGGCCATCGTTTTGGCAATCTTTGTAATGATTCTTGTTTGAAGAATGTATACAAAGATGTTTGTCTTTTGAAAAATGTTTCAATGTTTGAAAGTTTGTTGGGAAATGTTTTGAAATTGTGTGTGTGTTTTTGAAATTAGCAAGGATGGTTTGCAAATTGATCAAGTAACTAGGAGTTATCTACCCTAATAAAAAGTCTTTCTTGTGCATTTTTAACCCTTTGACATTGTTGTTTTACCATTGTATTTGGTAAACAACCTTATCTTTGGATGTTAAACGGGACAGGCGTGGGTCATCGTATGACCATGATAGCAATGGTGCCAAGTATCTTTAGCAAGTTTTTTGAGGGACTAGATCATTTTTGTTTAGGCAACCAAGATAGCGTCATTGAGGGACTATGATCTTTTTGTTTTGTTTTGTTTTGCCAAGATACCTAGCATGCATACCATGGCCATTTTAAGGCAACAAAGTGGATGAAACCCTAAGGGTGCTTATGTGCATTGTGTTGTCATTTTCATGCTTTTTTGTCTTGTATTAAGTCATGCTATTTGTTTGATTTTGGTCTTTGCATACAAAACCCTAGTTTTTACTATCATGGTATATGAAAGCGATAAAATGCGTAAAAGTAAATCTAAGACTATTACAACAATATTATGGGGAGGGGGGTACAAGTTTGAATAGGGGAATATTGCTCAAAATAAAACCCTAAAATATTATTACAACCAAATTGAAATATTGCACAAATAAATAAATAAGCAAATATTTAAATATCCAACAAAATGTAAATATGCACAAATGATTTTGTATTTATTTTATGTATGTAAAATAAATTTATTTATATCCTAAAAATAAGAAAAATAAAAGTGATTACTTTTGAAAGGGGTGGAAACCCTAATTTTTGTTTTAAGAAAATATGCTTTATGTTATTTATTTATTCATTTTTTGTCTAAGAAAAATAATAATAATATATACAAAAATGTTAAAAATTAAATATTGTATGAAAATATTATTTTAAGGGTATAAATAATAAAAATAAAAAATATATAATATTTTTATAATATTTATAAGTTTATTTAAGAAAATAAAAGTATATTAACCTAATTAACTAAATATTATGCAAAAAATAAAATAAAAAATATGAAAAAATGCAAAAAAATAAAGAAAATATTTTTATGATTTTTAATGTTTAGGAAATAATAAATAAAAATCAGAAATGTGAAATATGCAAGATAATATGAAACATAAAAGAAATGGGCCAAGGGGGTGCAAAAAGCAAGCAGTGGGGTGTGAATAGTCAGAAATAGCAAGCCCAAGCACACTTCACTTCATCCCCGTCCTTCAGACAAAAAAATGCACGCGCCCTTGTTCAAAATGTAACTCCTGCATACGTGCTTAAAAACAAAATCTTGCAACATGAAACTTGTAGCATTTTTAGTCACGATTCCATTGATATAAAAAACTTGACCTATCTCTCAAAGACCAGAGAGAATTTCATTGGCCCTAAATTCTAACCTAAAATTTTCAGCATGTTCATCATCCAAATTCTCCTAGCTCAATTAATATAAATAAGAACTATGCATATGTACAACTCAAGCGCATTAAAGACTACATTTTTGCTTCACAAACCTAAGCCTAAGGATGTCTAAATAAGGAGATAGAAAGTTGGAAATTACCTTGTCCAGTCAAGTTTGAATATGGCAATGCAATAACTTTGAATGAGGCCTGAAGGACTTTTGAGCGTGCTTGAAGTTCCATTGACCTTTCCCAATGCTCATCTTGCTTTGAAATGGCTTGAATCTCCTTGTAGAACTCAACCTGCAAACTCAGAAATTGAAAATGGTGAAGTGTGAAAATGAGGTTACAATTGCTGAACAATGGCTTGGATAGTTTAGGTGTGTTGTATGGAATGTGTCTGAAGTGGTTCAAGACAAAACGCACGAGGCAATTTGGTTTTGGCTTGGTGTTTGCAGAGATGGCCCTGTTTTGGGCAGAAGTTTGTGTTTTTGTGCTTAAGGGTGTTTGAGAGGCTTGGCAATCGTGTTTCAGGCTTGGTACAATATGCTGAGGTTGTTTGAAAATGTTACAAGACTTAGTTTTATCAGATGCACAAGTTATGGACTTTTTGCAAGCTTACTTGCTTTTGAAGCAAAAGTGAATTGACAAAGCTCATAGCCTGTACAAGCTAGCTTGAGGTATCAGCATAGTTGGTGAACCTTTTCTGATGTTTATGGATCTTGTTTGCACAAAGAGATTGGGTCCATGGCTCAAGATAAACAAAATTGCATAAAGTATGCTTTATGGAAATGGTATTGCTACCTTTATGCCATAAATGGAATAAATCATTGTATAATGCTCCAAAGCTCAGAATAATGCCATTGTAAAATGTATTTGCATTCAATTAAGGAGTGTAAAGAATATTAGAACTTGTGATGCAAGTACAAGCAAGGTTCAAACTGATTTGCAAGTTGTAACATGGTGCAAAATGCCTTGGACAAAAGTGAGAAATGGCCTTTCTCAGTCCTTCGATTCTCCCTAACCATAAATGATCTTGGAGATTTCTAGGACATTTTGGAAATCTTGTAACATTCTCTACAATCCATCTTTGAAATTCATTTTGAGATTCCACTTGGAACTAGGTGAAAAGTTGCCATGAAGTTAGGTCAAAAATCTGCCTAAACTAGGGCAAAATTTCATTAAGTTAAATGTTTCATGTACCCTTATTCACAAAATCATAACTTGAGATCCAAGCATATTTTGGGAAAACTTTGTGAATCAAAGTTGTAGATTTTGTGGAGGACTAAAACTTTCATGTTGGAATTTTTCTTTGAATCCAATTGCATCATGGTGAAAAAGTTGGTAAACGTTGGGAAAAAATAAGAAATTTTCATAACTTAGAAAATTTCTAAGTTATGAAAATTTTCCATTTTAAACCCTAATTTCCAAAATTAGGTTTCTTGGTGAACAAGTTACATGTTTTTACACATCTTGATGAAAAATGACCCTTGGCACTTGATTTTGACCAAAAAGTCAAAGTTTGACTTTTCAGTGTATAGTTGATTTTTGATCAGTTGACTGGAAAATTCATCTGTCAATCCAATGCATTTGAGATCTTTTGAAATATGTGATTATGTAAAGATGATGCAATTGAGTCCTTTAAAACATGCTTGAACCCAATTTGCCATTGGCTAGGTGAAAAATCAGAAATTGCCCTTCTACAATCAAAACCCTAATTTTGACCATTTTGCCCTTTTGATGATCTGATCAAATTTCTTGAGGAGTTGTGGTCCAAACTTGATCAAATGGTTCATATGAGTCTATAATGTTGATGTGTATAAAAATTATAAGGTTTGACTGTAAATTGGCTACATTTGACTTTTTCCCCAATACAGCTGATTTTTAGGTCAACTGTCCAATTGACTGGGCAAAAATTTGATTCAAGGCTTGAAACTTGGTATGAGAAATCTTAGGAGTCCAACATGAAGTATGAAAGTCATATGAGGCAATGGAAGTCCAAAAATCCATGTGCATACTAAAACCCTAATTTCAGGTCATCAATGCAAGGAGATGTCTTGAGCTGAGCAAACCCTAATCTAGTCTTGAGTCCAAAGAGTCTTGTGAGGAAAATCTTGATAAAATGAGAGGGAAAATTTTGGGGTACAACACCTACTATCCAGGTTCCTTATCATAGCCCTACTATCTAGGCTATCATCTCGAAGTAACCCTACGACCCAAGTTCCTTCCCATAAGCCCTACCATCCAGGCTTTCATCTTGAACTAACCCTACTATCCAGGTTCCTTCTTATAAGCCTACTATCCAGGCTTTCATCCTGAGGTAACCCTACTATCCAGGTTCCTTCTCATAGCCCTACTACCCAGGCTTTCATTCCGAGGTAACCCTACTATCTAGGTTCCTTCTCATAACCCTACTATTCAGGCTTTCATTTCGAAGTAACCCTACGACCCAGGTTCCTTCTCATAGCCCTACTATCCAGGCTTTCATTTCAAAGTAACCCTACGACCCAGGTTCCTTCTCATAGCCCTAGTATCTAAGATTTCATTTCGAAGTAACCCTACGACCCAGGTTCCTTCTCATAGCCCTACTATCCAGGCTTTCATCTTGAAGTAACCCTACTATCCAGGTTCCTTCCCATAAGCCCTACTGTTGTACCCCAAAATTTTCCCTCCCATATTCTTCAAGGTTTATCAAGAATCATCTCCAAGTGGTTCAAGATTTGCTCAAGGATTAGACAATCAAACACCTCCTAAGCCAACTGAAATTAGGGTTTTGGTTCTTTCAAGGAAGTTTGGATTTTCAATGGTTCAATCAAGTCTCATAGGCCCATATGCATCCTCAAGCACCTACTTGCCAAGTTTCAAGACTCACAATGCCAATTTGCACAGTCAAAAACCCTATTTGCTCTACAGTTAACTACAGGGGCAAAATGGTCATTTTGCAGTCAAAAATCAGAATTTTTGGTCAACATCTTATTTTGAGGTCACAATCATCATTTGATCAAGTCTTGATCATGATTCCACAAGCATGGCTAAAAAATCATCAAGATGCAAAAAGGTTACTATTTTTGGACAGCAGAAAAGTCAACTGTATCTTGACCAGGGCATAACTTTTTCATGGTTCATCAGAAAAATCCCATCCAATGCTCATTTTGAAGGGGATGACATTTCCTACAATCCATCTTCACATTCCAAGTCCAAGAAATGCTATCACAAAAAGTTATCAATTTCTACATTATAGGTCAAATTCAAAAGTCAACAAAAGTGCACTTTAAGTCAAAGACCATAACTTGAGATTGGTAAATTAAAATGACATGAGACCAAAGTCATTGGTTAGAGGACTTCAATACCTTTCCAAAATGTCCAAGAACATGTTCATAGGATCCAAATTGAGCAAGATATGCATTGGAGAAGTTGGGAAATTTTTGGGAAGTTGCAAAAGTCAACTTTGCCCAAAACACCTCATTTTTGCTAATGGGCCTCAAATTCCTTCTTTAAACTTTGTCCAAGGCCTATGCACGACCCATTGAGCTTAAATTGATTTATTTTCTTATTTTTAATTAATTATTTGGATTTTTAATTGATTATTAATTCATTTAATTGATTTAATTATAGGAAAATGCCAAGATATGTTTTTCAAATCTTTTGTGGAGCAAATAAACTCAACACATGCTGGAGATTTCGTTTGCCAATCAAAGAGACAAGAATATCCAAAATTGGCAAGTTTTATCAATCAAAAAGATGCAAAAATATTTGATTGGAAATCAAAGATGCAAAACATTATTCCATGGATTCTTGGACAAGATTGTAACCTAAATCCATCATACTACAAATACTAAAGCTAACCCTAATGCTGTGAAGGTGAAAAAACTGCTGCAGAAGCCATATGCAATATTGAAAAAAGTGGAAAAAACTCAAAACTGTTTTCAGTGTTCTAGGGCGAATTAAGGACTTTTGTGGATCCAAATACATTGCTGGGAGCTTCCAGAACATGTTGCAATCAGAACCAAGCCATAAAGCTCAAGAAACACGCCCTAACAGTTTCACGGTTTGAATAACTTTTCCATAATCGTAACTCATGATTTATACATAATTAGCATATTCTAATCATTGATTTGCATTGCTTGAACCTTTACAAAGCTTTTGGTATTGGTTAATTACATTATCATGTACAGAATCGTGAATCACCATTGAATATTTTTAGGGTTCTTAAGGTCTTGAATTAGGGCTTTACAGCACAGGCAAAATTGGAACCTCCCAAGCCCATGGTTGAAATCGTCTGAACGTGACGAATACAATGGACACCTCGCGCCATATTTATCTAGCTTGGATTTCTATTCGCTATTATTGGCAGTTTTACTTTGTGGGGGTTCAATACCCCCGCTAATTGTTTTTATTTTACAGGAAAAAGGATGAAGACGAATGACGTGTCAGCTGGCTACTGGAGAATTTAAATGGCGCGCACTTTTTGGTTGTTTTACAATACATGCATTAATGTTTATATATTATTCTCATTGATTGTTATAATAACAATTACAGGCGTCTGGCTTAGTGGTTGCTGCGCTGTCCAAGGACCATTGGGACCTGGGTTCGATTCCCAGGTCCCCCAAACGCTTCTTTCTATTTTTTCTAATAGGTTCCCATGCAGGCATCCTCAAAGCATCCACCATAGACTTCCAACATCCACACGCCATGTGTCTTCAGGTGGAAATCCAAGGGTCAAGGTGGAGAACACCATACTCCCAGTCAAAGCACGCCCTAGTCAATTCCCAGAAGTCAACAAAGGCTTAAGCAAATGGGCCATAAATTCTAACAACACCCTCCATTGGATCCATCAAACCCCCCTGGTTATTTATTTATTTTTTATTTTCTTTTACTCATAATTTCTTTTTATTAATTATTAGTATTATTATTACCTAATTAATAAATTAATATTTTTCATAATAAATTCAGAGAATAAAAAATGTAAATATTTTTATTAATTATTATTATTCTTATTTATTAACTTATTTTGTAAATAAATTCTAATTAATCAACTTAGTTTAATTTAGGTTTAATTTTAATCTTTTCATAATAAATAAAATCAACTTAGAACTTAGGTTTTCTCTAACTTTTGACTTTTAATTTCTTTTTATTTTATTTCATAAAAAACATAAAAATACAAAAAAAACATTTTTTTTCTTTTAATTAATTAATTAGTTATTAGGTTTAATTTCTTAATTAATTGCAAAAAAGGGACAAATTCAATTCTTTTCTCAAAAAGGGTCAAAACCCTAAGGACGTTCCAATTTAATTTCTTTCGCGCATTATCATTATTTTTGATTATTTATGTATCTGCTCCGGAAATGTAATAGTTAATTAGGGTTTACCGCTTTCTTTTACTTTCTCGCATTTATTTTCCAAAACGGGTTATGTTTTTGGCGATGTATAGACCCGCGCCTTGTAATAGCGTAGATTTTACTTTCCGCACTTTATTTTCCGCACTCTTAACTGTTAATATGCATGCAAGACTTGGATGAAAATTAAAAACAACTCGTAGATCACCATGGTACATGTACAAGATAATATAACATGAAAACAACACACAAGCACATGCCACTCCTAGGGTACGCCTCACTGGTTGCCTCGAACGTGGTCGTCAAATATAGGGTGTTTTAGAGGTCGCCCTCCTGTCTAAAGATCCAGTCGCCTCGAAACGGTTGCCTCAGATAAAATGATCTAGGACATTAGGGTTACCGCTAAGGTGTCCTACTATTGCTTCGGTGACCACACTGTCCCTAATCATCGAATTGACCCGAAAAACTCCAACGACGGTGCTACCTACTTTTCAATAGTGGGATAGTACTGTCTAAAGGACATTTACACAGCTTAATTCCTTAGAGTAGGTAGATTTCTCCTGGGTACTTGCTCTTTCAAAACAAAAAAACAACTTTTCGCACCTACACTTTCAAAAAGTTTTCAAACAAACACTTCATACACTCTTGAGGACAGATACAAGAGTTACCTAGAAATTTTTTCAAACGAAACTTTTTTTTTTCAAAACCCACACACACTTGAAAAGCAAACAAATTTTGAAAACATAAGAGCAAGTACCTAAGAGCCCGTGGATAACCACGAATAGAAAGGGTGCTAACACCTTCCCTTTCTATAAATCTACCTCCCGAACCGAGAAACATTCTCAAAGAAGGAATTTTGCTGTGCTTTTGTCCTTTCCTTGTTGGAGAAAATAAAAGACGGTGGCGACTCTTGCTTACCGCGACATACGCGAACCAGCTTAAAAAACAGTCAGTTCTATTTCCACCGATCACAGAACTGGCGACTCTGCTGGGGATCTAATAAGTGAGGTGTACCTTAGGATTAGACCACTCTTATGTTTTCAATTGTATGTCTTGATTGCTTTTATATTTGTGGGCTTGCATCGGAGTTTCATAGATCCTAACCCGGATCTGGGGAATACCCTTTAGGTAGCATAAGCTGTGAGGGTCCTGTCCGGCGTAGACCAACACGGGTGAAGCAGTGGCTACGTTGGTGTGGCACCTTGGTCTGTACCGATATCCCTTGTGTCGCAACGAGGAGAATATGGGTCTTTTGAGGAGTCATTAAGCACCAACCGACCTTAGAACCTTAAATTGACTCAACTCGGCCATAGAACAGTAGCAGTATGCTACACTCATTGAGGCTAAACTCTCGCGATGGTTCTGGCCGCAAGAAAAGATTGCGATGCTGGAGTTATGACCGATTGAGGGTAGTCGATGATATTGAGATCCCCTAGAACCCGGTTACTATTTTCTAGGACAGGTCTTAACCAACGAAACTGAAAGAGGGTAGTACCTAAACTTCATGTTGGCCTAAACTCTAAGGGCTGTCTTGTGTGACTTGTGTGCCTTAAAACTTGGACTACTTGCGTGCTTGTTATCTGACACATGAGTTTCTTGCAGGTTTTGTTTACAGTCCTTAATCTGGACTCATAACAGGGTTTACTTACATCACTCCACGCATAGCATAACATCATACCATCATACCATTTCATACATCCTATATAAGGACTAATCCATTTCAAGTATCTCAAGGGTTTGTGATGCAGGTCATGATGAATCAAATGTCTAGCAAGGGGCAAAGGGGATTTATTTTCCTCTAGCCAAGGTTGATAACTTGAGTCAGGGGCTATGACCCACTCGATATGGTGAGCCTTGACTCTTGAAGAAGGACTCTCAACAATATGCAGTGCCTTCCATCAAGCTACAAAATGCAAATTCTAACAATTTTCTTGTCTACCCCGCGAGATCCTTGAAAACATTGCATGCATACATACATATCATTGCATTACAGGTACTCCTTTGACAGGTCACTTACCTACTTCGCTGTTTATTTCAGCAATCATCATGAATCCTGAATCATCCAATGAACAAGCTATCAAGGCCCTCCAAGCCCAGAATGCCCAGTTCCAAGAGTTGGTTATGAGCCTAGCCCATGGTCAACAGGATTTGAAGACTCTGATTCTGAAAGAGAGGAAGAAGAAGAAGAAGAGGACTGTTTTGTTCAACACTAGATGCAGATCTGGGAATGGATTGCAGAATGAGGCTGAGCTGACTACCTCATCTGTAGGCAAGGACAGTCCCCAAGAGAGAAGAGTTCCTAGTCCTGTGGTCTCCGATAACGAGACGGATTTCAATGATGAACAGTACCCTCCTGCGGAGGACAGGTACAAACAGCTAGAAGACCGGCTAAGTGCTATGGAGATACAGAAAGTGCCCGGCCTGGACTTCGAAGATCTAGGTTTATCTTCTGGGGTGGTGATCCCACACAAGTTCAAGGCACCTTCTTTTGCGAAGTATGACGGAGCTTCATGCCCTAAGCTGCACCTCCGTTCTTATGTAAGGAAGATCCAACCGTATACTGCAGACAAGAACTTATGGATCCATTTCTTCCAGGAAAGTCTTTCAGGGACTCAACTCGAATGGTTCTATCAGCTGGATGGAGCCAATATTTGTAACTGGGATGACTTGGCTACTGCATTCTACAAGCAGTATCAGTATAATTCCGACCTCGCTCCTACGCGTACCCAGCTCCAGGGTATGTCACTAGGGACGGGTGAAGGGTTCAAGGAGTATGCGCAAAAGTGGAGAGACCTTGCTGGAAGGGTGCAACCACCTCTGACTGACCGGGAACTCGTTGACATGTTCTTGGGGACCCTGTCTGGTCCATTCTTCAACCATCTGATTGGGAATTATTCTGCTGGGTTTACAGATCTGATCTTGACTGGGGAGAGAATTGAAGCTGGTATCAAGTCTGGGAAGATACAGAAAGGTGACTCCTCTAACACTGAGAAGAAACCATCCAAGAAAGAATCTAGTGCTGTCAACGCGGTGGTCATTTCAAAACCGGCCAGTGCTCCTCAACATCGCAACCAAAAAAGGGAAGAGAGACCTAAAAGGCAATTCACTCCCCTCAGCATGACCTTGTCCCAGATATTGCCACAATTGCTGGAGACCAATCTGGTAACTCTAAGGGACCCTCCTAAGAATCCCAACAGGACACCTTCAAGGTATAACCCCAATGTTCGCTGCGCTTATCATTCTGACAGCCCGGGGCATGCTACAGATGACTGTTGGACTTTGAGGAACAAGGTTCAGAATCTGATCGACGCAAAGGAGGTCCAGTTTGAAGCGCCCGAAGCTCCCAATGTGATCACTGCTCCCTTGCCAAAACATGGCTAGGATTGAAAAACTTTTGTTCATTCGAATGTTCAAGTTGTATTTTTCTTTAATTGTTCAAACATTTTATTCATGTTAAACGTTGTTATTTCATTAATGCATTACACATGTCTGTTTCGAAGTAATTATGTTCACTATGCTTAAAACTGCTTTCATTTTTTGTGATGTTCAACGCTCGATTAATAATTCTAAGCCTCTTGAGGGAGGATGACGAAAATGATACCGCGATCTTTACAGTATGCTTTTGAACAGACCCCGCTGGTGAGGTACATGCATTGTTTCAATTCCTAAAACACTGGAGTTATAAGGAAGATAATCCCTCGTCAACCCCTTTGAGCCAAAGAAGTAGGAGTTTTTCTTTTCGAAAATTAAAACCCTTAATCATAACCTGGGGCAGGGTAGTTCTCTCAGTTTATCCAAGTGCACAACGAATGACACCAAAGAGGTCCGTACAAAACAAAAGATAGTGATGGTTCCTATAATCATAAAAACAGGCAGTCATCATTTCTCAAAATAAAAGCCCAATAAGTCAAAACCTATGAAGGAGACTTACAAAAACTGGGGCATCCCGCTGACTGTAATCACAAAAGAAACAGTTTAGGCAAAAAACAGGGATAACAAAATAAAAAAGAAAGAGGTCACACAAACCCTCGACGAAAAAAGAAATGGCCGCCTATTCAAAATAAACTGTCAATGTCTGAACCATCACCAGAATATCAAAGCAAAGACTCAAACAAAGTCTGACGCACGATCAGCTGAGTTTAGGTTTGAAGAACATCACGAAGAGCGGGTGGGTACAAATAAAATTTGAGCCTCTATCCTTTGTTTCTTAAACTGTGAACCAAGCCACGCTACAACCCTTAAAAGTCCTAGCTGAAGCATGGGTTAGTTCGAAAGCATACTGTTACAAAAGGTATCCTGACTCCTTAAGGCTTGCGGTAAAACAACGAGTTGACATCGCATTTTACAAAATTTGCTTAGTTTACTGAAAAATGCATTTTCAAAAAACTTCAAGACAGACATAAGCTTTGCATTTTTAAATAACACTGTTTGCATGTGACTATTTGTTCGAACAGCAGAGAAATTCGCACGACGAATGTCTAATGAACAAAAGCACCTCCAATCAAGGGGCATGGCATGATCATTGTCTATCATCTGGGGCAGTCCAGTCAAGATTCGGAGAATCTCTCAAAAGGCCAACCAACTTGGGGCAAATCTCCATCTGCATCACTTGGGGCATTGGACGATCAAACGAAGATCTTCTGGTAGTAGGGCAACGCAACACTACTGATAGGGGCACCTCCCTACATCCTGAGAGCACGGACATAGTCGAAAAATATTGCGCATAATCAAAGACCCGCTAGGTTGACACACCTAGGCAAAAATAAGGGCTTCCCGGCGAACCAAAAGGGTTCGGGCAAAAATAACGGATGAAATGAAAAAATCTGTACACCCGGCAAGTCGAAAACCTGAAAAGGCGGCTTGGGCAAAAAAGGGTATCCCGATGGACTGAAAACCCGAAAGGGCGGTCCAGGCAAAAGTTAGGGATCACAGTGTACGACTATGTCCCGGAATCCCGTCACTTGCCTACCAGAAGAAGATTTGTCAAATCGGTAGTTATCAAGACCTCCACAGGTACCTTCTCCCACAGAAGCTGGGGAAATCAGAATTGTCTAAGCGGTCTAGTTGCTCTGTCCACTGAGATACCAAGGTAAGTTCGGCCGAAGAATCTGACCAAGATACCTTCACTCCCCGAAGAGTAAGACAAGCAGAGTTGGCCTCCCATCAGCCCCTAAGAAGGCACAGTATCTCCAGCAAGTCAGCAACGCTCTCCCCAAGCAGGGTTAGTCTACTGTCAGCCTTAAGGAAGTTGGGTATCCCCAGAAAATCTCAATATTCCCTAGCAGAGTATGCAGATATTCCTAAGCAAGCATCCCTGGCAGTCTTAATATAAGATTGTTCCCCGGCGGAATACCAGACACCCCAGTGGAGCCCTTCCCTAGTACAGTTCAAAAGTTTCCCCATGAGAGTTGAACCATCTCTCCAGTAGATTCTGGAAGCTTATCCCCGGTAGAGTCTGGAAGCTGGTCCCCTGCAGAGTACAAATATCTCTCCCCGACCATGTTCAAAGGTTATTCTCCACCAGAGCCTAAATGGGTTATCCTCAGCTAATTACAACGGAAGGATCGTCCTCGGCGAAGTTCTTCCTATCCCCAGCGGAGTTCATCAAATTCCTCAATAGAGCTTATCAACGGTATCCCCAACGGAGTTCATCAAATTCCTCAACAGAGCTTATCAACGGTATCCCCAGCGGAGTTATCATCAAAATCTCAGCGAAGTATCTCCTCCCTACAGAGTAATTCCCCGCAGAGTAATCTCTCCATCAAGTTTATTCCCCAACGGAGTCATCTTCTCCTACCGGTTTATTCTTGCAACCATCATCCCCAGCGAAAACGAAGAACTTCATTCTTCAACATCAGCCCAGGATTCAACAAACTCCTGGCATTAGTCAAGGATTTATTTTCCTAGACGAACATACATCATGACACATGCATATACGCATCATATCATACAATCTCATTTATGTCGAGAACATCATTGCTTGATCCATATCATGCATTGCATATGACTGACCTTTACCTTTCAGGAAGGATACAGTTAAAAGATCAGCTATGTCAAAGTAGACAAATATAGTCAAAAGAGACCAATCCAGTCAAAAAAGACAAGTCCAGTTAAATCCCAAAGGTTTTTCTGATGCTCATCCAGTCAAAGAAGACAAGTCCAGTTAAATTAATTCCCCGTCATTATAGACACCCGTCGTTATAGACACCAGTCGTTATAGACACCCGTCGTTATAGACACTCGTCGTTATAGACACTCGTCATTATAGACACCCGTCATTATAGACACCCGTCGTTATAGACACCCGTCATTATAGACACCCGTCGTCATAGACACCCGTCGTTATAGACACCCGTCGTTATAGACATCCGTCGTCATAGACACCCGTCGTTATAGACACCCGTCGTTATAGACACCCATCGTCATAAACACCCATCATTATAGACACCCGTCGTTATAGACACCCGTCGTTATAGACACCCGTCGTCATAGACACCCGTCATTATAGAAACCCGTCGTCATAGACACCCGTCGTCATAAACACCCGTCGTTATAGACACCCATCGTTATAGACACTCGTCGTTATAGACACCCGTCGTTATAGACACTCGTCATTGAAGACAATCCGTCATTAAAGACAACCTGTCATTAAAGATAACCCGTCAATAAAGACAACCCGTCCATGAAGATGACCCGTCAAAAGAGACAACTCGTCAAAGAAGACAAAACCTCCTATGGTTCAGTTAAATCAAATTTCTAAAGATTTTTCTGAGATAACCTGTCAGTAGAGACAACCTACCAACCTTTTGGAGTTCCAGATTCGATACCTGTACCTACCCAGGGCATATTTGTGGGCGACTAATTCCAGATTCGATACCTGTATCTAGCCAGGGCATATCTGCATGAAGAGTTTGAAGATCAACCCTGTAACAGACCAAGAAATTATCTTTCTTTCTCAGGTACGCAAGTTCTCGCTAAGGAATCTCTTACGCGATCGACACACAATTTCCAAATGGCATCTATAAGCCCATTCCCGACAAGGTTCTGTCACATCTCCAGATGGCATCTATAAGCCCATCCTCCCATCCACCATCTTTCCAAATGGCATATGTAAGCCCATTCCCGACATCACACTGCTAATACTCCACTATGCGAGTGCAAATTTCTGGGCACTTTAGTGTTCAATCATCTTCCACCTTCGGATCACGAAAGGCACGCAAGCCAATCTACATCCTCAGGTCTAAGAAGATTGAACAGGGGCAACTGTTGTACCCGAAAATTTTCCCTCCCATATTCTTCAAGGTTTATCAAGAATCATCTCCAAGTGGTTCAAGATTTGCTCAAGGATTAGACAATCAAACACCTCCTAAGCCAGCTGAAATTAGGGTTTTGGTTCTTTCAAGGAAGTTGGGGTTTTCAATGGTTCAATAAAGTCTCATAGGCCCATATACATCCTCAAGCACCTACTTGCCAAGTTTCAAGACTCACAATGCCAATTTGCACAGTCAAAAACCCTATTTGCTCTACAGTTAACTGCAGGGGCAAAATGGTCATTTTGCAGTCAAAAATCAGAATTTTTGGTCAACATCTTATTTTGAGGTCACAATCATCATTTGATCAAGTCTTGATCATTATTCCACAAGCATGGCTCAAAAATCATCAAGATACAAAAAGGTTACTATTTTTGGACAGTAAAAAAGTCAACTGTATCTTGACCAGGGCATAACTTTTTCATGGTTCATCAGAAAAATCCCATCCAATGCTCATTTTGAAGGGGATGACATTTCCTACAATCCATCTTCACATTCCAAGTCCAAGAAATGCTCTCACAAAAAGTTATCAATTTCTACATTATAGGTCAAATTCAAAAGTCAACAAAAGTGCACTTTAAGTCAAAGACCATAACTTGAGATTGGTAAATCCAAATTACATGGGACCAAAGGCATTGGTTAGAGGACTTCAAGACCTTTCCAAAATGTCCAAGAACATGTTCATAGGATCAAAATTGAGCCATATATGTATTGGAGAAGTTGGGAAATTTTTGGGAAGTTGCAAAAGTCAACTTTGCCCAAAACACCTCATTTTTGCTAATGGGCCTCAAATTCCTTCTTTAAACTTTGTCCAAGGCCTATGCACGACCCATTGAGCTTAAATTGATTTATTTTCTTATTTTTAATTAATTATTTGGATTTTTAATTGATTATTAATTCATTTAATTGATATAATTATAGGAAAATGCCAAGATATGTTTTTCAAATCTTTTGTGGAGCAAATAAACTCAACATATGCTGGAGATTTCGTTTGCCAATCAAAGAGACAAGAATATCCAAAATTGGCAAGTTTTATCAATCAAAAAGATGCAAAAATATTTGATTGGAAATCAAAGATGCAAAACATTATTCCATGGATTCTTGGATAAGATTGTAACCTAAATCCATCATACTACAAATACTAAAGCTAACCCTAATGCTGTGAAGGTGAAAAAACTGCTGCAGAAGCCATATGCAATATTGAAAAAAGTGGAAAAAACTCAAAACTGTTTTTAGTGTTCTAGGGCGAATTAAGGACTTTTGTGGATCCAAATACATTGCTGGGAGCTTCCAGAACGTGTTGCAATCAGAACCAAGCCATAAAGCTCAAGAAACACGCCCTAACAGTTTCACGGTTTGAATAACTTTTCCATAATCGTAACTCATGATTTATACATAATTAGCATATTCTAATCATTGATTTGCATTGCTTGAACCTTTACAAAGCTTTTGGTATTGGTTAATTACATTATCATGTACAGAATCGTGAATCACCATTGAAGATTTTTAGGGTTCTTAAGGTCTTGAATTAGGGCTTTACAGCACAGGTAAAATTGGAACCTCCCATGCCCATGGTTGAAACCGTCTGAACGTGACGAATACAATGGACACCTCACGCCATATTTATCTAATTATTATTATTATTATTTATTAACTTATTTTGTAAATAAATTCTAATTAATCAACTTAGTTTAATTTAGGTTTAATTTTAATCTTTTCATAATAAATAAAATCAACTTAGAACTTAGGTTTTCTCTAACTTTTGACTTTTAATTTCTTTTTATTTTATTTCATAAAAAACATAAAAATACAAAAAAAAACATTTTTTTCTTTTAATTAATTAATTAGTTATTAGGTTTAATTTCTTAATTAATTGCAAAAAAGGGACAAATTCAATTCTTTTCTCAAAAAGGGTCAAAATCCTAAGGACGTTCCAATTTAATTTCTTTCACGCATTATCATTATTTTTGATTATTTATGTATCTGCTCCGGAAATGTAATTGTTAATTAGGGTTTACCGCTTTCTTTTACTTTCTCGCATTTATTTTCCAAAACGGGTTATGTTTTTGGCGATGTATAGACCCGCGCCTTGTAATAGCGTAGATTTTACTTTCCGCACTTTATTTTCCGCACTCTTAACTGTTAATATGCATGCAAGACTTGGATGAAAATTAAAAACAACTCGTAGATCACCATGGTACATGTACAAGATAATATAACATGAAAACAACACACAAGCACATGCCACTCCTAGGGTACGCCTCACTGGTTGCCTCGAACGTGGTCGTCAAGTATAGGATGTTTTAGAGGTCGCCCTCCTGTCTAAAGATCCAGTCGCCTCGAAACGGTTGCCTCGGATAAGAGGATCTAGGACATTAGGGTTACCGCTAAGGTGTCCTACTATTGCTTCGGTGACCACACTGCCCCTAATCATCGAATTGACCCGAACAACTCCAACGACGGTGCTACCTACTTTTCAATAGTGGGATAGTACTGTCTAAAGGATATTTACACAGCTTAATTCCTTAGAGTAGGTAGATTTCTCCTGGGTACTTGCTCTTTCAAAACAAAAAAACAACTTTTCGCACCTACACTTTCAAAAAGTTTTCAAACAAACACTTCATACACTCTTGAGGACAGATACAAGAGTTACCTAGAAATTTTTTCAAACGAAACTTTTTTTTTTTCAAAACCCACACACACTTGAAAAGCAAACAAATTTTGAAAACATAAGAGCAAGTACCTAAGAGCCCGTGGATAACCACGGATAGAAAGGGTGCTAACACCTTCCCTTTCTATAAATCTACCTCCCGAACCGAGAAACATTCTCAAAGAAGGAATTTTGCTCTGCTTTTGTCCTTTCCTTGTTGGAGAAAATAAAAGACGGTGTCGACTCTTACTTACCGCGACATACGCGAACCAGCTTAAAAAACAGTCAGTTCTATTTCCACCGATCACACCTACCATCCAGGCTTTCATTCTGAAGTAACCCTACTATCCAGGTTCCTTCTCATAGCCATACTATCCAGGCTTTCATCCCGAAGTAACCCTACTACCCAGGTTCCTTCTCATAGCCCTACTATCCAGGCTTTCATTTCAAAGTAACCCCACGACCCAGGTTCCTTCTCATAGCCCTACTATCCAAGATTTCATTTCGAAGTAACCCTACGACCCAAGTTCCTTCTCATAACCTTACTATCCAGGTTTTTTCTCTCTTATCTCTAGACAACAGTTTACAACACTGTAAGACCCAGACCCGACCAGATACGGTCGATTTCATATTTCCATAGTAAGTCGTTGTGCAGCCTAGACCCTGACCAAATATGCAGTTTAATTCCACCTTCTCGATCAAGAGATAATCCCCCAGTAGAGTAGCGGACAACCGAAGCTCATAAACTCTATTCCCCAGGACATAAACCAACATTCCCCAGTGAAGTTCTCCTCAACAGTAGGTATAAGAATTCTCGCAAAGGAATCTCTTATGCAACCGATATCTTTTCTGGATGGCATCTTTAAGCCCATCTCCGACGATTCTCAGTCAATTTCCAAATGGAATCTGTAAGCCCATTCCCGATATCACCAATCAGTTTTACTTCATGCGAGTGCAAATTTTTGGGCACTCTAGTGTTCAATCATCTTCCACCTTCAGATCACGAAAGGCAGACCAGCCAATCTACATTCTCAATTTTAAGAAGATTGAACAGGGGCATCTGTTGTACCCCAAAATTTTCCCTCCCATTTTTACTCAAAACATACTCCTAAAGGTCCTTAACAAGCCCAAGGATGCCTAAGGATTGACCAGACAAGTCCTCCTCCTAAGATAATGAGCCTCAAATTAGGGTTTCCATTTTCATTAAGATGCTTGAGTTCCAAGGGTCCCAAATGATTTCCATTGCCCTAATATGTTCTCAAGATCATACATGTCAAGTATCATGCCTTGCACAAGAAGTTTGCTCAGTCAACTGCTCAAATGCCTGTAAATCAACTGTACTAGGTCAAAAGTCAACTGTGGGCCACATACAGTTAAACTTCAAGATTTTTGGTCAAAATCAACATTTTAAAGTAACATCCATCATTTGATCAAGTGTTGATCATGATTCCTCAAGGAATGCCCCAAATTCATCAAAACTCAAAAGTTGCTAAATTAGGGTTTCTATAGGAAAAGTCAACAAAACTTTGACCAGGCATAACTTTCTCATACTTTATCAAACATTTCCCATCCAAGGCTCATTTTGAAGAGGATGAAATTCCCTATAACTCATCGTCATCCTTAAAGTTCAATAAATGCACTCATGAAAAGATATGATTTTCAGACATTATAGGTCATTTCAAAAAGTCAACAAAAACACCTTTTGGGTCAAAGCTTCTTACATGAACATGGAAGATCCAATTGAGGTGAAACCAAAAGGGTTGTTTAGAGGACAACTTAATCTTTCTAAAAAGTTCAAGAACACCCTCTTAGGGTCAAAATTGAGAGATGTGCCTTGTCAAAGTTGGCCATTTTTGGAAATTTGCACAAAGTCAACAATGCCCAAAATGGAATTTTCTCCACATGGGCCTATCTTTTCAAGTTTGGAGCTTGTTCCTAACATGGTCCACGACTCATGAACCACTCCATGAATCATTAACTTATTTGTTTCTTTTATTGTGATTTTATTCATTTAAATTTCAAATAAAATCAAGTAAAATCAAAACAAATCATATAAGTTGCTTTTGGAATGATTTTGGCATTGAATGAAGATGATATATGCTGTCAAATAAGGATCAAATCGTGCAAAGGCTGATTGGGATAAAAATGGCATTATTTGGCTTGTTTTGGAAACAAATAATGCAAGTAAAAAATCAAATCTTTTCTCCATGTTTGTTCAAGATTCAATCTATTTTTGTTGACCTAATGCATTCTAATACATATATACAATGTTTCCAGACCTAAAAGAGACGAAAAGGCTGCCTCCATAAGTCCAGAAAAACTCCAATTTTTGACCAAGAAAGGGTGGTTCAAATTTTGATTTAGAGGGCGATTCAAGGTGATCCAAGGCCACCAATCCACTCTTGGGAACCTCCTGAAGCTAACAGCCTCATTTGCACACATCAAAGCTCCAGGAATCATCGCATAACATCATCACGGTTTGACACTTTTTTCAAATTCGTATCTGTGCATTCTTGCATTATTAATCTATTTTAATTGGACATTTGTGTTCATATGGATGCCTAGAAGCTTTTTGTGTACTTAATTTCCAGTTTTGATGCATAAATGCCAAATTGCCATTGTTAGGTTTTTAACCTCCGTTTTAGAGCTTTGAGATGCAGGGAAAATTAGACCTAATGACGTATGCCTTCATGCTCAGGGGATCAAACCCAGTTGATTCATGGCTTTAAATTTCATTTATACTGCTTGGTGTGCATTTTGGAAATTTGAAGGTCTTGTAGCGACGAAAGTCGTCCGTAGGTAAAAGCTAATACCTAAAACGACAGCCATTGGAGAAGATGATTGCGTGGCAAGGATTGGCTGGCTGGTTTAAACTGCACACACTTTTTGTTATGATAAATGCCAGTTTTTAAATTTATTACATTTTATTCATTATTATTATCAAAAGGCCAATTGGCCCAGTGGCAAAGGGTAACGCTGGTAAGAGGAAGGACCTAGGTTCGATCCCAGGTCCAAGCATCTTGTTTTTCCCTTATTTCTTTATAGGATCCAGTGCATGTTTACTCAGAAGGTCCACCTTGCATCCCCCAGATCCAACCATTGGATCATCCCTGGATCCAGATCCAACGCTCAGTGAGTGCAGCGCATGGTGGATGCCAGATCTGGCTGCACTAAATCACACGCATTGTTTGGGCTGGCATCTTGGGCCCAACGAATTCAGCTCTTCACACCCCCCTGATCACTACTTCACAGCAGGCCCATTTCTCTTTTTTTTTTGTTTTTATTTTATTTTATTTTTATATACTTTAATTATTTTTATATTTTTTACAAAAAACAACAAAAATCATTTTTTTATTATTATTAAATCAAAAAATCACAAAGAATGGATTTAGGTTTTTATAATTAAAATTAATTTTTGAAAATTAATTATTTTAATTATTTCAACATTGTTTATTTTGTTAAATAAAATTAACTAGAAATTAGGTTTAATTTTCAATTTAATTGTTTTCTCAATAAAAAATACACAAATATTTTTTAATTAATTAGATTTTTAGGCTTCTAATTTATTCCCGTATTTTATTCGTCTCGCGCGCATTTACTTATTTATGAATTCCAATTATTGTAACTGTTTCGAGGTTTGTAATACTTTTTAATTAGGGTTTATTTTACCGATTTTTACTGACTGTTTATTTTCTAAGTTTTGGTTATGTACCCCCTCCCCTAGGCCTTGTAATAGTTAGGACTTTAATTTCTCTCACTTTACTTTCTGCTATTATAAACTGCTAGATGTATGAATGATAGGATTGTATGCGAAAGACAAATGAAATTAAAACGATAGATAACCCTAATTGTGCAAAGATAAATAAACTGAAAAATAACATATGCACATGCTCACTCCTAGGGTTTGCCTCACTCCGGTTGCCTTCGGTAAACGGTCATGAAGCATAGCGAATTTTAGTGGTCGTCCTCTAGTCCCAAAAGATAAAAAATGACCCATTTGGATGTTGCCTCGAAAAGACCTTAAGGACTTTAAGGTAATTAATAAAGTTTCCTAACCATTGCTTTTGTGATCGTACTTGTCCCTTCAAATGTCCCTTAAAACTCCAACGAGGGGGCTACCTACTCCTTAATAGTAGGATAACACTGTCTAAAGGAAATGAGAACGAACAGTCTTTTTTCGAGTAGGTAGAATCTCTTAAGTACTTGCTCAAAACAATAAAAATATTTTACACAAACACTTTCAAAACAGTTTTGAAAAACAACTTCGTCACACTCTTGAGGACAGATACAAGGGTTATCATGAAGTTAAACAAAAACTTTTTCAAAACACACACAAGCAATTTCAAAATGAGCAAGTACCTAAGAGCCCATGAAAAACCATGGATAGAAAGGGTGCTAACACCTTCCCTTTCTATAATCTACCCCCCGTACTCAAAAAATCTCGAAAAAAGGTTTTTTCTGTTCTTTTTCCTTTCCTTTGTTGGATGAAATAAAATTCGATGGCGACTCTTGCTTACCGTAACATTTGCGAACAAAAAAAGCAAATCAGTTTAACAGTCGGTTCTTCCACCGTATCACACTTATGTCTTGTGGAACTCCTCTGCATTATAGGTCTTAGGAATCATTAAAAAGTACTTTGAAATTAACCCAACACATTGAAAAATAGTTTTTGCATGTCTTTGCATTGCATGTGTCGACACATTCGATTTTTAAGGTCGACACATGTAACTCATTTTTTAAGCCTGTAAGCTTCTGTAAGTCACAGGTTGACACATACAACCTTCAGGTCGACACATACAGAAAGATTTCTGAAATTATAGAAATTCTTATTTTATGTGTCGACACATCCATATTTCAGGTCGACACATTTACTCACATTTTAAAGCCTGTAGCTTCTGACTTATTCAGGTCGACACAGAGAGTTCTTCAGGTCAACACATGCATTCTTTTTATAACATATGTGTCGACACATACGAATTTTAGGTTAACACATAACATTTATTTTGGTCAAATTTTCAATTTCTTTTATTCCAAATTTGTCCTTTTTTCCCTAAATGTTTCCAACTATAAATATATCATTCATGCACCATTCCAACTAGATGATACCATAAAATTAGCCTACATTTTTTCTTCTTCCTCAACCTTCCAATCTATGCATACACATCAACATTACACTGTGATGACGTTTCGTAGGGGTGCCATCTAGACAAAGAATTGTGGATTTCCAAATGGTTTTAGTTGAGGTTTGTAGGGGTCTTCATCTTAGAAAAACCATCGGGTTTCTCCTCCAAAATCATTTGTTGAATTGGGGGTTTTCGTGCAAGATCGTGGGAGAAGGAATCTTCCATGTGAAAAATTCCTTGAAGTGTTTGAAATCTTTTCAAGGAACCTTAGAGTGTTTGAAATCTTTTTAAGGAAGTAGCAAGAATTGGATGATAAAATCAGTGATCTTATGTTGATAGTGTGCAATCGGATTTACTCGAGTGAAAAACCCCTTGGAGTGTTTGAAATATTTGCAAGGAACCTTGGAGTGTTTGGAATCTTTTCAAGGAAGTAACTTAAGCGACGAATAAGTTGCATCTATCAGTCTTGGTCTTGTTGAAGATCAAAAGAAAAGAATGGGTTGAATCGACATCAAACAGTTATGTTTTGTATAGTTTCTCTTGATCACTTCTCTTGTATTCATACTTTTGAAAAGTAAGAAAATATCTTAATTCCATATTAGAATTGGGTGCAGACGTACCCACATGCGAGGACTAAAGTGGGGAACTCTGTAGACAAATCCCTGTGTCTCTTTTCTTTTATTGTTTTACTTGCTTTAATATTCTTCAATAAATTTGTCAAATAGCATTGCGTTATCAATTGAATTGTAAGTAATTTTCCGAATTGTTTTTTATTTACATCAAGTGTTGATATTACTTATAATCACTTTTG
Organism: Vicia faba; assembly: GCA_948472305.1. Classification (NCBI taxonomy): domain Eukaryota; kingdom Viridiplantae; phylum Streptophyta; class Magnoliopsida; order Fabales; family Fabaceae; genus Vicia; species Vicia faba. Next base: position 941,034,950 of record OX451741.1, on the reverse strand, counting down.
ATTATAAGTGCTTTTGTGTATCAACAAAACTTAAAGGAAAATTATGAAAATTCACTTGCACACCAAGTGTTTGACAAATTGTTTAGCTTGTTTAACTTAAAGGAAAATTGCAATGTTCTATCACTTACTCTCATTTACTCTTTATATGCAATTTGTTGAATGTGTTGTTTGATTGATCAATTCGTATAAATTTTTTGTTTGATTGTAAAAGTTTAAACTGCTTTATTGTTTAGCTTATAATAAGTTTGATTGTAAGTGCTTTTTCATATCAACTAAGCTCAAAGAAAATTATGAAAAATTGATTGTGCGCGACATGTTTGATAATGTGTCGAGTTATGTTTTTAATATGACTTCATTAGAAATAGGAAACCATTGTGTTGGATATTAAACAGTTAATTGAGATATTATTATGGTGATTAATTTTATTATTATGTAATTCCATATGGCTCGTGCATATTCAAGTTTCCAATAACCAGGTTCGCTTAGACTACTACATTGATCTAGGCCAAAAACCTTTCGCTCAACATTGTTTTTCAAATAAGTTTTAAATAACCATTTTGAAAGATGGTTTTTATTTGGGGGTCTATTCCCTCCCCTATTAGATCGGTGTCGTAGTCTAACAATATTTCCTTATTTATGTTTGGTTCCTGATAAGAGCTCATTCTCGGGAAGAGAGTAGAGTCATCTTTGATAATTTTTAGGAGCATGTATATGACATATTTGCTTTGCTAATAAATGTGTGTAGATAATATGAATGATGAAGTGCAACTTCAAATTAAACGGCGAGAAATACAACCAATCGAGATTGATGTTTTCTTGGAGACCCTGTCGACTTTACCAAGTATCATGGGTTTGAATTCTCATTCAGTACTGATGGAGCTAGCCTTTATGAGGCTCTTTGTTCTGACTAACATTGTATTGAAAAGCAACGGTTGGAGGAAAGCATTCACAATGTGAAGCTTCAATAGAATAAATACCTACAAGACATATAGAAGGCTTATATCTCTCTTACCAGGGTGAAGAATGTCTTGATTCCTCTTAATCTCGTTGGTTTTCTCTTAGACCAGGTGACTCATCTAGTGAAGACCATGGTGAAGAAAAACCATTCTCTAACCTCTATTGGGGAAGTATGTCATCCACTAAGAGGGAGTTAGAGGATTTACACCTTCAGAATTCTTTACAGGCTCAGAAATTGGCCAACTATACAAGTCTTACCTTAGAGGTTGTTTCGTAGTCGTTTAAGAATACTCAACAAAAAATGGAGCATTTCTATCATCCTTTGACTATCTCCAAGGAGCTAATCCAGGAAGATCAAGTGGTCAAAGATGGAAAGATCGTTTCTCTATGAAAGTAGCCCAGTAAACCTTTCTCTTTTGTTTTGTTTTTTTGTTGTTTTGGATTGCATGAAGAGTACCATATAATAGGAGCATATAGATGTATATATTGTTATTTTTTGAATGAAATGTTTTTTACCTGTTTAGGTGTGTTAATAGGATCCTGAGTGTGTAGCTTTGGATCTTTGTAACTTACAAAGTTTTCTCTCGAAGTTAATTGGATGTCACTGGGATCGTTCCGAGATAAAGGCCAGTTCCCCTTGTTAGACATGTGAGTTCAAACACAATAGGGGTGGTGAATTATGTGTTTAAAAAAAAAACCCGAGTTTGAAAAACTTTTAGGATTAAAGTTAGATTTTAAAAATATTTTAGAGAAGTTTAAGATATGAGGAGTGGAAAATAAAATTGTAGAAGGTAAAATGCGGAAATGTAAAGAGTTTAAGGCAATAGATAAGTGTTGAACAAGTGACCTCAAGCACAAGAGGGGGTGAATTGAGGTTTTTAAAAGTGTGAATATTTTTCCATTTCTCAATTAAGATCATATTAGTAATATTTTCAAGTAATAAAACGTAGCGGAAGTAAATTAAATAAAAATATATTGAAAATAATTAAAGATAGTAGGGATAAAAGATTGCACCATAGAGTTATCCAGTTTTGGCCAAAAGTCAGCTTAATCCTATCCCCAAGAGTTCTTCTTGAGATTTTTCACTATGAACTTGTGAGCTTTTATGGGTTATGCCCACAAACCTTAATACAATCAATACCTTGAATAAAGTATAACTCAACCTCATGAAACTTAGAGATTTATGGTTGATCTTCTTAACCAAGAACAAAGCTTTTTACCAACTAAGCTTAATAAACCAATAACAGAGATTTTTCGGTTAATCTCTTGAACCAATAACTTAATAAACAATCGACACCACTACTTAAAAAATAATACTTTCCTCACAAATGAAATTTCAATTAAAACACTAAGGCAAACAAGAGTGAAGAAAAAAGAAAATCTCTAGAGAGAGAAGGAGAAAGTTTAGAGAGAGAAATTCTAGGAAAATATGAAGGCGTTGTAAAGTGGCATGATTTAAAGGGAGGAAGTCACCCCTTTATATAGCAAATGAAATCACTCAAAATGGAAATAATACATGGGCCTAATTAATGATTTAATCGATTTTCATAATCGATTACTTTTAATGAATATGGCTGTTATGCTCTTCAAAATGAAATATTCATTTTTAGATCTGTTGCCATTTGATTAGGTGTTTAAGAAAAGTCTTGAGGTGCAAGTTTAATATATTTTAATCAATTAGACTAATGTGTTAATATATTAATTTAGACAAATTTATACCTCTGGCCATTTCTAGGGTTCCTAAGCTATTTGGCATATTTTCCAAATTGTTTTTCTCTTTAGAAAAAGGTTTTTAGTGTGTGTATGTGTGTGTGTGTGTGTGTGTGTGTGAGAGAGAGAGAGAGAGAGAGAGAGAGAGAGAGAGAGAGAGATCTACTTTAGTATTTTAAGCTGTTATTTCAATTTTATAATACTTTTGTTCCCTCAGACAAACTGTTACGTCTTGATGGCTTGATGAACTTGATGGCTTGATGAGTTTTCACATTGATGAGCTTCCACATCTTTTCTTTTTAATAAAACTTATAAGGTTTTACATTTGTCTTTTAGTGCTATATGCTTTGTTGTCAGATATGCATTGTCGTCATCAAAACTCAGTTGTTACCTGCAAGCACATATATTCATACTCTCCCTCTTTTTGATGATGACAACACATCTCTCAGGGTAGGTGATAAAAGAAAATAGACAAATACATATATTTGGAGTGATAAGAGTCCCCCTGAGTTATATAGAATATATACCCTCCCCCTGAGAGTATACTTCTCCCGCTTGGTCATAATAAAAAAGGTAAATAACAAAAAGCATATAGATTTACATGTAGTCATTTATGCATGATTGGTTGAAGATCTCAAGTTATGTTCTTATGAAGAAGAAATTTTCTTTAGGAAGTGGATTATTAAATATATCTGTGAGTTGATTTTATGAGTTTACATAATTAATCACACATTCACCTTTTTATACATGATCTCGAGTAAAGTGGTGCCTAATGTCAATGTGTTTAGAACGAGAGTGTAGTATATGTTTTTTCGTGAGGTTTATTGCACTAGTGTTGTCACAGTTGATTGGTACTAATCCTACTGTTACACCATAGTCACTTAGTTGTTCTTTCATCCATATTATTTGAGCACAACAGCTTCTGATAACAACATATTCTGCCTCAGTTGTAGATAGGGCAACACTAGCTTGTTTTTTACTATGCCATGAAACAAGTGAGTTTCCTAGTAGGTGACATGTACCACCGGTACTTTTTCTATCTAATCCTGCAAAATCAGAATCTAAGTACCCTACCAAATTACATTAGGTTCCTTTGGGGTAACATAGACCCATTTGTTGTGTGCCAGTGAGATATCTCATTATGCGTTTTACGGTGCAGAGATGTGATTCTTTGAGAGATGCTTGAAAGCGTGTGTGATCGGTGGATCTGGAACTGACTGTTTAACGCTGGTTCGCGAAATGTCGCGGAAGCAAGAGTCGCCACCGTCTTTTATTTTCTCAAATATGGAAAGGACAAAAGCACAGAAAAATTCCTTATTGAGATTAGTTCTCGGTTCGGGAGGTAGATTTATAGAAAGGGAAGGTGTTAGCACCCTTTCTATCCATGGTTATCCATGGGCTCTTAGATACTTGCTCATTTGTGTTTTCAAAAGGTTTATTTGCTTTTCAATCGTGAGTGGGTTTGAAAAAGTTTCTTTGAAAGTTTCAGATCGACTCTTGTATCAGTCCTCAAAAGTGTTTGAAAAATTGTTTTGAAAGCTTTTTTGAAAGTGTCGGTGTGAAAAGAAGTTTTTGATTTGTTTTGAATAGAGCAAGTATCTACGAGTCATCTACCTACCCTAAGGAATTAGTCTGTGTAAATGTCCTTAAAGTAGTGCCATCCCACCATTGAGAGGTAGGTAGCACCACCGTTGGAGGTGTTCGGGTCAATTCGAGGGTTAGGGACAGTGTGGTCACCAGAGCAATAGGAAGACACCTTAGAAGCTACCCCCATGCCATGTTCATGGACATGAGGACTTACTAAAACGTCCTCTACTCGACGACCACGTTTCGAGGGGCAAGGCAACAGTGAGACGTACCCTAGGGGTGGTGTGTGAATTGTGTGTCATTTTCAATTATGTTTATCTTGTCATGAAATGGTGATCTACGCTTTGTTTTTATTTTTTGGCATTCATTCTTTCATGTGGTTATTAACAGTTAAAAGGGGCGAGAAGATAAAAGTCCTAAGCTATTACAAAGGCGCGGGTCTACATCGCCAAATTAAACCAAGACCCGATTTGAATAAGTAAAATGTAGAAAGTAAATATCTAATTAATCTATTACAAGGCTTTGGGGCAAATACATAAATTTCACAAAGAAAAATAAAATAAACGCGCGAAGAGAAAATTATATTCGAAGGTGCGAGGGCGTTGGACCCTTTGAGGAAATTAAATCGAAATTATTAAATTAATTAAATTAAATAAAGGAAAGGACTTATTTTTTATGTTTTTTTGTTATTTATGAAATTAGAGAAAATTAAATGGAATTAAAACCCTAATTCTAAGCATTTTTAATCATTAAAGAAATAAATTCAAGTTTGACCTAATTTACATTAATTATTTACATGGCATATTTATTTACAAAATAATTAATACTTAATAATGGTAAAAGAAAAGAAAAAGAATAAAAGTATTAAAACCCTAATTTCTACATTTTTTAGTTTATTAAAAAAAAACATGGAAATTAAACTTAAAATTAAAACTAAATTAGTTAACAAAATTTATTTACAAAATAATATTAAAAAATAAATGAACGTATTTTTATTTTTTTATAGTTTCTGATTTTTTTATATTTTTATGTTGTAAAAAATTAATTTGTGGAATTAAATAAACAATTAATATAATTAAAATAAATGAAAGAAAAGAAAAAAAAAGAAGAGAAGAAAATGCAAACAGATGGGGGTGTTGACCCCTTTTGAAGGTATGACTGAAGTAATTTGGCCCAATAGAAGCTTGGCCTGTTTGACTTTCAGCGTTCACGTGTGCATGGTTGACTAGTGGTTATGGTGATCTGCGTGATCTGGCCATTAGATTGGTCTCTGAAGCCATGTGGCGAGTTGAGAAGCGAGGTTGCATGATAGTCCTTGGATGGTACGCTGGACAGAAGCATGTTAATTGAAAAAGCATGAAATATATAGGGGGACCTGGGAATCGAACCCAGGTCCCAATGCTTGCAAACGTTCCTCTCCACCAACTGTGCCAACGCGTTTGTTCATAAGCATAATGGAATGCAATTATTATATTTGAAAAGTGCCAATATTCTGGGACAAACGAAAACTCGCGCCAATTATTTGAACGCACCATTCATGTCCCTCGACGCATCATCTTCTTCCATTGTTCTGAAACAAAAAGCATTTAAATAGCGGGGGTTTTAAACCCCCACAAACTGAAAACATGAAAATAGCGAATAGCTGTATCAACAACATAAAAAAGGCGCGATGGTATGGTTCTGTTCGTCATGAGCTTCTGATTTCAATGGTGCTTTTTAGGTTGGCCAATTTTTCCTCAAGCGTAAAACCCCAATTCATGGTTCCTGAAACCCTAAAAAATAGCCATGGCAATTTTCTATACAAGCAATATTAGTTCAATTCAATGGTACCATAAGTTTCAGTGAGTCCATATTAGTGTAAAACAATCATTAGAATGTATGAAAAATGCGTGCAAATCAAAATACGAATATGCAAATGTTCATGAACAGGGTGACTTCGTGCTACCAGTTCTTGAGGTTAGGGGACGTGTTTTTGATTGAGAAAGTGTCATGGTTATCTCAGCAAGCCTTTGGAATGGTTCTTTTGCCTTGAAACACCCTGCAATATAGTTTTCAGTTTTGAAATTTTTGGTGAAAAATGCAAAGTTTGTTTTTGATTCTGAGCGCAGCTTCTGAGTCCCCTTGATTAGGTTTAGGTTTGTGTATGTATATGGAATGAATTAGGGTAGAAATCCAAGTCCATAAACCTTTGCAATCAATGTTTCAATATTTGATTTTAATGGTATCTTTTTCATGTGAAGAACATGCCAATCATTGCCAATCACCTTGATTCTTTCCTTATTGAATAGTGCACGAAATCTTGAGTGAACTCTATGCACAAAAAGATTTGAAAAGCATGGATTAGTATTTTTCTTATAATTAATTTTAATTAAATGAATTAAAAAGATTAAATATTCAATTAATTAATTAAAAATAGGAAAATAACTCCCCTTTGGGTCAATGGGTCGTGCATAGCTTTTGGGTGATGATTCTTGGAAGAAATTGAGGCCCATTAGCAATTTTGAGGCATTTGAAGCAAAGTTGACTTTTCAAAATTCCCAAAAATTTCCCAACTTCCACAAGGCATATCTTGCTCAATTTTTAAGCTTTGATCATGTTGTTGGACATTTTGGAAAGGTCTTGAAGTCCTCTAACCAATGCCTTTGGTCCCATGTAATTTTGATTTACCAATCTCAAGTTATGGTCTTTGACTTAAAGTGCCTTTTTGTTGACTTTTGAAAATGACCTATAATGTTGAGATTGATAACTTTTTGTGAGAGCATTTCTTGGACTTGAAGTGTGAAGAGGAGTTGTAGGAAATGTCTTTATCTTAAAAATGAGCTTTGGATGGAATTTTTCTGATGAACCATGTGGAAGTTATTCCTTGGTCAAGTTACAGTTGACTTTTTCAACTGTCCAAAAATGGAAACTTTTGCATCTTGAGACTTTTTGAGCCATGCCTTGGGAATCATGATCAAGAATTGATCAAATTATGTTTGTGGCTTCAAAAATAAGATGTTGACCAAAAATTTGAACTTTTGACTGTCAAATGACCATTTTGCCCCTACAGTTGACTGTTGAGCAATTAGGGTTTTTGACTGTGCAATTTTGTGCTGTAAGTCTTGAAACTTGGTATAAGGATGCTTGACAATGTTTATAGGCATGTGGGACTTGATTGGACCCTTGGAAACTTCAATTTCTTTGCCAGAACAAAAACCCTAATTTTTGACTGTTAGGAGGCCATTGAACTGTGCAACCCTTGGGATATTTTGAAGCATGCTCTTTGTAAATCTTGAAGGATATGGGAGGGAAAATTTTAGGGTACAACAGTTGCCCCTGTTCAATCTTCTTAGACCTGAGGATGTAGATTGGCTGACATGCCTTTCGTAATCTGAAGGTGGAAGATGATTGAACACTAGAGTGCCCAGAAATTTGCGCTCACATGTTAGCAGTGTGATGGTGGGAATGGGCTTACAGATGCCATTTGGAGATTGATGGATATGAAGATGGGCTTACAGATGCCATGTTGAGAGGGGATGGATAAGTGGATGGGCTTATAGATGCCATCTGGGTGTCGATCGCGTAAGAGATTCCTTAGCGAGAACTTGCGTACCTGAAAAAAGAAGATGATTACCTGGCCTGTTACAGGAGTTGGTCTTCAAACTCTTTGTATAGATGCACCCTGGTTGGTTACAGGAATCGGGTCTGGAGCTTCAAACGGTGATGAATGAATCAGGGATGGTTACTACCTCAACGGGACGATGAAAGAACCTTGGGCGATTACTACCTCAACAGTAACGATGAGAGAACCTGGGGGCGATTACTACCTCAACAGTAACGATGAGAGAATCTTGGATATCTTCTACCGAGTCTTCATTAGGAAAATCTTTAGGAATCGATTTAACTGGACTAGAGAAGGCCTTTGACTGGATAAGAATCAGGAAAATCTTAGAATCAATTTAACTGAACCAGATAAGGTCTTGGAATCTTCAACTGGATAAGAATCAAGGAGATCTTAGGGTCGATCTGACTGAACCAGAGAAGGCCTTTGACGGGATAAGAATCAGGAAAATTTTAGAATCGATTTAACTGAACCGGGCAAGGTCTTGGAATATCTTCAACTGGATAAGAATCAGGGAGATCTTAGGGTCGATCTGACTGAACCAGAGAAGGCCTTTGAGTGGATAAGAATCAGGGAGATCTTAAGGTCGATCTGACTGAACCAGGCTAGGTCTTGGAATATCTTCAACTGGATAAGAATCAGGGAGATCTTAGGGTCGATCTGACTGAACCAGAGAAGCCTTTGACTGGATAAGAATCAGGAAAATCTTAGGGTCGATTTAACTGAACCAGGCAAAAATCTTGAACATAGCTGAGAACTTAACTGGATCTTTCCTGAAAGGTAAAGGTCAGTCATATGCAATGCATGATATGGATCAGGCAATGATGCTCTCAACATAAATGAGATTTGTAAGATATGATGCGTATATGCATGCTATAATATATGGAAATGTGATGTTTATGAACGTATGTTTTCGTCTAGGAAAGTAAATCCTTGACGGGTGCCGGGAAGTCTCATCCTGGGCTGATGTAGAGCTTTTGTTTCCACCGGGGAGTGATTGCAAGGATGAATCGGTAGGATAAGATAACTCCGTTGGGGAATAAACTTGGCGAGTGGATCACTCTGCGGGGAATAACTATTCTAGCGATCTTGTCGGGGAACAGTACTCTGTGGGGAGAGAGGTACTTTGCTGAGATATTGATGGTAACTTCGTTGGGGATACCGTTGATGCGTTGGAAGTGTTTAATAGACTTCGCTGGGGATAAGAAGACTTCGCCGAAGACGGTCTTTCCGTGGCTTTTGGCTGAGGATAACCCAGTTATATCCTGGTAGGGAAATAACCTTTGAATAAAGCTGGGTGACGCATTCGTGCTCTGTAGGGGATAAGCTTCCAGAATCTACTGGGGATAAGCTTCCTGCTTGGGGAGATGGATCCCAACTTTCCTGGGGAAACTGGATTGGACTCTCCTGGGGAAATTTTGAACTATATTGGGGAAGTGACTCCATTGAATGTTTGATATACCGCCGGGGAACAATCTTTAGGTCAAGACTGCCGAGGATGCTTGTTAAGAACATCTGTATACTTTGCTGAGGAATGTTGAGATCTGCGGGGAATAACCAACTTCCTTAAGGCTGATAATAGCTTTGCTTGGGGAGAGTGCACTGACTTGCTGGCTCACTCTCTGGGGAGTTAAGATATCTGGTTATGCTCTTCAGCCGAACTTACCTTGGTACCTTGGTGGATGGAACAATTAGATCGCTTAGACCACTCATTATTGCCCATGTTTCTAATGTTACCTGTAATTAATCCTTTGTTTCGTATGCAAATATTTATGAGTTAGCAACTATTGTCAAATGCATATATCACAAATTGAACCTTGGACGTTCTTCGCAAAATAAAACAGAAAAAGGAAAAAACAAAAAGCAATTTGTAGCTGAAAAGTGAATTTGTTATTGATTTTGAGTTTGCCTGTAAATAGGCGTTTATATACAAGAGGCTGACGTCCTAGTAAGAGAACGCCGCCGAACAAAGGAGTTTAATAAAAATTGTACAAAGGGAAAACAAAACAGCTGTGTGAAAAGAATAATCCCGCTGGGTTTCAACTCTGCTATCGCCTTTATATCTTCGAGCGTCTCATCACTTGATGACCTAGTCGAGGATGAAGCTGATTGATTGATGTCGTTTGAATTTGATAGCTGATACCGGATTCTAGATGCAGGGTGATCCAATGAGACATAGTATTACGCTTTATCCCTAACTTTTGCCTGGACCGCCCTTTCGGGTTTTCAGTCCACCGGGATACCCATTTTTGCCCAAGCCGCCTTTTCAGGTTTTCGACTTGCCGGGTGTACAAATTTTTTTTCATTTCATCCCTTCATTTTGCCCGAACCCTTTTGGTTCGCCGGGAAGCCCTAATTTTTGCCTAGGTATGTCAACCTAGCGGGTCTTTTTTCATGCGTAGTATCTTTTAACTATGTCTGCATTGGCGGGGTGAGGAAGGTCGTCACCATCCATGGTGGTTAGGATCATGGCTCCTCCTGAGAACACATGTTTAACCACAAATGGCCCTTCGTACGTAGGGGTCCATTTTCCCCTTGGATCCCTCTGAGGAAGGATGATGCGTTTGATTACCAAATCCCCAACTTGATACTCTTGTGGTCTGACCTTTTTGTTAAATGCCCTGATCATCCGTTTTTGGTACGTCTGACCATGACAAATAGCAGCAAGTCTCTTTTCGTCGATTAAGTTTAGCTGATCAAGTCGTGTCTGGATCCAATCATCTTCACTCAGATCTGCATCCTTCATTATCCGGAGAGAGGGTATCTGTACTTCGATCGGTAAGACTGCCTCCATACCGTAGACCAAGGAAAAAGGAGTTGCCCCGGTTGACGTCCTTGCTGAGGTACGGTACCCATGTAGAGCAAACGGTAACATCTCGTGCCAATCTTTATAAGTCACTGTCATCTTCTTCACAATTTTCTTGATGTTCTTATTCGCTGCTTCTACAGCCCCATTCATCTTCGGCCGATAAGGAGAAGAGTTGTGGTGCTGTATCTTAAACTGCTCGCAGAGCTTAGTGATCATCTTGTTATTAAGGTTGGTACCGTTGTCAGTAATAATTCTTTCAGGGATGCCGTATCGACAGATCAGGTTGTGCCGAATGAACCGTGCCACAACGTTCTTGGTTACTGTAGCGTAGGAAGCTGCTTCAACCCACTTCGTGAAGTAATCAATCGCTACCAGGATGAAGCGGTGCCCGTTGGATGCCGTAGGTTTAATCTCACCGATCATATCTATGCCCCACATTGCAAACGACCAAGGTGCTGTCAAGACATTCAGAGGAACTGGAGGAACGTGCACCTTGTCTGCGTAAATCTGACATTTGTGACATGTCCGAGAATGTTGGTAACAGTCGGCTTCCATTGTGGACCAGAAATACCCTGCCCGAAGGATCTTCTTTGCCATAGTGTGTCCACTGGAATGTGTTCCGAAGGTACCTTCATGTAGCTCCGCCATGATCCTTTCTGCTTCAGTCTTGTCCACACAACGCAGTAAGGTCGAATCATGGTTTCGCTTATACAGGATGCCGTTGCTAAGGAAGAACTTTGCTGCGAATCTTCTTAGAAACTTCTTGTCATTGACAGATGCACCTTCAGGGTATTCCTGAGCTTCCAAGTATCTCTTCACCTCATGGTACCAGGGTTTCTCAGTCACCAATTCAGTCTCGAGATCACAACAGTATGCCGGTTCGTCCAGTTTCCAGATGATGATCCGGGGAGCCTCATTGTCCCATTTGACTTTGAACATGGAAGACATCGTAGCTAACGCGTCCGCTAACTGATTCTCCTCTCTTGGGAAATGTTCAAAGGTTATCTCTGTGAAATGGGGGATTAATGTCAACACACATTCCTTGTAAGGAATAAGATTCGGATGTTTCGTATCCCACTCCCCTTTGATCTGATTGATCACGAGAGCGGAATCTCCGAAGACACTCAGAAACTTGATCCTTAAGTCGATCGCAGCTTGGAGACCCATGATGCATGCCTCATACTCTGCCATGTTATTGGTGCAGTTGAAACATAGCCGGGCAGTGAGCGGAGTATGAGTGCCTTGAGGTGATATGATCACAGCGCCGATGCTGTTACCCAAAGCGTTGGAGGCTCCGTCAAAGTGCATAGACCATCAGGATCCTTCCTCAGGTCCTTCATCCGGTCCAGGTACTTCACAATCAGTCACTATCATGATGCTTTCGTCTGGAAACTTGAAGTTCATTGACTGATAGTCGTCTACCGCCTGATGTGCCAAGTGGTCTGCCAGTACACTTCCCTTGATGGCTTTCTGAGTTGTGTACTGGATGTCGTATTCTGTCAAGATCATCTGCCATCTTACTATTCTCCCAGACAGAGCAGGCTTTTCAAATATATACTTTATAGGATCCATCTTTGAAATCAACAAAGTAGTGTGAGTCAGCATATACTGTCTCAGCCGGCGAGCAGCCCATACCAAAGCGCAGCAAGTTTTCTCAAGCAGTGAGTATCGGGTCTCACAGTCGGTAAACTTTTTGCTAAGGTAATAAATGGCATGCTCTTTTCAGCCAGACTCGTCATGCTGCCGCAGCACACACCCCATTGAGTTGTCAAGTACTGTCAGGTATAATATCAGAGGTCTCCCTTCAACTGGTGGCATAAGAATGGGTGGTTCTTGGAGATACTCTTTGATTCTGTCAAAAGCAGCCTGACATTCATAGTTCCAACGTACTACCTGATCTTTCTTCAGCAGCTTGAAGATTGGTTCACAAGTAGCAGTTAGATGTGAGATGAATCGAGCAATGTAATTCAGGCGTCCTAGAAAGCCTCTGACCTCTTTCTCTGTCTTAGGAACTGGCATCTCTTGAATAGATTTAACCTTAGCAGGGTCCACTTGAATACCCTTATCACTTACAACAAAGTCTAGCAACTTTCCAGATCTGACCCCGAAGGTGCACTTGTTCGGGTTCAACCTCAGCTTGTACAGTTTCAGACGGTCAAACAACTTCTGTAGATGGTCAAGGTGTTCCTCCTCAGTTTGGGACCTTGCAATCATGTCGTCGACATACACTTCTATCTCATGATGGATCATGTCATGAAATAAAGCAACCATGACACGTTGGTAGGTTGCCCCAGCATTCTTCAGTCTAAAAGGCATGGCCTTGTAGCAGAAGGTCCCCCACTGAGTAACAAAGGTAGTCTTTTCCATGTCTTCCGGAGCCATCTTGATCTGATTAGACCCTGAAAAACCATCCATGAAAGAGAACACCTTGTGCTGAGCAGTATTATCAACCAGAACGTCAATGTGAGGTAGGGGGAAGTCATCTTTGGGGCTGGCCCTGTTCAGATCCCTGTAGTCGACACACATTCTGACCTTACCATCTTTCTTTGGTACCGGTACCACATTAGCAACCCATTGAGGGTAAGAAGTCACTGCAAGAAAACCGGCATCGAACTGCTTCACAACCTCAGCTTTGATCTTCTCAGACATCTCTGGACGCATACGGCGAACCTTTTGCTTAACCGGAGGGCAGTCTTCCTTGGTAGGCAAGTGATGGACCACAATGTCGGTATCCAACCCGGGCATGTCTTCGTAGGACCAGGAAAAGATTTCCATGTAGTCATGTAGCATCTGAGTCAACCGTTGCTTCACGCTGAGCTCTAGGTTGGCTCCAATCTTGACTTCCTTCCTATCTGTATCAGTACCCAGATTTATCGTTTCCACTGGCTCTTCATGTGGTTGAATTGCCCTCTCTTCCTGGAGTAACAGTCTTGCAAGCTCGCCAGGACTTTGCAATCATCTTCACCTTCGTCTTCGGCTAAGTTGATCGGATTTTCGAAGTCATAACTGGCAGTAGCAGAGTCGTTACCAGTGAGATCCAGAGTGGATTGAAACCTGTATGGGTGAGTGTGTGTAAATACAGCTGTTTTGCAATATATAAAAGAAAGGAAAGAAAGAAAAGGAGCACAAGATTTGAAATGTGATAAAACGTCCAAGGTCTTTATTCATGATATATGAAATGACAATTAATATGCCCTCACAAATGAAGCCACGGTGCCCCGGGTAAGACACCGGGCCATAGAGTTTTAATTCATTGTTTATTACAAATAACAAAAACAAAGGAGTTTATTACTGCGTAACAAAAGTAACAGGAGTATGATCTTTAGCAGTCCAATTGGTCAATCCACCATCATTCGTCGGGTAAATCCAGCTACCGAACTCTGACTCTTCTACTTCATCTTCATCCCCAATAGCATTCACTCCTGGATTGGTGATGAGCACAGGAGGTCTTCTGGTTCTAACTTTGCGCACAGCCTTCTGAGCCTCTGCAGTAAAACCAAGTCCAAACTTGTCAGTTTTAGGTGTAAAATCAGGGAGCCTGCCCCAGTTAGCACATTCACCTTTCTTGATTACAGCCCGGGCGTCCTTCAAGGAAGCCATCTTCAATGGAAAGTCCTCTTCAACCACTGCTTCTGCTGCTGCCAATGTTGGAGGTACCTCTTCAAAATGCTGAAAGGGGGTTTCAATAAACTCCCCATCCATCTCAATATATCGGAAGGAATTCAAGTGACTAACCATATACTCCTCCTCTCCCTGCATAGTGACAATCTTCCCTCTGACGGGGTACTTGAGCTTCTGGTGTAGGGTAGAGGTCACTGCCCCAGCTTTGTGAATCCAAGGTCGACCCAGTAAATAGGAATAAGATGGACGGATATCCATCACATAGAAAGTTGATTCGAATACTTGAGAACCCACATGAATAGGAATGTCTACCTCTCCGTGAACCATCCTTTTAGAATTGTCAAAGGCTCTGACAATGATGTTGCTAGGTTTCAGATCCAGGCCCTCACAATCCAACCGGTCTAAGGCCTTTTTGGGTAACACATTCAGGGAAGAACCGGTGTCCACCAACACGTGCACAAGAGTAGTGCCCCTGCATTCAATAGAGACATGCAGGGCGTCATTGTGGTTCTTTCCCTTAGCAGTAAGGTCAGCATCCGAGAAACCCAAACCATTGTCGGCTGTCAAATTGGCTACGCAATCAGTAAACTGGACTGCAGATGTCTCCTGTGGCACATGGGCCATCTTGAGAAATGAAATCAGGGCCTTAGCATGGGCCTCTGAGCACAGCAGCAAGGAGAGCATAGAGATCTTGGAGGGGGTATGCCCCAGCTGTTCAACAACATTAAAATCGCTCTTCTTGATTATCTTCAGAATTTCCTCCATCTCTTGTTGGGAGGCCTCAGCATTCACAGATTTTGGTGCCTCCATCCGGGAAGGCTCATCTTCAATCCCTTTGCCCCGAGCATTAGATGACTCGGCGGCAGGGGAAACAACTTGATCAGAAATGGGAACAGGTGCACTTGCAGGTGTTATAATGAGAGGTCTTCGAATAGCTGGTGGCACAATGTCAGGCGAGAAGAGCCTGCCACTGCGGGTAACTTTGGCTGGACCAGTGATATTGCTGATGCTGGTACCAATGTTGAACTCTTGCTTTATACCATGTACATATACATCTGCCCCATAGTGCCATGGGACAGCCTTATCAGATTCATAGGGGAGAGGCCCCGGAACAGTAATCACAATGGGTGCGACAATCATGATTTTAACTGGCTTCCTCGGGGGAGCCTTGATTGGATTGTTAAAAATTGTAACAACAGATACTTCTTCCACAGGAACAAACGGAACAGCGGTCTTCTTGAACAGAATCTCTTTGCTGTCCATCAGGCTTTGGATGCCCAACTTCAGCAAAGGACAACCAGAAAGGGAAACGGCACAGAAAAGGCAACCTTCACTACAACCCGGAAATAAACCGGCCAGCAGTAGGTTCCTCTTAACAGTCATCAGAGGAGTAGCTACATCATTCACAGAAACGACATACACATCTTCATCAATGGCATTCACTCCATGATGGGGCATAGGAGCAGTCACCACATTTGGCCTCTCAGGCGCCTCAAATTGTATCTCCTTTGCGTCAATAAGGTCTTGCACCTTATTCCTCAAGGCCCAACAGTCATCAGTGGAATGCCCCGGGCTATCGGAGTGATAAGCACAGCGAGCATTTGGATTGTACTTGGGAGAGGCAGTATTCACAACCTTTGGGGCCTCTCTGACAGTCACCAAGTTGGTGGATAGCAACTGTGGCAAGATTTGTGATAGGGTCATACTCAGCCGGGTAAATTCTCTTCTGGGTCTTTCAGCCCTGGGTGGATTGGTTTGCCGAGGAGCGGCAGCAGGCTTTGCAATCATCACCGCATTGACAGATTGGCGGCGTTCTGGTTTCTCTTGCCTTCTAGGCCCATACACAACATTGGCCTCCTTTTTAAAGGGTTTCTTCTCAGCACTTGAAGACGCACCTTTCTGAATTTTACCGGACTTCAATCCAACCTCTATTCTCTCCCCAGTCAGAATGAGGTCAGTGAACCCTGCAGACAAATTACCGATAAGATGATTGAAAAACGGCCTGGAGAGGGTCCCTAAGAACATATCTACCAGCTCCCGATCAGTTAACAGAGGCTGCACCCTGCCAGCCAGATCCCTCCACTTCTGTGCATACTCTTTAAAACCTTCGCTTGACCCTAGCGACATACCCTGGAGTTGGGCACGTGTAGGAGCAAGGTCGGCATTATATTGATACTGCTTATAAAAAGCAGTAGCCAACTCCTCCCAGTTACGAACTTTGGTCCCATCCAGCTGATAGAACCATTCGAGATGAGTCCCTGAAAGACTCTCCTGGAAGAAGTGGATCCACAAGTTCTTGTCCATTGTGTACGGTTGAATCTTCCGCACATAAGATCTGAGGTGTAGCTTGGGACAAGACGCCCCGTCATACTTGGTGAAAGATGGGGCTTTAAACTTGTGAGGAATGATCACACCAGTAGATAAACCCAAGTCTCCGAAATCCAGCCCAGGCACTTGTTGGATCTCCATGGCATTCAGTCTGTCTTCCAACTGCTTGTACCGGTCTTCAGCAGGAGGATATTGTTCCTCATTAAAATCAGTCTCGTTGTCAGAGACTACTGGACTTAGAGCCTTTCCCCCCTGGGGACTGTCTTTGCCTACAGAAGAACCAGCCTCCTCATTCTGCAGAGTGTTACCAAACCTCCAGCCCGAGTTGAAAAGAACAGTTCTCTTCTTCTTCTTCTCCTTCTTCAGGAGTAAAGCCTTCAGCTCTTCTTGGCCTTGAGTCAAACCCATGATCAGCTCCTGAAATTGCGCGTTCTGCGCCTGAAGGGCCTTGATGGACATCTCGGTTGATGATGAGTCAGGGTTCATGATGCTGAAATAAACAGCGAAGAACAGTAAGCAACCTGAAAAGAAGAATACCTGCTATGCACATGATGAATGGAATGCGTATGATTTATGTTTTCAAAGACAATCGGGAATCAACTTTGTAAACAAAAAGGAACACACTTCATTAGATTCAACTTTGAAACTTAAATTGTTCAACAGATTGCCCTTAGGAGTTACATAAAAGGGAAATATTGAAAAGGTAAATAAAACTGTAAAAGAACATCCAGAGCTCCTTATTGATCCCAGGGTCTCCTCTTCTCAGTACGGATGTAGTCATTCAGAGCTCGCTCATTCTCCAACTGCTTTGTCAGCTTCTGGATCTTCAATTCCTGCTCGTTGAACTTTTCCCGATAAGAGTCCCGTTCTTCTCGCAGTTGCGACCAAGACCTCTTTAATGTCTCATAATCAGTAGGTATCTGAGGAGGGAGGACAGTTGGAGGAGCCCCATCTTTGTCAGGATACTCAAGAATGACAGGTCTGACAGCTTCGTATGGCATACCTAACTTCTGAGCACGGAGGCGAACCCATTTGTAGTAGGCTTCCATAGGTAGAGAAGTCTTTGGCCCCAACTCTTGTGGGTCAGCTTTATGAACTCTGTCCCAAGCTTTGATGAACTTCCGACGTAGCTCGTCACTATCCACCTGAAACTCAAAACTGATGTGAGGCACCAACATCTCATGAGGCCCTGCTCTTCTAGCCCTTCCAAACTGACGGAGTTCTAGACATGGATTGTAAGAGATTCCTCCTTGAGTACCAATCAAAGGAACATTAGGGTATTCTCCGCAACGATCAATAACAGCTATCTCATCCAAACCTCTGAAAGTCCAAATGATGTCCTTATCAGTGAGAGACATTAACCTATGAGCCCAACCTCTTCCTTCTTGGTTCTTCAGCACGAACTTAGGGAGGTGCGAAATAAACCACCTCACCAACAAAGGGATACAACACCACAGGGTTCCTCGTCTTCGGGCAGTACGAGCATAAAGTTGTTGCAGGATGTCACCCAAGAGAGTGGGCACAGGATTCTGAGACATGAAGATCCTTATGGAAGTGACATTGATGAAGTTGTCAGGATTAGGAAACAAGACTAGCCCATAGATTAAGAGAGCCAGGATGTCTTCATATGCCCTAAAGTCCAAGTCATTCCAGAAACTGTTAGCTTTACCAACCAGAGACTTGGCCAAGAAACCCTTAACCCCGCTTCTAGTCACCCAGTTATCCATTACTTCTTGATGGGTCAAAGGAAGAGCTGCAGCAACCTCCTCAAGCCTGAGGGTCTTTTCCCAACCAGTGTAAGGAGTCTGATCCAAGATAGGGATGCCAAGCAAATCAGAGAACTCTTCCAGGGTAGGGACCAGCTGGAAGTCTTGAAAGGTGAAGCACTGGTACAGAGGGTCATAGAATTGGGTCAGGACACTCATCAACTGTTGATCCCGCTTTGCAGTGACTAAACTGAGAAGAGAACCATGCCTCTGGATGAAGGAAGTGGTATTTGGAATCCTGCTAACCAACTCTTCAAGCAACTCAGGTGGGTGAACAAAGTTGAACCGGATAGTATTCCTTCGCATAGGCATCATGATGTCCTACAAAACAGAGCAAAGGTGAAACCCTCTTGTCTTTGAAATGGTCAGTCCTTATGCAGGATGCATGCAATGCTCATGATGTTATGATGTTATGATAAAGTACACCACATATATTTACAAAGGCAAACATGATAAGGCACACAAGTCACACAAGACAAGCCCTTAAAGTTTAGGCCAGCGTGAGGTCTAGGTATTACCCTCTTTCAGTTTGTTGGTTCATACTTGTCCTATCAAAAGTAACCGGGTTCTTAGAGGATCCCAATATCATTGACTACCCTCAATCGGTCATAACTCCAACATCGCAATCTTTTCTTGCGGCCAGAACCATCACGAGAGTTTAGCCTCAATGGGCGTAGCATACTGCTACTGTTCTAATGGCCAAGTTGTGTCATTTAAGGTTCTAAGGTCTGTTGATGCTTAATGACTCCTCAGAAGACCCATATTCTCCTCGTTGCAACACAAGGGATATCGGTACAGACCAAGGCGCCACACCAACGTAGCCACTGCTTCACCCATGTCGGTATACGCCAGACAGGTCCCTCACAGCTTATGCTACCTAAACAGGGTATCCCCAGATCCGGGTTAGGATCTATGTAACTCCCAAGACAGTCCCACAATGATAAAGCAAACAAGTCAAAGCAATTGAAAACACAAGTGATCTTAGTCCTAAGGTACACCTCACTTTAAGTAATATCCCCAACAGAGTCGCCAGTTCTGTGATCGGTGGATCTGGAACTGACTGTTTAACGCTGGTTCGCGAAATGTCGCAAAAGCAAGAGTCGCCACCGTCTTTTATTTTCTCCAATATGGAAAGGACAAAAGCACAGAAAAATTCCTTATTGAGATTAGTTCTCGGTTCGGGAGGTAGATTTATAGAAAGGGAAGGTGTTAGCACCCTTTCTATCCATGGTTATCCATGGGCTCTTAGATACTTGCTCATTTGTGTTTTCAAAAGGTTTGTTTGCTTTTCAATCGTGAGTGGGTTTGAAAAAGTTTCTTTGAAAGTTTCAGATCGACTCTTGTATCAGTCCTCAAGAGTGTTTGAAAAATTGTTTTGAAAGCTTTTTTGAAAGTGTCGGTGTGAAAAGAAGTTTTTGATTTTTTTTGAATATAGCAAGTATCTACGAGTCATCTACCTACCCTAAGGAATTAGTCTGTGTAAATGTCCTTAAAGTAGTGCCATCCCACAATTGAGAGGTAGGTAGCACCACCGTTGGAGGTGTTCGGGTCAATTCGAGGGTTAGGGACAATGTGGTCACCAGAGCAATAGGAAGACACCTTAGAAGCTACCCCCATGCCATGTTCATGGACATGAGGACTTACTAAAACGTCCTCTACTCGACGACCACGTTTTGAGGGGCAAGGCAACAGTGAGACGTACCCTAGGGGTGGTGTGTGAATTGTGTGTGATTTTCAATTATGTTTATCTTGTCATGCATTGGTGATCTACGCTTTGTTTTTATTTTTTGGCATTCATTCTTTCATGTGGTTATTAACAGTTAAAAGGGGCGGGAAGATAAAAGTCCTACGCTATTACAAAGGCGCGGGTCTACATCGCCAAATTAAACCAAGATCCAATTTGAATAAGTAAAATGCAGAAAGTAAATATCTAATTAATCTATTACAAGGCTTTGGGGCAAGTACATAAATTTCACAAAGAAAAATAAAATAAACGCGCGAAGAGAAAATTATATTCGAAGGTGCGAGGGCGTTGGACCCTTTGAGGAAATTAAATCGAAATTATTAAATTAATTAAATTAAATAAAGGAAAGGACTTATTTTTTATGTTTTTTTGTTATTTATGAAATTAGAGAAAATTAAATGGAATTAAAACCCTAATTCTAAGCATTTTTAATCATTAAAGAAATAAATTCAAGTTTGACCTAATTTACATTAATTATTTACATGGCATATTTATTTACAAAATAATTAATACTTAATAATGGTAAAAGAAAAGAAAAAGAATAAAAGTATTAAAACCCTAATTTCTACATTTTTTAGTTTATTAAAAAAAAACATGGAAATTAAACCTAAAATTAAAACTAAATTAGTTAACAAAATTTATTTACAAAATAATATTAAAAAATAAATGAACGTATTTTTATTTTTTTATAGTTTCTGATTTTTTTGTATTTTTATGTTGTAAAAAATTAATTTGTGGAATTAAATAAACAATTAATATAATTAAAATAAATGAAAGAAAAGAAAAAAAAGAAGAGAAGAAAATGCAAACAGATGGGGGTGTTGACTCCTTTTGGAGGTATGACTGAAGTAATTTGGCCCAATAGAAGCTTGACCTGTTTGACTTTCAGCGTTCACGTGTGCATGGTTGACTAGTGGGTATGGTGATCTGCGTGATCTGGCCATTAGATTGGTCTCTGAAGCCATGTGGCGAGTTGAGAAGCGAGGTTGCATGATAGTCCTTGGATGGTACGCTGCACAGAAGCATGTTAATTGAAAAAGCATGAAATATATAGGGGGACCTGGGAATCGAACCCAGGTCCCAATGCTTGCAAACGTTCCTCTCCACCAACTGTGCCAACGCGTTCGTTCATAAGCATAATGGAATGCAATTATTATATTTGAAAAGTGCCAATATTCTGGGACAAACGAAAACTCGCGCCAATTATTTGAACGCATCATTCATGTCCCTCCACGCATCATCTTCTTCCATTGTTCTGAAATAAAAAGCATTTAAATAGCGGGGGTTTTAAACCCCCACAAACTGAAAACATGAAAATAGCGAATAGCTGTATAATCAACATAAAAAAGGCGCGATGGTATGGTTCTGTTCGTCATGAGCTTCTGATTTCAATGGTGCTTTTTAGGTTGGCCAATTTTTCCTCAAGCGTAAAACCCCAATTCATGGTTCCTGAAACCCTAAAAAATAGCCATGGCAATTTTCTATACAAGCAATATTAGTTCAATTCAATGGTACCATAAGTTTCAGTGAGTCCATATTAGTGTAAAACAATCATTAGAATGTATGAAAAATGCGTGCAAATCAAAATACGAATATGCAAATGTTCATGAACAAGGTGACTTCGTGCTACCAGTTCTTGAGGTTAGGGGACGTGTTTTTGATTGAGAAAGTGTCCTGGTTATCTCAGCAAGCCTTTGGAATGGTTCTTTTGCCTTGAAACACCCTGCAATATAGTTTTTAGTTTTGAAATTTTTGGTGAAAAATGAAAAGTTTGTTTTTGATTCTGAGCGCAGCTTCTGAGTCCCCTTGATTAGGTTTAGGTTTGTGTATGTATATGGAATGAATTAGGGTAGAAATCCAAGTCCATAAACCTTTGCAATCAATGTTTCAATATTTGATTTTAATGGTATCTTTTTCAATCTTTTTCATGTGAAGAACATGCCAATCATTGCCAATCACCTTGATTCTTTCCTTATTGAATAGTGCACGAAATCTTGAGTGAACTCTATGCACAAAAAGATTTGAAAAGCATGGATTAGTATTTTTCTTATAATTAATTTTAATTAAATGAATTAAATAGATTAAATATTCAATTAATTAATTAAAAATAGGAAAATAACTCCCCTTTGGGTCAATGGGTCGTGCATAGCTTTTGGGTGATGATTCTTGGAAGAAATTGAGGCCCATTAGCAATTTTGAGGCATTTGAAGCAAAGTTGACTTTTCAAAATTCCCAAAAATTTCCCAACTTCCACAAGGCATATCTTGCTCAATGTTTAAGCTTTGATCATTTTCTTGGACATTTTGGAAAGGTATTGAAGTCCTCTAACCAATGCCTTTGGTCCCATGTCATTTTGATTTACCAATCTCAAGTTATGGTCTTTGACTTAAAGTTCCTTTTTGTTGACTTTTGAAAATGACCTATAATGTTGAGAATGATACCTTTTTGTGAGAGCATTTCTTGGACTTGAAGTGTGAAGAGGAGTTGTAGGAAATGTCTTTCTATTCAAAATGAGCTTTGGATGGAATTTTTCTGATGAACCATGTGGAAGTTATGCCTTGGTCAAGTTACAGTTGACTTTTTCAACTGTCCAAAAATGGAAACTTTTGCATCTTGAGACTTTTTGAGCCATGCCTTGGGAATCATGATCAAGAATTGATCAAATGATGTTTTTGGCTTCAAAAATAAGATGTTGACCAAAAATTTGAACTTTTGACTGTCAAATGACCATTTTGCCCCTACAGTTGACTGTTGTGCAATTAGGGTTTTTGACTGTGCAATTTTGTTCTGTAAGTCTTGAAACTTGGTATAAGGATGCTTGACAATGTTTATAGGCATGTGGAACTTGATTGGACCCTTGGAAACTTCAATTTCTTTGCCTGAACAAAAACCCTAATTTTTGACTGTTAGGAGGCCATTGAACTGTGCAACCCTTGTGATATTTTGAAGCATGCTCTTTGTAAATCTTGAAGGATATGGGAGGACAAATTTTGGGGTACAACAGCGTGCACATATGCATATAAAAATATTATATCAGGTCTAAATGTAGTTAAATATAATAGTGAGCTTGTCATACCTCAATATTTTCTTTCATCTACTAATTTTCCGTTCTCATCTTTGTCTAGGGAACAAGATGTCGACATTGGTGTTGCTAGTATTTTTTATTTTTCCATGTCAAACCTTTTAAGTAATTCTTTGCAGTATTTAGCCTGGTTTATCAAATTCCCTAAGGATCTAGATAAAAATCAAATGCTCACTAATAAGATTTCAAAACCATGTGCCTATGTATTCTCAGGTGCAATGATAAAATCAGGCTTTAAGTGCCAAATGTCCAAGATATTACGAAAATTTAAATACACAAACATAGGCGCAATAGCATTTAGGAAAAGAAAACATCACACTTTTATTAATTCAAATTTATTGAAATTCAAGGTACAAAAACCAGGAAATTGTCGAATAATGTGAAAAACAGTAAAGTAAACCCACTAATAGAAATTAATACACATATGTGAGACTATTCTACGTTAAAATCATCATTCAAGAATAAATCTTGAGGTAATAGTGTTGGATCTTTGGTATAATGATGGGTTATGAAATCGATCTTATCGTTTTCACTTCAAGATTCTTTATATGACTTTGAGTAGGTCTTTAAAAGAGGACAGTTAATGGATAATGTTTTTGAAATCATCTAGATATATAGGTTCTTCTTGGTCATTCATCTTTCTCTTCTTCTCATTGGAGGACTTTTCAATCACTTATCCATCGATGATCTCATATCTCATTGTTGCTATAATAATATTTTTTTTTCCATTTACAAATTATTCTTCTCCAAAGTTGAATCTAGTGTGTTGCAGGATATTTGTGATTAGGATCCCATATGGTAAGTAAACTCATTTTTTTTGCTTTCCATCATGTATTGGATTAATTTGTTTGCCCATTATGTTTTGATCTTGTTTTCGATTACCCATATGACTTCAACAATAAACTGAGTTATAAGACCAAAGTTACTCTTTCTTGGAAAAAAGTATGTGATCAGTCATATAATGAATTATACGACTATAAGGGGGATGTATCTATTATTGAATCAGGGGCAGACCAATGTAGGGACTAGGGGGGCCATGGCCACCCCATTTTTAATTTTTTTTCATATAGTGAAAATACACATATACCATCTACTTAACATAAAAATTACCAAACTACCTTATAAATATAACCTTTAGAATTCTCTTTCAAATTCCATATTACAGTGTTGAATATTTTTAAGAAAAATAGAAACTTTACTCTCTGTCTCTCAATCTCAAATTCGTCGTCCACCACCAACACCATCTGTCAGATGCTGCTTGCTACTCTATGAAATGTGTATTGTTTCAGGTAAATGGTTTTTCTTCCTTTTATTTATTTATTTATCTATAACCTATCATTTATGTTTTATAGAATAGAATATTAGGTTTTTTCTTCCATTTCACAAATTGATGATACAATCAAATTGATAATATTGTGTTAATTTAAATAATATCATGTTAGATTGAATTATGAATTTAGGAATTTAATTTTTGGAATTGCTTCTCTCTTGTAAGTTTTATTGTTTTGGTATTTTGTTGTGTTATGCTGAATAGTTGAAGTTGAACAATACTTAACTAGAGTGTTATTTTGTTGTTGTTAATTTCTTCAATTGTTTTTGCAGCATAAAAGTGATAATGAAGAGTAGAAAAATTGATTCTTTTTTCAAGAGGAAAGAAAGATATGAATAAAATTTGACTTCTATGTATGAACCTTAAAGAGTTTTTGAGAATTCAAGAATTAAAGAAAATGTTAATAGAGTTTTCCCGGATGACATTGATAACTCTTTAGAACGTGATCCTGGAAAACATCCTCCAATGTGGGAATATCCATTAAATCAAATGGATGAAATCCAAGATCTTATTTGAAATGACGTCCATATCAAATGCATTTAGAGAAATATCCATTGTCTGGTAACGAAGACCATCAAAGAAGATTTCAACACACTTGACTTAGCCCTTTTCCTTCATGATTGGAATAATCACCTTTATAAGATGTTGTTTATTACTTACCGTGTTATCTTTTTAGAAAAAGACCAAGTGTACGTCTTGGTTCAGATGCCTTCATTTCTATAGGTTTTAGATGTTGGAATAAAGTTAGAAATGGAAAGCATTGTGCCTTTCTTAAATACATAGGGGATGATCCTTGTTCACCATATAACAATGCCATGAAAGCTTGTCGAGACTTATTGAATCAAAATGGACACATTTGGAACATTATTCAAGCTCAAAGTTCGATTGAAATTATGAAGAATTGACTATGTCTCAAGACTTTAATTGACACAGTTTGTTGGCTAACTTTTCAAGCTTGTGCTTTTAGAGGTCATGATGAAAGTAAAGAATCATTAAACCAAGGTAATTTAATTCAATTGATAAAAATCTTGGAATGTTACAATGATGAAGTTGCAAAACTTGTGTTGGAAAATGTTCCATCTAATAGCAACTATAGTTCACATTAAATTCAAAAATATCTTGCACATATTTTCAAGTAGAGTCAAAAAGCATATCCAAGAAGAAATTGGTGATTCCAAATTTTTATATTCGTAGATGAAGCTCGTGATGAATCTAAAAAAGAGAAAATGTCTTTGTAAGAACAAGATTTGGTTCTTCATTATAATCTCGGAGTTTTGATGATAAAAAATGAGTATGATTGTATGAATAATTTTGTTATACTAATGTTTGTTATTGTTGAGTACTTAACAAACAAGTTCTGCTTCTGATGGATGGCGTGGCCAAGACATCAGAAGAGAAATGATTTCTCTTATATGTTACACAAGTTCTGTTAAATAGTAGCAAGACACTCTAGAAGGCTCTGAAGTGTAAACTCTGATATTTGTCTGAAGAAACTAGTGAAAATATCTGAAGACAGAAGTTGTCCAGATGCTGAAGACTCAAGTTTCTAAAGACAACATGTTCTAAGGAAACCAGTCAAAAGATCTGAAGACACAAGTTGTTACTTACATCCAGATGCTGAAGACACACGTTTCTAAAAGATAGTGTGTTTCAAGAAACAAAATTAGAAGATCTGAAGATGAAGTTTCTACTGAAGTCTAGATGCTAAAAACTTAGTCTCTAAAAGACAACTTGTTTCAAAGAAGACAAAGTTAAAATATCTGAATACAATGTTTCTAACTGAAGTCCAAATGCTAAAGACTTTGTGTTTCTAATAACAAGGTTCTAAAGTTAAGGATTCTTAAAGAACCAAGTGCTAAAGATTATAAAAGACAGAAGGTCTGAAGATTCTAAAGACTTGAAGTTCTAAAGGTCATAGGTTATCTACAAACAGGTTCTAAACACCAAGTGCTAAAGACTCTAAAGACGAAGTTCTTAAGACTCTGAAGACTAGAAGCTCTTATGGTCTAAAGGTTCGCTACAGTGGGTTCTCACGACCAAGTGATGAAGACTCTGAAGACTTGAAGTTCTGAAGACCTTATGTTATATTCCCGCTTCTAATCTCATGCTCGCAGAAGCCTATGAAGTGCAAAAGGAAAGAACATAACAGTAACACAATACAATAGTATAAAGTACGAAAATCTTTATTCCACCACCTCTCTACTAACTTAAAGTGTAGAAGAGATAAAGACGTCATAGTACTATTTGTAACGAATCTTTTTCAAATAGCCAACGAATCTATTTTGCTTGGCTATATAAGAAAAGAATCGTATGATTAAGAGGGAGTTGGTTGGCGTGTTGGTTGTTCTTGGTTAGCTGTTGCTCAACACATGGTGTTGAATATTGATGATCTTGACATAAGCTGTTTGGATGGGTGCTAAAAGCTGCAAGTTGCAAGTCACTATTGTTAGTGTTTAATGTTAAAAGATAACATTCATTTGCTGGAATAAAACTAAAGTTATCAACCACTATAACAACAAGACCAACTGTCATCAAAATGATTCTCCAATCATTTTGTTAATGATTACAATGAAATCATTGATTCATAATGTGCACAATTTTATATACTGCATAAAGCTTGCTAAGCAGCAGAAGATAACGAAGATGATCATGAATGTTCAAGTTACAAATACACAATAGAAATGTTGTGCTCAAAAGTGATCATTAAAAAATATAGAACAAGGGTTGTTGTCCATAATGTTCTAAGGTGAATCAAGATGAAGGAGTTCTTCTCTTTACTACATCAAGATCAACAAAGCCTTCAGAAGCTTATGAAGAAGAAGACTTCAGAAATTCAAGTGCTTTGCGATGTTCTTCTCTTTGCGTTTTCTTCACACCTTCAGTCTCTTGTTTTGAGATTTGTTGATAAAGAAGGTTTTGTACTAGAGAGGTTTTTTGGCCTTGCATACGTTAATGACACTACAATTTTAACTCTTAAGAAAAAAGTATTTGATATACTTTTTATACATAGCCTTGATGTCTCTAACATTCTTGGTCAAGGGTATGATGGTGCTAGCAATATAAAAGGAGAATGGAATGATTTACAAGCACTATTTAAGAAGGATTGTCCTTATGCATATTATGTTCATTGTTTTTCTCATCAATTGCAACTTTCCCTAGTTACTGCATCAAAAGAAGTTAAACCAATTCATCAATTCATTGATAAGATAAATCTTATTTTGAATGTTGTATGTTCATCTACAAAGTGCCATGATGAGTTACAAGCTACCCAATTAGATGAAATTGAACATTTTTTTTGAGATTAGTGAGATTGTAAGTGGTACAAGTGAAAATCAAATTGGTACCATTTGAGACAGGCTGAAGATAGTCGTTAGGGATCACAATTCTCTTATATCAGTAGCTTGATAACTATATATGAACCAACTTGTACTGTTTCAAAAAAAATTGCAAAGGAATGCTTAAATTATGCTTCACGTGGAGATGTTGATAGTGCTTACAATTAATTGAAACCATTTGATTTTATATTTTGATTGCATCTGATGAAATGAATTATGGGTGTCACAAATATGCTTTGCCAAGCCTTATAAAAACAATACCGTGATGTAGTTAACGCTATGAATTTGGCTTGTACAATGAAAAATATTATTCAAGAATTGTGAGAAGATGGTTAGGATAAATTGTTTACTTATGTGAAGTCTTTTTTTGAAAAACATGATATTGAGAATCCTGATCTTGCGGATTTTCATTCAACAACAAGATTTGGGTTCTCTCCTTTTGAAGAGAACCAGGTAACCATTGAGCATTAATTTAGAATTGAAATATTTTTCACTACCATTGACAAACAATTACAAGAGTTGAATAACAAATTTAGTGAGCAAGCAATTGGTTTGTTACTTCTAAGTTCTTCTTTAGCTACCAAGGATAATTTGCAATTTCAATTTCGACATTTTACTATTGACGCTCGTTAAGCATCGAGTTTGGAAAATTTATCAACTATTCAAGACTTAATTTCATATTTGGTTGCAACTAGAAAGAATGAAATTTATTATTTGATTGATAGAATGCTTCGTCTTGTCATGACTCTTCCTGTATCTACAACCACTACTGAAAGATCTTTCTCGACAATGAAAATTATCAAGCCAAGATGAAGAAGCAAAATGGAAGCTGATTTTCTAGGAGATAGCATGATGATTAACATTGAAATAGAAATTGCTGCAAATATTGATTCTGAGACTATTATTGATGATTTCAAGCTACTCAAAAACCATAGAGAATTATTATAAGGTATTTTTAAGTAATAGTTTTTGATCATTTTTTGTTAAAATTTGTGCTTATTGCAATTCATATATTTTATATATAATATGGTGTGAATATTTAGTTTATAAATTATAGTTTAATTTTGTGGCCACCCCAAACATTAGGGGTGTGGTTCTGCCACTACAGTGAATGTATTTAGTAAGGGGGGTGATGGAATTTTCATTAACGAGGATGCATCAGTCTTGAGGTTGAAGTTGTGTCCTTTTTCTCTTGGTTCGAGGATAATATCTTCATGGGGAAGGTTTAGGATATTTGAAAATTATTTTAATGATAGAGATATCATGTGTCTTTTTACTTCAGAGTTGACTATTCCATCGGTGAAAAAGAGATTTGAGAAAAACATATTAACTAATGACGAATATACCTTACTCGAGGGGTTATAGATGAAGGTTGACAAATTTCATTCTTTAAAAGTTTTAAATAATTCATATTCTTTAAAAGCCTCTAAATCGAGGGTGTGAGTTCTCAGGACAATTCTGTTGGCAAAATATTTGAGGAATCTCTCTTTTTGTTGTTGATAAGTGAAAGCATCATAGAGAGAATTGGAAAAAAACTTAGCCTTCTAAGAGCCATGATGATTATTTTGGGATAATAATCTCACACGCACAACTAGAGAGAATGTTAATAATGCAAGATGAGTGAGGAGTGATTACCTATATATAACGCGTTATCTGGTGATTTGAGCGTGTAATTCATGCAGGCCACTAATGGAGATTGTGCACATTCAAAATCAGATCAAAATCATTCCAAAAGTGGCGTGTCAATCATTTGGCTTAGAGCTCCAATCGGTTGGATGATCAAGTTTTTCAAGATATTGAGCATTATCATCAATGTGATGATCTATTTACCTTGGATACTATGTTTAGCTTGGATTTGATTTAAGCATATATGTGGCAAGCTTCTTCAATCAATTACCTCAAGATGCCAATCAATTGAGGTAATGTCACCCAACCTTTTTGGTTCTTTCTAGGTCTTGTGTTGGATTTTCTTTTGGATGTTATTTTTCTACACCCCTTCTCAACTTTATCTGCACCTCCTTTCTATGAAAATCTCAAATATCAAGACATATTGATAAACCTTCCCTTAAAGGGACCACTAGAATATTTTTGTCCATCCTTCTATGCGATTTGTTGGATATGATAATTGGTTCAAACATCGAGATGGATATGTCCTCCACAAACGTATCTATTCAACCTACTATGAGGTTAGCTAATCATCGAGGATTAGAAATATTGAGATATCCTTAATGAAAAATCCTTCTTTGATCACTATCATTGATATCCACATCATCCATCACTTTTGGATAAGATACTTAAAAAATATTGTATACTTGAAAGTATAATTTTTGCTTTGCAAAACTTCACTTAATATACAATATGGCTTGAAGCTGCAAAGTTTCTCCGCAAAATATTCTAGGGTTTCACTTTTTATACCTAAATCTTCTTAGGTCTACGTGCCTTAACTCTTCCAGAAGTCTAAGACTATTCCGTTTAAACCTTTTAAATTTATCAAAACATAGGGGCTAGAAGTGGCCAAGTTTATTACATTGTGAACATTTATAAACATGACATTCTTCATGTCTAATCCTTTAGTAGTTTTTTTTTATCTGAATCAAGTCCTAGTACACTTTTATATAAGAAAGGCCTTCGGTTCAATAAGATTAAGTTAAAATTTTATTTCCCCTTTTTAAGCTTACCCAGGGTTTTCTGCATATTTATCACTTCCTTTTTCAACGTGGCACAAGTTTCACAGATTTTTCTTGAGTTTCTAATTTTGGTTATTTCTAACTTAAGCATTTTATTGCTTTCTTCAGGAAACTCTAAATACTCCTTAAGCTCTAATTTGAATTTTTTAATCCTATCATTTATTCAACCAACCTAGCACTAATTTTAAATAATTGCTTGTCATATGGTTTAGTTCCCTCATAATCATCTTCTTCGTAAGATGCTTTTAAGAAAACTTCATCTTCTTTGTTTGAGGAGGATTCTGCTATGGTTCTCCTTAAGGTTTATTCTTCTTTTCTTTTTATTTAAAATATTTTAGTGAACAATTCTTCTTCTTAACATCCTCTCACATACGATATTCCTTCATTTAATGTTGAATATTCCAAAGATCATTCAACTACTGAGTATGTTCTTTTGAAAGAGACAATATGACTTATTTGATAAGAGCTTAGTGAAATTGTTTAAGATTCTTCATTTCTTGAGCTTACACCTTCATCTTTGAGTAATTAAACTTATTCATTCAACTTATTTATTATTTCACTCTTCTTTTATTTTTTCTGAAATTCATTAACACTCATATCTTTTTATTTAAAGATTGGGTTACAGTTCTAATTTTTAATTCTTAGAAATAGATTAGTAATAAATGTTCCAATATAATTTTTAAATTTGAAAAAACACATATAAAAGAGACTTTCATCTTTTTTCCCTCTCGTGTTCATTTCGTCGTGTTTAATACTTGGGAAAATTCCATAAATTATTTTAAGAGTATCTCATATTTCTTTGGCGATTTTGCAATAATAAACATAAAGAAGTTTACTATCATTCAAGGAAATTATTAGAAACTTTTTGGTTTTGAAATTACTCTGATAGTAAGCATGTTAATTTAATGAAGGAAAAATCATTGTTTCATCTAATAGAAGAATACTCTTGTTAAAAAAAATAGTTCGTCTAATAGAAGGAATGAGATGCCACTTCATCTGATACAAAATTGTTATAGGAAAAACCATTTTCTCTGTATCAAAGGGATGAGTCGTCATATCTTTTTGATGGTTTTTGCATCTTCTTGTGGTCATTTTTGTCCAAAGGAAAAATATTTCTTTGGATCATCTCATTGAGGAACCTAAAACTAACTTAAACTAAAGGTTAATGTTGACATCGCTTAAAAATATAAAGTTGACATTGTCTTGAAGAAAATATTTCAAAATTTCCTCTAAAATAATTTTTTTGAAATCATCACATTTGTCAATAGTATAAGCAATACAATATGATAAGTTATGTGTGACAAAACTTGCAAAATAGTAAATTTTATGTGTAATATTTCTGACAATAGTAAATTCATGCAACAATACAATTCTTAAATAATATTTCCTTCAAGTGTATGTGTTGGCTAGGATTTTCACAAAGGGTTAAAACCCAACCACAAGATAAAAAGGTTCTCTGAGAACTTTGAATTATAGGAATTCGACTACAGAAGCAGTTGACCTGGAGATATTTCAAAAATAGTTAATTGGGCTCGTGGACGCAGTCGACCGAAAAAGGGCTCATGAGGAATGGATTGGGCCTAGGAATGTTAAAAAGGCCCAAAGAGTGCATAACTAGAAAATGAAAGTGGTATGGATGGAGAACGTGGGTTCGATAGCAGGGATGGAGAACGTGGGTTAGATAGGAGGGATGGAGAACATGAGTTCATGGAGGGAAGTTACAAGAGACACGTGGCTCATAAAGAAGTGAAATCCGCTGAAAAGTAGTTATTTTTGTGTATTATAAATAAAGTACTTAGTGCATAGTGTCAGAGGTTCAAACTTTCACATTTCTACATGTTAGTAACTCAGAGTACCCAAGCAAACGAGCAAAATGAGTCAAGCTAGGGAAATGTACGTTTGAATCAACCCATTTTCAACTATTTTTATGTCATGTCATCTATTTTTACAGTTTAAAATGTCTTTTGTTTTATTTTACATGTTTTGATTTATTGATTTTAAATCCGTTTCACCTTAGTCGAACGAACCCTTTTAAACATACTTTGTTAAAACACTCAAAAACTAAAGCACTATACTGAGATTCCCTAGTCGATCTCGTCGATAAAATTTTTGGTAAGAGACTAGCGTTGTTTGCCAAAACCAGAGGTAAACAAATTGGCACACTCGGTGGGTCAGTTCCAATAATTTCGTATTTTGTGTGTGATTTTACAAAGTTCTTATAGTTAGTTTGTGTGTGTATGAATTTAAGAAGTGATAAACTTTTGTCCAAGTCTAGAATGCCACGCTCTGACACAAACACTACACATATGCAGATTTCCACACAAAATGTGGACGTCATCCCAGTGAGTACAACAAGTCAAAGTGCGAAAGTTTTATCTCCTGTGAGATTGACCGCTGTTCATGGTTCAGTGACAACAGTCATAATGATCGAACCTAGGCATGGGATATCACCATTTTACCCAAATCGACCACTCTTTCCAGGGGGCCCAGGGTCACCATTTGTCCCTTACCAATATGGTATGCCTTATTCCATGATGGTTGGGTTGCAGTCGAACCCGACCACATATACAAAAAACACAATGGCCATTGGAAACCAAGGCAGTTATGTCCCAAGTGGTCGACTAGGTGGTGTTTTATATGTACATCAGTCGACACCATCTTGAATACTACGTCTGTTATGGCTTTAAGGCAACCAATGGATGAGAGTAATTTAGAGTTAATAAATGTCTTAACTCAGCAAATGGGAGTTGCCCTTAATCCTGTAGTTGACCAAATAAGTATATTGATCGACTCATTCAGAGTCCAACCAACTCAAACGCGCCATAAGCCGTTAAGAGTTTTTGAAGAACTAGATGGGGGAAGAATGAACGTCCTTTTAAACCTTGAAGAGTGGAAGCACCCACTTATAAAGAGGAAGAATTCGTTGAACAATACAAACCTAGGCCGGTCATAGTTAGGAGAAATCAAGATGCTGACCGAGTGTTAAAAAATGCCACTGTTGGGCGTAACAACATAGTAAATGTAGTAGAAGAAGTATTAACATGATCTGGGGTAAATGTTGGCCTTCGGAGGCCTAATCACTCTTCGCCTTTTCCTGATAACATTCGACAGGAAGAATTACCTAGAGGATGTAAGGTACCTAAATTTACCAAGTTTGCTGGTAATGCCAATGAGTTGACCATTAAACACATTGCTAGGTACAAAACATTGCTAGGTACCTAACTCATTGACCAAAAATGCTTTTACTTGGTTTACGACATTGACTCCAAATTCCATACGCACTTGGGAGTAACTTGAGGGTATATTTCATGAGCAATTTTATGCTGGTCAACCTAAGATAAGTTTGGCAGAGTTATACTTAATCAAGAGGAGGTCGCCTGAGTCAATGGAAGATTATTTGAGTAGGTTTAGGGTTCTAAAGTCTAGATGTTTCACCAGAGTTCCTGAACATAAGATGGTCGAAATGGCTGTTGGAGGCTTAGATTATTCTATTAAGAAAAAGTTTGATCCTCAATCTATTACAGACATGTCTCAACTAGCTGATAAGCTCTGATATGTCGAACGTTTGAAAACAAAGGAAGCTAGGGTGTCAAAGGATCATAAAAAAGGAAAAATGGCCTATGTAGACACATAAGATTATTCCATAGAGTCCGAGGATGAATACTTGGAAGAAGGAGAAGTTAATGTAGTTGAATTAAAAGCCAGACCTCCGTATGCATGTAAACCTATAAGACCGTCAAAAGGAAAGACGGTCGAAGAACCAAAAAATGATATATTTAGTACTAAAACATATACTTTTGATGTGTCAAAATGTGATGAAATATTTGATTTTTTAATTTTAGATGGTCAAATTATAGTGCCTCTGGGCAGTAAAAATCCACCATTAGAGCAGAAAAAAAGAAGAGGTTTATGCAAGTATCATAATTTTTTGGGTCATAATACTTCTCAATGTTTTCATTTCAGGGATCTAATTCATAAGGCTCTGAAAGATGGCCGATTGAAATTTGGTGAAAACCCAAAAAGTTCCATGAAGGTCGACTCAAATCCTTTACATGTAGTTGATGTGCACGTTATCGAACCATTGGAAGTGCTGATGATCGAGACTATTGATGGTTTTGAAGGTGAACAAGCGAATATTATCAACTCACTCGCGACATTGACAATCAAGACCACTAATGGTTTTGAGAACAAACAAGTTGTGACCACTGATCCAATGGTAGCTGCAATAGTCAAGACTACTGAAGGTCTCAAAAATGGTAATGGCAATTTGTCTAAGCCATAAGAAGTGATGGTAGCTGATATTGCTGAAGATCCCGAAGGTAATCAAGGCGACAAGGAAAAATGGATTGTGAAACTAAGAATGAAGAATTGTCTGAAGAAACAATTGCTGAATTAATGAAGGTTGTTTTTCCGAAACCTGAAGAGGAGTTGGTAGATTTTCTGAATAGGTCTAAGCTGGGTAATTCTAGGTCTATGTAATGCCCAAATTGTAACATAGTCTATGGCGAAAATGTTGAAAATAAAATTAAGGAATTGAAGAAGAAATGCCCTCAAGAGAAGAATCCAAAGGTGGTGTTTGACCATGCAAAGGGATCGTACCATTTCCAAGTGCCCCAAGGGAAACCTAGGTTTCCATATCAAAGGACCTTTATGCCACCAACTGGTGTTCCCAACAACATTTGGGTTCGTCCTTTTTATCCAAGGGGGGAAAACCAAAATTGGAAGATAGTAAAAAAAAGGTTGAGATTCGAGTCATAAGTGGGAAATGATGGAGAAGGGATCAAGTTCTTCCCAATTTGTTGAAGCAGGGATCACTTCAAAGAAATATCATGTTCCTCCCACATTAAAAGGGAAAAATCCAATGACAAAGAATCAATGGAGAAGGTTTCAGAGAAACAAAAAAGCTGCAAGAGAAGCGACATTAAAAGTTGCTCCGTCAAAGGGTGAGAGCATTCAAAAGGAAGTGCACCGTCGAACAATAAAAGAGAGGTTATCGATGCCAGTTGTTAGTGCGCTGCCAGCAAACATTGAAAAGTCCGGTGATGACAACATGGACGATGAACTATCTGACGACTTTGAGGATAGCTCAGAGGATCGTTTGATTATTGATTGTAATATTGTGTCAGCCCTTCCTAATGAGTGCGATTTCACATCAGAGGCATCTAGGGATGAAGAGGAAGCCCTGTGCAAAGAATCAGCAGGCCAGAAACCTCTATGCTACTATGTCATGAATAATGGGGTGTTCAAAGAACAACATACAATGTTTGAGAAGCCTACATCTGATATGATGTACCATCTCAAGCATTTGCTTATAAGGGCTAAAGTTGATGGTTTCCATATGAACAAAGTGTTCGTTGATGGTGGTGCTGTTGTGAACTTGATGCCACAATCATTGCTAAAAATGATTGGCAAGTTCGACACCGACCTCAGACCATATAACATGGTTTTGTCAAACTATGAAGGGAAAGAAAGTCACATACTAGGCGTGATTCAGGTAAATTTGTCTGTTGGCTCAACTTCAAGGCTAATATTGTTCATGGTGATTGCGTCCAAAGAAAACTACAACTTGTTGCTAGGGCGTGAGTAGATACATGGCATTGGGGTAGTACCATTGACTCTGTATCAATGCTTATCCATATGGCGTCAAGATGGGATTATGGAGAACATTGAGGCAGATCACAATTATTTTACTGCTGATGTGGGTATGGTCAATAGGAAGAATTTTGACAAAGCCTTAGCTACCATACCTTCGTGCGATCCTGAAGACACAGTGTTCAAGTCACATCTTGATGTGATCAAGTTCCTAACCCTACACCGTACTCATGGTTTCATTTGGGACGAAGAAAAGTTGGATACATATCCAACTACAGAAGGGGAGTTTGAACCCACATGGTGGGAAGAACGAACTTATAATGATGCCTGAGTCGAATGCTCTGGCAAGGATTTTGGCCTATATGGTCGAAAGCAGCATAAATTCATCTTTAGAGGTTGGAAATATTTCAAATATGGCACCTGAAGCCATTATGGTGGAAAAGCTTGGAGAACCAAGCCAAACAACAACTTCAGAAAGCCAGAGGCTTGATTGCATATATGAAGAATAGTGTTGTACCCCAAAATTTTCCCTCTCATTTATCAAGATTTTGCTCACAAGATCTCCTTTGGCTCAAGACTGCACTAGGGTTGATCAGCTCAAGATACCACCTTAAGCACTGATGACCAAAATTAGGGTTTGAGATTGCACAGGGATATTTGAAATTCCAATGCCCCATATGACTTTCATGAACCATTATGGACCCTCAATATTACTCATGTCAAGTTTCAAGCTTTGGATCACACTTTTGCTCAGTCAATTGAGCAATTGACCTAAAAATCAGTTGTTTTGGGGAAAAAGTCAATTATGGCCAATTTACCGTCAAGCTCCATAATTGTTTATCCACATCAACATTTTAAACTCATATGCATCATTTGATCAAGTTTGGACCATAATTCCTCAAGAAATTTGATCAAATCTTCAAAAGGGCAAAATGGTCAAAATTAGGGTTTTGACTAGGAAAGGGAAATTTCTGATTTTTGACCTAGAAAATGATCAATTAGTTTAAGGTATGATATCAAGAGTCCAATTGCATCATTTTGACCTAATGACATGGCTCAAAACATTGCTCAAGCCCAATGGATGGACAGGTGAATTTTTTGTCAACTTATCAAAAGTCAACTATATACTGAAAAGTCAAACTTTGCCTTTTTGGTCAAAATCAAATGTCAAAGATCACAATTCATCAAAGCATGTCAAAATATGAAACTTGTTCATCAAGAAATCAAAAATTCAAGATTTCATTTTGAAAAGTTAAAATTTCTAAACTTAGAAATTTTTCTAAGTGTTGGAAATTTCTTATTTTTTCACAATTTTGAGCAAAATTTTCATCATGATGCAAGATGATTCAAAAGAAACTTTCAACATTAAAGTTGTAGATCTCCATGAAATCTACAACATTGCTTTACACAACTCCTTCCAAAAGTGCTTGGATCTCAAGTTATAATTTTAAGAACATATGGTCATGAAACACAACACTTAGTGAAATTTTGCCCTAATTTGGTCAAGATTTTGACCCAACTTCATGGAACTTTTTCATATAGTTCCAAGGGGAATTTTCAAAAGTGATTCATAGAGAATCGAAGAGATGAAGTTAGGGTTTTATCACTTGAATTACAAGTCATTTTGTGATGAACAAGATTCAAAATTCAAACTCATGCTGCATAACCTCTACTTTGCAGGCCTCGAACTTGTTAGGAACTCCATAATTAATTACTTGCACAGTTGTTAGAGGTCTCTTTTCAAGCATTCAATGCAAGTCCATACTTTATATCCATTTTTGGAAGAAAGTGCACATTGCCTTTTTGATAAAGTGATTTTTTGCACAAAACTTGTTCTTGAGCCTTGCAATTGTTTTCTTCTGATCACGCAAGTCCCATAACTCAAGAGAAACTTGTTGAGACACTTACAATCACTTAGCCCATGCTTGTACCTCCTCTTGGAACTTGTTTTCCCACTTTTCTTCAAAATCAAGTAACCTAGCAATTAGCTTGTAACTTGTACTTCTGACTTTCAAAACCACTCAAGACATTTTGCTTATACATACACAAGTCATTTGCCACAAATCCCACACATGCTTAAGCCCTGAAAACACCTAGAATACATAATCACCAAAAACACTTCAAAACTTGTCATTTCTGAGTTTTAAATCCAATCTCCAAATTTGCTCGTACGTTTCTTGGCCTTTTACTTTCAGAAGCTTCTAACCAACATATACAAACAATCCTAACACCTGTAGCACCACTGTAACACCTCCATCATCATCCACCATTTTCAAAAATAGCACCTTGCACCTTGACTTCTCCAGAACTCCTCAGGCACTTTCAGCTCAAGCAAAGCATCCCATTAGCTTCATGGGAACTTGAGGAAGCTAATCCAATCATTGGAACTCACTGAAAGTTACTCAAACTCCAGACCCGATACCCTCTTGCAAGGTAAGTTTTCTTACTTTTGAACTCTTCATATATACATCATTAATGGTTTATATGTGAATGAAAAATGTAGATATCATTTCCCTAAAGCTAACCATATCCATAATTTTCATTAATTTTGCTTGAACTTAGAGAATTTTAAGATTGAAGTTTCTGAGATTTTTAGGGTTCAGATTAGGGCCATCTATAAGTTTATTGCTTTGCATTTCTGAAGTCGTGAGGAAATTTGCTACAAGTTTCCTGTTTACAGTTTTCATTTTTGCTGAGATTTGAATGAGATACAGAGGCTCTGGCTGGGCGTGAGGTTGAAGATGAAGTTCAGGCCATTGACTTGTTTAGTATCATATATTTGTTGTTTTGATTATATAAACAAATGTATAGTCACCCCAGTGGTAGAAGCGCACACCTGTGACTAGAGGGACCTGGGTTCGAGCCCTAGTGGTACCCTTTTGGATTTTTTTTACATTTTTCACACATTCTGACTTTTTGGACAGGCGCCTGGGCCTCCCTTGGGCCTTATTGTTTTTTTCTCTTACTACTAACCCCCTTGCTGGCTATTTGCACCCTGACCCATTTTATTTTCTTTTTTTTTTTTAATTTTTATTTATTTGTTTTCTTAAATATTTTATCTAATACTAAAAAATCATAAAAAAATAAAAAACATTAGATTTATATTTTGATAAATTTTATTTATTTTTTACACAAAAAAAAATATTTTATTTAATCATACTTTATTTATTTTACTAATTGTTTTTGTAAATTTAATTAAAAACTAGGGTTTTAGTTATTTTCTTTTACACCATTTAAATGTATTATTTTAAAATATAAAAAGACCAAAAATATTTTATAATACTATAAATTATTTTTAAGACAAAAATACCAAAAATATTCTTCTTCTAAACTTAATTTCTTTTAATCAATTAATAGATTAAGGTTTTATTTAATTTCTTTTCCTAGTAAATTTAGGTTTTACTTTTTACTAATTTAATTAATTATTTTTCTTTTAGTTAATTAGGTTAAAAAAAATCCCTTTTCTCTAAAAAATCAAACAAAAAAATCCATTTTCTTTACATTTACATTCTTGCATATTTATTCATTTTGTACATTATTTATTTCAATTCTTGTACAAATTCAATATGGTTGTAATAGATAATTAGGCTTTATTTTCTTGCAATCCCCATTTATAATTTATACACCCCTCCCACAAGTATTGTAATAGCGTAGTAATTTTAAATTCCTCAATTTATCACTTTATATACAAATGCTAGTAATTAGGGTTTTTATGAAAGACTAAAACCAATCAATTAGAAAACCCTAATCAAAGACAAAAACCAAGCATGAAAAACAATACACTTGCACACAAGTACCCCTAGGATAAATCCACTTGGTTGCCTTACAAAATGGCCATATTACGCATGTGAGGTATCTTAGCAAAAACAAGCAAAATACAAGATCATAGTCCCTCGATGACGCTATCTATGTTGCCTTTCAAATGATCTTAGTCCCTAAAAGAGAATGCTTAAATACCTTGCAACATTGCTAATCATGGTTATACGATGACCCACGTCTGTCCCATTTACATCCAAATATTGGGTTACTTACCAAATCAATGGTAAGATAACAATGTCAAAGAAAAATGGGAAATGAACATGGAAGACTTTTTAGTAGGTAGAAAGCTCTTAATTGCTTGCTCCATTTAAAAAAACAAAATATTCTTGCTATTTTCAAAAACAAACGCCTACACTTTCAAAACATCTTTCAAACTTGAAAACATTTTCAAAAGATCAACATCTTTGTATACATTCTTACGAACGAGAATCATTACAAAGTTTTCCTAAACAATGGCCTCTTTACAAAATACTTTCCAAAACCACACAAAAGCACAATTTCAAACAAAAGCAAGTGATCTAGCAAGTAACTAAGAGACCATGGAAAACTATGGATGAAAAGGGTGCTAATACCTTCCCTTTTCATAATCTACCCCCCGAACTCAAGAAATAATCTCAAAGGTCTTTCTTGTGCTTTTTCACCTTTCCTTTTGGATAAAAGAAAAGTCGGTGGCGACTCTTGCTAACCGCAACATTTGCAATCAAACGCAAAACACCTAAGTCAGTTCTCCCATCGTATCACAAAACTGGAGACTCTGCTGGGAAAATTCTAAAAGTGGTGTTACCTTAGGGTTAGATCATATTTACTTGCTTTCATTGTTTGACTTGTTTGCTTTATACTATGGTTCTTTTTTTGGGTTTGAATCCTCTACCCGGATTTGGTTTACCTTATAGGTAAGTAGAAATACGTTGTGGAAACTGTGTGGGGTATACTGACATGGTGTAAGAAATAGCTATGTTAGTGCGACATATTTGTGGGTACCGGTAGCCCTTGAGTTAATCAAGGAGAATACGGGGCCGCTGAGTGATGTTATGAAGCACTAATGAACTTTTAGAACCTTTACTTGACCAACTTGGCCTTTAGGACATAGTGAGATAACTGACTTTGGTGCAATCCGAAGTTGGTAGATACTCGATACTACACTCATTGAGGTTTGGTTTTTTGGGATATTTTGGTCGCCATTAAAGAGGCTTGTGCTGGAACAACGACCAAGGGAAAAAACCCGTGATATTGAGCTCCTTAGAACCCGGTTACTATTTCTAGGACAGGTTTTAAGTCAACTAAACTTCAAGTGGGTACTTACCTATAAAACTCCATGCAAGCATAAAACTAAGGACTTGTTTTCTTTGTTTGTGTATATTTACTTGTACATAACATCATGAACATCATAACATCATATTCATTCACTAACCATTTCAAGGATCTTGGGATTCATCTTTCTTCTGTTTTGTAGGACATGGATTCTATTCGTAGGAAAACCATTCAAGTTAATCTTGTAAGGATCCATCCTCAACTTAAGGAGCTAGCATCAAGAATTGCTGAAAACTCTCCATTTACTGAAAGACATGGTCGCCTACTAAACTTGGTCACCTTCAACACTAACGAGGACATGATGAAGGTGCTTTTTCAGTTCTTTGATCCTTTACACCATTGCTTCACATTTCCTGATTATCAACTTGTGCCAACTTTGGAAGAAGTCTCCCAACTCTTGAGGATTCCCATTCTCAATCAACTACCTTTCAACAGTACGGAAAGAGATACAAAGCCGAAAGATATTGCTCAAGCTCTACACTTGAAATCATCTGATGTAACAACCAATTGGGAAACAAGGAGTGGTATCAAGGGTTTCCTAGCAAATTTCTTGTTTGAGAAAGCCAAAAATTGTTGGAACTCTTTGGATTTGCAAGCTTTTGAAGAAATTGTGGCTCTCCTCATCTATGGGATGCTTTTGTTTCCAAATTCTAACCAACTCATAGATGTGAACACCGTCAAGATCTTCATATCTCGTTACTCAGTGCCTACTTTGCTAGGAGACATCCTGCATTCTTTTCACACTCGCACTATGAGGAAAATAGGTATCCTTTTGTGTCGTACTCCTCTCTTGGAAAGATGGTTTATTTCGCATCTTCCCCAATTTTTATTGAAGAACGAGCAAGGTTCAAGATGGTCACAAAGGTTGATGACGCTCAAACATTCATACATTCATTGGTGTTCCCGATCCTTAGATAATGTTACTATTGTCGACCGTTATGGAGAATTCCCCAATGTCCCTTTACTTGGCATTAGGGGAGGTATCACCTACAACCCCTGCTTAGGCTTAAGACAATTTGGTTATTCCTGAAGGGATGGTCCACATGAGATGCTGATTCAAGGTTTGGTATTCGACTACAAGAACGACGATCAAGGTCATCGCTAGAGATTTATCCGAGCTTGGAGGATGTTGAACAAGGTAGATAGCAAGACATTGGGGAATAAGAATTCCATCCCACTTGAGCCTTACCTCAAATGGGCACGAACTCGTACTCAGAGTCTTATGATGCATTATCCCTCCATTCTCCTGGTAATCATTGAGCCTGTTATGGATGGAGATATTCCATACACTATCCTGCATCCTGACATGCCCACCTCTCTTGAAGACTTACAAAGAGGTTGGATACAACTCAAGGGGGAGCGAGATACTTTCGGGGCCCAATTCTACGCTAGTGAGAAGAAGGTTTTGGATCTCACTAAGCAACTTCATGAGGAGCAGACTCTGAATGCCTACATCACACCAAAAAGGATGCGTACAAACTTTTCATCTTAGAGTTTTTGTATTTATTGTTGCCCAAAGAGGCATTGATGTACTCAAGCTTTAATTTATTAATATAACGTGTGTTTCCTTTTTGTCTAAAACAAATTTGAATCTTTAAAATCCTTGAAATCATTGCATATGCATGTACCATTCATCATAACATAAGCAGGTTTCTTGCAACAAGTCTCCTCATCTTTCTACTGTTTATTTCAGTAAGATGGATCTCGAGCAAACAGTGAAGGACCTCCAAGCACAAAATGCTCAGTTTCAACAGATGTTCTTAACTCTAGCCAAAGGACAATAAGAGTTGAAGACCTTGCTGGTTGAAGAGAAAAATAAGAAGACAAAGAAAATAACCAGAGTTCTAAATATGGGAAGAAGGTTCTAAGGACAAGCAAGAAGGACCCTAGACTTTGCAACGTCATCTGGTGAGAAAGACAATGAAGATGGGAAAGGCAAGGAAGAAGTTGTCCAACCATATTTAAAAGAGGAAGAGAAAGAAGAAGATTATTATGAACAACAATATCCTCCAGCCGACGATAAGTATAAGCATCTGGAAGAACGGTTAAGTGCGATGGAAATTCAAAAAGTGCCTGGATTGGACTTTAAGGAGTTGAGGTTAGTATCTGGGATTGTCATTCCTCCAAAATTCAAAGCACCGGTGTTCGCCAAATATGACGGAGTTTCATGTCCCAAAATGCATCTCCGGTCCTATGTGAGGAAAATACAGCCTCACACCACCGACAAGGATTTATGGGTACACTTCTTTCAAGACAGTATGTCCGAAACTCAACTTGATTGGTTTTATCAGCTAGAAAGAGCCAATGTTCATAATTGGGAAGATCTGGCCGCTGCCTTTTACAAACAACACCAATACAACATTGATCTTGCTCCCACCCGTACTCAACTCTAGATTATGGCCATGGTTTCA
Source organism: Vicia faba (assembly GCA_948472305.1). NCBI lineage: Eukaryota > Viridiplantae > Streptophyta > Magnoliopsida > Fabales > Fabaceae > Vicia > Vicia faba. Next base: position 940,991,260 of record OX451741.1, on the reverse strand, counting down.
AGTGAAGGCTTTAAAGACTATACGCAAAAATGAAGGGACTTAGCAGGAAGAGTCCAGCCTCCCCTATCTGAAAGAGAGTTAGTAGATATATTTTTGGGCACCTTGTCGAGTCCTTTCTTCAATCACTTAATTGGGAGTTCATCTACAGGTTTTACCGAATTGATATTGACAGGAGAAAGAGTGGAAGCCGGGATAAAGAATGGGAAGATTCAAAAATATGCATCCTCTGCTGCTGTAAGGAAACCATTCATTAGAAAGAAAGAAGTTGTTGCTGTATATCCTCATAGAAATCAAGATAGGGATGAACGTCATCCAATGGTGGGGGCTGTCATGATTCCTAAACCCGCACCTGCTCAACAAAGAAGCAACCAGCCAAGAACGGAAAGACCAGTCAAACAGTTCACCCAAATCAATATGACATTATCTCAAGCATTGCCACATTTCTTAATATCCAATCTAGTGACTTTGAAAGAAGCTCCAAAGAATCCTAACACAACCTCTCCTCATTATCATCCTAATGCGTGCTGTGCATACCATTCCGAGAGTCCTGACCATGACACTAACAACTGTTGGGCTCTGAAAAACAAAGTACAAGACCTTCTTGAAGCCAAAGAGATTGAATTCGACGCGCCAGAAATTCCCAATGTAATCACTGCCCCTATGCCCAAGCACGACCGTAATGTCAATGCCGTTGAGGAAGATATGTTTGTTACTTTGGTTGATGAACTTGTGACCCCACTCCTAACTATCAAAAAGAACTTGTTAAATGTCGGTGTATTCCCAGGATGTGATGAAAGCTGTCATTTCTGTTTATCCTCATCAACCAACTGTCATTTGTTAAAAGCAGGCGTTCAATGCCTAATAGATGATAAGGAGATTTTGTTCGAGAAGACTTCTACTTTAACTGTTTCTTATAATGATGTTTCCATAATGACCATTTCCGACAATTCTTCCAGGGTCTCCACCAAAAGACCCGTTAGAATTACATCAGTTCCTAAAGCAGCTCCGTTGATAATTACAATGCCTGGACCAATCCCGTATTCGTCAGACAAAACCGTTCAATGGAATTATGGAGGTGATGTCTACTATCACGGTATCAAGCAAGATTGGCCAGCTGCTGAAAATTCAAGTTCTGAGAAAGTTGACTCTGATATCAGTAATATCGAAGGGACTAGTAAGATAACTCGAAGTGGAAGGGTTTTCTCTCCAGAAATTGCTCCTCCAAAATATGTTTCTGGATCTGTAATCATTCTTGTTGTTGTTGCTCCTCCAAAGGCTCCAGTCCTGCAATCATCTCTGCTAATACTCCTACTGACAAAACTGCTGCAATCCCTGTTATCACCCTAACTGACATTCCCACTTCCAAGTCAACCAAGACTCGAGACAAAGGTATTCTGGCTGAGCCTGTCCGGATGAAGGCACAATCCGTAGGTATCCCTGAGACCTCCCGAAAAGAGATGGAGGAAATTCTAAAGATTATAAAAAGGAGCAACTACAACGTAGTCGAGCAACTGGGGCAGACTCCATCAAAAATTTCCATGTTTGCTTTATTGTTATGTTCCGAGGCTCATGCAAAGGCCTCGGTAAAATTCCTTAAAACTGCCTATGTACCCCAATAAACATCTGCCGATCAGTTCCAAGACTGTGTAGCCAGCTTGGCCGTAGATAATAGTTTAAGTTTTTCGGATGCTGATTTAACACCAAGGGGGAGGAAGCATAACGAGGCATTGTATGTCTCAGTCGAATTCAAGGGCACGACTTTGGCTCATGTCTTGGTGGATACCGCTTCGTCTCTGAATGTATTGCCTAAAAAAGCTCTTGATAGGCTTGACTGTGAAGGATTAATCTTGAAGCCTAGAAACATAGTAGTGAGGGCCTTTGACGGATCAAAAAGGATGATGCATAGGGAAGTGGACATCCCCCATAAAAGTTGGAACCCAAACATTTGATTCAACTTTTTATGTAATGGATATTCGCCCTTCATATTCCTGCTTATTAGGCCGACCGTGGATTCACAATGCTGGTGCCATTACCTCTACGTTGCATCAAATGCTGAAATATCCAATTCAGGGGAAAATCATCACTGTTCATGGAGAAGAAGAGTATATGGCCAACCATCTAAATTCCTTCAGATATGTGGAATTAGATGGTGAATTTATTGTAACTCCATTCCAGCACTTTGAATAAGTCCCGCAAACTGTGGCAGTGACCAAGGCTGTTTCTCAAGTCCTGAAGATTACGAGGCCTCTGCTCAGGATGTCCTCTCTAAAAGATGCCAAGGAAGTGATAGAAGAAGGTGGGTGCACTATTTGGGGCCAACTCCCAGATATCCCATACAAATCTAACAACTTTGGTTTGGGTTTCACTTCAGGAGCCCAGAAGGTTGTACGCTGCACTCGTGCTGGAGGACCACCCTTGAAGATCAACAACCGCGGAGTCAACACAGTAGAGGATGATAAAGACAAATTTAACCTGGAGAATTGGATTTTCCCAACTGTCAATGGAGGGCTAAGCAATTGGGAAGCTAGATATTTTGTTCCGATCACTTTCAGTCAACAGTAATTTGTCTTTAAATTTTGTTGGATCTGCAATATTAAACAATTCAGACTCTTAAAACCTTGTGTCTTACCCGAGGCATAATGGTCCATTTGTAAGGGTTATTATCTCATTTCCATATGACATCAATGAATCATGGACGTTTTTGCATGCAAACTTTTTGCTCATTATTTTTGTTTTTACATTTTCATTTCTTTCAAAGACAGCTATACTCTTACACACACTCACATTCAAAATGCAGATCTATATCCATTCGGGATCCCATGGGTAACAATTCTGCTATGGCCTTCTGTGATTTTGAAAATCTAATCTACCAAGTCGAAGACGAAGGTGAGGAAGATTGTGAAGTACCAGGGGAACTCGCCAGGTTACTACAACAAGCAGAGAGGACCATACAGCCCCACGAGGAACCAGTGGACACAATTAACCTAGGTACCGAAGAAGACAAGAGAGAAGTCAAGGTGGGTGCCAATCTGGAACCCAGTGTCAAAGAGCGTCTGATTTAGTTGCTACATGATTCTGTTGAGGTCTTTGCCTAGTCGTACGAAGACATGCCAGGACTTGATGCAGACATCGTGGTACATCGTCTACCAACAAAAGAAGACTGTCCACCAGTAAAACAAAAGGTCTGTTACATGCAACCGAATATGTCAGAGAAGATCAAAGCGAAAGTCATGAAACAATTCAATGCCAGATTCTTGGTCGTTACTTCCTATCCGCAATGGGTCGCCAATGTTGTTCCCGTGCCTAAAAAGGACGGAAAAGTACGAATGTGCATGGACTACAAAGATTTGAATAGGGCAAGCCCTAAGGATGATTTCCCACTTCCCCACATTGATATTCTAGTTGACAATACGATGCAACATAAAGTGTTTCCCTTCATGGACGGTTTCTCAAGCTACAAACAAATAAAAATGGCGCCCGAGGACATGGAGAAAACAACCTTTGTCACACAGTGGGGTACATTCTGCTACAAGGTTATGCCATTCGGGATGAAGAATGCTGGGGCAACCTATCAACGTGCCATGGTAGCTCTATTTCACGAAATGATACATCACGAAATAGAGGTCTATATGGAAGACATGATAGCCAGATCTCAAACAGAAGAAGAGCATCTTGACCATTTACAGAAACTCTTTGAGAGACTAAAGAAATACAAGCTGAGGTTGAACCCAAATAAATGCACGTTTGGAGTGAGGTCTGGTAAACTTCTAGGCTATGTCGTTAGTAGAAAAGGTATTGAAGTCAATCCTGCCAAGGTGAAAGCTATACAAGAAATGTCTGCTCCTGGTACTGAGAAGGAAGTCAGAGGATTCTTGGGACGGTTAAACTACATTGCCAGATTCATTTCTCACCTGACAGCTACTTCTGAACCAATCTTCAAATTACTGAAGAAAGATCAAGTAGTCAAATGGAATGACGAGTGCCAAACTGCTTTCGACAAGATCAAAGAGTACCTGCAAGAGCCTCCGGTTTTGATTCCACCAGTCGAGGGAAGACTCTTGATCATGTATCTAACTGTTTTGAAAAATTCAATGGGGTGTGTGCTGGGGCAGCATGACGAGTCTGGCCAAAAAGAGAGCAAAAAGTTTACCGACTGTGAAACAAGATATTCACTGCTCTAGAAAATTTGCTGCGCTCTGGCATGGGATGCTCGCCGGCTAAGACAGTATATGCTGACCCATACTACCTTATTGATATCTAAAATGGATCCAATAAAATACATCTTCGAGAAACCTGCCCTCTATGGGAGAATAGCGAGATGGCAGATAATCCTGACAGAATATGACATATAGTATACTATCCAGAAAGAAATAAAGGGAAGTGTACTAGCTGATCACCTTGCTCATCAAGCTATGGATGACTACCAGTCCATGAAGTTCGAATTCCCAGATGAAGACATCATGATGGTAAACAACTATGAAGAATTCATACCATATGATGGACCTGAACAAGGATCCCGATGGACCTTGGTTTTTGATGAGGCGTCCAACGCACTCGGCAATGGTATAGGTGTTGTACTCATATCTCCTGAAGGATGCCATACTCCCTTTACGGGAAGACTCTGCTTCAATTGTACAAATAACATGGCAGAATATGAAGCGTGCATTTTTGGTCTCAAAGCTGCCATAGATTTGGGGATCAAATCCTTAAATGTATTCGGAGATTCAACCTTGGTCATCAGCCAGATCAAAGGGGATTAGGACACCAAACACCCTAACCTTATCCCTTACAAAGAACATGTGTTGACATTGATCCCACACTTTGAGAAGATTACCTTCGAGCATTTCCTGTGAGAAGAAAATCAGCTAGCAGACGCACTAGCCACAATGTCATCCATGTTTAAACTTAAATGGGATAACGAGGCCCCCCAGATCACCATTGAACGAATGGATGAACCAGCTCACTGTCACGAGATTAATACTAAAGAAGTAGTGGACCAACCTTGGTTTCATGAAGTCAAGAGGTATCTCCATGTTCAAGAATATCCAGAAGGAGCTTTAGTCAATGATAAGAAGTTCTTAAGGAGATTTTATGCTAAGTTCTTCCTTAGTAATGGTGTTCTCTATAAACGCAACCATGACTCTGTTTTGCTCCGTTGCATAGACAAGGTTGAGGCAGAAAAGATCACGACTGATCTACATGAAGGCACTTTTGGCACCCATTTTAGTGGGCATACGATGGCAAAGAAAATCCTACGGGCAGGTTATTACTGGTCTACCATGGAAGAAGATTGCTATCAACACTCTCGAACCTGCCACAAGTGTCATATTTATGCTGACAAGGTGCATGTACCTCCGGTTCCTTTGAATGTCTTGACGGATCCTTGACCCTTTGCTATGTGGGGCATCGATATGATTGGGGAAATCAAACCAACAACCTCTAATGGACACCACTTCATTTTGGTGGCCATTGACTATTTTACAAAGTGGGTTGAGGCAGCCTCTTTTGCTTCCGTTACTAAGAACGTTGTAGCCCGGTTTATTAAACAGAATCTCATCTGTCGATATGGTATCCTGGAGAGGATCATCACAGACAATGGTACGAATCTAAACAATACTATGATCACCGCCATGTGCAAGCAATTCAAGATCCAACATCACAATTCTTTCCCTTACCGGCCAAAGATGAGTGGTGTTGTCGAAGCCACAAATAAGAACATCAATAAGATCATACATAAAATGACAGTCACGTACAAAGACTGGCATGAGATGCTACCATTCGCTCTCCACGGGTATCGTACCACAACGCGCACGTCATCCGGGGCAACACCCTACTCTCTGGTATACTGCATGGAGGCTGTCTTGCCTCACATAGGACCAAAGACGATTGGATCCAAACTCGACTTAATCAACTGAACTTGATTGATGAGAAAAGGCTTACTACTGTCTGTCATGGTCAAATGTATCAAAAATGGATGATCAAGGCTTTCAACAAAAAGGTCAGACGCCAAGTGTATCAAGTTGGGGATTTGGTGATCAAGTGCATCATACTTCCGCAAGGTGATCCCAGGGGAAAATGGACTCCTACATATGAAGGACCGTTTGTAATCAAAAGCATATTCTCTGGTGGAGCAATGATCTTGACCACCATGGATGGCAACAACCCGCCGCACCCCGTGAACACGAATATAGTCAAAAGATACTACACATAAGAGACCCTCTAGGTTGACACACCTAGGAAAAACAAGGGCATCCCGGTGAACCAAAAAGGTTCGGGCAAAAATTAGGGATAAAACAAAAAAATCTGTACACCCGGTAAGTTGAAAACCTGAAAGGGCGGCTTGGGCAAAAAAGGGTATCCCGATGGACTGAAAACCCGAAAGGGAGGTCCAGGCAAAAGTTAGGGAATTAAAGCGTATGACTATATCCTGTTGGATCACCTTACAGACAACCTGCAAACCCGACAGTTCTGATCAATTTAATCAGCTTCGAACAAGGCAACAAATAGATAAGATTCTTGGAGACATGAAGGCTATAGCAGAATGAGAACCCCATGGGTTTATTTCACATAGCTATCTTTTCTTTGTATCAAATTTTCACTTTTATGACGACATTCTCTTACTAGAATGTTCGTCTCGTTGTACAAAAAAAATACTTACTCTAAGTTAATACAAAGATATCCCTTTGAAAGTGCAAAACTATCTGTTTTTCTTTACTCTTGTGTTTTGTTTGCAAAAACGTCCAAGGATTTATTTTTGAACATATGCATTTGAATGTAACTATCATTTACAAATGAACAAAATAGAAAGACAGTAACTAATGGCTTTAAGAGATAGGGAAATCACTCTAAACTATTTCCATAAAATCCCCCGCAGTGTGCAGTTTAATCTCCAGCGGAACAAAACTTCCAGTTATCACTCCCCGGTAGAAGTCACCGAACTTCTCAGGATTTCCCAACAGGATTTCACAAGCAGTACATGACATTTCCCTCACAACAAAGTTTATTTCTCTAAGTGGAAATTCATCAACACTTCACAACATAAAGACTTGCACTCTGTATCCTCAACAACAGTCGAGGATTTATTTTCCCCAATCCAATAAGCAGTGCAGCAGATTAGCTCATATACGCATACATCGTATCCATATATCATAAACATCGATAACACGAATGCATGTATCACAATCTCATTACACCATGCATTTCATACGAACATGACATTGCATATTAGCTAACATTTTACCCTTTTCAGGATAAGGTTAATCAGTAGCTACCATTAACAAAGTTTAAAGGATTTTTGAGATACAGTTCAGACACGCTCCAGACATGGACGCCATTCTGATACTCATTCAGATGCAACTCTCAGATACAGTTCAGATACGCTCCAGACACGGATGCCATTCTGATACTCATTCAGATGCAACTCTCATATACATTTTAGATATGCTCCAGACATGGACGTCATTCTGATACTCATTCAGATGCAACTCTTAAATACAGTTCAGATACGCTCTAGACACGGATGCCATTCTGATACTCATTTAGATGCAACTCTCAGATATAGTTCAGATACGCTCCAGATACGGATGCCACCCTGATACTCATTCAGATTCAGCTCTCAGATACAGTTCAGATATACTCCAGACATGGATGCCTTCCTGATACTCATTCAGATTCAGATCTCAGATACAGTTCAGATACGCTCCAGATACAGATTCCATCCTGATACTCATTCAGATTTAACTCTCAGATACAGTTCAGATACGCTTCAAACACGGACACCATTCTGACACTCATTCAGTTTCAGCTTACAGATACGGTCCAATAATCATTTTTGGATGGAATCTACAAGCCCACCTCCAACAACTTTCCATCACCTCTCCAAATGGCATCTTTAATCCTATTCTCTATACCACCAACCATCACATCCTCGAGTGCAAATTTCTGGGCACTGTAGTGTCCAATCATCTTCCACCTTTAAGTCACAAATGGCAAATCTGCCAATCTAACTTTTCAGGTTTAAGAAGATTGAACAGGGGAAGATGTTGTACCCCAAAATTTTCCCTCTCATTTATCAAGATTTTACTCACAAGATCTCCTTTGGCTCAAGACTGCACTAGGGTTGATCAACTCAAGATACCTCCTTAAGCACTAATGACCAAAATTAGGGTTTGAGATTGCACATGGATATTTGAACTTCCAATGCCCCATATGACTTTCATGAACCATTATGGACACTCAAGATTACTCGTGTCAAGTTTCAAGCTTCGAATCACACTTTTGCTCAGTCAATTGAGCAATTGACCTAAAAATCAGCTGTATTGGGGAAAAAGTCAACTATGGCCAATTTACAGTCAAGCTCCATAATTTTTTATCCACATCAACATTTTAAACTCATATTTATCATTTGATCAAGTTTGGACCATAATTCCTCCAGAAATTTGATCAAATCTTCAAAAGGGCAAAATGGTCAAAATTAGGGTTTTGATTGGGAAAGGGCAATTTATGATTTTTGACCTAGAAAATAATCAATTGGTTTAAGGTATGATCTCAAGATTCCAATTGCATCATTTTGACCTAATGACATAAGTTAAAACATTGCTCAAGCCCAATGGATGGACAAATGAATTTTTAGTCAACTGATCAAAAGTTAACTGTATACTGAAAAGTCAAACTTTGACTTTTTGGTCAAAATCAAATGTCAAAGATCATAATTCATCATAGCATGTCAAAATATGAAACTTATTCATCAAGAAATCAAAAATTATAGATTTCATTTTGAAAAGTTAAAATTTCTAAACTTTGAAATTTTTCTAAGTGTTGGAAATTTCTTATTTTTTAACAACTTTGAGCAAAATTTTCACCATGATGCAAGATGATTCAAAAGAAACTTTAAACATGAAAGTTGTAGATCTCCATGAAATATACAAAATTACTTTACACAACTCCTTCAAAAATTGCTTGGATCTCAAGTTATAAATTTAAGAACACATGGTCATGAAGCAAAACGCTTAGTGAAATTTTGCCCTAATTTGGTCAGGATTTTGACCCAACTTCATGGCACTTTTTCATATAGTTCCAAGGGGAATTTTAAAAAGTGATTCAAAGATGGGTTGTAGAGAACATTGCAAGCTTTCCAAAATGTACAAGAACTCCTTGAGATCATTTTTGAGTAGGGAGAATCGAAGAGATGAAGTTAGGGTTTTATCACTTGAATTACAAGTCATTTTGTGATGAACAAGATTCAAAATTCAAACTCATGTTGCATAACCTCTACTTTTCAGGCCTCAAACTTGTTAGGAACTCCATAATTATTTACTTGCACAACTGTTATAGGTCTCATTTCAAGCATTCAATGCAAGGCCATCCTTTATATCCATTTTGGGAAGAAAGTGCACATTGCCATTTTGATAAAGTGACTTTTTGCATAAAACTTGTTCTTAGGCCTTGCAATTGTTTTCTTCTAATCATACAAGTCCCATAACTCAAGAGAAACTTGTTGAGACACTTACAATCACTCAACTCATGCTTGTACCTCCTCTTGAAACTTGTTTTCCCACTTTTCTTCAAAATTAAGTAACCTAGCAATTAGCTTGTAACTTGTACTTCTAACTTTCAAAACCACTCAAGACCTTTTGCTTATACATACACAAGTCATTTTCCATAAATCCCACGCATGCTTAAGCCCTGAAAACACCTAGAATACAGAATCACCAAAAACACTTCAAAACTTGTCATTTCTGAGTTTTGAATCCAATCTCCAAATTTGCTTGTGCGTTTCATGGCCTTTTACTTTCAGAAGCTTCTAAACAACATATATAAACAATCCCAACACCTGCAGCACCACTGTAACACCTCCATCATCATCCACCATTTTCAAAAATTGCACCTTGCACCTTGACTTCTCCAGAACTCCTCAGGCACTTTCACCTCAAGCTAAGCATCCCATTAGCTTCCTGGGAACTTGAGGAAGCTAATCCAATCATTGAAATTCACTAAAAGCTACTCAAACTCCAAACCCGATACTCTCTTGCATGGTAATTTTTCTTACTTTTGAACTCTTCATACAAACATCATTAATGGTTTATTTGTGAATGAAAAATGTAGATATCATTTCCCTAAAGCTAACCATGTCCATAGTTTTCATTAATTTTGCTTGAGCTTAGAGAATTTTAAGATTGAAGTTTCTGAGATTTTTAGGGTTCATATTAGGGCCATTAAAATTCATGCTTGTCTTTAATCTATAATTTTATTTCTTTGTATTTCTGAAACCGTGAGGAAATTTGCTACAAGTTTCCTATTTACAGTTTTCATTTTTGTTGAGATTTGAATGAGATACAGAGGCTTTGGTTGGGCGTGAGGTTGAAGATGAAGTTCAGGCCATGGACTTGTTAACTATCATATATTTGTTGTTTTGATTATATAAACGGATGTATAGCCACCCCAGTGGTAGAAGCGCGCGCCTGTGACTAGAGGGACCTGGGTTCGAGCCCCAGTGGTACCCTTTTGGAATTTTTTACATTTTTTCACACATTCTGACTTTTTGTACAGGCGCCTGGGCCTCCCTTGGGCCTTATTGTTTTTTTCTTACTGCTAACCCCCTTGCTGGCTATTTCCACCCTGGCCCATTTTATTTTCTTTTTCTTTTTCATTTTTATTTATTTGTTTTCTTAAATATTTTATCTAACACTAAAAAATCAGAAAAAAATATAAAAAACATTAGATTTATATTTTGATAAAGTTTATTTATTTTTTACACAAAAAAATTATTTTATTTAATCATACTTTATTTATTTTACTAATTTTTTTTGTAAATTTAATTAAAAAATAGGGTTTTAGTTATTTTCTTTTACACCATTTAAATGTATTATTTTAAAATATAAAAAGACCAAAAATATTTTTTAATACTATAAATTATTTTTAAGACAAAATACCAAAAATATTCTTTTTCTAAACATATTTCTTTTAATCAATTAATAGATTAGGGTTTTATTTAATTTCTTTTCATAGTAAATTTAGGTTTTAATTTTTACTAATTTAATTAATTATGTTTCTTTTAGTTAATTAGGTTAAAACAAAATCCCTTTTCTCTAAAAAATTAAACAAAAAAAAATCCATTTTCTTTACATTTACATTCTTGCATATTTATTCATTTTGTACATTATTTATTTCAATTCTTGTACAAATTCAATATGGTTGTAATAGATAATTAGGATTTATTTTCTTGCAATCCCCATTTATAATATGTACACCCTCTCCTACAAGTATTGTAATAGCATAGTAATTTTAAATTCCGCAATTTATCGCTTTATATACAAATGCTAGTAATTAGGGTTTGTATGAAAATACTAAAAGCAATCAATTAGAAAACCCTAATCAAAGACAAAAACCAAGCATGAAAAACAATACACTTGCACACAAGTACCCCTAGGGTAAATCCACTTGGTTGCCTTACAAAGTGGTCATTTTATGCATGTGAGGTATCTTAGCAAAAACAAGCAAAATACAAGATCATAGCCCCTCGATGACGCTATCTATGTTGCCTTTCAAATGATCTTAGTCCCTAAAATATAATGCTAAGATACCTTGCAACATTTCTAATCATGGTTATACGATGACCCACGCCCGCCCCGTTTATATCAAAGATAGGGTTACTTACCAAATCAATGGTAAGATAAAAATGTCAAAGAAAAAGGGGAAATGAACATGGAAGACTTTTGATTAGGTAGAAAGCTCCTAATTGCTTGCTTTATTTCAAAAAAAAAACATCCTTGCTATTTACAAAAACAAACGCCTACACTTTCAAAACATCTTTCAAACTTGAAAACATTTTCAAAAGATCAACATCTTTGTATACATTCTTACAAACGAGAATCATTACAAAGTTTGCCTAAACAATGACCTCTTTACAAAATACTTTCAAAAACCACACAAAAGTAAAATTTCAAACAAAAGCAAGTGATATAGCAAGTAATTAAGAGTCCATGGAAAACCATGGATGAAAAGGGTGCTAATACCTTCCCTTTTCATAATCTACCCCCCGAACTCAAGAAATAATCTCAAAGGTCTTTCCTATGCTTTTTCACCTTTCCTTTTGGATAAAAGAAAAGTCGGTGGCGACTCTTGCTAACCACAACATTTGCGATCAAACGCAAAACACGCAAGTCAGGTCTCCCACCATATCACAAATAGCCTTTGGGGTTTGAAAAAGACCCAAGAGAGAATATTTAGAATATGCAAGCACAAGATCCATTGGAGGAAGTCGATCTGGGTGATGGTGCGATTAGGCAAATTACATACATTAGCACTAAGATCGACAACAAGTTAAAGGGTTAAGTAATCGAACTGCTTAAAGAATTCAGAGATTGCTTTGCATGGGATTACAACGTGATGCCCTGTTTGAGCAGGGAGATGGTGGGAATTAGACTACCTATAAATCTAGGAAAGCGACTAGTCAAACAAATGCCAAGGAGGTTCGCACCAGAAGTGCTATTCAAAATCAAAATAGAGATAGAACGGTTGTTAAAGAGAAGATTCATCAAGACAACCACGTATGTTGAATGGTTAGCTAATATACTCCCTATAGTGAAGAAAAATGGATTTTTAAGAATTTGTATAGATTTTAGGGATTTAAATAAACCCACCCTAAAGGACGAATATTCAATGCCTTTGGAAGAATTGCTGGTCGATTAAGCCGCATGATATGAATATTTAAGTCTTTTAGATGGATATTCAGGCTACAACCAAATTTTCATTGCTGAAGAGGATACCCATAAAACCGCGTTTCGATGCCCTAAGGCACTAAGCACTAGGCACATACGAGTGGTTAGTCATGCCTTTCAGTTTGAAAAACGCTGGGGATACTTATAAAAGAGAAATAAACTCAATGTTTCATGATTTCATAGACACCTTTATGCAGGTGTATATTGATGACATTGTAGTCAAATTTCCCTCAGAAGCTGGTCATTTTGACCACCTTCGACAGTCTTTTGTTAGAATGAGGGAATATAGATTAAAAATGAATCCATTAAAATGTACTTTTTATGTCCGTGCAAGAGATTTTCTAGGTTTTGTAGTACACAAGAAGGGTATAGAGATTAACTAGAACAAAACCAAGGTAAATTTGAGTACAAAAGCGCCAACAATGAATAAAGAGCTCTAATCTTTGTTGGGAAAGATAAACTTCTTGAGACGATTCGTAGCAAACATGAGTGGAAAAACTTTTGCGTTCTTTCCTTTGTTAAAACTAAGAAAAGAGTCAGAGTTCATGTGGGAAGGATAAAACCAAGAGGCATTTGATCATTTGAAACACTACTTGGTGAAGCCTCCAATGTTAACACCCCCAAACAAAAACAAAGGCATGAAACTTTACATTGCAGCGTCAGAGTCGACACTGGGAAGCATGCTAGCCCATGAAGATGAGAATGGGATCGAAAGAGACATTTATTACCTCAGTCGAGTGTTAAATGACACTAAGACTAGATATAATGTAATTGAAATATTATGTTTTTGTTTATATTTTTCATGTCTAAATTCAAGCATTATATAAAACCAATTGAAGTCTATGTTTATTCTCATTTTGATGTCATTAAGCATATGTTATCTAAACCTATCTTGCACAGTAGAATTGAGAAATGAGCGCTAGCATTAACTGAATACTCCTTAACATATGCTACTTTAAAAGCAGTCAAAGGGAAATTTATTACAGACTTTATAGTTGACCATTCAATGGTCGACATCAAAGAAACCTATGTAAGTACTAAGTCTTGACAATGCTATTTTGATGGTTCTAAACATAAACAAGGAAATGGAGTATGGATCTTTATTTTATCACCAGAAGTTCCAACTAGATTTCGTTATAAGATTAAAGGTGAATGTTGTAATAATGAGGCTGAATATGAAGCCTTAATAATTGGACTTTAAATTATGTTAGATATGGCAATAAAAAATGTTGACATCAAAGGAGATTCAGAGTTAATGGTGAAACAATTGACCAAAGAATACAAATACGTTAAGGATCATCTGGTAATGTATGTGTCTAAAGCATTATTGTTACTTCAGAAATTTGATAACGTGTCGATTAGTCATGTGAGGCGTATTGACAACCAAGAGGCGAACGACATGGCCCAATTAGCGTCTGTATATAAGATATCTAAAGAGAGCATAGATGAATTCGTTAAGGTAAAAGATAAATTGGTGTTTGAGAACACACAAATGACAAAAACTTGGGGGCAGTGCTTGAAGAGATCCATGATCTCCTGAATTATGATTATTTTGGAAATTTTGAAGTGGTAGAAGAAGTTTTTACCATTGATGCGTTAGCTGAGAATGACTGGAGGAAACCTATAGTCGACTACTTACAAAATTCAGTTGGGACAATAGAGAACCTGAAGGAGTGTTGTTAGAATGCTTAGAGGAAATCGAAACATATGTAGCAACATATGAAGTACATAGTGGAGCTTGTGATACACATCATGCATGATAGAAAGTGAAATGGTTATTGTGTCGAATAGGACTATATTGGCCAACCATATTAAAAAATTGAATTGAGTTTACCAAAAGCTGCCAAGAATGCCAAAAACATTCCAGAATTCAACATGTACCAGCTAGCGAATTACATTATGTCATCAAACCTTGGCCTTTAAGGGGATGGGCTTTGGATATTATAGGATAAATTAAACCAGCCTCATCTAAAGGCCATAGGTGCATCTTAGTGGGTATTGATTATTTTTCAAAATGGATAGAGGCCATCACTTTGGTTAAAGTAGATCTAGAGGAAGTAATGGACTTTATTCAAAATCAAATCATATAGGTTTGGAATACCAGAAACTATAACAACGGACCAAGGGACCGTGTTCATAGGTCAAAAAGTAACTGAGTTTGTTGCAAAAATGGGGTTCAAATTGTTAACATGAACGCCATATTACACCCAGGAAATGGGCAAGTCGAAGCAGCAAACAAAGTCATTATAAGTTTGATAAAAAACATATTGGCAAAAATCCTAGAAGCTGGCATACATCTCTGGGCCAAGCATTATGGGCATGTCGAAACTCTCCAAAGGAGTCGACTAACACATCACCTTTCAACTTAGTTTATGGGAACAAAGAGGTATTCCCTCTAGAGATTCATCTACAATCAGTGAGAGTGTAAAGGAAATCATATATTCTACTGAATATTACTGGGGAATAATGTATGATATGTTGGTAGATGTTGAAGAACATAGGCTAGCAACATTAGATACTTTGCTAAGGCAGAAAAAAAATTAGCAAGAGCCTACAATAAAAGGGTGAATGCAAAGGCGCTTGTCTTCGGAGATATGGTTTGGAAAGTGATCCTGCCTATGGATAGAAGGGATGGAGTCTTGTGAAAATGGTCACTAAATTGGGAAGGACCATTTCGAGTAGTACAAGTTTTTTCCAACAACGCTTATGAGATTGAGGAGCTCACACCGGAAGGTCGAATACTACGAGTAAATGGTAAATACTTAAAGAGGTATAGGCCTATTTTGTAAGAAATTATAATAAATAAAGGATAAAATTCATTGCATGATAAAGAGGCCACCAAGAAACCTGGAGTGTAAATTAAGAACAAATTTAGAGTACACGTAAAATCGAAATGGATAAAAAGGCACATAGTTCTTAAGGGTTATATAGCATTCTCGAGCAAGTTCTAGACGAGCATTGGTTAATGAGATAGATGTTTCAAGGTCAGACAGTTCAATATCCAACATGCTAACACACTACAAATGAGTGACCCCAACAAGAGCTTCTTTATTCACCGCTTGTTCAGCTGTGTGAAATCTAATAGCTTGCAAAGTCTCAGCCTCATCAATTTGGTTCTCCAGCCCATCAATTTGTTGCTTCAACACCACAATCAGCTGTTGCCATTGGGAGATATTTGTGGTCCTAGTGTCGAAGTCTGGTTTTTCTTTGTCAAGAGCCTCCTTCAATTCTTCACTAGCAGCCATAGAAGATTTCACGAAAGCCAATTCAACAATGCACTCTTTCTCCTTAGGAAGACGTTTTTCCTGGATCTCTTTCTTTTCGGCCAAGTCGACCAAAAGCTGGTCAAGGAAGGTAGATGCTTCAGCTACAAATTTTATGACTAAAAGAGAAGCAGCTTGAATGTCAACTTTCTTTAACATTTCTTAAATCTTAGTACCATCAGAAGGATACGTCTCCAAATTGGTGATCAAATCAACATGAAAAAGCATGGTTTTGAGACGATTAAGAACTTCTTCTTGAATCCTGATCTTATTTGTTGATCAGAACCTGCAAGGTGGCGGAATAATGATCTTCAGGCAGGCTGGAAAGTCAAGGAGTAAAAGGGGGGAGGGGGGTTGTACCTGCAAGACACTCTGACGATCAAGTAAGTGTGGGAGCAAAAAGAGATACAAGCAAAGTATTAGGGTTTTAGTGATGAATAGTCAATATTTGATACTTGGCCCCTACATTAGTGAGGGTTTCTATAATTCCCCTGACGCTTGGCCATTGGTCCCTATTTTTGGGCCTAGATATTCGGGTCCACAAAAATAGGTATCTGCTAGGACATGGTCAAACTAGGCAGGTGTTCCCGTAACTAGCCGTTAGTTTCGAGGAGGAGGTAGGTTACAGGCAGCGGTCTGGTCGATTCCTGGTTATCTGGCCGACTTGACGTCGGGCATGCTAAGAGGCGCTCTTCGATTATCATAGGTCAGTGCTGGTCCAGGAGGGAAAACGATTGATGGTGCCCGATAGAGGGCAGGGGAGCCCAGGCCGTGGTCGCACTGGCCGTGCTGAAGAAGGAGGTCAGACTGGGCCCACTCTAGCTGTTGGGTCAGTCCAGAATAGTAGCCCCTCAAGTCGTTGCTGTTGTACCCCAATTTTCCCCCCTAAGATCCCTTCATCATACCATATTGATTCAATCACAACAAGATCACATTATGGCTTTTGGTTCTCCTCCCTATCTTTAGCTTTTCTCTTTGAGGAATTACTAAGCACCTTGACTTGTTTTTCTTTTGTGATCATGCATGTTTTGTTTTGACTTTCCTTTTAACTAATAAAATGCAATGTTGGTTTGTCTTACTTGTTAATAATGTAGGTAAAGGCAAAGTGGCTTAGTAAGTTGATCCATGGGTTCATGAGTTTATTTCCATGCCCTAGTCAATAAAGCTTAAAACATTGAAACCTCACCATTGAATTGGTTTTGGATGAAATGGAATGGCAAGGTTTATTGTGGTTCACCACATTTCAAAGTTATCAAGATTGATCCAAAAGTACAAGGGGTTGATTGAAGAAGTTGTCATGGTTGGACAAGGCTTTGTTCCCATTGGTCACAAATGCATATTTCTCTCAATTCCCAAGATATGGAAGTAGTTTTTGGTGACTATGAGTTCTCATTTTCATACTCAACAACTTCTATTTACAAAGAATTTGTGTTGGTACAAGAAGGTTCTTCAAAATTGTCAAGTTCCTCAAGGCATTTTCTTGATCTAGGAGTTAGGGTTTTGGACTTTAAAGAAGCATATCTTTCTCATCTTATGGTATTTTTGAGTGATTCCAAAGACATACTTCTCTTTAAAGGGTTATCAACAAATCACTTCAAAAGTTTCAGGGAGTTTCCATGTGGAAGAAACTTGATGATGAGGAAAGATTACAAGTCCTCCAGATGAACCCCCATTTTCCCATATGTAACTTCAAATGATCATATCTTAGTCAACTTTTATCAACTTGAGCCCACTCTTTTTCCATAATGATATTGAAGATGTGAACTTTATGCCTTCTTTTATGTGCAAAGTGATAAAATGGATTGAAGATGCCCTAAGGATACAAAAGATTATAGGTCATTTCATGATTTTTTTCCAACTTCAACAATTGATAACTCTCTCAATTTTTGGAGATTTTGAATGGTTCAAGTTTCAAAGTCTCAATCAAGAGGTCTATTTCATTCCATATTTTTTGTTCAAGAGCAAATTCTAAGTGGAAGGCCATGTTTCGATGCAAAACATTATAGGTCACTTTTGAAGAAAAATTTGAAATATTTCTAAGTATGGAAAGTCAACCTTTTTCCCCAACTTTGACTCAATGCAAATTTCAGCTCAAGCATCCATTTGATTCCATTATTTTTGCATAACAAAGCTTGTAACCCCATCTTTCTAAAGCATCAAGAATCATGCCTTAAGACCCCTTGAGATGAGAATGCCATTGGATTAAACTTGGTCACTTAGAACTAAAGTTTCTTCATAAGTCAGAATTTGAAATTCATGTTTTGGCCTCTAAACATCAAATTAGCACGCGTTTGTGATCTAAACATGTTTAACCAAGTTTCCAAAGTAGATTATAGCCTTAAAACGCAAGGATTGGATGAGTTTTGATGGAAATCAGATCACACTTTTCTCGTGCACCAGGTTCACACGATTTCCCTCCAAACTTCATCATTTCACACACTTGAACATTCCATTTGATTCTCTATAAATAAAGGGTCATCCCCTATTCATTTCCTCAAGCTTTAAGAGCCAAAAACACTCTGTCAAAACCTCACACGAGCTTGAATTTTTGAAATTAGTTTATGAGATTCCAACCTTTTCCTCCAAAATTCTTTGCATATTCATCTTCCTTAAGCATCATACAAACTCTCCAGCACTTAAACCAAGCAAAAAGAGCTATAATCCAAGCTACAAAAGTCCAGTTTCAGATCTTATTTCTTGAACTTTGATATGATTGAGGTTTGTTTGGCCGAAGACGAGTCAGATGAAAAGTATGCCTCCGCAGATGAGTAATTCTCCTTAGATGAGGATTTGTTTTCCAGAAATGACTCAATAATGACTGATTGTGTTAAAGAAGGGGTAAACGTCATTGTACCTTGTTTTGGTGCACCCGCCCATTTTGAAGTTGAATATTATAGCAAGCTAGAAATTACCCCATTGGTGATTAGTTTGCCGGGTCCTGTTCCCTACAAGTCAGATAGAGTTGTATCCTACAAATACAATGCTACAATATTAGAGGATGGAGTAGAAGTTCCCATACAACCAATGCCTGATGTTGGAAATATTACTGAGAATAGTAGAGTGACCCGCAATAGTCATGTGTTCACACCATTTGTTCGAGGAGATGTTAGTTCTGGAAAGAAAATTGTCGAGAACGTTGAACCCAGGAAGGCTACGGGTGAATCTAGTGGAGCTACGTTAGAGAAAGAAGTGGATGATATTTTGAAGATAATCAAGATGAGCGACTACAGAATTATAGATCATCTACTGCAGACTCCTTCAAAAATATCTATCTTGGCTTTATTGATGAACTCATCTGCTCACAGAGAATGCTTGATGAGGGTATTTGACCAAACTTTTATGGAGAGTGATATGCCAGTAGACCAATTCAGCAGTGTAGTAGGGAACATTATGTCATGTAATAACTTGAGTTTCTGCGATGATGAATTGCCAGATGAAGGAAGGAATCACAACCTGGCCCTCCACATCTCTATGAATTACAAGAATGATCCACTATCCAATATGCTGATTGATAATGGATCCGCTTTGAACGTTATACCGAGGAGAACTCTTATGAAGTTGAAATATCAAGGAACGCCTATGCACCCGAGTGGCATCATTATGAAAGCGTTTGATGGACCAAGGAAATCTGCTATTGGTGAAGTGGACTTGCCTATTCATATAGGACCACATTTGTTTCAGATAACTTTCCAGGTCATGGACATTGTACCCGCTTATAGTTGTTTATTGGGACGGTCGTGGATTCATGAGGCAGGGGCTGTCACTTCAACTTTACACCAGAAACTGAAGTTTGTACGGAAGGGAAAGTAGTGATCATAAATGGGGAACAAGCATGATTGATATCTCATTTGTCCTCTTTTAGCATTGTGGAGACGGATGAAGCTGTTGTTAGAACTCAGTTCCAAGCTTTATCTATTGACAACATAAGAGGAAATGAGAATTCCATGGTTTCTCTTAAGGATGCGCAACAGGTTGTGCGTAAGGGTCATAGTGAAGTATGGGGACAAATTGTGGATCCACCTGTAAATAAGAACATAACCGGCTTGGGGTTCTCTTTGAGGAATGATAAAGGTAAGAGCATGAAGCTAAAGTTTGCTACAGCCAAGTACCAAGACATTTTCCATAGAGGGGGTTATCTTCATCCAACTGTTTTCGGGATTAATGCCATTGTGGAAGATGAAGTAGAGCAGGAAATACCAAATTAGTTGACACACGGAGTTAGGGTTCAGAACTGGATCACCATTGATATTACCTCTTGCATACATGTTTCAAAGTAATTTGATTTGTTAAATATTTATGAAAAAAATTCACTCTGCCCAAGGTGGAAGTATTAATGTTGTAAGGCTTATCTGTTTGCTGTGACTTTTGAAATCAATAATAAAAGTTGTCTTTGTTTCCCAAATTGTGTCTTTATTTTCTGCTTTTTCTTGGAAAATGGTAATAAAAAAACCTTTTAAAATAAATAATAATTGAAAAACAATCTGCATGATCACTTGTTATATGTGTCAGTTTCTAAATGCAATCATAAATCATATGTGCAGATTAATTGAAAAACCCGTTGAACAGAATGACCATGCACCCTCTCCCAACTTTGAAAGTCCTATGTATGGGGCCGAAAAAGAAGACTATGATGAGATTCCAGAAGAGGTCTCACGGTTGCTTGAGCGTGAGGGAAGTGCCATTCAGCCATATAAAGAGCCTTTGGAAGTAATCAATTTGGGTTCAGAAGATCCGAAAGAGGTCAAGATCGGAGCATTGTTGCATCCTGATGTGAAGAGCAGGTTGATTGAGTTGTTGAAAGAGTATGTGGATATTTTTTATCGGTCTTATCAAGATATGCCTGGTATAGATACAAATATTTTAGAGCACCATTTGCCGTTGAAGCCAAAGTGTCTGCCAATCAAACAGAAGTTGAGAAGAACTCACCCAGATATGGCAGTGAAGATCAAAGAGGAGGTTCTAAAGCAGATTAACACCGGTTTTCTTGTGACATCAGTGTACCCTCAGTAGACTGCCAGTATTGTCCCAGTACCAAAAAAATATGGAAAAGTTAGCATGTGCGTAGATTACAGAGATCTAAATAAATCTAGTCCAAAAGATGGTTTTCCATTGCCACACATTGACATGTTAGTGGATAGCACAACAAAATTCAAAGTATTCTCATTCATGGACGGATTTTCCAGGTATAACCAAATAAGAATGGCTCCAGAGGACATGGAAAAACAACGTTTATCACACCCTATGGAACATTCTGTTACAGAGTGATGCCCTTCGGGTTGAAGAACACGGTGCAACGTACCAGAGGGCTATGACAACCCTATTCCATGATCTGATGCACAAGGAAATCGAAGTATATGTTGATGACATGATTTCTAAATCTCAGACTGAAGAAGGGCATGTAGAAGATTTGTTGAAGTTGTTTCAGTGTTTGAGGAAGTGTCGTCTACGCTTAAATCCAAATAAATGCACCTTCGGTGTTCGATCAGGAAAGTTACTAGGTTTCATTGCTAGCCAGAAAGGAATTAAAGTTGACCCTGACAAAGTCAAAGAAATTCAATAGATGCTAGCGCCAAGAACTGAAAAGCAAGTCAGAGGGTTCCTCGGGCGTTTGAATTATATTTCCAGATTCATTTCTCACACGACTGCAACATGTGAACCGATCTTTAAGTTGTTAAAGAAAGATCAAGGAAGACCGTTGTTTGAAAGTATTAAAGAATATCTGCTTGAACCTCCTATCTTGCTCCCTCCTGTCGAAGGAAGACTGTTGATTATGTATCTGACAGAGTTAGATAATTCCATGGGCTGTATTCTGGGACAACAAGATGAAATAGGGAAGAAAGAGTATGCCATTTATTATCTCAGTAAAAAGTTTACTGATTATGAGTCACGGTATTCCATGCTGGAAAAGACATGTTATGCTCTAGCCTGGGCGGAAAAACGTTTGCGGTAGTATATGTTGAATCACACCACTTGGTTGATCTCCAAAATGGATCCAATTAAATACATTTTTGAAAAGCCTGCTCTGACTGGGAGAATTTCCCACTGGCAGATGTTGTTATATGAATATGACATTGAATACCGCACTCAAAAAGATATTAAAAGTAGTGTGTTGGCAGATTATCTTGCTCACCAACCAGTGGAGGATCATCAGTCTGTGGAGTATGAATTCCCCGATGAGGATGTGATGTTCCTGAAAGTGAAAGATTATGATGAACCATTGCCCGAGGAAGGTCCTGACCCTGAATCTCGTTGGAGTATGATATTTGATAGAGCTGTGAATGCTTACGGTAAAGGAATTGGTGTTGTGATCGTCACTCCACGTGGATCACACATTCCTTTTACTGCGAGGTTAACATTTGATTGCACTAATAATATGGAAGAATATGAGGCTTGAATCATGGGTCTCGAGGAAGCCATCGATCTAAGAATTAAAATTCTTGATGTGTACGACGATTCAGCTTTGGTAATAAATCAGATTAAAGGAGAATGGGATACTTGTCACCCCGGCTTGATCCCTTACAAAGATTATGCTAGAAGATTGTTACCCTTCTTTAACAAAGTTGAATTCCATCATATTCCAAGAGATGAAAATCGGATGGCAGATGCTTTGGCAACTCTAGCTTCTATGTATCAAGTGAATACTTGGAATGATATACCTCAAATTATAGTCCGACGACTGGATAGGCCTGCTCATGTGTTTATAACAAAAGAAGTAGTAGATGAGAAACCTTGGTATTATGATATCAAGCATTTTCTTCAGACTCGGGAATACCCGATTGGTGCTTCGAAGAAAGATAGAAAGACATTGAGAAGATTGGTTGGCAGTTTCTTCCTCAATGAAAATGTGTTGTATAATAGAAATTATGACATGGTCTTGCTCAAATGCATGGATAGACACGAAGCAGACATGTTGATGCATGAGATTCATGAAGGTTCACTTGGCACTCATGCCAATGGATATTTGATGGCTAAAAATATGCTAAGGGCAGGATACTATTGGCTGACAATGGAATCTAATTATTACAAATTTGCAAAGAAGTTTCATAAATGCCAGATTTATGCAGACAAAGTCCATGTGCCTCCGACACTTCTCAATGTGATTTCCTCCCCGTGGCCTTTCTCTATGTGGGGTATTGATATGATTGGGATGATAGAACCCAAAGCTTAGAATGGACACCATTTTATCTTGGTAGCAATTGATTACTTCACCAAGTGGGTGGAGGCTGCTTCGTATGCTAATGTCACTAGGCAGGTAGTTGTGCGCTTCATTAAGAATAATCTGATATGTCGGTATGGTGTGCCGAGCAGAATTATCACCGACAATGGCTCGAATCTGAACAACAAAATGATGACAAAACTGTGTGAAGAATTCAATATTGTCTATCACAACTCATCTCCATACAGGCCAAAGATGAATGGGACTGTTGAAGCTGCTAATAAGAATATCAAGAAGATTATCTAGAAAATGGTTGTTACATATAAGGATTGGCATGAAATGCTCCCTTTTGCTTTGCATGGATATTGAACATCTGTCTGCACCTCAACAGGACAACCCCGTTCTCCCTTGTGTATGGAATGGAAGTTGTACTCCCAATCGAGGTTGAGATTCCCTCTTTGCATGTGATAATAGAAACCAAGTTGACAGAGGCTGAATGGGTCCAGAACCGGTTTGACCAATTGAATTTGATTGAAAAGAAGAGAATGACAGCTTTGTGTCATGGACAATTATATCAGAAGAGAATGAAGAAAGCTTTTGATAAAAAGGTCAAACCTCATGAATTCATAGAAGGCGACCTCGTGCTCAGGAAGATCATGTATTTTAACGCTAATTCTAGGGGCAAGTGGACTCTAAATTTTGAAAGCCCGTGTGCTGTCAAGAAAGCCTTCTCTGGCGGTGCATTAATTCTTGAAACTATGGATGGCGAGGAGTTCCCACGTCCCATGAATGTTGATACAGTCAAGAAATACGTCGCCTAAAGAAATAAAAGAACAACTCGCTAAGTTGAAAACCCAAAAGGGAGACTTAGGCAAAAAAGAGCGTCCTGGTAGGCTAAAAACCCGAAAGGGCGGTCTAGGAAAAAATTAGAGACATAAACAGAATAAAATTTCCCTCTAAGTTGAAAACCCGCAAGGGCAGCTTAGGCAAAAGTTAGGGACTTTCTTGGCAAGTAACTACATCAGACAAGACTTGATCATTGGAACAACAATCCTCTTAGATCCTCATCATGATTTAACAGAAGTTGCTGCCTATGATTTCAAAAGTTGTTAGAGGGGATATTGGTCATTGTATCTCAATGTATCTTTTCCATTATATATTACCATTTTCTGAACTTTGTAATTATCCATGGAGTCTCTCCATTTGCAGACTACCATTCTATTAATGAAATTTGAGCTTTTACCCAATTCTTTGTATTCCTTATTTTTATTTAGCTTGGAAAGACTCTATTTATTATTGATAATAACTTTCAAAGCGAAAAGATTGAATAACAAAATTGATTTTCAAAAAGAATTTACAATTTGTTTTTACTTTAAAATTTGTGACGCAAGTGGTGATCCCAGGAATGGACGAACTCCAATTTCTTTTAAGAAGTCTTGTTTCCCGGAGAAGTTTTTCTCAAGATGTTTCGTCGTATAGGGTTTGCAACTCTAGTATCCCCGATCAAGTTTTGGTTCATTTCTCCTCTTTTATGAGTTTGCATGATATGAGGATTCAATCCGAGATTTCGCCAGTGAAGATTTCGTTTGTTTAATAGAGGTTCTTTCTTCCCAAAGAAGTTGGTACAATAATCACTCTCGAAGAACACATGTCTATGGTTCCTCTAGTAAGGAACGTATATCGGTTTTCCCTTTGAGAATATGGTGTTGACCTCCCCAATGAAGTCAGCATGAATTCCCCAGTGAATGTTTTGATGATTTGATGTCCGTCTGCTCTACTTGAAATTGATTTTGCAATCCCCAGTAGAAGTGTTACTTTTGAAAACATTTGTTTCCCCGTTGAAGTCTGAGTGCTATTCCTTGGTTAAGCCGGGAGAAGGATGTTATATCCCCAAATCTATACTATTTTTGTCACTTGGATTTGTTTGCTTATGGATTACGTTTATCCCCAGTAAAGTTAAACCAGGTAGTAGATTTTGTTTCTTCAATTGGCACTTAATTTTTCTTGGATTGCTCACCTTGGATGTGATTTAGCCGAGTGTTGATTGTGCCCGAGTTGGTTTTTTCCTGGTTACTCCTAGTGTTATATGTCTATTTTGTCAGCATATACAGGATAACACTCATACATTCAACATGCATAGTTAATTTTAGCAAATCATTGCTCATTCACATTCATTAATATTTTTGTTGACATATTATCCTATTTTGTAGAATTGTGATGTCCTCTCTCCAATAGAGTGTCAGTCATAAGAAGAAAGTGTATGTTCTTTCAAGTTCCCCGCCGAATTATCCCTCGTGGAAGATTTTTTATTTATCCTTCCTGCACAGCTCTTTGTCTGGATGATTTGGGTTTCCCTCTTGAGTTTATTTCTCAAAGGATGTATTTTAGACGACTGTTGTTGTACCCCAAAATTTGCCCTCTCATTTCATAAGGGATCACCCTGGATCACAGGTTTGCTTCTATCAAGTTTCCAGGCCTTGAATTATCAATTTTTCCAAGCAAGTCATTCACAAGGTAAAAATGGTCATTTGCACACTGAGAAGTCTAACTTTGACTTTTGGATCAAAATCAAATCTCAAAAATCATATTTCATCAAGACATGTTGGAATATGAAGTCTAATTCATCAGGAAATTTAAAAGTCAAATTTTACTTTAGAGAAGTCAAATTCTAAGTGCTTAGAAATTTTTCTAAGTGTTTAAAAATTATGACAATTTCAGAACTTCTGACCAGATTATCACCATAACACTCAGCAAATTCTGGACACTCTCAAGGCAGAGTTTGGTCAGAACTTCTGGGCAAGTTTTCACAGAAGCTTCAGTCAGAGTTTGCCAGGGTAATTCAAAGAAGGTTAAGAAGCGTGCTGCAAGCTTTCTAGAAAGTCTAAAAGCTCCTTCAGAACATGATGGAGCCAGAAGATAAGAGGATCAGAAGATTGGATGCTACACTAAAGCAGAACTTCTAATCCAGAGTTAAGCTAGGATGCAGAGTTTCACATGGCAGGATTTCTGATTTGATGAATCTCATCATCATTTAATGCTCACAACCACTTTTGAGTTGTTATCCAAAGGATTTCCCCCATGTGTACCCCTACTGTCTTGGGAAGACAAACTTTTGTGCAAAAGTATGCTAGGCCCATGCGCTGCTTCTACTTTTGCTTAATTCATGCTGACAAATCCAGCTTACACGCTATTAACCATCCTACAAGGTGCATTGAACCACACTTGTTTAAGCTTACTTCAAGAGTAAGTCAGCATCTAGCATATGATGTTGGTGCCACTTGACCTCTCCAAACTGCAAAACCTTTGCCTATAAATAGAACACCTTTGGCCATTGAAAAGAGGTCGGAAAATTTTTAGAAAAAGGTGTGAAATTTTTTGAGAAAAGCCTTGAACCCCTGCAAAAATTCCAAGAGTCCAAAAAGATTGCAAACACAAAAATATAAAACCTTAGCATTTGATTCTGGCATTAAAACTCCATTTTTTCCTCAAATTATTTCTTGACCAAAACCACTCGTACAATTCCTGATATACATTCAAAAGCCATCTAAGATTCTGTAGTCAAACAGTAACACATTCTCCACCAATATCCACCTCAAAGGGTCAGAACTTTATCCCTTGGTTGTTCCAGAATTTTCTAATCATTTACAACTCAAGTTGAAAGTTTCAGCCTGCTGAACATGTGAGGAAGTTGTTCAGAACACCACAAGTAGTCAGAACCAGGTTCTAGCTCCCAGAGTATTTTCCAGCTGCAAGGTAAGTTTTCTGCTGACTCTCATCATACTAATTAGGCATTGTCAGATTTTGCATATTTAACACAATGTAGATATCCTGATCCTGATGATGTACATATTCTTAAATTTCATGCATCTGCCTGCCTAAGTAGAAGGAATCCCAGTTCAGAGTTTCATAAAGAAATTAGGACTCGGAATTAGGATTAGCAAATTCATGTTGCTTCTGATTTGTGTTTCTGATATTTCATGAAACTTGTCATAACTGTTATATATGCAACTTCTGTTCTGTTCAGAAATGACTAAGTTGCAGATGTTCTGACTAGCATGGAGAGAGGCAAAGTTCTGAAAGTTGCATCAGAACTTCTGAAAACTTCTGAATTCTCAGAAGATCCAGAACTTCTGAACTTCCATATTTCTACTAACGTTGTTTCTGTTTGTGCTGCAAGTCAGATTCATAACTCTCGACCTCTTCTATTTTCAGAATTTGCGCTGATTCTATTTTCTTTCTCTTTTATTATTTTTTTCCACCATCGTCTTTATTTTTCATTAATCAAAAATACCAAAAATATTTCACATTCATATATCATATTTTATTTCTTTTAATATAAAAAGACAAAAAAATATTTTCTTAAACAAAACTTATTTCTTTTCTTAAGCATTTTACATTTCCTGTACATCCTTATCCATTTCAATATGGTTGTAATAGTAACTTAGGATTTAATTTGCAATCCCCATTCATAAATTTGTACACCCCACCCCCCTGAATATTGTAATAGCGTAGAACTTTACATTTCTGCACTTTTATTGCTTTCATATATTGTTAGTAATTAGGGTGTGTATGGCAAGACTAAAAGCAATGTTAGAAAACCCTAACTCAAGATAAAATGATGCATGCAATCGAATACACTTGCACACTAGCACCCCTAGGGTGATTCCACTTGTTGCCTTACAAAAGTGGCCATGTTATGCATGTGGAATGTCTTAGCATAAACAAATAAAAAAATACAAGATCATAGTCCCTCGATGACGCTATCAAAGTTGCCTTTCGAAATGATCTTAGTCCCTAAAATAAAAATGCTAAGTCATCTCACAACATTTCTATCTTGGTCATATGATGACCCAACGCTCGTCCCTTCACATCCTACGATGGGGCTTCTTACCAAATAAATAGTAAGATAGCAACATCTAAAGGAGGAGGAAAAGAAAATCTAAGACCTTTTGAGTAGGTAGAATTCTCCTAATTACTTGCTCAATTTCAAAACAAACATCCTTGCTATTTTCACAAACAAACACTTTCAAAAAAACTTTTAAAACACTTTCCAAACATGGAATATTTTCAAAAGCTCAACACTTTGTACACGTTCTTACGAACGAGAACTATTACAAAGTTTGCCTAAATGATGGCTCATTTCAAAAAACTTTCAAAAACTACACAATGCACATTTTTTAAACAAAAGCAAGTGATCTAGCAAGCAACATGGATGAAAAGGGTGCTAATACCTTCCCTTTTCATAATCTACCCCCCGAACTCAAGAAAATATATCTAAAGGTCTTTCCTGTGCTTTTTCACCTTTCCTTTTGGATAAAAGAAAAGTCGGTGGCGACTCTTGCTAAACCGCAACATTTGCAAACACAAATGCAAAACACCCAAGTCAGTTCTCCCACCGTATCACAGAACTGGTGACTCTGCTGGGGAATAAATAAAAGTGGGGTTACCTTAGTGTTAGATCATATTTACTTGCTTTATTTGTTTGATTTGTATGCTCTACATTATGGTTCTCTGTTTGGGCTTGCTTTGATCCTCCACCCGGATCTGGGACACCTTTTTATGTAAGTAGCAATAGATTATGGAAACTGTACAACATAGACCGATATGGTTGAAGCAATGGCTACGTTAGTGTGACGCATTTGTGGGTACCAATATCCCTCATGGTGAATCGAGGAGAATACGGGGCCGCTGAGTGGCATCATGAAGCACTAACTGGCCTTAGAATCGTAATTGAACAAACTTGGCTATTAGGACGTAGTGAGATAATTGGTTTCGATGTAGAGCTGAAAATTGGTTGATACTCGATACTACACTCATTGAGGCTGGACTTTTGGGATATCTCGGCCGCAAGAAAAGATTGATTGTGCCGAGACAATGCCTAAAAGAAAGGTCGGTGATATTGAGATCCTTTAGAACCCGATCACTATTACTAGGACAGGTTAAGCCAACTAAACTTCAAGAGGGTACTTGCCTATAAGACCTCATGCAAGCCTAAAACATAGGGATTTGTTTGCTTTGTGTGTATATACTTACTCGTAAATAACATCATAAACATCATAAGCATCATACGCATACTCACTAACCATTTCAAGGATTTAGAAATTTATCTTTATTTTTGTTTTATAGGTCATGAATTCCGGCCGAAGAAACACCATCTGAATCAGCTTTGTAAAAGCACACCCTCAGCTTCAAGAGTTAGCCTCAAGAGTGCCCGGGGATTCTCCTTTTACCAAGAAATATAGTCGACTCCTCAGTTTGGCTACATCCAACTTCCAAGAGGAGATGATGTGTGTGCTGTTCCAATTCTTTGATCCCGTACATCATTGTTTCACTTTCCCGGACTATCAGTTGGTACCTACACTGGAAGAGTTCTCTCTACTCTTAAGGGTGACCGTGCTTGATCAAATACCGTTCACCGGTCTAGAAGGGATTCCAAAACCTTAAATCATCGCCGAAGCTTTGCATCTGAAAAGAGCTGATGTCATAACCAATTGGGAAACAAGAATCGGGGTCAAAGGTTTACTAGCCAAGTTTCTATTTGAGAAGGCTCGTTCATTCTGGGACGACATGGATTTCCAAGCTTTTGAAGACGTCATGGATCTCCTCATTTATGGTTTAGTTCTGTTCCCCAACTCGGACCAATTCATAGATGTTAATGCCATCAAAGTCTTTCTCTCTCGCAATCCCGTACCTACCTTATTGGGAGACATCTTGCATTGCCTTCATACCTGCACCATGAAGAAAAGAGGTACTCTTTTGTGTTGTATTCCCTTACTCGCCAAATGGTTCACTTCACACCTACCTCAATCAGTACTGAAGAACGAACAAAGGTTGACATGGTCTCAAAGGATAATGTCCCTCACCCATTCTGACATCCGTTGGTGTTCAAGATCCTTGGAAGACGTCTCCATCATTGACCGTTGTGGGGAATCCCCTAACGTCCCTTTGCTTGGTATTAGGGGAGGTATCACCTACAATCCTTGTTTAGCTCTTCGACAGTTTGGGTATGCCCGAAGAGACGATCCTCATGAGATGCTCATTCAAGGTCTGGTGTTCGACTATGACAAAGAAGACCAAGATTACCGCCAGAGGTTTACACGAGCTTGGGGAATGGTGAACAAGGCGGACATTAGGACTTTGGGACACAAAAAATCTATCCCTCTCGAGCCTTACCTCAGGTGGGTACGGGCCCACGCTCAGACACTTGTGATGCCTTATCCTTCCATTTTACCAGTTATCATGGAGCCTATGGTCGAAGGAGATATTTCCTACACTATCCTCCATCCCGACATGCCTGCGTCTCTCGAAGACTTACAAAAGGGTTGGATCCAACTGAAGGAAGAACGAGATACTTTTGAGGCTCAGTTCTATGCTAGTGAAAAGAGGGTCTTGGAGCTTACGAAACAGATACAAGAAGAGCAGAATGTGAATGCTTACCTCGCGCCAAAGAGGATGCGTTCGGTCTTTTTATCATATAAAGTTATTTTGTAAGCCTAAGGGGCATAATGTAATCTTTCTTGTTTTGACTAATGAAAGTTAACGTTTATTCATTCTTTTGTCTAGACAAATTTAAATTTCATTAATCCTTGAAATCATTTGCATACACATATTACATGCATCATAACATGACAGGTTGTCGTATAACAGGTTTCCTTATCTCTTCATTGTTTATTTCAGCAAGATGGATCTAGAGAAAACTGTGACGGAACTCCAAGCCCAGAATTCTCAATTTCAAGAAGCTTTACTCGCCCTGGCCAAGGGGAAGCAAAATATGATGGCTTTGTTGGCCGCTAAAAAGAAGCCAAAGAAGAAAGCTCTACTCAACATGGGTAGAAGGTTCAAAGAGGCAATCCGTCAGATCCCAGTAGGAGAAGACTCATCTAAAGAGGATGAAAACCAGGTTGGCAAGGTCAAAAGTACTCAGGATGAGTTTTCCAAAGATCAAGAATCTGATGATGATTATTTCAACGAACAGTATCCACCCGCAGATATCAAATACAAGCAGTTAGAAGACAGGTTGAAGGCTTTTGAAATCCAAGTCGTCCCCGGTTTAAATTTTGACGATTTGGGCTTAATCTCTGGGGTAGTCATTCCCCACAAATTCAAAATACCAACCTTTTCAAAATACGATGGGGTTTCTTATCCAAAGCTCCATTTGAAATCTTATATACGCAAGATACAACCGCACACTGCCGATAAAAAGCTCTGGGTTCACTTTTTCCATGAGAGTCTGGCTGGAACACAACTCGAATGGTTTTATCAATTGGATGGCTCTCGCGTCAATAATTGGGAGGGTCTAGCTACTACCTTCTACCATCAATATCAGTACAACACCGACTTGGCACCAACAAGGGTTCAATTGTAAGATATGACCATGGGGAAGAATGAGGGATTTAAAGAGTATGCGCAGAAGTGGAGAGACCTTGCTAGTAGGGTCCAACCTCCCTTAATTTATAGGGAACACATTGACATGTTCATGGGCACTTTATTTAGTCATTTCTTTAACCTGTTGGTCGGCTGCTGTTCTTCTGGTTTCACCGAATTAATCTTAACCGGTGAAAGAGTTGAAAGTGGAATTAAAAGTGGGAAGATCTCTGTGGCATCCACCTCCACTCCCAATCCTGTCAAGAAACCTTTTGTTGTGAAGAAAGAAGTTAATGTTGTGTATGGGGAAAAGGCCCATGCCAAGAAGAGTAATCATCTATCTGTCAATGTTGTCTGAATCTCCAATCCAACTCCTACTCCAAGACCATCTACAAATCATCATTGCTTTGAGGCTCCAAGAATATAGTTTACGAGGTTAGGCATGTCGCTATCTCAAGCCCTTCAACATTTGCTCAAGGATAATTTAGTGATATTGCGTGATCCTCCCGCCAATCCTGACACCTCGTCACCAAAATATAATCCAAATGCAAAGTGCGGTTACCACTCAAACAACCCCGGGCACGAGACTGATCAGTGCTGGGCCTTGAAAAAAAGATTCAGGATTTAATTGACAACAAGACCATTGAATTTGATCCTCCTCCAATGTCGAATGTAATTACCGCTCCAATGCCGAAGCATGACAAAGGTGTTAATGATGTCGAAGATACAATTTTCATTGCCTCTGTTGAAGAATTGACTACTCCACTAAATATAATAAAGAACAATCTGTTGAAAGCTGGGATTTTCCCTGGCTGTGAGAAAGACTATGTGTGTTGTACGAAACAACAAAACGGTTGTGAAAGGCTGAAGAAAGGTATACAACGCCTGATGGATAGCCACGAAATTCTATTTGAAAAGACTCCTCCTGTCAAGAGTTTGGTTAAGAAATGAAAAGACCTCTCCATTATTAACATCTCCAACAAACCTATTAGGATCACCTCCAAAGGTCCTATTGTGATTTCAAATGAACCCACTATTGCACCCTTAATCATTACCAATCCCGGACCAATTCCCCACTCTTCAAATAAAGCGGTACCATGGAATTACGGTGCTGAAGTGTTCTATCATGGGATTAAACGAGATGCATGGATCGAAGAGGGAAAAGATGAAAATATTGGCAACATAGCTGGCTCAAGCAAAGTAACTAGAACCGGGAGGATATTCTCACCCAATATCTCACCTCCAGTAGTTACGAAAATGCCCATCCGCATTACTGCTGCCAAACCAAATGCCGATACAAGAGGGAATGGGAAGGTTGTTGAGCCTGATGTGATTGAGGTACCTTCTAAAGATGTAGCTAATGAAGAACCCTTCGCCCGTGAAATGGACGAGATTTTGAAGATCATCAAGAAAAGCGACTTCAAAATTGTAGAACAATTGGGGCAAACCCCCTCTAAGATTTCAATGTTGTCATTGATGCTTTGCTCTGACGCCCATGCTCAGACATTAATCAAGTTTCTAAAAAAGGATCATGTCCCCCATGAGACAACAACAGACCAATTTGAGAATTGTGTGGCTAGCCTGACAACTGATAATGGCTTAGGATTTTCAGATGCTGACTTAACACCTCTCGAGAAGAATCACAACAAAGCATTACATGTGTAAATAGAGTGCAAAGGGACTACCTTAGCGCATGTGCTAGTCGACACCGGTTCTTCTCTAAATGTATTACCCAAGGGGGCATTAGATCGTCTCGACTATGAAGATTTGATCTTGAAGCCAAGTGATATCATCGTAAGGACGTTTGATGGATCAAAGAGGACTGTTCATGGGGAAGTAGATCTTCCAATAAAAGTGGGCTCCCAAACCTTCAACTCCACCTTCTATGCTATGGATATTCATCTGGCCTATTCTTTCCTGTTAGGTCACTCGTGGATTCATAAGGCTGGAGCAGTGACCTCAACCCTCCATCAGAAACTCAAATATCCAGTCAAAGGCAAAATAGTAACTGTCTGTGGGGAAGAAGAATTTATGGTAAGCCACCTTAACTCTTTCAAGTATGTAGAGATGGACGGGGAATTCATTGAAACCCCATGTCAATCCTTTGAGGTTGTACTGCCGATGATTGTTGCTACTAAATGTTCTTCTAATGAGTCTAAAGTTGTTAAAACCACACCAAAGATGGTTTCAGTCAAGGATGCCCGTGTGGAGATTAAAGAAGGAAACTGTGATACTTGGGGGAAACTCCTCGACATCCCTTTTAAAGTAGACAAATTTGGTTTAGGCTTCACCATCAAGACTCAAAAGGAGGTGAGGCGTGCTCGTGTTGGAAAGCCACCTCTTCGCATTAGAAGGCACAAAGTCAACGATATGGGTGATTCTGAAGAAGAAGCTGCATTTGAGGAATGGGTGTACCCAACTACAACGGAGCTAAAGAATTGGCATACAAAGGACTTTGTATCCATCTCCTTCATTGAGGAGTAATCTACTTGTTATTACTTTTCCGTCAATTCAAGAACCCGTTGTCTGTAATATTTTGATAATGACTTTTAAATCCATGTGCCTAGCCCGAGACACTTTGGTCCATTTGTCAAGGGTTTTATTTATGTTCATCTAATCATATGACCATTCAGTACATTGGACTCTTTTGCATTCAAATGTTTGTGTTCATTGTCTTTCTTTTCTTTCAAATACATTCTCAAAAAACAAAGCCATGTATCTTACATGTATACACACACACACACACTCTTGCAGGTCTACATCCACTCTGGATCCTATTGCCAATGACCCTACTATTACCGACTATGACATTGAATGCCCTATTAATGAAGCCGAAGACGAAGGCGGGGAAGATTGTGACATACCAGGAGAAATAGCCAGACTTCTATTACAAGAGGAAAAAGCTATTCAACCACATGAAGAGTCAGTTGAGGTTATCAACTTGGGTACTGAGTCAGATAAGAAGGAAATCAAGATCGACACTAACTTGGAAAGCAGTGTCAAGAGCAGGTTATTTCAGATGTTGCATGATCATGTGGAAGTTTTTGCTTGGTCTTATGAAGATATGCCTGGGTTGGATACCGACACCGTAGTTCATCGTCTACCGACAAAAGAAGACTATCCTCCTGTCAAGCAAAAGGTTCGCCGCATGAGGCCTGATATGTCTGGAAAGATCAAAGCTGAAGTGATGAAACAATTTGATGCAGGGTTACTAGCTGTGACATCCTACCCTCAATGGGTTTCCAATATAGTTCCAGTACCAAAGAAAGACGGGAAAAGTTCACATGTGCATAGACTATAGGGATCTGAATAGGGCAAGCCCCAAATATGACTTCCCTCTACCATACATTAACGTCTTAGTTGATAATACTGCTCAGCATAAGGTCTTCTCATTCATGGATGGCTTCTCAGGCTATAATCAATAAGGATGGCTCCTGAAGATATGTAAAAGACTACTTTCATTATACAATGGGGTACCTTCTACTACAAGGTCATGCCATTCGTATTAAAGAATGCAGGGGCAATATATCAAAGGGCTATGGTTGCTTTATTTCATGACATGATTCATCATGAGATAGAGGTATATGTGGATGATATAATTGTCATATCACAAACCGAAGAAGAACATCTCGATCACCTGCACAAACTATTCGGGAGACTGAAGAAGTACAAGCTGAGGTTAAACCCTAACAAGTGCACATTTGGAGTAAGCTCTGGAAAGCTTCTAGGATTTGTTGTCAACAATAAAGGCATTGAAGTCGATCCTTCCAAAGTAAAGGCCATCCAAGAAATGCTAGTCCCCCATTCTGAAAAATAATTCAAAGGATTCTTGGGTCGTCTCAATTACATTGCCCGTTTCATATCACACTTAACTGCTACTTGTGAGCCACTCTTCAAACTCTTGAAGAAAGATCAGGTAGTCAGGTGGAACGATGAATGCCATATTTCCTTTGACAAAATCAAAGAATACCTATAAGAACCTCCTATTCTCATTCCTCAAGTTGAAGGAAGACCCTTGATCATGTACTTGACAGTATTAGAGAATTCTATGGGGTGTGTTTTGGGCCAACATGACGAGTCTGGCCGAAAAGAGCATGTTATTTATTACCCGAGCTAAAAGTTTACCGACTGTGAAACCAGATATTCACTTATCAAGAAAAATTATTGCGCTCTGGCATGGGCTGCTCGCCGGCTAAGACAGTATATGTTGACTCATACCACTCTTTTGATTTCTAAGATGGATCCAATCAAGTACATCTTTGAGAAACCTGCCCTCTCCGGACGGATAGCCAGATGGAAAATGATCTTAACTGAGTACAACATTCAATACATGACTCAAAAATCCATCAAAGGAAGTGTATTAGAGGATCATTTGGCCCATCAAGCTGTGGATGATTATCAGTCAATAAACTTTGACTTCCCCGATGAGAACATCATGCTGGTAACCGACTGTGCGAAACTTGGACCGTATGATGGACCTGAACAAGGATCTCAATGGATATGGTATTCGATGGGGCTTCCAACTCCTTAGGTAACATGATTGGTGCTGTGATCATCTCTCCTGAAGGTTGCCACACTCCTTTCACTGCCAGGCTATGCTTTGATTGC
Source organism: Vicia faba (assembly GCA_948472305.1). Taxonomy (NCBI): domain Eukaryota; kingdom Viridiplantae; phylum Streptophyta; class Magnoliopsida; order Fabales; family Fabaceae; genus Vicia; species Vicia faba. Next base: position 940,955,150 of record OX451741.1, on the reverse strand, counting down.
ACAAACAACATGGCCAAGTACGAAGCGTGCATCTTAGGTCTAAAAGTTGCTATTGACTTAAGGATCAAGCATTTGAATGTGTTTGGGGATTCCGCCCTAGTGATCAACCAAGTAAAAGGAGATTGGGACACTAAACACCCTAATCTTATCCCTTAAAAGGAACTTGTGCTATCCCTGATTCCTCACCTCGAAGAAATCACTTTTGAGCACTTCCCTAGGGAAGAAAACCAGTTGGCTGACGCTTTGGAAACCATGTCTTCAATGTTCAAGGTCAGATGGGATAACAAAGCCCCTATGATTACAATTGAAATATTCGATGAACCTGCACATTACTATGAGCTCGACACCAACTCAGAAAAGCCATGATACCATGAGGTGATGAGATACCTTGAAACACAAGAATATCCAGAGGGGGCATCTATCAATGACAGAAAGTTCTTGCAAAGATTTGCAGCCAAATTCTTCCTAAGTAACGGAATATTGTACAAGCGCAACCGTGATTCAACTCTACTCCGATGTATGGACAAGAAGGAGGCAGAGGAGATTATGGAAGACATGTACGATGGTCTTTTCGGTACTCACTCAAGTGGACATACGATGGCTAAGAAAATCTTAAGAGCTGGTTACTATTGGTCAACGATGGAGACTGAGTGTTATCAACATTCAAGAACTTGTCACAAATTCCAAATCTACGCTGACAAGGTCCATGTGCCTCCTATCCCTCTGAACATCATGACCGCTCCGTGGCCGTTTGCAATGTGGGGCATTGACATGATTGGAGAGATCAAGTCTACAGCTTCCAACGAACATCACTTCATTCTGGTCGCTATAGACTGTTTTACCAAATGGGTCGAAGCCGCCTCGTTTTCCCCAGTCACCAAGAATGTGGTAGCCAGATTCATCAGACACAACCTCGTCTGCCATTATGGTATCCCCGAAATGATCATCACCGACAATGAGACTAACCTCAACAATGCTATGATCAGGGAGCTGTGCACTCAGTTTAAGATCAAGCATTACAATTCTTCTCCGTATAGACCAAAAATGAATGGCACTGTCGAAGCGACCAACAAAAATATCAAGAAAATTATGCAGAAAATGGTAGTAACCTATAAAGATTGGCATGAGATGTTTCCATTTTCTCTACATGGCTACTGTACTTCAGCTAGAACATCAACTGGGGAAACTCCCTTTTCTCTAGTCTATGGCATGGAAGCTGTTTTGCCAGTGGAAGTTCAAATTCCCTCGCTGAGGATTATGACTAAGGCAGGCCTAGGTGAAGACGAGTGGATTCAAACGAGATTGGATCAGCTGAACTTGATTGACAAAAAACGATTAGCTGCTGTTTGTCATGGTCAGACATATCAAAAACGAATGATCAAGGCTTTCAATAAAAAGGTCAAAACTTGAGTATATCAAGTTGGTGATTTGGTGATAAAACACATCATTTTACCACAAGCAGACCCCAAAGGGAAATGGACTCCCACCTATGAAGGGCCATTTGTTGTCAAGAGAGTTTTCTCTGGCGGTGCCATGATGCTGACTACCATGGATGACAAGGATTTCCCACATCCCATAAATGCGGACATAGTTAAAAAATACTACGCATAAGAGACCCGTTAGGTTGACACACCTAAGAAAAATAAGGGCATCCCGGCAAACCAAAAGGTTTGGGCAAAAATTAGGGATATGTGCAAAAGATTGTACACCCGACAAGTTGAAAACCCAAAAGGACGACTTGGGCAAAAAAGGGTATCCTGGTGGACCGAAAACCCGAAAGGGCGGTCCAGGAAAAAATAAAGAATTAAAAGCATATGACTATGTCCTGTAAAATCCACAGTCAATTCTATCACCAAGGTCAACGTTCAAATGGTCCAAGATCAATCCAATCAACTTCGATCAACGGCAAGGGACGTTCGAAGACATTGGGGCAATAGTAGAGTTGGAAGGCAATGAGATTATTTCAGGTGGCTATTTGTTTTCATTCTCAATTTTGTTTTCCTTTTTAACGATTTCCTCTTACTAGGATCTCCGTCTCTATGTACAAAAAACGCCTATTCATGGGCAAAATATCAATACAAATACACTTTGAAGGGCAAAATTTTATGTCTTTGTTTTGAATGCAAATTTGTCCAATGGCTAAAATTGAATGAACATATGCATATGAACATAATTAAAACTATTTGGCACATGTGTCCTGCTAAGCAGCAGCATCAACAACAGAGCATCAGCACACAGTAGCCGTAAGCATCTCTTTAATGTATATGAAATAGCCCCACAAAGTTATCTCATCATCATTATCCCCACCGGGACGACGAAAATAAACCTTTCCCCAGCTGAGACAACCTCAATAATCCTCGAGGACTTTCCCCAATGAAGTCGTCACCTCTCTAGAAGACCGGCAACATGGTTTATTTCCCCAACAGAGTTCAAATTACAACAATCAAGACACCACGAATTGCCCAGATGAGCCCATCACCCCCAGTTGGGTGTATCCTCCCCAAGCTGAGTCTGCCTCACCCGACTGATTCTATACTCTCCAGTTTGAATTTCCCTTTCAAATTACTACAAATCACAGGGCCACAACTCCTGATCCCAGTAAAACCGTCAGCAAAGCCTTATCAATTTCAAGATGCTATGAAACCTGGATCCGACCAGATATTAGCACAATTTTCAAGTTATTATTGAAGCCTGGACCCGACCAGATAACAAATTGACTTCTTCAATTACTGAAACCTGGACCCGACCGGAGAACAGTTTGAGTATCTGAAGCTTGGACCCGACCGGATAACAGTTGATCTCAATTTCAAGATGCTATGAAACCTGGACCTGACCAGATAATAGCCTAGATCTTCAAACATATAGAAGAACCTGAACTCAATCTGACCAAGGTTCAACCTCTTTTCCCCAGTAGAGTTGCCAGCCATATCCCCAAGCAGTTTATTATGGAACCTGGACCCGACCAGATAACAATTGACCGCATCGACCTCAGAAATATGCAAAGCCTGGACCCGACCAGATAACAGTTTTCAAGAAGTTTATTGTAAAACCTGGACCCGACCAGATAACAATTGACTGCATCGACCTCAGAAATCTGCAAAGCCTGGACCCGACCAGATAACAGTTTTCAAGCAGTTTATTGTGAAACCTGGACCCGACCAGATAACAATTGACCGCATCGACCTCAGAAATATGCAAAGCCTGGACCCGACCGGATAATAGTTTTCAAGCAGTTTATTATGAAACTTGGACCCGACCAGATAACAATTGACCGCATCGACCTTAGAAATCTGCAAAGCCTGGACCCGACCAGATAACAGTTTTCAAGCAGTTTATTGTGAAACCTGGACCCGACTAGATAACAATTAACCGTATCGACCTCAGAAATCTGCAAAGCCTGGACCCGACTAGATAACAGTTTTCAAGCAGTTTATTGTGAAACCTAGACCCGACCAAATAATAATTGACCGCATCGACCTCAGAAATCTGCAAAGCCTGGACCCGACTAGATAACAGTTTTCAAGTAGTTTATTGTGAAACCTAGACTCGACCAGATAACAATTGACCGCATCGACCTCAGAAATCTGCAAAGTCTAGACCCGACCAGATAACAGTTTTCAAGCAGTTTATTGTGAAACCTGGACCCGACCAGATAACAATTGACCACATCGACCTCAGAAATCTGCAAAGCCGGGACCCGACCAAATAACAGTTTTCAAACAGTTTATTGCGAAACCTGGAGCCCGACCAGATAACAATTAACTATGATCCCCAGAAAGACACAATGAAGCCTGGACTCGACCAAATAATAGTACAACCTTCCAAAAACCATGAAACCTGGATTCGACTAGATAGTAGTAACCATTTCAAGTCACTGCGAAGCCTGGATCCGACCAGATAGTAGTTTCCATTCCCAGTTACTGTGAAGCCTAGACTCGAACAAATAACAATTAACTTCTGTATCCCCAGCAACTTGTTGTGAAGCCTAGATCCGACCAGATAACTATTCAATTTCAAGGAATTTTCTGCAAAGCCTGGATCCGACCAGATGATAGTTAATTCATCTCTTCCTCCAGCAAGTTGTTGTGAAGCCTGGACCTGACCAGATAGCATTCGACTACTTCATCCTCAACAACTGTGAAGCCTGGATCCGACCAGATAACAACTGACATTCGAGCGATCTTCCCCAGCAAAGGCATCCTTTCAACCAAATTTGAAGATATGCATATTCTTCATATCCAATAGGCAATCAGGGATTCAATCTCCCAGAATTTTCTCAGCAGTAGTCAGGGATTTATTTTCCCAGACAAAAACATATACCTCACATTCATACATCATAGAATGTACATACCATACGCATTTGGCATGATACCACATCTGGTGAACATAATGCAAACATCTATATTTTACTAACCCTTTTCTCACAGGTAGAACATCAAGTTTTAGTATAAATCAACAAGAAGATTTGTGCTGATACTTCTTCCAGCGTTTACCAACATTCCTCCAAATGGAATCTATAAGCCCATTCACCATCCATCTTCGAATGCAAATTTTTGGGCACTTTAATGTTCAATCATCTTTCACCTTCAAGTCACGAATGGCGGATCCGCCAATCTAACTCTTCAGGTTCAAGAAGTTTGAACAGGGGCAGCTGTTGTACCCCAAAATATTCCCTCTCATTTCACAAGGGATCACCCTGGATCCCAGGTTTGCTTCTATCAAGTTTCCAGGCCTTGAATTATCAATTTTTCCAAGCAAGTCATTCATAAGGGAAAAATGGTCATTTGCACACTGAGAAGTCTAACTTTGACTTTTGGATCAAAATCAAATCTCAAAAATCATATTTCATCAAGACATGTTGGAATATGAAGTCTATTTCATCAGGAAATTTAAAAATCAAATTTTACTTTAGAGAAGTCAAATTCTAAGTGCTTAGAAATTTTTCTAAGTGTTCAAAAATTATGACAATTTCAGAACTTCTGAACAGATTATCACCATAACACTCAGCAAATTCTGGACACTCTCAAGGCAGAGTTTGGTCAGAACTTCTGGGCAAGTTTTCATAGAAGCTTCAGTCAGAGTTTGCCAGGGTAATTCAAAGAAGGTTAAGAAGCGTGTTGCAAGCTATCTAGAAAGTCTGAAAGCTCCTTCAGAACATGATGGAGCCAGAAGATAAGAGGATCAGAAGATTGGATGCTACGCTGAAGCAGAACTTCTAATCTAGAGTTAAGCTAGGATGCAGAGTTTCACATGGCAGGATTTCTGATTTGATGAATCTCATCATCATTTAATACTCACAACCACTTTTGAGTTGTTATCCAAAGGATTTCCCCCACGTGTACCCCTACTGTCTTGGGAAGACAAAATTTTGTGCAAAAGTATGCTAGGCCCATGCGCTGCTTCTACTTTTCCTTAATTCATGCTGACAAATCCAGCTTAGGCGCTGTTAACCATCCTACTTGGTGCATTGAACCACACTTCTTTAAGCTTACTTCAAGAGTAAGTCAGCATCTAGCATATGATGTTGGTGCCACTTGACCTCTCCAAACTGCAAAACCTTTGCCTATAAATAGAACACCTTTGGCTATTGAAAAGAGGTAGGAAATATTTGAGAAAAAGGTGTGAAAAGATTTGAGAAAAGCCTTGATACCCTGCAAAAATTCCAAGAGTCCAAAAAGATTGAAAACACAAAAATACAAAACCTTAGCATTTGATTCTGGCATTAAAACTCCATTTTTTCCTCAAATTATTTCTTGACCAAAACCACCCATACAGTTCCTGATATACATTCAAAAGCCATCCAAGATTCTGTAGTCAAACAGTAACACATTCTCCACCAATATCCACCTCAAAGGGTCAGAACTTTATCCCTTGGTTGTTCCAGAATTTTCTAATCATTTATAACTCAAGTTGAAAGTTTCATCCTGCTGAACACGTGAGGGAGCTGTTCAGAACACCACAAGTAGTCAGAACCAGGTTCCAGCTCCCAGAGTATTTTCTAGCTGCAAGGTAAGTTTTCTGCTGACTCACATCATACTAATTAGGCATTGTCAGATTTTGCATATTTAACACAATGTAGATATTCTGATCCTGATGATGTACATATTCTGAAATTTCATGCATCTGCCTGCCTAAGTAGAAGGAATCCCAGTTTAGAGTTTCATAAAGAAATTAGGACTCAAAATTAGGATTAGCAAATTCATGTTGCTTATGATTTGTGTTTCTGATATTTCATGAAACTTGTCATAACTGTTATATATACAACTTTTGTTCTATTAAGAAATGACTAAGTTGCAGATGTTCTGACTAGCATGGAGAGAGGCAAAATTATGACAGTTGCATTAGAACTTCTGAAAACTTCTGAATTCTCAGAAGATCTAGAACTTCTGAACTTCCATATTTCTACTAACGTTGTTTCTGTTTGTGCAGCAAGTTAGAGTCATAACTTCTGACATCTTCTATTTTCAGCATTTGCGCTGAGTCTGTTTTCTTTCTCTTTTATTATTTTTTGCCACCATCATCTTTATTTTTCATTAATCAAAAATACCAAAAATATTTCACATTCATATATCATATTTTATTTCTTTTAACATAAAAAGACAAAAAAATATTTTCTTAAACAAAACTTATTTCTTTTCTTAAGCATTTTACATTTCCTGTACATCCTTATCCATTTCAATATAGTTGTAATAGTAACTTAGGATTTAATTTGCAATCCCCATTCATAAATTTGTACACCCCACCCCCCTAAATATTGTAATAGCGTAGAACTTTACATTTCTGCACTTTTATTGCTTTCATATATTGTTAGTAATTAGGGTGTGTATGGCAAGACTAAAACCAATGTTAGAAACCCCTAACTCAAGATAAAATGATGCATGCAATTGAATACACTTGCACACTAGCACCCCTAGGGTGATTCCACTTGTTGCCTTACAAAAAATGGTCATGTTATGCATGTGGGATGTCTTAGCATAAACAAATCAAAAATACAAGATCAAAGTCCCTCGATGATGCTATCAAAGTTTCCTTTCGAAATGATCTTAGTCCCTAAAAGAAAAATGCTAAGTCATTGCACAACATTGCTATCATGGTCATACGATGACCCAACGCTCGTTCCTTCACATCCTACGATGGGGCTTCTTACCAAAGCAATGCTAAGATAGAAACATCTAAAGGAGGAGGAAAAGAACATCTAAGACCTTTTGAGTAGGTAGAATGCTCCTAATTACTTGCTCAATTTCAAAACAAACATCCTTTCTATTTTCATAAACAAACACTTTTAAAAACACTTCCAAAACACTTTCCAAACATGGAATATTTTCAAAAGCTCAACACTTTGTACACGTGCTTACAAAAGAGAACTATTACAAAGTTTGCCTAAATGATTGCGCCTTTTCAAAATACTTTCAAAAACCACACAATGCATATTTTTCAAACAAAAGCAAGTGATCTAGCAAGTAACTAAGAGCCCATGGAAAACCATGGATGAAAAGGGTGCTAATACCTTCCCTTTTCATAATCTACCCCCCGAACTCAAGAAAACATATCTAAAGGTCTTTCCTGTGCTTTTTCACCTTTCCTTTTGGATAAAAGAAAAGTCGGTGGCGACTCTTGCTAAACCACAACATTTGCAAACACAAACACAAAACACCCAAGTCAGTTCTCCCACCGTATCACAACTGTATCATTCCAGTTTATTTCTGGTTTGAATCTTTGATCCTCGGCAATATTATTACTTATGATATCTACAGATTTCGAGCCTTGGTTTGAGAATATGCATTTATTTTGCACGAGAAGACTTTATTTCCTCAGCAGAAATATATTGGCATCTCCCTAGGAAGTCATATTTCTTTCCCCAGAAAGTCATATTTCATTCCCCAGAAAGTCATTTTTTACAATCCTCCATAACAACAAGTAGCAGGTCTCTTTATTTAAGCAACCTATACTTCCCCGTAAAAGTCGGCATTCCCCTTTTTGCAATCTTCCCTATGAGCAGATAGTTTGCAGTTCGTTGCCAAAATTACTCCAGTGTCTGGTAAGACTTTCGATATTGCAGAGACAATTTATTGTGAAGTCTTTGTAAATGGCAGTCTCTTTATTTAGGGCAGCTTATATATTACACTTTCCAGGCAGAATGCCTTGGTTAAAGAAGAAGTTAAGACCCGTTCTAGGTGAAATGCCAGAATTTTTGGAAATTTGTTATCTTTTTGCTACCTTCAGTGAACGTTGGTAGTTCATCGCCAGTGAACGGCGGTGCTATGATATATTTTCTCTCTAACTTTAGTGAAAGTTGGTAGGTCACCTTCAGTGAAAGTTGGTGATTGTTATGTTTTTGCTACCTTCAGTGAATGTTGGTAGTTCATCGTCAATGAACGACGATGCTATGATATATTCTCTTTCTACCTTCAGTGAAAGATGGTAGGTCACCTTCAGTGAAAGTTGGTGATTGTTATCTTTTTGCTACCTTCAGGAACGTTGGTAGTTCATCATCAGTGAACGACGGTGCTATGATATATTCTCTCTACCTTCAGTGAAAGTCGGTAGGTCACCTTTAGTGAAAGTTGGTGCTTGTTATCTTTTTGCTACCCTCAGTGAATGTTGGTAGTTCATCGTCAGTGAATGGTGATGCTATGATATTTATTTCCCTTCTACCTTCAGTGAAAGTTGGTAGTTCATAATCAGTGAACGTCAATGATACTTTCTCTCTACCTTCAGTGAATGTTGGTATCTCACCATTAGTAAACGTCAGTGTCGTTATTTATCTTCTCTTTCTACCCTCAGTGAACGTTGGTAGTTTCGCCTTCAGTAGAATTTGGTGTATCCTTTGACTTTTTATCATCCTCTAAGTCAGGATTTTTGATCCACCAGTGATTTATTTTCCTGGTCGGGTTTCTTTTCTGTTTCCTTATACCCTTTGTTACATCCCCAACGGTGTTTTGTGTTTATTTTATTTTGTTCGTATGCATTCATGCTCATAAGCATTGCGTGGAATCTTAGGGCCAAAAATAGGGTTGTTTTATATTTAAGTATCTTCAATCACGTCGACACGAAGATTTTCAACCTTCATATCTCCAGATAGAAGAAACTTAAATAAGGGCAGCTATTTTACCCCAATTTCCCCCCTAATATCCCTTCATCATACCATATTGATTCAATCACAACAAGATCACATTAGGGCTTTTGGTTCTCCTCCCTATATTTAGCTTTGCTCTTTGAGGAATCACCAAGCACCTTGACTTGTTTTTCTTTTATGATCATGCATGTTTTGTTTTGACTTTACTTTTAATTAATAAAATGAAATTTTGGTTTGTCTTACTATTAATAATGTAGGTAAAGGCAAAGTGGCTTAGCAAGTTGATCCATGGGTTCATGAGTTTATTTCCATGCCCTAGTCAATAAAGCTTCAGAAATTCAAACCTCACCATTGAAGTTGTTTTGAAAGAAATGGAATGTCAAGGTTTATTGTGGTTCACCACATTTCAAAGTTATCAAGATTGATCCAAAAGTACAAGGGGTTGATTGAAGAAGTTGTCATGGTTGGACAAGGCTTTGTTCCCATTGGTCACAAATGCATATTTCTCTCAATTATCAAGATATGGAAGTGGTTTTGGTGACTATGAGTTCTCATTTTCACCCTCAACAACTTCTATTTACAAAGCATTTGTGTTGGTACAAGAAGGTTCTTCAAAATTGTCAAAGTTCCTCAAGGCATTTTCTTGATCTAGGAGTTAGGGTTTTGGACTTTAAAGAAGCATATCTTTCTCATCTTGTGGTATTTTTTAGTTATTCCAAATACATCCTTCTCTTCAAAGGGTTATCAACAAATCACTTCAAGAGTTTCGAGTTTTCATGTGGAAGAAACTTGATGAGGAGGAAAGATTACAAGTCCTCCAGATGAACCCCCATTTTCCCATATGTGACTTCAAATGATCATATCTTGGTAAATTCTTATCAACTTGAGACCACTCTTTTTCCATAATTATCTTGAAGATGTGAAATTTATGCCTTCTTTTATGTGCAAAGTAAGAAAATGGATGGAAGATGCCCTAAGGATACAAAAGATTATAGGTCATTTCATGATTTTTTTCCAACTTCAACAATTGATAACTCTCTCAATTTTTGGATATTTTGAATGGTCCAAGTTTCAAAATGTCATTAAAGAGGTCTATTTCATGCCATATTTTTTGGTCAAGAGCAAATTCCAAGTGGAAGGCCATGTTTGGATGCAAAACATTATAGGTCACTTTTGAAGAAAAAATTGAAATATTTCTAAGTATGGAAAGTCAACCTTTTTTCCCCAACTTTGACTCAATGCAACTTTCAGCTTAAGCATCAAGAATTATGACTTAAGACCCCTTGAGCTGAGAATGCCATTGGATTGAAGTTGGTAACTTGGAACTGAAGTTTTTTCATAAGTCAGAATTTGAAATTCATGTTTTGGCCTCTAAACATCAAATTAACACGCGTTTGTAATCTAAACATGTTTAACCAAGTTTCTAAAGTTGATTAGAGCCTTAAAACGCAAGGATTGGATAGTTTTGATGGAAATCATATCACACTTTGCTCGTGCATCAGGATCACGCGATTTCCCTCCAAACTTCATCATTTCACACGCTTGAACATTCCATTTGATTCCCTATAAATAGAGGGCCATCCCCCATTCATTTCCTCAAGCTTTGAGAGCCAAAAATACTCTGTCAAAACCTCACACGAGCTTGAAATTTTTGAAATCAGTTTCTAAGATTCCAGCCTTTTCCTCCAAAATTCCTTGCACATTCATCTTCCTTAAGCATCATATAAACTCCAGCACTTAAACCAAGAAAAACGAGATATAATCTAAGCTGTAGAAGTCTAGTTTCAGAGCTTCTTTCTTGAACTTAGAAAAGGTAGAATTCTCCATCATTTGGATCCAAATAAAGCACTAACATGTTCTACTCCTTCTCTCGATTCTAGTGCTTTTTACAATTTTTAAATCCATTAAGAATTGAGAGAGAAATCTCAAATTGAAGGTGCTCGCTATTTTCTGGGTTTTTTATTCATATCTCTTTGTATACTTTATAGAAATTTTGCGCGATGGTGGTGTTAGGATCATCTTGAAGAGACGAATCCAATGATACTGGTCTGGGATCCTAATTTTTCCGTTTGAAGGATCTCATAAAATCTCCATTGCAGGGTGGCTAGAGGTTGAAGATAATGACATGTCTCGTCTCAGCCAATGATAGCGTGCCAAGCGTTTTAATTTCATTGGTTGCCTTTTTTCTGCTTCCCTGTGCATCCCACTAAGGTCCATATCAAGCACAGTGTGTCTGGTTCATTGGATTAACTTACTAACGCGTTTTGACTATGATCTGATGGCCCATATCTTTTTGGTTTTATTTTATTTTCTTATTGTTATATTTTATTTGATTTAATTTTCAAAAATTCATAACTCTTTTATTTTTTATCCAAAAATTATGAAAAAATTTAGAAAAATACTTTGAATTATTTCCGATCTCATGACTATTTTTTCACATTTTTATTTCTAAATTTGTTATTATTTATATTTTTTGCATTATTTGCTTCCTTTTAATTACTTTAAAAATGCTTTTTGACATTTTTTTTAATTCTGAAAAATTTCCTAAATATAATTTTGCATATTTTTGACTTTTTGAAAATTTTATGGAATTTTATATTGAAGTTTACTATTTTTGACCTATTTTCTTTTTGTTTGAACAATTTTAATTAGTTTTAAAATAGTTTCTGACTTTTTTTAAAAATTTCCAAAATTTTTATAAAAATATTTGAGTCCTTTTCTGATTTTTCTTTGGCCTTACTCAATTTTCTTTATTAATTTGAATATAGTTGATATTTTTCTTTCTTATTTCCATTTTAAAACATTTTTTAAAAACCTTTTTTAATGTATATATTAAATGCAATATTATTTTGTGATTATTTTCTGGGTGAACTTGAGTTGAATTTTGATGATGAACTTTATTAATATCATTGGATCCATGGTGTTGAGTCTAACTCCATAAAAATGGATGAATGGTTTTAATAGTAGTTTTATTTAAATTTAATTCAACTGTAGTTTGTATATTCTTTCCCACCCCTCTTCATCTTGTCCCTTTCTTATTGCACTAAGTGTTATTGGAGCATGATCTCTATATCATGTCTCAAAACAAATGACGCATAGGTTGCTATTGACCAGCCTTAAAATAGGTGCGACTTTTATATAAGTCCACTTACAATTGCTTAACATAGCGCTAAATTTTGTCCCAGTTAGAATAAATGATCATTCATGGCCCAAACCTATATTTGCAAGTCCAAGTATGTTAATTTGATCCCTTTGATCCAATAACCTTGAGATTCATTGTGTGGAGGCTTTGGCTCTACCAATCCTCTAATGGATCTTCAACACTTTTGGTCAACGCGTATCACTTAAATATCGTTGATCATTAAATGGTACTTTTGAGGATTCCAAATGGATAATATACTTGACAAAAAGCAAATTCAACTTATTGTATAGAGGCTTTGGTTCTACCAATCCTCTAATGAGTTCTAAATGCAAGTTTCAAGATGGTCATCCAACTAACCACTAATTATTAAATTGCTTTTACTTTGTGCCCATTTATTTTTTATGCTTTATGTACCATTTACTTTAGCATTTATATTTCATGCTATTTTTTATCTTTGCTCACTTGAGCCCATTTACTTTCTTGTCATTTTTATTTTGCTCACTTGAGCTTTTCTTTTCTTTTTCAAGACACCTAATAATCAACATGAACCCTAAAAAAGGCTTTAATGATACTTGGACTATTTGGTTACTATCCTTGTGGAGTATTGGACTTCTTGGACTTAGGAATAGAAACCTTGACCTATATTAGAGACCTTGTGACCTTAATTGATATTTTGTCTGGAGTTCTTAAGGTTTACCTCAAGACATTGGGTGATTTGTTTATTTTGTGTGCAGGTTATTGTGATTACATTCTTTGTTTGTAATATAGAATTCACCCGTATACAACTGTTACTCTGCCCAATTTTTGTGAAGACTTAATACACTTGAAGTTTGGTTCTCACAAGAAGTCTAGTATGTTTGCTTGCTTGGTTTCAATCTAAAGAATGGGAATTCTATCATGACTCATAATGTCAAGTATTGGCTTCTTGTTAGTTAGATGGTTCTTATCCCTAACTTTTACCTTATGCTTTAGGATAGTCCCTTCTTCTCCTTCCATCTTCTTTAATTTCAAAAATCTCCTTCCTCTTTTTGAAAACCCCTTCTTGTTTTGAAACTTGAACCATTTTCATAATAAACTTGGACTTAGGTCCATGCATTTTTAAAACATTTTCCTAAATAAACTTTAATCAACTTAATAATACCTTGACTTTTTTTTGTGAGAAGACTAAAAGTCAATCAATCTCATTTCAAACCATTTTGCCACTTTGGCTTTTTACTTTAAAAACTTTTCTCAAAAGATTGAACTCTTGTCAATCCTTGTAGTAATGAAAACAACTATACTTCTATAATATGTAGTGAAGAGAGATATTTTCCACTTGGGTGTTGAGTGAGGCATTATTGGTTTTAAAATCCAAGTCATATCCTCCGCTTTGAGATGATGCAAATTCAACTTTCTAGTGATTGTGGGCAGTAAGTATGTTTTCCACACGGACAATGACGATGATGTCTTATCTCATAAAATCAGCCAACACACTTGTGTTTTAAAATCTTTAAAAGAGGAACTACGTGTACCCTGATTCCCTATTGCACGGAAGGTGGTACATAGGCACTAAAGGTTTGCAACCGCGGCGGGTGCAAAAATCATAAAAAATATTTCTTTTCTCACATCCACCATCTATTTTTATGCAACATTTTATAGCCAAAATATACAGATTTTACAAAGAGGTTCCTGCGGAGTACCGTAGATGTTTAGGGTGCTAATAGCTTCCCTTTGCATAACCAATCCCCTTACCTTGAATCTTTCCCCCCTCTTTTTTGGGTTATTCGTCTTTTCTCATTCCTTTGGAAGCAATAAAGCGCGGTGGCGATTTCTACTTTGATCTGTATAAGTCTAGTCAATCCAATGGCTTAGTCTTAAAAATTTCTACCGCTACAGAAAAAATGGAGACTTCACTGGGGAAAGATTGACCTCTTGCTGGTCCATCCCTAAGTGGATTAAGCCTATCTTTGTTTATATTTGTGTATATGCTATTGTTGTTTATGTGTTATATGTTGTATATATGTTTGCTTGGATTTTCCTAGTTTTCAGGGTGCTTGGTGATTACTCATAAGTCCTATACCCGAACTTGGGCAAACTTTAAGATAGGACGGGCGGTATAGTCATGTTAACTTTGAGGGAGTAATCCCAAAAAAGAAGGCATGAGATCCCCCACTTAGTGGAGGCCCCTTTGACTGTAGTGTCGTTTACTGAGTAATCAGGAAGACATGCTGCTTTCGACCTGGGAGCCTGCTGAAGCTGAGGACCATAGAATACCTAACCCATATTGGCCTTTTAAGTGTAGTGCGGAAGCTATTATGGAGTAATCCAGAAATAGTTGTCACGCGATGCTACATTCGTATAAGTTTTTCTTGAGAATATTACTAATTACCGAGTTAATAGAGAAGTTGGTAATATCTGAAGGAAGGATGTAGACTCTGGGAACCTCTAGAACCTTGTTCAGCAGGTGATAACTTTTAGACCATACCTTATGGGTAGTACCTTCGACCTCATGCTCGTGACGTTGAACCTATGAACCCTATATGTGTGATCTTGTGTGTGATTGTTGCATCATGCATCCATGCACTCATAAGCATCTTTTGAAGAAATCTTATTTCAAGGGATTTAAAAGTTGACCATTTGTGAATATCTCAGGTAACTATGGATTCTGGAAAAAGAAAGACCAAAAAATACAGTTTCAGAGATCCCAAGATAGATGAGTTGATCAGTCTAATTCCCGAGATTGAGTGTCCTGTAGATTTTCAGAAGAAGTATGGATCCATCATTCCTCTCACGAAGCTTAGGATAAAGGAGGGTTTCCTCTCGACCTTGGTCCAATTCTATGATCCGATGTATCATTTCTTTACTTTTCCCGACTATTAGTTGATTCCTACACTGGAGGAGTATTCTTATCTGTTGGATTTACCTGTTACCGATCGTGTTCCTTTTACTGGCATGAAGGATGAGCCAAAATCACATGAGATTGCTACTTTGATTCATCTGGGGAAGTCCGAGGTTGAAGCCCGTATGACTACTAAAGGAGGGATTAGAGGATTACCAGCTCAGTTCTTTTTGGAGAAAGCTTGCTACTTTGCCTGGATGAAGAGTACAGTCGCTTTTGAGGCCATCTTTTCTCTACTTGCTTACGGGTTATTCTTATTTCCTAATGTAGACATGTTTATTGACATTAACGCTATCAGGATCTTCATGATTGGAAACCCAGTTTCTACATTGCTGGGAGATGCTTATTACTCTATTCATCTTCGGAATTCTTACCATGGGGGGATGATTATCTGTTGCACGCCTTTGTTGTACCTGTGGTTTATCTCTCATATGCCTTAGTCTGATGCTTTTTGGGATGTCAAGAAGGAACCCCGTTGGTCTCCTAAGATCATGGCACTTAATCACTCGGATATTGATTTGTATCATCGAGCTTACCAGGATATAGAGATTGTTGATAGTTGTGGTAGTTTCCCCAATGTACCTCTTCTTGGTACAAAGGAAGGAATCAACCGTAACCCTGTTCTTGCCCGACGACAGCTTGGTTATCCGATGAGGGATAAACCAAATAGTATTCATTTGAGTAGTTTCTTTATGAAGGAGGGAGAAGACCATAGGGAAGCTAGGGAGAAAATTGAAAAGGCCTGGCGTTACATTCATAAGAAGAGTAGGAAAGACTTGGGACCTAGGGGTGCTTTTTCTTTGGAGCCATATCTTCAGTGGGTTGAAACGAGAGCTATTCAGTTGAAGATGCCGTATTCCTGGGAAACACCTATGCCTGATTTATTTGTGAAAACCACTCCTCCCTTATTGGATGATCTAGAAGAGCTGCAACTTTCTTTGGTCAGGATGCAACAGGAAAATGATGCTTGGAAGAATAAGTGCAAAACTTTAGAGATCTCCTATAGAGCAGACTTGAAGTAGAATGACCACTTGATTGAGATCCTTGAGAGACGGGATGTAGAGACCATGGAGAGGCGAGGGGATTTATTTTATCCTAAGCCTTAGTCAGATGCTATTTGCTTACTCCCTGATTCAGGTGATTGGAAGGAGGTCGCCACCAGATATGCGGAAGAAAACCAGAGGTTGAAGGCTCAGATTGCTAGGCTCACAGGAAAGCGGTAGCGTGTAGAGTGATCTCCATCAACTTCTCTTTTTCAGGGTTTTAGATTTTTTTTTCATCTTGTAATTGGGATCATTAAAACTTGTAATCCATTTTGAAGTGGTTATAATGAAATTTTTCAGTATTTTCAAATGCGTTATTACTTTGATATTTGCAATATGTCCATAAATTTTAAATCCCTTGAAATATCATGTGCATTTCATATCATGCATCATATTGCACATATTTCTTGCACTTGTTATGCATATCCAGGTGTCTTACCAAGCTTCTTTACTTCGTTCAGCAAGATGACTCATCATTATAACACTCAAGCTAATCTCAAAAAGAAGATGGACAACTTAGAACAATAGAATCGCGAGCTGCGTGAGGAGGTTTCTGTTTTAAAGGCCGGCATGGCAAATATTAATGCTCTGATGGAATCTCTTGTGGCTGCTTAGAATCAGCCACCGAGTGTTCAACCTCAACCAACAAGGGTTACTATTGAAGCTCTGACTGTTCCTACATCTGCTACTCCAGCTGTTGTTCAGAATCGCATGCCTCAAGGTTACCCGTGGGGAACACCAGAGAATTTTGCACCTGAAGGTTTCAATCTTAGTCCTCAAGATACTCCAATTGTTCAGACTATGGTTACTCCGGAACCTCCTGTGGTACATGTCCCTGCTGTACCGCCTTTGGTGAATAAGGTTCCATTTGTTAACGATGATGTGTGTCATCCTTTCCCTCCACCAAGTGAAGACTTGGGTCTTTATGACAGAATGGATGATTTTCAAGAGAAGTTTGACAAGATGCAGAAGGAGATGAAGGCCCTCAGGGGAAAAGATTTATTCGGGTAGAATGTGAATGCATTATGCTTTGTCTCGAATGTTAAGATATCTGCAAAGTTTAAGGTCCCGGAGTTTGAAAAGTACAAGGAAAACACTTGCCCTCGTTCCCATCTGGTGATGTATGTAAGGAGAATTTCTACCCATACTGATGATCAGCGTCTGTTGATTCACTTTTTTCAGGATAGTTTGACCGGTGTTGCGCTGAAGTGGTATATGATTTTGGACAACGTCAACATCCATACTTTCAATGACTTGGGAGAATCGTTCATCAAACAATACAACTACAACATGGACATGGCGCCTGGCCGTGATCAACTCAGGGCCATGGTTCAGAAAGACATGGAATCATTCAAAGAATATGCACAGAGATGGCGTGGGGTAGTCGCCCAAGTGATTCCTTCCATGGAAGAGAAGGAGATAACTAAGATTTTCTTGAAAACTCAGGGTGCTTTCTACTACGAGAGGATGGTAGCAAGTGCGCCAAGTGACTTTACTGAAATGGTAGGAATGGGTATCCACTTAGAAGAGGCTGTAAGAGAGGGCCGTTTAACGAAAAGTGAAGGATCTGGAGGTGTAAAGAAGCCATCTTATGGGTTTACCAAGAAGAAGGAAGGGGATGAAAATGTTGTCATGCAAGATAGGAGGGTTAACTCTCCTAGAAGGAATTCTCAGCGTCATCAGCAAGTCGCCTCAGTTACTCTAGTTGTGGGTGTAGCTCCAACCACTGTTTCTTATCAGAGACCATCCCAGCAGGGGAATCAAGGGTATAATCAGAAAAAGGAGAGTCATGACCCTATTCCTATGAGCTATATGGAATTACTACCGACATTGATTCAGAAGAAGTTGGTTCAGACCCGACCACCTCCCGCTGTACCATCACCATTGCCTTGGTATTACAAGGCAGACCAAATGTGTGCTTTTCATCAGGGAGCACCAGGGCATAATGTTGAGAATTGTTATCCTTTGAAGACTGAGGTGCAGAAATTGGTGAAGTCTGGTATTCTATCTTTCAAGGATGTGGGCCTCAATGTGAAAGACAATCCTCTACTCAAGCATGGAGGAGTAAATGCTGTGAATATGGTGGCCGGTTGTCTAGGCGACTTCCGGATTTTTGACATTCATCTAGTTAGAGGAGATTTGGTGGAAATGCATGCAGACCTTTGTGAATTTATCTACTATACACATGACCATTCCGGTTGTTCTATTTGCAGTACAAACATACAAGGTTACGATGAGATAAAGGTTGATCTGCATGAGATGATGGATGAGGGCCTCATCCACATAATCAGGCCTATGGTAGAGTATGAAGAGGAGGTGAATATGGTTTATGGATATCCTGGAGAGTTCAGAATCTTTGATTTAGAACATATGAATGAGGATCTTGTACAATTGCATGCTACTTTTTCCCACTTGGCTGGTCAGGTGGAACACCAGTACGGATCTTGCCGAAATTACCGTCGAGATTCCCGAGGATGTTCAATCGTGAAGAAATGTGTTCAGTTGTTTTTGGATAATGGAACCATCAAGATTACAGGTCAAAGGGATGATTACCATGAAGTTGATATGGCTGAGGTTTTTTTGGCTGAAGACGAGTCAGATGAAAAGTATGCCTCCGCAGATGAGTATTTCTCCTTAGATGAGGATTTGTTTTCTAGAAATGACTCAATAATGATTGATTGTGTTGAAGAAGGGGTAAACTTCATTGTACCTTGTTTTGGTGCACCTGCCCATTTTGAAGTTGAATATTATAGCAAGCCAGCAGTTTTCCCATTGGTGATTAGTTTGTCGGGTCCTGTTCCCTACAAGTCAGATAAGGTTGTACCCTACAAATACAATGCTACAATCTTAGAAGATGGAGTGGAAGTTCCCATAAAGCTAATGCGTGATGTTGGAAATATTGCTGAGAATAGTAGAGTGACCCGCAATGGTTGTGTGTTTGCACCAGTTGTTCGAGGAGATGTTAGTGCTGGAAAGAAAATTGCCGAGAACGTTGAACCCAAGAAGGCTACGGGTGAATCTAGTGGAGCTACATTAGAGAAAGAAGTGGATGATATTTTGAAGATAACCAAGATGAGCGACTACAGAATTATAGATCATCTACTGCAGACTCCTTCAAAAATATCTATTTTGGCTTTATTGATGAACTCATATGCTCATAGAGAATGCTTAATGAGGGTATTGGACCAAGGTTTTGTGGAGATTGATATGCCAGTAGACCAATTCAGAAGTGTAGTAGAGAACATTATGTCATGTAATAACTTGGATTTCTGCGATGATGAATTGCCATATGAAGGAAGGAATCATAACCTGGCCCTTCACATCTCTATAAATTATAAGAATGATCCACTATCCAATGTGCTGATTGATAATGGATTTGCTTTGAACGTTATATCAAGGAGCACTCTTATGAAGTTGAAATATCAAGGAATGCCTATGTATCCGAGTGACATCATTGTGAAAGCGTTTGATGGACCAAAGAAATATGTTATTAGTGAAGTGGACTTGCCTATTCATATAGGACCACATTTGTTTTAGATAACTTTCCAGGTCATGGACATTGTACCCGCTTATAGCTGTTTGTTAGGACGGCCGTGGATTCATGAGGCAGGGGCTGTCACTTCAACTTTACACCAGAAACTGAAGTTTGCACGTGAAGGGAAAGTAGTGATCATAAATGGGGAACAAGCATGATTGATATCTCATTTGTCCTCTTTCAGCATTGTGGAGACAGATGAAGCTGTTATTGGAACTCAGTTCCAAGCTTTATCTATTGACAACATAAGAGGATATGAGAATTCCATGGTTTCGCTTAAGGATGCGCAACAGGTTGTGCGTAAGGGTCATAGTGAAGTATGGGGACAAATTGTGGATCCACCTGTAAATAAGAACAGAACCGGCTTGGGGTTCTCTTTGAGGAATGATAAAGGTAAGAGCATGAAACTGAAGTCTGCTGCAGGCAAGTACCAAGACATTTTCCGTAGAGGGGGTTATCTTCATCCAACTGTTTCCGGGATTAATGCCATTGTGGAAGAGGAAGTAGAGCATGAAATGCCAAATTACGTGACGCACAAAGTTAGGGTTCAGAACTGGATCACCATTGATGTTCCCTCTTGCATACATGTTTCAAAGTAATTTGATTTGTTAAATCTTTTTGAAAAGCTTTCACTCTGCCCAAGGTGGAAGTATTAATGTTGTAGGGCTTATCTGTTTGCTGTGACTTTTGAAATCAATACTAAAAGTTATCTTTGTTTCCCAAATTGTGTCTTTATTTTCTGTTTTTTCTTGGAAAATGGTAATAAAAAAACCTTTTAAAAAAATAATAACTGAAAAACAATTTGCATGATCACTTGTTATATTTGTCAGTTTCTAAATGCAGTCATAAATCATATGTGCAGATTAATTAAAAAACCCGTTGAACACAATGACCATGCACCCTCTCCCAACTTTGAAATTCCTGTGTATGGGGCCGAAGAAGAAGACTATGATGAGATTCCATAAGAGGTCTCACGGTTGCTTGAGCATGAGGAAATTTCCATTTGGCCATGTAAAGAGCCTTTGGAAGTAATCAATTTGGGTTCAAAAGATCCGAAAGAGGTCAAGATCGGAGCATTGTTGCATCCTGATGTGAAGAGCAGGTTGATTGAGTTGTTGAAAGATTTTGTGGATATTTTTGCTCGGTCTTATCAAGATATGCCTGGTATAGATACATATATTGTAGAGCACCATTTGCAATTGAAGCCAGAGTGTCCGCCAATCAAACAGAAGTAAAGAAGAACTCACCCAAATATGGCAGAGAAGGTCAAAGAGGAGGTTCTAAAGTAGGTTAATGTCGATTTTCTTGTGACATCAGTGTACCCTCAGTGGATTGCCAATATTGTCCCAATACCAAAAAAAGACGGAAAAGTTCGCATGTGCGTAGATTACAGAGATATAAATAAAGCTAGTGCAAAAGATGGTTTTCCATTGCCACACATTTAGATGTTAGTGGATAGCACAACAAAATTCAAAGTATTCTCGTTCATGGACGGATTTTCCGGGTATAATCAAATAAGAATGGCTCTAGAGGACATGGAAAAACAATGTTTATCACACCATGGGGAACATTCTGTTACAGAGTGATGCCCTTCGGGTTGAAGAACGCCGGTGCAACGTACCAGAGGGCTATGACAACCCTATTCCATGATCTGATGCACAAGGAAATCGAAGTATATGTTGATGACATGATTTCTAAATCCCAGACTAAAGAAGGGCATGTAGAAGATTTGTTGAAGTTGTTTCAGCGTTTGAGGAAGTATCGTCTCCGCTTGAATCCAAATAAATGCACCTTCGGTGTTCGATCAGGAAAATTACTGGGTTTCATTGTTAGCCAGAAAGGAATTGAAGTTGACCCTGAAAAAGTCAAAGAAATTCAATAGATGTCAGCACCAAGAACTGAAAAGCAAGTCAGAGGGTTCCTCGGGCATTTGAATTATATTTCCAAATTCATTTCCCACATGACTGCAACATGTGAATCGATCTTTAAGTTGTTAAAGAAAGATCAAGGTTGTGTATGGATGGATGACTGCCAAAGGGAATTTGAAAGTATTAAAGAATATCTGCTTGAACCTCCTATCTTGCTCCCTCTTGTCGAAGGAAGACCGTTGATTATGTATCTGACAATGTTAGATAATTCCATGGTCTGTATTCTGGGACAGCAAGATGAAACAGGGAAGAAAGAGTATGCCATTTATTATCTCAGTAAAAAGTTTACTGATTATGAGTCGTGGTATTCCATACTGGAGAAGACATGTTGTGCTCTAGCCTGGGCGGAAAAATGTTTGCAGCAGTATATGTTGAATCAAACCACTTGGTTGATCTCCAAAATGGATCTAATCAAATACATTTTTGAAAAGCCTGCTCTGACTGGGAGAATTGCACGCTGGGAGATGTTGTTATCTTAATATGACATCGAATACCGCACTCAAAAGATATTAAAAGTAGTGTGTTGGCAAATTATCTTGCTCACCAACCAGTGGAGGATCATCAGTCTGTGGAGTATGAATTCCCCGATGAGGATGTGATGTTCCTGAAAGTGAAAGATTATGATGAACCATTACCCGAGGAAGGTCCTGACCCTGAATCTCATTGGAGTATGATATTTGATGAAGCTGTGAACGCTTACGGTAAAGGAATTGGTTTTATGATCGTCACTCCACGTGGATCACACATTTCTTTTACTGCGAGGTTAACATTTGATTGCACTAATAATATGGAAGAATATGAGGCTTACATCATGGGTCTCGAGGAAGCCGTCGATATCAGAATTAAAATTCTTGATGTGTACGACGATTCAACTTTGGTAATAAATCAGATTAAAGGAGAATGGGATACTCGTCACCCCGGCTTGATCCTTTACAAAGATTATGCTAGAAGATTGTTACCCTTCTTTAACAAAGTTGAATTCCATCATATTCCAAGAGATGAAAATCGGATGGCAGATGCTTTGGCAACTCTGGCTTCTATATATCAAGTGAATACTTGGAATGATATACCTCGAATTATAGTCCGGCGACTGGATAGGCCTGCTCATGTGTTTACAACATAAAAATTAGTAGATGAGAAACCTTGGTATTATGATATCTAGCATTTTCTCCAGACTCGGGAATACCCGATTGGTGCTTCAAAGAAAGATAGAAATACATTGAGAAGATTGGCTGGAAGTTTCTTCCTCAATGAAAATGTGTTGTATAAGAGAAATTATGACATGGTCTTGCTCAGATGCATGGATAGACACGAAGCAGACATGTTGATGCATGAGATTCATGAAGGTTCACTTGGCACTCATTCCAATGGACATTCGATGGCTAAAGAGATGCTAAGGAAAGGATACTATTGGCTGACAATGGAATCTGATTGTTACAAATTTGCAAAGAAGTGTCATAAATTCCAGATTTATGAGGACAAAGTTCATGTGCCTCCGACACTTCTCAATGTGATTTCCTCCCCGTGGCCTTTCTCTATGTGGGGTATTGATATGATAGAACTCAAAGCTTCTAATGGACACCATTTTATCTTGGTAGAAATTGATTACTTCACCAAGCTGGTGGAGGCTGCTTCGTATGCTAATGTCACTAGGCAGGTAGTTGTGCGCCTCATTAAGAATAATCTGATATGTCAGTATGGTGTGCCGAGCAGAATTATCACCGAGAATGGCTCGAATCTGAATAACAAAATAATGACAGAACTGTGTGAAGAATTCAATATTGTCCATCACAACTCATCTCCGTACATGCCGAAGATGAATGGGGTTGTTGAAGCTACTAATAAGAATATCAAGAAGATTATCCAGAAAATGGTTGTTACATATAAGGATTGGTATGAAATGCTCCCTTTTGCTTTGCATGGATATCGAACAACTGTCCGCACCTCAACAGGACAACCCCTTTCTCCCTTGTGTATGGAATGGAAGTTGTACTCCCAATCGAGGTTGAGATTCCCTTTTTGCGTGTGATAATGGAAACCAAGTTGGCAGAGGCTGAATGGGTCCAGAACCGATTTGACCAATTAATTTTGATCGAAGAGAAGAGAATCACAGCTTTGTGTCATGGACAATTATATCAGAAGATAATGAAGAAAGCTTTTGATAAAAAGGTCAAACCTTGTGAATTCAGAGAAGGCGACCTCTTGCTCAGGAAGATCATGTCTTTTAACGTTGATTCTAGGGGCAAGTGGACTCCTAATTTTGAAGGCCCGTATGCTGTCAAGAAAGCCTTCTCTGGAGGTGCATTAATTCTTGAAACTATGGATGGAAAGGAGTTCCCACGTCCCATGAATGTCGATGCAGTCAAGAAATACATCGCCTAAAGAAATAAAAGAACATCTCACTAACTTGAAAACCCGAAAGGGAGACTTAGAAAAAAATTAGAGACATAAACAAAATAAAGTTTCCCGCTAAGTTGAAAGCCCGCAAGGGCAGCTTAGGAAAAAGTTAGGGACTTTCTTGGCAAGTAACTACATCAGACAAGACTTGATCATTGGAGCAACAATCCTCTTGGATCCTCATCATACTTTAACAGAAGTTGCTGCTCATGATTTCAAAAGTTGTTAGAGGGGATATTTGTCATTGTATCTCAATGTATCTTTTCCATTATATATTACCATTTTCCGACCTTTGTAATTATCCATGGAGTCTCGCCATTTGCATACTACCATTATATTAATGAAATTTGATCTTTTACCCAATTCTTTGTATTCCTTATTTTTATTTAGCTTGCAAAGACTCCATTTATTATTGATAATAACTTTCAAAGCGAAAAGATTTAATAACAAAATTGATTTTCAAAAAGAATTTAAAATTTGTTTTTACTTTAAAATTTGTGATGCAAGAGAAACAACAAAAGTGGTGATCCCAGGAATGTATGAACTCCAATTGCTTTTAAGAATTCTTGTTCCCCGAAGAAGTTTTGCTCAAGTTGTTTCGTCGTATAGGGTTTGCAACTCCAGTATCCCCGATCAAGTTTTGGTTCATTTCTCCTCTTTTCTGAGTTTGCATGATATGAGGATTCCATCCGAGATTTCTCCAGTGAAGATTTTGTTTGTTTAATAGAGGTTCTTTCTTCCCAGAGAAGTTGGTACAGTAATCACTCTCGAAGAACACATGTCTCCGGTTCCTCCAGTAAGGAACGTATATCAGTTTTTCCTTTGAGAATATGGTGTTGACCTCCCCAATAAAGTCAGCACGAATTCCCCTGTGAATGTTTTGATGATTTGATGTCCGTCAGCTCTACTTGAAATTTATTTTGCAATCCCCAGTATAAGTGTTACTTTTAAAAACATTTGTTTCCCCGTTGAAGTCTGAGTGCTATTCCCTAGTGAAGCCGGGAGAAGGATGTTATATCCCCAAATCTGTACTATTTTTGTCACTTAGATTTGTTTTCTTCCGGATTACGTTTCTCCCCAGTAAAGTTAAACCAGGTAGTAGGTTTTGTTTCTTCAGTTGGCACTTACTTTTTCTTGGATTTCTCACCTTGGATGTGATTTAGCCGAGTGTTGATTTTTCCCGAGTTAGTTTTTTCATGGTTACTCCTAGTGTTATATGTCTGTTTTGTCAGCATATGTATGATAACACTCATACATTCATCATGCATAGTTAATTTTAGCAAATCATTGCTCATTCACATTCATTAATATTTTTGTTGACATATTATCCTGTTTTGCAGAATTGTGCTGTCCTCTCTCCAATAGAGTGTCAGTCATAAGCAGAAAGTGTATGTTCTTTCAAGTTCCCCACTGAATTATCCCTCGTGGAAGATTTTTGATTTAGCCTTCCTGCACAGCTCTTTGTCCGGATGATTTGGGTTTCCCTCTTGAGTTTATTTCTCAAAGGATGTATTTTGGACGACTGTCTTATTCCAGTTTATTTCTGGTTTGAATCTTTGATCCTCGTCAATATTATTACTTATGATATCTGCAGATTTTGAGCCTTGGTTTGAGAATGTGCATTTATTTTGTACGAGAAGACTTTATTTCCTCAGCAGAAATATATTGGCATCTCCCCAGGAAGTCATATTTCTTTCCCCAGGAAGTCATATTTCATTCCCCAGAAAGTCATTTTTTACAATCCTTCATAACAACAAGTAGCAGGTCTCTTTATTTAAGCAACTTATACTTCCCCGTAAAAGTCAACATTCCCCTTTTTGCTATCTTCCCTATGAGCAGATAGTTTGCAGTTCGTTTCCAAAATTACTCCAGTGGATGGCAAGTATTTTGATATCACAGAGACAATTTGTTGTGAAGCCTTTGTAAGTGGTACTCTCTTTATTTGAGACATCTTATATATTATCCTTTCCATGCAGAATGCCTTGGTTAAAGAAGAAGTTAAGACCCGTTCTAGGTGAAATGCCAGAATTTTGGGAAATTTGTTATCTTTTTGCTACCTTCAGTGAATGTTGGTAGTTCATCGTCAGTGAACGGCGGTGCTATGATATATTTTCTCTCTACCTTCAAAGAAAGTTGGTAGGTCACCTTTAGTGAAAGTTGGTGATTGTTATCTTTTTGCTACCTTCAGTGAATGTTGGTAGTTCATCGTTAGTGAACGGCGATGCTATGATATATTCTCTTTCTACCTTCAGTGAAAGTTGGTAGGTCACCTTCAGTGAAAGTTAGTGATTCTTATCTTTTTTCTACCTTCAGTGAATGTTGATAGTTCATTGTCAGTGAATGGCGGTGCTATGATATATTTTATCTACCTTCAGTGAAAGTCGGTAGGTCACCTTCAGTAAAAGTTGGTGCTTGTTATCTTTCTGCTACCCTCAGTGAATGTTGGTAGTTCATCGTCGGTGAATGGTGATGCTATGATATATTCTCTTTCTACCTTCAGTGAAAGTTGGTAGGCCACCTTCAGTGAAAGTTGGTGATTGTTATCTTTTTGCTACCTTCAGTGAACGTTGGTAGTTCATCGTCAGTGAACGGCGGTGCTATGATATATTCTCTTTCTACCTTCAGTGAAAGTTGGTAGGTCACCTTCTGTGAAAGTTAGTGATTTTTATCTTTTTTCTACCTTCAGTGAATGTTGGTAGTTCATCATCAGTGAACGGCGATGCTATGATATATTCTCTTTCTACCTTCAGTGAAAGTTGGTAGGTCACCTTCAGTAAAAGTTGGTGATTGTTATCTTTTTTCTACCTTCAGTGAACGTTGGTAGTTCATCGTCAGTGAACGGCGGTGCTATGATATATTCTCTTTACCTTCAGTGAAAGTCGGTAGGTCACCTTTAGTGAAAGTTGGTGCTTGTTATATTTTTGCTACCCTCAGTGAATGTTGGTAGTTCATCGTCAATGAATGGTGATGCTATGATATTTCTTTTCCTTCTACCTTCATTGAAAGTTGGTAGTTCATCATCAGTGAACGTCGGTTTTTATTTCTCTCTACCTTCAGTGAACATTGGTAGCTCACCGTTAGTAAACGTCAGTGTTATTATTTCTCTTCTCTTTCTACCCTCAGTGAACGTTGGTAGTTTCGCCGTCAGTAGAAGTTGGTGTATCCTTTGACTTTTTATCATCCTCTAAGTCAGGACTTTAGATCCACCAGTGATTTATTTTCCTGGTCAGGTTTCTCTTCTGTTTCCTTATTTCCTTTGTTACATCCCCAATGGTGTTTTGTGTTTGTTTTATTTTGTTCGTATGCATTCATGCTCATAAGCATTGCGTGGCATCTTAGGGCCAAAAATAGAGGTTGTTTTATATTTAAGTATCTTCGATCACATCGACATGTAGAGTTTCAACCTTCGTATCTCCAGATAGAAGAAACTTAAATAAGGGCAGCTGTTTTACTCAAATTTTTTCCCCTAAGATCCCTTCATTATACCATATTGATTCAATCACAACAAGATCACATTAAGGCTTTTGGTTCTCCTCCCTATCTTTAGCTTTGCTCTTTGAGGAATCACCAAGCACATTGACTTATTTTTATTTTATGATCATGCATGTTTTGTTTTGACTTTCCTTTTAATTAATAAAATGCAATGTTGGTTTGTCTTACTTGTTAATAATGTAGGTAAAGGAAAAGTGGCTTAGCAAGTTGATCCATGGGTTCATGAGTTTATTTCCATGCCCTAGTCAATAAAGCTTGAGAAATTCAAACCTCACCATTGAAGTTGTTTTTAAAGAAATGGAATGGCAAGGTTTATTGTGGTTCACCACATTTCAAAGTTATCAAGATTGATCCAAAAGTACAAGGGGTTGATTGAAGAAGTTGTCATGGTTGGACAAGTCTTTGTTCCCATTGGTCACAAATGCATATTTCTCTCAATTATCAAGATATGGAAGTGGTTTTGGTGACTATGAGTTCTCATTTTCACCCTCAACAACTTCTATTTACAAAGCATTTGTGTTGGTACAAGAAGGTTCTTCAAAATTGTCAAAGTTCCTCAAGGCATTTTCTTGATCTAGGAGTTAGGGTTTTGGACTTTAAAGAAGCTTATCTTTCTCATCTTGTGGTATTTTTTAGTTATTCCAAATACATCCTTCTCTTCAAAGGGTCATCAATAAATCACTTCAAGAGTTTCAAGGAGTTTTCATGTGGAAGAAACTTGATGAGGAGGAAAGATTACAAGTCCTCCAGATGAACCCCCATTTTCCCATATGTGACTTCAAATGATCATATCTTGGTCAATTTATATCACCTTGATCCCACTCTTTTCCATAATTATCTTAAATATGTGAACTTTATGCCTTCTTTTATGCGCAAAGTGAGAAAATGGATGGAAGATGCCATAAGGATACAAAAGATTATAGGTCATTTCATGATTTTTTGCCAACTTCAACAATTGATAACTCTCTCAATTTTTTGATATTTTGAATGGTTCAAGTTTCAAAATCTCATTCAAGAGGTCTATTTCATGCCATCTTTTTTGGTCAAGAGCAAATTCCAAGTGGAAGGCCATATTTGGATGCAAAACATTATAGGGCACTTTTGAAGAAAAATTTGAAATATATCTAAGTATGGAAAGTCAACCTTTTTTCCCCAACTTTGACTCAATGCAACTTTCAGCTCAAGCATCAATAATTATGCCTTAAGAACCCTTGAGCTGAGAATGCCATTGGATTGAACTTGGTAACTTGGAACTGATGTTTTTTCATAAGTCAGAATGTGAAATTCATGTTTTGGCCTCTAAACATCAAATTAGCACGCGTTTGTAATCTAAACATGTTTAACCAAGTTGCCAAAGTGGATTAGAGCCTTAAAACGCAAGAATTGGATAGTTTTGATGGAAATCATATCACACTTTTCTCGTGCATCAAGTTCACGCGATTTCCCTCCAAACTTCATCATTTCACACGCTTGAACATTTCATTTGATTCCCTATAAATAGAGGGTCATCCCCCATTCATTTCCTCAAGCTTTGAGAGCCAAAAACACTCTGTCAAAACCTCACACGAGCTTGAAATTTTTGAAATCAGTTTCTGAGATTCCAGCATTTTCCTCCAAAATTCCTTGGACATTCATCTTCCTTAAGCATCATACAAACTCCAGCACTTAAACCAAGCAAAACGAGATATAATCTAAGCTACAGAAGTCCAGTTTCAGAGCTTTTTTCTTGAACTTCGAAAAGGTAAAATTCTCCATCATTTGGATCCAAATAAAGCACTAACGTGTTCTACTCCTTCTCCTGATTCTAGTGCTTCTTACTGAAGATGTGAAAAACACAAGAAGGAGGGTTAAATTGTAAATCTTAAAACGAAAGCTTAGACAACACTGTATTTTTATCCTGGTTTGTTTGATCTCAAACTACTCCAGTCCACCCGTCAAGGTGATTTTGCCTCTCTCCAACGAGGTCTTAATCCACTATAATCAACTGATTACACAACTACTTTAACAACTGTTAAAGCCTTCTTGAGTATAACCACATACTGATTTATCTCAAGGAAATTCTCTTACAGATAATTGAACAAAGGTGTGTTAATGTTTTCTAACAAAACTATATATCACAATTGTGATAATACACAATAATAAGCTTAGAATGAAACTGGATTTGCTAGAGCGGTAGAGTAGGCGTGGTTGGAAAGCTTAGCAAATCGTATGAGTGTGTGCGTGAAGATTATTTGCTTAGGCGTGTATATGCGTGCATCTTTTCTCATACTGACTTGTTTATATAGCCAAGGCAAAGATACTTTGTTGTCCATAAATCACTTTCAATGATAATAACGTTCTTTCCTTTTTGAGAAGATCTTATCTTGGAATAAAGTCGTTGGTATTTAATCTGTCTTGAATGCTTAGTAACGCTTCAGAGTGTTCTCTGCTTATGATAATCAGAGTGTTCTTGGCTTTAACTTATTCTGACGCTTCTGAGTGCTGATGACTTGGTAAGGATCTTGATCAGAATCAGAGTATTTTATGCGCAGATTCTGGTCATCAGGCTTCAGCGTATGTTCTGGTGACTTCAGCGTGTAGCACATGTTATTGATCTTCTGAGGCTGACATATCTTCTGATGCTGATTCCATTAGAGTTTCTATAAATACACAACATAATTTTAAGTAGCATATATGTCTTATATATAAATCTTACAATTTATTAATTCTTGTATTTTGTTATCATCAAAACTCTAATTGAGGGTTGTAGAATCAAACTATGTTCTAACAATCTCCCCCTTTTTGATGATGACAAAAACTAGATTTTTTTCAATTAAAAATAAAGAATAAAAGGTATCAGAGATTAAAGATAAGGAATAAAAGGTATCAGAGCTAAGAAGAGAAAAATCCCCCTGAGTTGATTACTTCCCTTTAATTCCATGAGACTTTGAGCATCAGAACTTTACTGTATCAGAGTTCATCAGATTCATCAGAGTTTTATACCTGTAAGCTTTTCAGAAGAGAAGAAAATTAAATAGATCAGAATGTTTGAGACTTATGTCTCAGTAATCCGTTATTGAAAAATATCATTCTTTCTCCCCCTTTTTGTCAGTTATCAAAAAGCGCTAATAATCAAAGCTAAAATGATCAGAGCTTTAAATGCGTTTATTAAAAACAGAAGCAATGATAAGTTCAGAACATGTAAAAATATTACAGATAAACAAGTTATAAAAACAACAAGGAAGTTCTAAGAAGGAGGAGGAAGTCGTGTGAACAGAGCTTCCAACATGCTCTTGATTTGGGTGCTGGTTTCCTGTTGCTGAGATAACATGCTGGCTATTGGATCAATTTTGGTGTCCTGCTTATCCATTCTTTCATTCATCAGCATATCATATCTTTTCAAGTCCTCTAGGGTCTGCCTGTCAAGGGAGGAAGCTTGAAGATCTTCAGAAACAGGATGCTTCTCAGAGCTTTCAGCAAAATCTTCTTCTTGACCCTGTTCTTCAGCTGGAATCATCTGTTCTTCTGACTCTGGTTGACGATGATCAGACCAAGGAGCAATGTCCAGCGGGAGTACTTCTTCCTTAAGCAGCTTGCTCAGAACTGGACCTTCAATTTCCTTCAGCAGATTGCTGAAGTTCTGTTGAGCTTGTCCATAGCTTTGTTCTTGCAACTTAAAGGTTTCAGAGCATACCCATCTTCTGAACTTTGTCCATAGGTAGTCTGATGCAGCAGGATCAACCAGTTTCAGACTTGCTTGTTTCAAAGAAGTGATCCACTTCTGTACTTCTATTTCAAAGTTTAATATGCTGGAACCAACATCTGGATGTTTTGGTTTTGGGATGGAAGTTTTGTTGGTTATTGCAGTAAGGCGTTCAAGGACTGTTAAATCAATGACAATCTTGCTGTGGTCGTCTGAATTGTCTTTTGGTGAGGGAGTGGGAGAGTCAGGAATTATGATTGGACTTGATGGGGAATTTGGTGGAGCTAATTCTGGTGAAGAGGGAAGTTGAGGAATATTCACAATGGTGCCAAAGGGCAATTGAATGGCCAGAGGTTGTGGTTCAGGGGATTCAGAGTGTTAAGCCTCATAGGTTTGAATCTCAGGTTGTGGAGATTGTTCAGGTTGAGGAGAGGGTGGATTAATTTCTGGTTGAGGAGAGGAAGGTTGTGGGATTTCTGGTTCTGGAGAGAGTGGAATTTCTGGTATTGGTGAGAGGGGAATTTCTGGTTGTGCTTCTGTGTGGGTTTCAGGATTTGGATTATCTGGTATGGGAGCAGAAATGTGTTTGTCTATATCAGAAAGAACTTGTGTAAGTTCTTGTTCTGGTATGGCTTCAGTATTTGGATTTTGTGGTTGGGAGCGAGATCTTCTGAGAGTTAATGATTCAGAAGGGTCAAAGTCAAGGTCAAAATCATCGAAAGTTTGAGGTGTTGGGTTTTCAGATGGAGTTGGAATTGGGATAGATGTTGATACAGCAGTTAAATCTAAAACAGTTACAAAAGAAGGATTACCTCTCTTCTTAGGAGTCTGCTGAGATGATCCTTCTGCAACAACTTTTCTTTTCTTTGTCTTCTTCAGAACAACCTCTGGAGCCTTCTACTGAAGATCTTGAATATTCAGGTTTGGTGTTGTACCATCAGCCTTGCAAGCATCCAGATATCTGAGAATTATTTCTGGTTTAGAGTCAATCTCTAAGAACAGAGGGAAGTCATCCAGAGGGACTCTTCTGCTGGAGATTTCAGCAAAAGGTGTGACGTTGGGCTCCTTCTTGATGTTCTCTATCAACTTCATCTTCTTCAGATTTTTGGCATTCAGCTGTTTGCCAACAGTAGCTTCCAGAGTGCTGATTTCTTGAGCCTCTGTCAGATGATCAATCAGCCTATTCTCTGTTAGAATATCTGATATCAGTCTTCCTAAGGGTATCCAATCCCTTTTTGTTCGCTCCTCTTCTCTTGTTTCCTTAACACTTGTTCTGAGATGATTGAACAGCTGATGAGCCAGATTTATCTTGACCTTCTGAGAGATGAAATAGATCAGAAACTGCTGATCAATATTAATGTAATCAGGAGAGCTGGTAGGCTTCCTGTGATTGAAGCAGCCCAGAATGATCTTGACCCAAATTCTGTGTTTGTCTTTCAAATCCCTTATCTTGCTGGAGGGAAGCCCCAGAGTAAAGATTTCCCTTGCAATTAGGGCAACATCAACACACCTTTTTGCCATATCAATGCAACGAACACCACCACCATTGTAGCCTATCAAACATGCAATAAGGTCTTCAGTGATAACAATCTTCTTCCCCATGATGTAGGACGTAACTTGATGATTTGAAGAAGAAGCGTGAATCCAAAATTTCTTTACCAGAATAGGAAATGTTGGACCCACCAGTCTGTCAAAATACTTTTCCCAACCTTGAGCTTTAACCTCTTCAGATAGATCAAACCCATTCTCCTTAAGACTGTTGAAATCCATGATTAATTCTGACAGAACCATAAGATTTTTGATTGGAGTTAGAAGCGTTCTGTAAGGTTCTTCGTATTGTTCAGATGAAACAGTTTTCTGGGAACCTGAAGAAGGAATGCTGGAAGAAGCCATGTTCACACGAAGGTTTTTGTGAAAAAGATTGAAAGGGTTTTTGAGAAATTAAGAACGCTGAAATCAGAAATATTCAGAGAAAATGAAAGTGAAGGTAAAACGTGTAAATGGTGTGAAGTGTGTTTAAATAGATTTCTAGAAAGGTTTTGAAAACATAAACGTTAAGAGAGAGAAATTAATAATGATTATTAGCATTTAATGATAGCTGATTTTAGGGGATTCAAAAGGATATTTGGAACGGTTACCCATGACATGTGTCTCAATGCATCCAATCAGCGCTTTGCCTTTTACGAAACGTGAACGCATGTTCAGCCTCAAAAAATGGCTGATGACTGGATGACACTTGTTTGCTTGAGTGAACAGCACATTTCTATCCTTGAAATGAAGCGCTCAGATCTTCATGGATAGATTCTGATACAATCTGCACTTCTAAAATTCTGAAAGAAGATTGATCAGTAGTTCACAGAAAAATAAACAAAGTTCTGAGGGTTAATATATGGAATCAAAACAATTTTATTCTGGGCAGAGCTTCATGCTGAGATGTTTCAGAATGAAGTTGAACCTATCTTCAGAAAGAGGTTTTGTGAAAATATCAGCCCATTGATGGTCTGTGTTAATAAATTTTAAATTTAAAATCCCTTTATGAATATAGTCCCTAATAAAATGATGTTTTATTTCTATATGCTTAGCCCTAGAATGTAAAATTGGATTTTTGCTGAGACAAATAGCAGAAGTATTGTCACAGAGGATAGGAATGTTACTCTCAAATATCTGGAAGTCCTCAAGTTGACTTTTCATCCTGAGCATTTGTGTGCTGCATCCAGCTACTGCTATGTATTCAGCTTCTGTTGTTGATAGAGCAATTGTGGATTGTCTTTTGCTGGACCAAGAGATCAGATTTTCTCCCAGAAACTGGCAGCTTCCAGAAGTGCTTTTACGTTCTACTTTGTCTCCAGCAAAATCAGCATCACAGTATCCTACTAAGCTGTAATCACTTAATTTTCTATAAAACAAACCCAGATTAGTAGTACCTTTTAGATACTTGAAAATTCTCTTAACTGTTGTTAAGTGAGATTCTCTAGGATTTGATTGGAATCTAGCACAAATGCATACACTGAATAAAATGTCAGGCCTTGAAGCCGTCAGATATAGAAGAGAACCAATCATACCTCTGTAGACCTTCTGTTATACCTTTTTACTTACCTCTTCTCTTTCCAGAATGCACGTGGGATGCATTGGAATCTTTGATGGCTTACACTCTGAGAGATCAAATTTCTTCATAAGTTCTCTGACATATTTGCTCTGATGAATGTAAGTTCCTTCTGGGGTTTGATTAATCTGAATGCCCAGAAAGAATTTCAGTTCCCCCATTAGGCTCATCTCAAATTCTGCCTGCATACACTTAGCAAACTTTCTTCCCAGAGAAGGTTTAGTAGATCCAAAAATGATGTCATCAACATAAATCTGACATACTAAAATGTCATTCTTAACTGTCTTACAGAATAAAGTTGTGTCCACTTTCCCTCTGGTGAATTCCTTTTCTAACAGGAAGTTACTTAGTCTTTCATACCAAGCTCTGGGAGCTTGTTTCAGACCATAGAGTGACTTCTTTAGTTTGAAAACATATTATGGGTTTTTGGAACTTTCAAAACCAGGGGGTTGGTGCACATATACCTCTTCTTCTATATAGCCATTTAAGAATGCACTCTTAACATCCATCTGATACAGAGTGACGCCTTTATTAACAGCAAAAGAAATTAAGAGTCTGATAGATTCTAACCTGGCGACTGGAGCAAAGGTTTCTGTATAGTCTATCCCCTCTTGCTGACTATAACCTTGTGCTACCAATCGTGCTTTGTTTCTGATGACTTCACCTTGTTCATTCAGTTTGTTTCTGAACACCCATTTTGTTCCAATGACGTTGAATCCTTTTGGTTTGGGAACTAGGTCCCATACGTGATTTCTTGTGAATTGATTTAGCTCCTCTTGCATTGCTAGAATCCAGTCATTGTCCAGAAGTGCTTCATCAATTATTGATGGTTCAATTAGAGAAACCAGTCTCATGAGGGATTCTTCAGAGTTTCTGAAGCTAGATCTTGTTCTGATTGGATCTTCCTTTCTTCCTAAGATTGTTTCTTTTGGGTGATCCATGCTGCTTCTGGATGGTCTTTTCTGGATTTGATCAACAGAAGGTGCTGGACTGCTTGCAGTGCCTCTTTCTGATGTTGAGGGAGTGTCTCTGTTAAGAGCTTCTGATGACTTGTCTTCAGTACCTGTGAATTCAACTTCCATACCTGCAAGGAATTCATTCTGCTTTGACTTTTGAGAGTCAAGCTTATCATCAAAACAAACACTGATTGATTCTTCCACAATCTGTGTTTCTGTATTGTATACTCTGTACCCTCTTGAGCGTTCAGAGTATCCTAACATAATACACTTTTGTGCTTTAGAGTCAAACTTGTTCAAATAATTTTTTGTATTCAAAATAAAGCAAGTACATCCAAATGGATGAAAATGTGAAATGTTGGGCTTTCTGTTCTTCCACAATTCATATGGAGTCTTTTCCAGAATAGGTCTTATGGAGATTCTATTCTGAATGTAACACGCTGTGTTTATTGCCTCTGCCCAGAAGATCTTAGCAACATTAGTCTCGTTGATCATGGTTATGGCCATTTCATGCAATGTTCTGTTCTTTCGTTCTACAACTCCATTTTGTTGGGGAGTTCTAGGACAAGAGAAATCATGTTGAATGCCTTTGTCATTAAAGAATGACTCAAAATATTTGTTTTCAAATTCTCCACCATGATCACTTCTGACTTTGACGATTCTAAGATCCTTTTCATTTTGAACTTCGTTGCAGAAGGTGACAAACACAGAGTGTGACTCGTCCTTGTGTCTGGAGAACTTTACCCATGTCCATCTGCTATAGTCATCTACTATTACTAACCCATACTTCTTGCCACTGACTGAAGCAGTTTTAACTGGTCCAAATAAGTCAATGTGCAGAAGTTCTAATGGCTTAGAGGTGGAAACAACGTTTTTAGATTTGAAAGCTGGTTTTGCAAACTTGCCTTTCTGACATGCTTCACACAGAGCATCTGAATTGAACTTCAGGTTAGGAAGTCCTCTGACCAGATTGAGTTTGTTAATATGAGATATTCTTCTCATACTAACATGTCCCAATCTTCTGTGCCAGATCCATTGCTCGTTGTTAACAGATAGAAGACACTTTACATTCTGAATTTTCAGTTCAGAAAGTTTTATTTTATAAATGTTGTTTCTCCTATTTCCATTAAATAGGATAGTCCCATCTTTCTGACTAACATCTTTGCATGAATTTTGATTAAAGATTATATCATAACTGTTATCACTTAATTGACTTATGGATAACAGGTTATGCATTAATCCATCTACTAATAAAACATTACTTATAGAGGGAAGATTTCCATTACCTACTGTTCCAGAGCCAATGATCTTTCCTCTCTGATTG
Organism: Vicia faba; assembly: GCA_948472305.1. Taxonomy (NCBI): domain Eukaryota; kingdom Viridiplantae; phylum Streptophyta; class Magnoliopsida; order Fabales; family Fabaceae; genus Vicia; species Vicia faba. The sequence goes on along the minus strand of OX451741.1, from coordinate 940,918,594 downwards.
CCTCCAAAACCTACGTGGCCTCCAGGCTTTGGAACATATGCCTTCTTCCCGTCATGTGTCGTGAGCAGCCAGAGTCCAGGTACCATGACTGGTGTTTTTGCTTTGCTGCTAAAGATATCTGCCACATGTATTATTTTATCCTTAGGTACCCATATTTTCTTGGGTCCTGATTTGTTAGTTTTACCAAAACTCTGGTTGAATTTTGGTTTGATAGAGTAATCACTACTAGTATATTTTATGTCATGTGTGTGCCCATATACAAAGTGTGAATCAAGTGAAGTGCGTTTTATAACTAAATCCATGGCATTCTTTGGTGTAGGTACCTTAACTTGATATCCTATCCCTTTTCTAACATTTCTGCTAACTTCATAGATCATTGAAGCCATTTTGCTTCTGTCTATGTTTTTAGCTAGAAACTTCTGAAAGCTTTGATCATACTCCTTGATGATCTCATCAGCATTGCTGGGAGTTTCAGGGATTGTTTCCTTCTGAGAGTTTTGCAATAGATTTTCTAATTTTGAAATTTTATCTTTTAAATCAGAATTCTCCAATTTGAGACTCTCAGTCTTATCAGAGTCAGAAGCAAGATTCCTTTTCAGGTTTCTGAATTTGACTCTGATCTGCTGATATCTTTCCAGAATTTCATTAAGGCTTTCAGCTAGTTCAGCCTTAGTAAAGTTTATAGCAAAGTCAGGAAATACCTCTTATGTATCTGATTCAGAGTCTGACTCAGAAGCTTCACTGTCTTCTGTTATGTTTTCCATGAGAGCTACTTTCATCATCTGATTCTGAGACAGCTTCAGATGTGTCAGAATCATCCCATGTAGTCATGAGACTTTTCTTCTTTTCCTTGCCAAACTTCTTTTTGGGCTTTTCCTTCTGAAGCTTTGGGCAATCACTTTTTTAGTGCCCTTGCTTGTTACATTCATAGCAAATGATGTCTTTGTTGTTTGGATTTCTGTTTCCTGAAGAACCTTCAGATCTTCTGTGTCCAGAGGAGGATTCTAACCTTCTATATCTGGAGAAAGATTCATTTTGATTTTCTGATCTTCTGGGATTCCTGAACTTTCTTTGCCTCTGCTTCCATAATTGGTTCACTCTTCTGGAGAGGAGAGATAGTTCATCTTCTTCTGATGAAGACCCATAAGAGGTTTCTTCTACAGCCTGCAAAACTTTGGAGTCAGATTTTCTGTTAGATTTTAAAGCTAATGGCTTACCTTGCTTTTGAGGTTCATCTGCTTCTAGCTCTATCTCGTGACTTCTGAGGGAGCTGACAAGTTCCTCCAGAGAGATTTTGTTGAGATCCTTGGCTACCTTAAGCGTTGTGACCATTGGCCTCCACTATTTTGGAAAGCTTTTGATGATCTTCTTAACATGATCAGCAGTGGAATACCCTTTGTCAAGAACTTTTAGACCAGCAACAAGAATTTGAAATCTTGAAAACATAGTCTCTATTGATTCACTCTCTTCCATCTTGAATGCCTCATACTTCTGAATGAGCGCAAGAGCTTTGGTTTCTTTGACTTGAATGTTGCCTTCATGCGTCATTCTCAGAGAGTCAAACATATTCTTTGCAGTGTCTCTGTTTGATATCTTTTCATATTCTGAATAAGAGATGGCGCTGAGAAGAATTGTTTTGGCCTTGTGATAATTTCTGAAATCACGCTTTTGCTGATCAGACATTGCTTTCCTGTCAATCTTCTGACCACTTCCATCCACTGGGTTCGTGTATCCATCAGTCACCATGTCCCACAGATCAGCATCATGGGCCAGAAAGAAGCTTTCAATTTTGTCTTTCTAGTATTCAAAGTTTTCTCCATCAAAGACTGGAGGTTTGCCACTGAATTTGTCTCTTTCTTCATTGTTGTCATTGCTGATGTTTTGATGTGGTCCAGCCATTGTGTTTTTCTGACACTGGATCTTGTACTGACACGGTTAAGTGTTATAAGCTCAGAACCAGGCACTCTGATACCAATTGAAGATGTGAAAAACACAAGAAGGGGGGTTGAATTGTAAATCTTAAAACGAAAGCTTAGACAACACTGTATTTTTATCCTGGTTCGTTTGATCTCAAACTACTCCAGTCCACCCGTCAAGGTGATTTCTCCTCTCTCCAACGAGGTCATAATCCACTATAATCAACTGATTACACAACTACTTTAACAACTGTTAAAGCCTTCTTGAGTATAACCACAGACCGGTTTATCTCAAGGAAATTCTCTTACAGATAATTGAACAAAAGGTGTGTTAATGTTTTCTAACAAAACTATATATCACAATTGTGATAATACACAATATTAAGCTTAGAATGAAACTGGATTTGCTAGAGTGGTAGAGTAGGCGTGGTTGGAAAGCTTAGCAAATCGTATGAGTGCGTGCGTGATGATTATTTGCTTAGGCGTGTATATGCGTGCATCTTTTCTCACACTGACTTGTTTATATAGCCAAGGCAAAGATACGTTGTTGTCCATAAATCACTTTCAATGATAATAACGTTCTTTCCTTTTTTGAGAAGATCTTGTCTTGGAATAAAGCCGTTGGTATTTAATCTGTCTTGAATGCTTAGTAACGCTTCAGAGTGTTCTCTGCTTATGATAATCAGAGTATTCTTGGCTTTACCTTATTCTGATGCTTCTGAGTGCTGATGACTTGGTAAGGATCTTGATCAGAATCAGAGTATTTTATGCGCAGATTCTGGTCATCAGGCTTCAGCGTATGTTCTGGTGACTTCAGCGTGTAGCACATGTTATTGATCTTCTGAGGCTGACATATCTTCTGATGCTGGTTCCATCAGAGTTTTTGTAAATACACAACATAATTTTAAGTAGCATATATGTCTTATATATAAATCTTACAATTTATTTATTCTTGTATTTTGTTATCATCAAAACTCTAATTGAGGATTGTAGAATCAAACTATGTTCTAACAATTACAATTTTTAAATCCATTGAGAATTGAGAGAGAAATCTCAAATTGAAGGTGCTCTCTACTTTCTGGGTTTTTGATTCATATCTCTTTGTATACTTTATATAAATTTGGCGCGATGATGGTGTTAAGATCGTCTTGAAGAGACGAATCCAATGATGCTGGTTTGGGATCCTAATTTTACCGTTTGAAGGATCTCACAAAATCTCCATTGCAGGGTGGCTTGAGTTTGAAGACGATGACATGTCTCATCTCAGCCAATGATAGCGTTCCAAACGTTTTAATTTCATTGGTTGTCTTTTTTTTTGATTCCCTGCGTATCCCACTAAGGTCCATATCAAACACAACGTGTCTGGTCCATTGGATTAGTTTACTAACTGATTTTACTATGATCTGATGGCCCATATCATTTTGGTTTTATTTTATTTTCTGATTGTTATATTTTATTTGATTTAATTTTCAAAAATTCATAACTCTTTTATTTATTATTCAAAAATTATGAAAAAATTCACAAAAATACATTGAATTATTTCTGATCTTATGACTATTTTTTCACATTTTTATTTTGACATTTGATATTTTTTATATTTTTTGCATTATTTGCTTCCTTTTAATTACTTTAAAAATGCTTTCTGACAGTTTTTAATTCTGAAAAATTTCCTAAATATCATTTTGCATATTTCTGACTTTTTAAAAATTTTATGGAATTTTATATTGATGTTTACTATTTTTGACCTATTTTATTTTTGTTTGAACAATTTTAATTAGTTTTAAAATAGTTTCTGGCTTTTTTTTTAAAAATTGCCAAAAAGTTTATAAAAATATTTGAGTCCTTTTCTGATTTTTCTATGGCCTTACTCAATTTTTCTTGATTAATTTGAATATAGTTGATATTTTTCTTTCTTATTTCCATTTTAAAACAATTTTATAAACCTTTTTAATGTATATATTAAACGCAATATTATTTTGTGATTATTTTCTGGCTGAGCTTGGGTTGAATTTTGATGATGAACTTTATTAATATCATTGGATCCATGGTGTTGAGTCTAACTCCATAAAAATGGATGAATGATTTTAATAATAGTTTGATTTAAATTTAATTTAAATGTGATTTGTATATTCTTTCCCACCCCTCTTCATCTTGTCCCTTTCTCATTGCACTAAGTGTTATTGGAGCATGATCTCTATATCATGTCTCAAAACAAATGATGCATAGATTGCTATTGATCGGCCTCAAAAAAGGTGCGACTTTAATATAATTCCACTTACGATTGTTTAACATAGCGCTAAATTTTGTCCCGATTCGAATAAATGGTCATTCGTGGCCCAAACCTATGTTTGAAAGCCCAAGTATGTTAATTTGATCCCTTTGATCCAATAACCTTGAGATTCATTGTGTGGAGGCTTTGGTTCTACCAATCCTCTAATGGATCTACAACACTTTTGGTCAACGCGGATCACTTAAACATCGTTGATCATTAAATGGTACTTTTGAGGATTCAAAATGGATGATATACTTGACAAAATGAAAATGCAACTTGTTGTATGAAGGCTTTGGTTCTACCAATCCTCTAATGAGTTCCAAATGTAAGTTTCAAGATGGTCATCCAACTAACCACTAATTATTAAATTGCTTTTACTTTGTGCCCTTTTATTTTTTATGCTTTATGTACCATTTACTTTAGCATTTACATTTAATGCTATTTTTCATCTTTGCTCACTTGAGCCCATTTACTTTCTTGTCATTTTTATTTTGCTCACTTGAGCTTTTATTTTCTTTTTCAAGACACCTAATAATCAACATGAACTCTAAAAAAGACTTTAATGATACTTGGACTATTTGGTTACTATCCTTGGCATTATGGAGTATTGGACTTCTTGGACTTAGGAATAGAAACCTTGGCCTATATTGGAGACCTTGTGACCTTAATTGATATTTTGTCTGGAGTACTTGAGGTTTACCTCAAGACATTGGGTTTTTTGTTTGTTTTGTGTGCATGTTATTGTGATTACATTCTTTGTTTGTAATCTGGAATTTACCTGTATACAGTCGTTACTCTGCCCAATTTTTGTGAAGATTTAATACACTTGAAGTTTGGTTCTCACAAGAAGTCTAGTATCTTTGCTTGCTTGGTTTTAATCCAAAGAATGGGAATTCTATCTTGACTCATAATGTCAAGTACTGGCTTCTTGTTGGTTAGATGGTTCTTATCCCTAGCTTTTACCTTATGCTTTAGGATAGTCCCTTCTTCTACTCCCATCTTCTTTAATTTTAAAAATCTCTTTCCTCTTTTTGAAAACCCCTTCTTGTTTTGAAAGTTGAACCATTTTCATAATAAACTTGGACTTAGGTCCATGCATTTCTAAACATTTTCATAAATAAACTTCAATCAACTTAATAATACCTTAACATTTTTTGGTGAGAAGACTAAAAGTCAATCAATCTCATTTCAAATCATTTTGCCACTTTGGCTTTTTAATTTAAAAACTTTTCTCAAAAGATTGGACTCTTGTCAATCCTTGTAGTGATGAAAACAACTATACTTCTACAATATATAGTGAAGAGATATATTTTCCACTTGGATGTTGAGTGATGCATTGTTGATTTTAAAATCCAAGACATATCCTCCGCTTTGAGATGATGCAAATTCTCCTTTCTCATGATTGTGGGTAGTAAGTATGTTTTCCACACGGACAATGAGGATGATGTCTTATCTCATAAAATTAACCAACACACTTGTGTTTTAAAATATTTAAAAGAGGAACTACATGTACCCTGATCCCCTATTGCACGGAAGGTGGTACGTAGGCACTAAAGGTTCACAACCGTGGCGGGTGCAAAAATCATAAAAAATATTTCTTTTCTCACCTCTACCATATATTTTTATACAATATTTTTATAGCCAAAATATACAGATTTTACAAAGAGGTTCATACGGAGTACCGTAGATGTTTAGGTTGCTAATACCTTCCCTTTTCATAACCAATCCCCTTACCTTGAATCTTTCCCCCTCTTTTTTGGGTTATTCGCTCTTTTCTCATTCCTTTGGAAACAATAAAGCGCGATGGAGATTTCTATTTTGATCTGTATAAGTCTAGTCAATCCAATGGCTTAGTCTTAAACATTTCTACTGCTACAGTTGCTTCTGGGCTCATGAGTGATGACTTGTACACGTTCTCGTGGAATGGGGCATTTCTTACGGAGAACGTGAGCATCTCCCGTTGTGCCTTTCTCGCGAGGATATGATTAGTTGGTCGTTTGAGCTTCGAAAATTGAACAAGTAGTATGTTTTGGGTAGTGTATTGACACAGTGGCGCGATGATGGCCTAGGGGATAGAGGCAATGATGGCAATCCCACGGTTCCCTAGGCACGTGTCTCTCATACGCGGACGAGTTTAGCTATAAATACGAGAGGAGTAGGGCATTCTGCAGTTTTTGTTTTTCTCTCGCATTGCTCATTATTCCTCACTCGTCGACTTCCCCGGTTTCTTGAAGATTAACTATTCGCCGCCGTTCCCTTCAACTTCATTCCTTCTTTAATTGTTAAGATTCCAGACTTTCATTTTTATTTAGCTGTCGTGGCCTAGATTTTCACGATTTTCTTCTTAGAAATGCATGCGGTTAGGCTTAGGATCTTGTCTGTTAGGGTGTTCTTGGGGAGTGTTTATGGTAGACAATGGTTCTGTAGTTTAGAATTGTCTGATCTACCGTCGATCCTCCCAGTATTTTTTCACGACATGTCCTAGATGGTCCTTAAGGATTTAGGTCGTTTTATTTACTGGAGATCACCAAGTTGGGGAAAGTGGTTGTCCATTTAGATGCCTTAGTGAGGGTTTTGGTCGGGGACATGGTCCTCGTTTATAAACTCCCTTTCACTTGATTAGTGTTGGAATGGTGGTTTTGACATTGATGTCGACCTCACCTCTATCCTCTGCTTTTCACGTACTATAGACGATAATGTCGGAGGCAATATCTTTGAGGTACCTGTTGGGTCTTCTCAAAGTTGTACGGATGAAACTGATAGCACGTCGAGCATCTTGGAGATATCCAGGGATGAGTCGAACCAGTCTGATCAACAAGTAGGGAGAGAGGATGTGCAGATGGCCCTCGCTAATCAGGGTGGCCTGTTTGCAGCTAACAATGATGAAGACCCGAGGATGTGGGTCATGGAGGATCCTTGGGATCATAGGTGCTACCGGGACGACGTTTTTACCGATATATCTTCATACTCGACTGGTGACGATGACACAAAACACTAGTCGGTGTGGGTCCTTAGAGAGAGCGGTCAGATCTGCTTGTAATATGACAAATGGCGGATCCCAATGTATGATATAGTGTTTCAGTAGATGGGCCTCCATTTTCTTTTTTCATATTTCCATGTGGTCGTTTTCAGGCATCTCCGACTGGCTCCCTCTCAGTTGCACCTAAACGGAACCGCTTTCATGTAGGCGTTCGAGATCGTATGTGATTACTTGAGGATAAGGGCCACCATCCCTTTTCTCTTCTACTGCTTTCACCTTTAGAGGAGCAAGGTCGATGGAAAGTGGGGATGGGTCGCTTTGAAGCAAGCTAACGGGAAGTTGTTCAAATCTTGGTTGGAGTCTGTCCGATCTTTCAAAGATAAGTACATGCTCATTCAGCATGTCTTGGACAGGGATATGCTGAATGTCTTTCGGCTCGCCCCGACATATTAAGAGGAGGAGGATCCCATTTTAAATGAGCAAGGGGAGAATTGGAACAAGTTGGTCTGAAAATTCCCCTTCTAGTGGAGTAGGAAACACTTTGATAATAAGCTTGACACCTATGTGTAAAAGGAGGGGAAACTCGGTGATGAGGACTAGAGGAGCTTCGATCTTTTGACTACCTTCATCACAAAATCTCTCGTGTTCAGTGCGTGGGCCGTGGAGGAAATTCGGTTAGGGACAAATACGGGAAGATTGTGTATGAGCCTGGCTTGATATGCTTTAAGGAGCTCCTCGAGAACGAGGACCCCGTTAAATACTTGGGTATTTGCTTTATGTTTTGAATAATTATATATGGTTGACATTTTTAAGTCCTTATTTGCTAACTCTGATTTGTTGTTTGTTCTGCAGATAACATGAATCCCGTCCAAGAATGCGTAGCCACGAACCTTGCAGCGAAAGAAAAAAAAGGGCGTTGAATGATGTTCAGGGCGGTACAACGACTGCTCCAACGTCGAGGCCGGGAAACTCGTCCTCGGGTTTGGTTGTTGGAGCCCTCTCTCCCACTCATGTGTCCTCGAAGGTAAATAGACCACACGTTGAGGGAAGCATTTATCTGACCGAAGAAAAGGGGAAACGAAAGTATGATCTTCCCCTGCTGGCTGGAGAATGATTTCTTCAAGGGTGCCGCTCTATAACTCCAACAGGCTGATTCTCTTCATCTTGAGGGGCTGGAATGACTAGAGAAAAGGAAAAAATTTGCACGGGGTGCTGGTGGCCTGATGAGGATAATGGAGATGATGGTTGCCTACACCGAGGGGATCCCTTCTCTAGAAGTTGAGTTAAAGAAGCTATGGGCCAAACTGGCCATAATTGAGAAGGGGCGGAGCAATGAGGAGAAAGATCGAAATATGGCCGAGGAAGATCTGGGGAAGCTATCTGAGGAGCACAAGGTCTTACTGCTTGAGAATAAGGCTTTGGAGGAGAGGGTGGCGGCTTTGGCTGTCGAGGTTACGCCCGCTGAAGATGAGTTAGAGGATACGAAAGACTTGAAGACCCGAGTTGAGCTGGTTGCTCATTTTTAACTGACGATGGAAGACGCTTAGGCCTCCTCCGAGGGGAGATTCGAGAATACGTTGAAGCATCTTCGTGCTTTGAATTCTAGGGTCGAGTTTAATACCTTTGGGATAGGGGTCAATTACCATGTGGCTACCGGAAAGATCCTAGTTCTCGACTATCTTAAGGAGTTCACTGTCTAGCCCATGGGGGACCCTCTTAGCCGTCGCCTGTTGTCGAGGAAGAGATTGAAGAATGATGGTTGATAGTTTGTTATTCTGCTCCGGCCTACATGTTGTAACGTTTGTAATCCTGTTTTTCCAGGCTTTTGCCCGTTTATGTAAGTTCTGAACAAATGTGGTCATTATGGTCACAAAACTATTCTTTTGGACGGGGGGCTAAAGGCCTCCCTTGTTATAATATTTGTACAATAGCGGCCCTGGCGGCTGTATCTTTTAATTTTATGGCCATGGTGGTTGTTTGTTCCAAATATTTGACTTGTTTTTGCATGTTTATTATTATGATTGTCTTTTTAAGACATATTTTATTTTGCTAAGTGTTTATAGTGGGATTTTCTTGTTTAATTTGTATGTTCGCCAGTGTGGGGAAACTGGATAAACTGACAGGGTGGATACCGGGCATGAGCTGAAACTTATTTTTTGTTTCGAGGGCCTGAGCTCGGTGGTGTGAACTTCCCATTACGATTCGGGTGTTCTACCGTCATGGTATGAGGACGATAAAGCTCAGACGAGTTATCCATGTCGGGCTAAAGACACACTCGTTAAAAGAGTGGAGTCTCGCCGCTTCAAAATATTTTGGGTTCTATGCTTGTAATTAGGCTTGCACGTGTGGTTGGGCCTGGATGAGTCTGTCTTATTGAAGAAGCTCACTGATTGCTCAGTGTTTTAACTATAATATTGTTTTAGCTTTTCAGCGTTCCATGGTCGAGCAAGTTGTTCCCCTTGTAGATTTTCTAAGTAGTATGCCCAGTCACCGTTTTTGCGTAGATGCAACTTGGCGACGAATTCCTATAAGGTCTGATCTGTGAGTTGGGTCCCGTTGTAGGTGACTATTGCTTATGAGATGTCAAACCGAGCAATAATATTTCTTTTGTAGAAGCGAAAGACGTTTTGGGAGGTAATTTTAGCCAATGCTTCTGCCTCTATCCAATTGGTGAAGTATTCAACGACTACTATCAAATATTTTTTTGATTGGTACCTACCACGAACAGCCCGAGGAGGTATAATCTTCACCAGGAAAAGGTCCAGGGAGAAGAGAGGGACATGAGCTCGTTTGGGGGAGCCAAGTGCATGTCCCCATGCTGCTGGAATTTTTCGCATCTCTTTATGTGTACTTTTGCATCGTGCTGCATGGTACACCAGTAATACCCCGCTCACAGAGCTTTTCTGACGAGGGATCTTCCGCCCATATGTTGGCCATTTATCCCTTCATGGATCTTGAGCATGATACGATCCAATTTTCTTTGGTCGATGCATTCAAGGAGAGGGATGGAAAGCCCTCTCCTATAAAGATTTTCTTCGACTAAGACATATGAACATGCTCTTCGCTTGACCACCGCCGCTTCCTTCGAGTCGACAAGCAGCTCTTCTCTTTTTAGGTATTTGTGTACAAGGGTCATCCAACATTCGTCGTCTTCTATGGTGAATACTCCCAAAGTAGAGGGGGTCTCTGGGTGCTCGATCAAGGAAGAATTTCCTGTATCACCGACTTGTTTCCCCCATTCCTCTTTGTGCTTGCTAGTTTGGACAGGATGTCTACCTGGTGTTATGTTCGCGGGGAATATGTTGTACGTCTATGGATTTTAATTTCTTTTTTCGCTCTTGGACCAAGGCCCAATACTTAACAAGGTGATCGTTTTTCACCTGATATTCTCCCTGGACCTGGGATGCAACAAGATGAGAGTCGATGAAGATTTTCAGCTCCTCGGCTCCCAAGTCTTTGGCTAGGCGTAAACCTTCTAAGAGTGCCTCTTATTCAGCCTGGTTGTTTGAGGTCGGGAAGGATAATTCAAGGGAGACCTAGATTAGGGTTCCTTCTTCATTTTCCAATATAATGCTTGTGCCAATTAGGGTTCCTGTACAACGTCCTAGGGTTCGAGCGAGGTTATTTTGGCCATAAAGTCGGCCAATGCTTGAGCTTTGAGGGCTTTCCTGCCTTCATACTAGATGTCAAACTCTGAGAGTTCTAACGACCATTTTAACGTTCTGCCCGCCATGTTAGGCATATCGAGCAGCTGATTTATTGGTTGATCTATACAGACGACTATGGTATGCGCCAAGAAATAGTTCCTGAGTCTCCTCTCTGCATTAACAAGGGCTAGGTCCACCTTTTCAATTTGCTGATATCTTACTTCGGGGCCCTGCAGGGCCTTGCTCGTAAAGTAGATAGGCCTATGCCCTTATGGGGTTTCCCTTATTAGTGTTATGCTTATTGCCTCAAGGGTGACGACCAGATAAAGATAGAGGATTTCATCCTTCTCTGGTCAAGAAAGGATGGGAGGTTGCGATAGTGCTTGCTTCAAGTGGGTGAGAGCTTTCTCGCATTCGGATGTCCATTCGAAGGCAGCTTCCTTACAGAGGAGTTTGAAGAGGGGGAGCGCGTGCTGGGCAGATTTTTCCACAGATTAAGAGAGAGAAGTGAGCATGCTGTTCAGGATTTAAATGGACTTTTTGAAGTGGGAATTGGAAACTAAAAAATGCTCGACATTTGTCGGGTTTTGTCTCAATCCCTCTTTCTCTGAGGTAGAATCCAAAGAATTTGCCTGCCCGTACGCCAAAGGTGCATTTTTCTGGGTTAAATCGCATCGGGAACTTTCTGGCCTGCTAGAAAACTTTCTTCAAGTGGAGGGCATGGTAGATTTATTCCATCGATTTGATGATCATGTCGTCCATGTAGACTTCAAGCATGTCGCCTATTTCGTTGCAGAAAACATTGTTCATCATGCACTGATATGTAGCACCCGCGTTTTTCAGGCCGAAGGGAATTACGTTATAGTAATAGTTGCCCAACTCAGTCATGAAAGCAGTATATTTTTTGTATCCATAATATGCATCCATAAAAGATAATGATTTGAAATCGGCCGAGTTGTCTACCAATTTGTCAATATTGGGGAGGGGATAAGCATCTTTTGTCCAAGCTCGACTGAGGTTGGTTTAATCAATGCACATGTTCTATTTTTCCATTAGATTTCTTTGCAAGAGCTACATTCGAGAGCCAGGTTGTGTAATGGGCTTCAGAAATAAAGTGTGCCTCTAGGAGGTCTTTTACATCTAGTTCGACAACCTCCGTTTTTTCGGGGGACTATTTTCTTCTATGCTGAGTGATCGCCTTGAGAGCAGGGTTTATGGTCAGGTGATGGCATACAATCTTTGGGTCCAATCCGGGCATCTCAGCTACGCTCCAGGCGAACAGATCAACATTCTCCCTCAAGTAAGCTTTAAGTTACCTCTTTGCCAAGTCATGGAGGTTAGCTCTGATCTTTATTCCTCTGGAGGGATCGTTCCCGAGAGGGATGATCTCGAATTCTCCATCTAGAATGGGTCGTACGGGGTCTGAGAGGTCCTCTCTACTTGCATCTAAGGATGAACCTCCGCTTTCGACCATGGGCTCTTTCCCTTTCTTCCTTTGCTCTATGCGATCCTCCTTGGAGAAGTGGCTGTCGAGGTCAACGACGTCGACCCTTGGCAGTGACTTGGCCTCCTCGGAGCTGGAGGGCAGGGCGACCCTAATGTTTGATCGAGGTTGAGCATTGATGTAACCCAGGCCCCTGGACGAGTCTTCAAAACATCTTCTTTCCTCCTGGACGTCCCCGTGGAGGGTGGCGACCAAACCTACTATAATGTAGTATTTCATTTTGAGGTGTACAATGGAGGGCACCACAATCAGCTCGGCCAGAGTGGGCCTCCCGAAGATACATTAATAGAGATATGGGCAATCCATTTTCAGAAACTGAGTCTTGATGGCTCTAGCGGTCACCCTTCTTTCAAAGGTGACGATCAACTCGCATACCCCCAGGGTTTGGTACTTGCTCCATTGAAGCCCTAGAGGTCTGGGCCCACGTATGGGGTCAGGTGGATTTCGTTCAACTGTAGGGTAGCGAACAATTGGGTGTAGATGATGTCCACCGAGCTCCCTTAATCGACTAGTATGTGCCGAACATCAAAGTTTGCCATACGAGTCCGCACGAGCAGTGTGATAGTCGAGTTAGGGGCTCCACTCGACAGTTCCTTCCTAATTAAAGCGAGGGGATGAGAGCCTCTTCGGAACTTATCTAATTTGGAATCCATGTCAGAGTTGGCTTTAATAAGTTGCTCGAACCTTCTTTTTATGGATCCCACTGTATGCTTGTTGAATCCCCCGCCGGAGATGATTATCGCAGCGAGGAATGACTCCCAGGGACTGTGAGAGGAGAAGTAAAACGGGACGTTCTCCATGTCTGGGAAGTAGAAATCTTCTAGTTGCGAGATACTCATGGAGACCAGTATTTGTTGATGTCGGGAGACTCCTTCCCATCTTTGATGCTCTTGGTTTCTAGAGCCTCCTTGTGGGCACCCTCTTTCTTCTTATACTGCTTGAGGTTCCCGTCTCAGACTAGTATCTCGATCGCATCCTCGAGATGGATGCAATCGTCGATGTTATGACGTGGAACCTACAATACTTGCTCTTTTTGGTTATGAGCTTGGAGGGTGTTTGGCGATGAAAGTGTACCACAAACTGTTTAAATTCAGAGTTGGTGCATTCATACATAATATGTTCTCTCGAAGTGGTCAGAGGGGTGTGTTCGTGGAATCGATAAGCAGGCCCTTGTAATCTTTGGAGTCTCAGAATTTGTCTTCCCGCTTTTTCTCTCCCGCCCACCGGGATGCCGATGGCTCGTCACTTCTCAAGGGTTTGGAACTCTCTCAGTGCCTTGAATCTCTGGTATTGTTGGTCGCTTATTTCTCCTTGTACTGAATGTACGCTTGAGCCTTGAGGAGGAGGGAGTTGAGCATGGCTGGAGTTTTTATGCCCACATCCTTCGCGAAGTCACTGCAGGGTCGAAGCCCTTATTCAAGAAGGTATTTCTTCATTGCATCAGTCGTTGAGATTTATAGGACTTATTTGTTCAAGCACTCTATATATGCATATAGAGATTCGTCTCTGCCCTGGATAATCACTTCAATTGAAGCCTCTGATTTTGGATGCCGACGGGAGACAGTGAAGTGCCTCGAAAATGTCTTTCCCAGTCGTTTCCAAGAAGTGATAGATTAAGGGGAGAAGGCTTTTGTACCAAGCCATGTCACATTTTCTCAGAGTGATCGGGAATAATATGCATTTGGCTGTGCCCTTCACACCTCGGTAATTAAGTAGGGAGCTGATGCCTTCTATGTGGTCATCCGGGTCAGTCGTGTAGCGGTAGAAATGTTCAAGACTAAGCCATTGGATTGACTAGACTTTATATAAATCAAAATAAGAATCGCCATTGCGCTTTATTGTTTTCAAAGGAATGGGAAAAGAGCGAATAACCCAAAAAAGAGGGGAAAAGATTCAAGGTAAGGGGGTTGGTTATGCAAAGGGAAGGTATTAGCATCCTAAACATCTACGGTACTCCGCAGGAGCCTCTTTGTAAAAATCTGTATATTTTAGCTATAAAAAACTGTTATATAAAATGGATGGTGGAGGTGAGAAAAGAAATATATATTTTATGATTTTTGCACCCTCCGTGGTTGCGAACCTTTAGTGCCTATGTACCACCTTTCGTGCAATAGAGGATCAGGGTACATGTAGTTCCTTTTTTAAAAAAAATTTAAAACACAAGTGTGTTGGTCAATTTTATGAGATAAAACATCATCGTCATTGTCCGTGTGGAAAACATACCTACTACCCACAATCATGAAAAAGGAGAATTTGCATCATCTCAAAGTGGAGGATATGGCTTGGATTTTTAAATCAACAATGTCTCACTCAACACCCAAGTGGAAAATATCTCTCTTCACTGTATATTATAGAATTATAGTTATTTGTATCACTACAAGGATTGACAAGAGTTTAATCTTTTGAGAAAAGTTTAAAGGTAAAAAGCCAAAGTGGCAAAATGGTTTGAAATGAGATTGATTGACTTTTAGTCCTCTCACAAAAAAAATGTCAAGGTATTATTAAGTTGATTGGAGTTTATTTATGAAATTTTTTAAAAAAAATACATGGGCATAATTCCAAGTTTATTATGAAAGTGGTTCAATTTTAAAACAAGAAGAGTTTTCAAAAGGAGGGAGAAGATTTTTGAAATTAAAGAAGATGGGAGGAGAAGAAGAGACTATCCTAAAGCATAAGGTAAAAGCTAGGGATAAGAACCATCTAACCAACAAGAAGCCAATACTTGGCATTATGAGCCAAGATAGAATTCTCATTCTTTGGATTGAAACCAAGCAAGCAAAAATACTAGACCTCTTGAGAGAACCAAACTTCAAGTGTATTAAGTCTTCATAAAAATTGGGCAGAGTAACAATTGTATACGGGTGGATTCCAGATTACAAACAAAGGGTGTAATCACAATAACCTGTACACAAAACAAACAAACAACCCAATTTCTTGAGGTAAACCTCAAGAGCTACGGACAAAAATAATCAGATAAGATCATAAGGTTTCCAAGATAGGCCAAGGTTTCTAATCCTAAGTCCAAGAAAAGTCCCATGCTCCATAATACCAAGGATAGTAGCCAAATAGTCCAAGTACAATTAAAGATTTTTAGGGTTTAGGTTGATTATTAAGTATCTTAAGAAAGGAATAGAAAAGCTCAAGTGAGCAAAGTACAAAATGGCAAGAAAATAAATGCTCAAATGAGCAAAGATGAAAATGACATGAAATGTAAATGCTAAAAGTAAATAGTATATAAAGCATAAAAAAGAATAAAAGTATAAGGTAAAACAAGTCAATAATTAGTGGTTAGTTGGATGACCATCTTGAAACTTGAATTTGGAACTCATTAGAGGATTGGTAGAACCAAAGCCTCCACACAACAAGTTGCATTTGCTTTTTGTCAAGTATATCATCCATTTGGAATTCTCATAAGTACCATTTAATGATTAACAATGTTTAAGTGATCCGCGTTGACCAAAGATGTTGTAGATCTATTAGAGGATTGGTAGAACCAAAGCCTCCACACAATGAATCTCAAGGTTATTGGATCAAAGAGATCAAATTAACATACTTAGGGTTGCAATCATAAGTTTGGGCCACAAATGATCATTTATTCGAATCAGGACAAAATTTAGCGCTATGTTAAGCAATCGTAAGTGGACTTATATAGAAGTCGCACCTATTTTGAGGCCGGTCAATAGCAATTTATACACCATTTATTTTGAGACATGATATAGAGATCATGCTCCAATAATACCTAGTGCAATAAGAAGGGGATGAGATGAAAAGGGATAGGAAAAAATATACAAACCACATTTGAATTAAATTTTAATCAAACTATCATGGAAATTATTCATCCACTTTTGTGGAGTTAAACTCAACACCATGGATCTAATGATGTTAATAAAGTTCATGATCCAAAATCTAACCCAAGATCAACCAGAAAATAGTCACAAAGTAATATCACATTTTAATATATACAAAAGGGTAAAAAATAATATTTAAAAATAGAAAATAAAGAGAAAAATATCAACTATGTTCAAATTAATCAAAAAAAAGTAAGACCATAGAAAAATCAGAAATGGATCCAAATATTTTTATAAAATGTTTGGTAATTTTTAAAAGTCTGAAACTATTTTTAAACTATTTAAAATTGCTCAAACAAATAGAAAATAGGTCAAAAATAGTAAACCTCAATATAAAATTCAATAAAATTTTCAGAAAGTCAAAAATATGCAAAATAATATTTATGAATTTTTTTCAGAATTAAAAAATGTTAGAAAGTATTTTTTAAGTATTTAAAAGAAAGCAAATGATTTAAAAAATACAAAAAATATCAAATATCAAAATAAAAATGTGAAAAAATAGTCATGAGATCTGAAATAATTCAAAGTATTTTTGTGAATTTTTTCATAATTTTTGGATAAAAAATAAAAGAGTTATGAATTTTTGAAAATTTAATCAATAAAAATATAAAATCAGAAAATAAAATAAAACCAAAAAGATGTGGACCATCAGATCATAGTCAAAACGCGTTAGTAAGCTAATCCAGTGGACCAGATGCGCTGTGCTTGATATGGAACTTAGTGAGATACACATAGGATCAAAAAAAGGGCAACCAATGAAATTAAAATGTTTGGCACGCTATCATTGGCTGAGACGAGACATGTCATCGTCTTCAACCTCCAGACACCCTGCAATGGGGATTTTGTGAGATCCTTCAAATGGAAAAAGTAGGATCCCAGGCTAGTATCATTGAACTCGTCTCTTCAAGACGATTCTAACACCACCATCGCGCCAAATTTATATAAGGTATGGAGAGATATATGAATCAAAAACCCAGAAAATAGCGAGCACCTTCAATTTGAGATTTCTCTCTCAACTCTCAATGGATTTAAAAATTGTAAGTAGCATTAGAATCAGGAGAAGGAGTAGAATAGATTAGTGCTTGATTTGGATCCAAATGGTGGAGAATTCTACCTTTTCGAAGTTAAAGGAAGAAGCTCTAAAACTTGACTTCTGTAGCTTGAATTATGGCTCGTTTTGATTGGTTTAAGTGCTGGAGACTTTGTATGATGCTTAAGGATGATGAATGCGCAAATTTTTTTGGAAAAGGGAGCTTAAATCTCAGAAACTGAATTAAAAAAAGATGGGTTCGTGTGAGGTTTTGGCAGGGTGTTTTTGGCTCTCAAAGCTTCAAGAAATGAATGGGGGTGACCCTCTATTTATAGGGAAGTGAATGGGAATGAAAATAGGAAGAAACAAGGAAGTTTGGAGGGAAATTAAATGAAGGTCGAGCACGAATGAAGTGTGACTTCATTTCCATCAAAACTCAACCAAATCTTGCGTTTTGGGGTGCTAATCACTTCTGGAAAGTTTGCCAATCAAGTTTAAATCAAAAACGCGCATAAATCTTGTCTTTAGAAGTCACATTATGGATTTCAAAATTTTGACTTTGTGGAAAATTCAGTTTCAAGTTACCAAATTCAAATCCATGGCATTTCCAACTCAAGGGGTCTTAGGGCATGATTCTTGATGCTTTAGAAAGATGAGGTTACAAACTTTGCAATGGAAAAATAATGGAATCAAATGGATGCTTGAGCTGAAAGTTGTATTGAGTCAAAGTTGAATAAAAAGGGTTGACTTCCATACTTAGAAATATTTCAAATTCTTCTTTAAAAATGACCTATAGTCTTTTGCATCCAAACAAGGCCTTCCACTTGAAATTTGCTCTTGACCAAAAAAGATGGAATGAAGTAGATCTCTTGAATGACATTTTTAAACTTGAACCACTCAAAATCTCCAAACATTGAGCAAGTTATGACTTGTTGAAGTTGGCCAAAAATCATGAAATGACCTATAATCTTTTGCATATTTAAGGCAACCTCCATCCATTTTCCCACTTTGAACATAAAAGAATGTATAAGGTTCACATCTTAAAGATCATTATGGAAAAAGAATGGGATCAAGGTGATACAAATTGACCAAGTTATGATCATTTGAAGTCACACATGGAAAATTGGGGATTCATCTGAAGGACTTGTAATCTTTCTTCTTCATCAAGTTTCTTCCACATGAAATATACTTGGAACTTTTGAAGTGATTTGTTGATAATACTTTGAAGAGAAGGATGTCTTTGGAATCATTCAAAAATACCAAAAGATGGGCAAGATATACTCCTTTGAAGTTCAAAACCCTAGCTTCTAGATCAAGAAAATACCTTGAGGAACTTTGACAAGTTTGAAAACACTTCGTGTACCAATACTATTGCTTTGTGAATAGAAGTTGTTGAGGATGATAATGAGAACTCTTAGCCCCAAAAACAACTTCCATATATTGAAATTTAAGAGAACTATGCCCTTGTGATCAATATGAACAAGGCCTTGTCCAAACATAACGACTTCTCCAATCAACCCTTTGTACTTTTGAATAAATCTTGATAACTTTGAAATGTGGTGAACCAAAATAAACCTTGCCATACCATTTCTTCCAAAACAACTTCAATGATAAGGTTTGAAATTCTCAAGCTTTTATTGGCTAGGGCATGGAAATAAACTCATGAACCCATGAAGTAATTTGTTAAATCTCATTGCCCTTCACCTACATGTATAACAAGCAAGAAAAACAAACATTGCATTTTATTAGTTAAATGAAGAAAATAAAACAATCTTAATGATCACAAAGGAACATAAGTCCAGGTGCTTGGTAATCCCACAAAAGGAGCAAAACTCAAAGTAGGGAGTGGAACAAAGAATCCTAGTGTGATCTTGTTGTAAATAAATCAACATGGTATGATGAAGGGATCTTAGGGACAAAAATTGGGGTACAACAGCTGCCCTTATTTAAGTTTCTTCTATTCGGAGATACGAAGGTTAAAAAATTTCGTATCGACGCGATTGAAGATACTTAAATATAAAATAAACCCTATTTTTGGCCCTAAGATGCCATGCAAATGCTTATGCATATGAATGCATATGAGCAGGACCAAAGAGACGCAAAGATAACATTGGGGATGTAACAATAATAAAGAAACAAGGGAGAAACCCAACTAGGAAAATAAATCACTTGTGGACCAAAAGAACTGAATCAGAGAGGATGGTAGGATGGCACACCAACTTCTATTGTAGGCGAAGCTACCAACGTTTACTGAAGGCAGAGAGAAAGATAACAAACATCGACATTCACTGCCGATGGTCTACCAACTTTCACTGAAGGTAGAGGGAGAATATATCATGGCACCGCCGTTCACTGATGATAAACTATCAACGTTCACTTAAGATAGCAAAAAGGTAACAAATATCGACGTTCAGTGCCGATGGTCTACCAACTTTCACTGAAGGTAGAAAGAGAAAATATCATATCACCGCCATTCACTGATGATGAACTATCAACGTTCAATGAAGATAGAAAAAAGATAACAAAAATCGACGTTCACTGCCGATGGTCTACCAACTTCCACTGAAGGTAGAAAGAGAATATATCATGGCACCGTCATTCACTAACGATGAACTACCAACGTTCACTGAGGGTAGCAACATAAAAAACATCGACGTTCACTGCCGACGGTCTACCAACTTTCACTGAACGTAGAAAGAGAAAATATCATATCACCGCTGTTCACTGACGATGAACTATCAACGTTCACTGACGATAGCAAAAAGATAACAAACACTGACGTTCACTGCCGATGGTCTACCAACTTTCACTGAAGGTAGAAAGAGAATATATCATGGCACCACCGTTCACTGAAGATGAACTACCAACATTCACTAAGGGTAGCAAGATAACAAACATCGACGTTCATTGCCGATGGTCTACCAACTTTCATTGAAGGTAGAAAGAGAATATATCATATCACCGTTGTTCACTAATGATGAACTATCAACATTCAATGAAGATAGCAAAAAGATAACAAATTTCCCCAATGTTCTGGTGTTTCGCCTAGAACAGGTCTCAACTTCTTCTTTAATCGAGGCACTCCACCTGGAAAGGATAATACATAAGCTGTCTCAAATAAAGAGAACCTGGTATTTGCAGTCACGGAGGATCGTAAAAAGAAATGACTTTTTGGGGTGAGAGGTATGACTTCTTGGGGAGATTCCATGATATTCTCACTAAGGGGATAAAGTCTTCTTGTGCAAAATAAATGCACCAACCAAAGCTTGGAGTTTTTTCAGAATTCCAAAGTGAATAACATTGCCAGGGAACCACAGATCCAAACCAGAAATAAACTAGAATGAAACAGTCAACCAGAATTCATCCTTTGAGAAATAAACTCAAGAGGGAAATCCAAATTTATCCAAACAAGGAGTTGTACCGGAAGGCTTAAAGCAAAAATCTTCTATGAGGGACAACTCAGTAGGGAAATTGAAAGAATATACGTTTTCTACTTAAGTCCAACACTCTATTGAAAAGAGGGCAACGTAACTCTACAAAACAGGGTAATATGTCAACAAAAATATTATTAAATGTAAATGAATAATGATATGATAATTTTAGCTATGCATGATGTATGTATGAATGTATGAGTGCTATCGTGTGTATGCTGACAAAACAGATACACAATTATTGGGAACAAACAAGAAAAATCGCCTCAGGCACTAACAACACTCGGATAAACTTCATCCAAGATGATCATTCTAAGAAAGGTAAAGGCCAACTGCAGAAACAAAACCTACTGCATGCTTTTAAATTTACCGAGGAGAAACATAATCCGGAGGTGGACAAATCAAACAGATACCGGGGTAGAACATCCTTCTTCAGGCTTCATCGGGAAAACCAGTGTTTTTCAAAAGTAACATGCCTACTGGAGATTGCAAGACCAGTCTCAAAAAAAGAAGACTGACACCGAAACAATCAAACTTCGCTGGGGAATTCAGACCCACTTCACTGGAGAAAAATGCAGATTGAAACTTCACATCATGAAACCTCAGAAAAGAGGAGAAACGAATCCAAACTTGACCGAGGATACCGGAACCATAAACCCAATACGGAGAAAACAACCCGAGTAGACTTTCCCGAGGGGAACAAAACTTCTCAAAACAACTGGAGTTTATCCATTCATGGGATCACCATTTTTGTTGTCATTGTTTCATCACAAATCTCAAAGTAAAAGTAAATTGTAAAAAATCCCTTTTTAAAAAAAAAATCAATTTTGTTATTTAATCTTTTTGCTTAGAAAGTTATTATCAGTAATAAATGGGGTCTTTGTAAGCTAAATAACATAGGAAATACAAAGAATTGGGTAAAATCTCAGCTTTCATTAATAGAATGGTAGTCTGCGAATGGCGGGACTCCATAGATGATTACAAAGTTTGGGAAATAGTAATACATAATGGAAAAGATACATTGAGATACAATGAACACTATCCACCCTAACAACTTTTGCAATCCTGAGCAGCAACTTTCGTTGAAGTATGGTGAGGATCCGAGAAGATTGTTGCTTCAACGATCAAGTCTTGTCTGACGTAGTTACTTGCCAAGAAAATCCCTAACTTTTGCCTAAGCTGCCCTTCCAAGTTTTCAACTTAGCGGGAAATTTATTCTGTTTATGTCTTTAATTTTTGCCTAGACCGCCCTTTCTGGTTTTCGGCCTACCGAGACGCTCCTTTTTGCCTAAGTCTCCCTTTCGGGTTTTCAACATAGTGAGTTGTTCTTTTATTTCTTTAGGTGAAGTATTTCTTGACTGCATCAGCGTTCATGGGAGGTGGGAACTCCTCGCCATCCATAGTTTCAAGAATTAATGCACCACCAGAGAAGGCTTTCTTGACAACATATGGGCCTTCAAAATTGGGAGTCCACTTGCCCATAGAATCAATGTTGAAAGACATGATCTTCCTGAGCACGAGGTCGCCTTCTCTGAATTCACGAGGTTTGACCTTTTTATAAAAAGCTTTCTTCATTCTTCTCGGATATAACTGCCCATGACACAAAGCTGTCATTCTCTTTTCCTCAATCAAATTCAATTGGTCAAAACTGTTCTGGACCCATTCAGCCTCTGATAACTTGGTTTCCATTATCACACGCAACGAGGGAATCTCCACCTCGACTGGGAGTACAGCTTCCATTCCATACACTAGGGAGAACGGGTCGCTTCTGTTGAAGTGTGGACAGATGTCCGATATCCATGCAGAGCAAAAGGGAGCATTTCATGCCAATCCTTATAAGTAATGACCATTTTCTGGATAATTCTCTTGATATTCTTATTAGCAGCTTCAACAACCCCATTCATCTTTGGCCTGTATGGAGATGAATTGTGATGGACAATCTTGAATTCTTCACACAGTTCTGTCATCATCTTGTTGTTCAAATTCAAGCCATTATTAGTGATGATTCTTCTCGGCACACCATACCGGCATATAAGATTATTCTTAATGAAGCACACAACCACCTGCTTAGTAACATTGGCATATGAAGCAGCTTCCACCCACTTGGTGAAGTAATCAATTGCTACCAAGATAAAATGGTGCTCATTCGAAGCTTTGGGTTCTATCATCCCAATCATGTCAATACCCCACATAGAGAAAGGCCACGGGGAGGAAATCAAATTGAGAAGTGTCGGAGGCACATGGACCTTGTCTGCATAAATCTAGCATTTATGGTACTTCTTTGCAAATTTGTAACAATCAGATTCCATTGTCATCCAATAATAACCTGCCCTTAGCATATATTTAGCCATTGAGTGTCCATTGGCATGAGTGCCAAATGAACCTTCATGAATCTCATGCATTAACATGTTCGCTTCGTGTCTATCCATGCATCTGAGCAAGATCATGTCATAATTTCTCTTGTATAACAGATTTTCACTGAGGAAGAAACTGCCTGCCAATCTTCTCAATGTCTTTGTATCTTTCTTCGAAGCACCAATCAGGTATTTTTGAGTCTGAAGAAAATGCTTGATATCATAATACCAGGGTTTTTCATCTGCTACCTCCTCTATTGTAAACACATGAGCAGGCCTATCCAGCCGTTGAACCGTAATTCGAGGTATATCACTCCAAGTATTCACTTGGTACATAGAAGCCAGAGT
This sequence comes from Vicia faba, assembly GCA_948472305.1. Lineage (NCBI taxonomy): Eukaryota > Viridiplantae > Streptophyta > Magnoliopsida > Fabales > Fabaceae > Vicia > Vicia faba. The sequence continues at coordinate 940,895,264 of OX451741.1, read as the reverse complement.
TGCCAGAGCATCCGCCATTTGGTTTTCATCTCTAGGAATGTGATGAAATTCAACTTTATTAAAGAAGGGTAACAATCTTCTAGCATAATCTTTGTAAGGGGTCAAGCCGGGGTGATGAGTATCCCATTCTCCTTTAATCTGATTTATTACCAAAGCTGAATCACTATACACATTGAGAATTTTAATTTTTAGATCAATAGCTTCTTCGAGACCCATGATGCAAGCCTCATATTCTACCATATTATTGGTGCAATCAAATGTTAACCTTGCTGTGATACGGTGGGAGAGAACTGACTGTTTTTTGGAATACTGGTTCGCGTTTTGCGTTTGTTTTCGCAAAATGTCGCGGTAAGCAAGAGTCGCCATCGACTTTTATTTTATCCAACAAGGAAAGGAAAAAAGCACAGAAAAATTCCTTTTTCGAGATGTTTCTTGGGTCCGGGGGGTAGATTATAGAAAGGGAAGGTGTTAGCACCCTTTCTATCCATGGTTATCCACGGGCTCTTAGGTACTTGCTCAAAGTGTTTTCAAAATTTGCTTTTCTTTGTGTTTGTGGGTTTGAAAGAAGTTTTTGTTTGAAAGGTGTAAGTGCGAAGAGTTTTGTTTTGTTTTGAAAGAGAAAGTACTTAAGAACCATCTACCTACTCGAAAAAGGAATCAATCTGTGCTAATGTCCTTTAGACCATGCTATCCCACTATGAATGAGTAGATAGCATCGTCGTTGGAGTTTAAGGGTCAATTCGATTAAGGGACGTGTGGTCACTAAAGCAATGTTAGGACGCCTTAGCGGTAACCCTAATGTCTTAGATCATTTTTCCGAGGCAACCGTTTCGAGGCAACTATGATCTTTGGACAAGATGGCGACCTCTAAAACTTCCTATACTCAATTACCACGTACGAAGGCAACCAAGTGGGGTGTACCTTAATAGTGCGCATGTGCGGGTGTGTTGTTTTCAGTTATTTATCTTTGTACATGTCAATGGGTGAGCTATGTTGATTTTAAGTTCATACATTTGATCTTGCCATGCATTCCCTATTATCAAACATCTGACAGTGTATAGTTGCGGAATTTAAATTGCGGAAATTAAATCTAAACTATTACAAGGCGTCGGGTATTTACATCGCCAAAAACAACCCTTAAAATTAAAGTGCAAAAAGTAAATAAAGAGATAAAAAATGTTAAAGGTCCTATTTAAAGCTATTATATTCCGGAAGCAAGTACAATAATATGATAAATAGATCGCGTGCGGGAAAATTAAATCGGGTGCATTTTTTAGGGTTTTGACCCTTTTTGAAAGAAAGCATTTTTTTATTTATTTTTCGAATTAATGGAAGCAATTAAATTAGGTTAACAATTAAATAAATAAACTAATTAATTAATTAAAATATTTTTGGATTTTTGGATATTTAAAGAAATAAAATAAATTTGGTCAAAGTTAGTAAAAACTTAATTATCTACATTAATTTTAATTATTTGCAAAAGATATTAAAAATTATACCTAATTAAACTAAATTAATTGAGTTAGTATTTATTTACAAAAATAAAATGATGAATTTAATTCTAATAAATAAAATATATTTTTGTGTTTTTGAATTTAATTGGTTAGTTTAAATAATAAAAATAATAAGTAAACAAAATAAAGAAAGAAAATAAAAAAGAAATACTCAGGGGGGGTTCAGGCCCAATTTGGGAGGTGAGGTCAGCAACTTTTTGGCCCAACAGGCGCAAGCCTGTATTGACTTTCCATGATTCCACGCGTGTGCATTCATCAGGTCTTATGATGGATCTTCATTCTTGACCACCAGATCTGGCCTGGGGCCATCTGGCGCTTCAAGATCTGAGGGAGTATGGTGCATTGCAATGTATGAGATACGCTGGATCATCTGCAAGAAAATAATAGCAAAGAATATGGGGACCTGGGATTCGAACCCAGGTCCTCTTGGATTTTGAACCAACGCCCTTACCACTGAACCAACGTGCCTGGATTGTTAATATATTGAAAACTAATGATAATAAGACAAAACAAGTTCATGGATCAGAAAAAAACAAAAATGTGCCATATTCAAACAAACAAATCAGGACACGCCACACCATCGTCCCTGTCGTTGGGACCGTGGCTAAAAACTTCTCCACCTATACCTACGGACGACCATTCGTAGCTATATGCCATGCCATCTCCAAAATCCACTATGAGCCACAAAAATGCAATCTAAAGGCATAGTCTTACTCGCCTTTTCATCCCGGTTCCAATCATGGTCTTTTTATTGGCCAATTTTTCCTGTAATCAAAACCCCTGAAAAACCCTAGAATAACCTATAATGGCATTTTACTATACATAGCATAATAATGAAATTGGTTAATGCAGAAAGTTCACAAATGATGTGAGGAATCAAAATATGCAATCGTTTCTAAGAATGGAGGCAAGAATAAAGCTTTTTGAATCCATGAACATGGCGGATTCGAGGGACACTTACAATGCTTTTGGAGGCAGGGGAACGCGTGATATTGATTGGTTCTACTTCAGAGAAGTACCAGGAGGCGATTGGGATGTTTATTTGGTCTTGAAAGTGCCTCTAAGAACGATTTCAGATTCAAGCTTTTTTTTCCTTTTTTCAAGTTTTTGTTCTTCTGATTGTGCAGCCTCTTGGTTATGATTCGTGCCTCCTTAGCTTGTATGAGTAATATGCATTGGATTAGGTCAAATATTGGGCTTTGAATCCTTATGCATTGATGTTTGAAGATGTGATTTGATCTTCCATGAAAAAGCTTCCAAATTTGTCAAAAACCAATATTTTGTGCATGATATGGCTTTTTCGGATTTGATCATGTCCATAATGATATTTAAGACCTGTATCAATCAAAAAGATACCAAGTTATCAAGATTTGGATTTTATTTCGATTTAAATTGATTAAAAATGAATTAATTCAATAAAAATCAAATAAAATGGAAAAATTAATAATTGGACACAAGACTGAAGATAGGACACGTGTGTGGTGTGACAAGATCAAATCAAGTGGGAAAAAGTGGGCCCATTTGACAAAATTTGAAGTTTTGGGGATAGTTGACTTTTGGCAATTTTGGAAAAATGCCCAACTTCAACAATGCATAACTTCTTCAATTCTGAACTTTTGGAGGTGTTCTTGGACGTTTTAGAAACCTTGAGATGTCCTATAACCAACCCTTTTTGTCTCATCATATTTTGATATTCCATTCTCAAGTTATAAGCTTTGGCAAAAAAGGTGTTTTTGTTGACTTTCAAAAATGACCTATAATGTCCAAATTTTTAACTTCTTGTGAGTGCATTTCTTGATCTTGGGGTATGAAGATGGATTGTAGGAAATTGCATCCTCTTAAAAATGAGCTTTTGATGGGTCATTTCTCATAAAGTATGAGAAAGTTATGCTTGGTCAAAGTTGAGTTGACTTTTCTTACAAAACCCTAATTTAGCAACTTTTGAATCTTGATGAATTTTGAGCAATCCTGGATGAATCATGATCAACCCTTGATCAAATGATGAATTATCCTTCAAAATGATAATTTTGACAAAAAATCTTGAGGTTTGACTGTATTTAGGTCACAGTTGACTTTTGCCCTAGCACAGTCGATTTTTGGGCCTCTTGAGCAATTGACTGTCCAAACTTTCTCTGCAAGGCTTGAAATTTGACATGGATAAACTTGATAACATACTAGGACATTGGGGAGAACTTGAGGTCATTTGGATGCAAGGACCTTGATTCAACACAAAACCCTAATTGGAGATTGACTGCCTTAGGAGATGTTTTGACTGTCCAACTCTTGAGCAATCTTGAGCCACTTGAAGACTATTCTTGCAATATCTTGAGAAATATGGGAGGGAAAATTTTGGGGTACAACCCTTGCAGTAAAAGGAATGTGCGATCCATTAGGAGTGACAAGCACAACACCAATTCCTTTACCATAAGCATTCACAGCTCCATCAAATATCATACTCCAACGAGATTCAGGGTCCGGACCTTCCTCGGGTAATGGTTCATCATAATATTTCACTTTCAGGAACATCATATCCTCATCGGGGAATTCATATTCTGCAGACTGGTGATCTTCCACTGGTTGGTGAGCAAGATAATCTGCCAACACACTACTTTTAATAACCTTTTGAGTGTGGTTTTCGATATCATATTCAGATAACATCTGCCAGCGAGAAATTCTCCCAGTAAGAGCAGGCTTTTCAAAAATGTACTTGATTGGATCCATTTTTGAGATCAACCAAGTAGTGTGATTCAACATATATTGCCGCAAACGCTTTGCCGCCCAGGCCAAAGCACAACATGTTTTTTCTAACATGGAATACCGCGACTCATAATCAGTGATTTTTTTACTGAGATAATAGATGGCGAACTCCTTGTTCCCTGTTTCATCCTGTTGTCCTAGAATACAACCCATGGATTTATCTAGCACTGTCAGATACATAATCAACGGTCTTCCTTCTACGGAAGGGAGCAATATAGGAGGTTCAAGCCGATATTCCTTAATACTTTAAAATGCCTTTTGGCAGTCCTCTGTCCACACACAACCTTGATCTTTCTTTAACAACTTAAAGATCGGTTCACATGTTTCAGTCATGTGGGAAATGAAACTGGAAATATAATTCAAACGCTCGAGGAAACCTCTGACTTGCTTTTCAGTTCTTGGTGCTGGAATTTCTTGAATTGCTTTGACTTTATCAGGGTCAACTTCAATTCCTTTCTGGCTAACAATGAAACCCAATAACTTCCCCGATCAAACACCGAAGGTTTATTTATTTGGATTCAGGCGGAGATGATACTTCCTCAAACGCTGAAACAATTTCAACAAATCTTCTATATGCCCTTCTTCAGTCTGGGATTTGGCAATCATATCATCAACATATACTTCGATTTAATTGTGCATCAGATCATGGAATAGGGTTGTCATATCCCTCTGGTACGTTGCACCAGAGTTCTTCAACCCGAAGGGCATCACTCTGTAACAGAATGTTCCCCAGGGTGTGATAAACGTTGTTTTTTCCATGTCCTCTAGAGCCATTCTTATTTGATTATACCCGGAAAATCCGTCCATGAAAGAGAATACTTTGAATTTTGATGTGCAATCCACTAACATGTCGATGTGAGGCAATGGAAAATTATCTTTTGGACTAGCTTTATTTAGATCTCTGTAATCTACGCACATGCGAACTTTTCTATCTTTTTTTGGTACTGGGACAATATTGGCGATCCATTGAGGATACACTGACGTCACAAGAAAACCGTCATTGATCTGCTTTAGAACCTCCTCTTTGATCTTCACTGCCATATCTGGGTGAGTTCTTCTCAACTTCTGTTTGATTGGCGGACACTCTGGCTTCAGCGGCAAATGGTGCTATACAATATCTGTATCTAGACCAGGCATATCTTGGTAAGACCAAGCAAAAATATCAACATACTCTTTCAACATCTCATTTAACCTTCTCTTTGCATCAGGATGAAGTAATGCTCTGATCTTGACTTCCTTCAGATCTTCTTCTGAACCCAAATTGATTACTTCCAATGGCTCTTTATATGGCTGAATGGTATTTTCCTCGTGCTCAAGCAACCGTGAGACCTCTTCTAGAATCTCATCATAGTCTTCTTCTTTGGCCCCATACACATGACATTCAAAGTTGGGAAAGGGTGCAGGGTCATTGTATTCAACGGGTTTTTTAATTAATCTGCACATATGATTTATGATTGCTTTTAGAAACTGACACATATAACAAGTGATTGTGCAGATTGAATTTCAGTTATTATTTATTTTGAAAGGGTTTTTTTATTACCATTTCTAAGAAAAAAACAAAAACAAAAACACAATTTGGGAAACAAAGTCAACTTTTATTAATGATCTTAAAAGTCACAGCAAACAGATAAGCCCTACAACATTAATACTTCCACCTTGGGCAGAGTGAAAGCTTTTCAAGAAAAAAGAGATTAATCAAATCAAATTACTTTGAAATATGTGTGCAAGATGGAATATCAATGGTGACCCAGTTCTGAACCATGACTCCATGCGTCACATAATTCAGCATTTCCTGCTCTGCTTCATCCTCTTCAACAGCATTAATTCCAGAATCAGTTGGATTGAGGTAACCTTCGTTATGGAAAACATCATGATAGCTGCTCATAGTAGACTTTGACTTCAAACCTTCAAATCTGCCATTCTTCGAAGAGAAACCCAAACCAGTCCTATTCTTATTCACGGGTGGATCCACAATTCGCCCCCAAACTGTATTATGACCATTACACACAACCTGCTGCGCGTCCTTCAGAGAAACCATGGAATTCTCATTTCTCCTTATGTTGTCAACGGATAGGGCTTGGAACAGGGTTCCAACAGCAGCTTCATCCGCTTCTACAATACTGAAGGAGGACAAATGAGATATCAACAATTCCTGCTCCCCAATTATAATTACCACCTTCCCTTCACGCACAAATTTTAGCTTCTGATGTAAAGTTGATGTGACATCCCCTGCTTCATGTATCCATGGTCGTCCTAACAAACAACTATATGCGGGAATAATGTGCATGACCTGGAAGGTTATCTGGAACAAATATGGTCCTATATGGATGGGTAAGTCCACTTCACTAATGACATATTTCCTCGACCCATCAAATGCTTTCACAATGATGTCACTCGGGTGCATAGGTGTTCCTTGGTATTTCAACTTCATGATATTACTCCTCGGTATAACATTCAGCACAATTCCATTATCAATTAGCATATTGGATAGCGAATCATTCTTGCAGTTCATAGATATGTGGAGGGCCAGGTTGTGATTCCTCCCTTCATCTAGTAATTCATCATCGCAGAAACTCAAGTTATTACATGACGTATGTTTCTAATTACGCTGCTGAATTGATCTATTGGCATGCCACTCTCCACAAAATCTTGGTCCAGTACTCTCATCAGGGATTCTCTATGAGCAGAGGAGTTCATTAATAAAGCTAAGATAGATATCTTTGAAGGAGTCTGCAGTAGCTGATCTACAATTCTATAGTCGCTCATCTTAATTATCTTCAAAATATCGTCCACTTCTTTCCCTAGCGTAGCTCCGCTGGTCTCTCCTGTAGCCTTCTTAGGTTCATCATTCTCAGTCATTTTCTTTCCAGCAGCAACATCTCTCCGAACAACCGGCGCAAACACACGACCGCTACGGGTCACCCTACTATTTTCAGCTATATTCCCAACATCGGGCATTGGCTGGATGGGAATTTCCACCCCGTCTTCTAAGATTGTAGCGTTGTATTTGTAAGGCACATCCTTATCTGACTTGTAGGGGGTAGGACCTGGCAAACTAATTACCAATGGGGTAACAGCTGGCTTGCTATGGTACTCCACTTCAAAATGAGAGGGTGCACCAAAAAAAGGCACAATGACGTTTACCCCTTCTTCAACATAACCAGTCGTCAATAAGTTATTTCTGGAAAACAAGTCTTCGCCTGAAGAAAAATACTCATCCGCGGAGGCATACTCTTCCTCTGACTCTTTTTCCCTTAAACAAACTTCAACCATACCAACCTCATGATAATCATCCCTCTGACCCTTGATCTTGATAGTTCCATTGTCTAACAACAACTGAACACCCTCCTTCACGATTTAACATCCATGGGGATCTCGACAACAAACTAGGCAAGATCCATATTGGTGCTCCACTTGACCAGCCGTACGGCGGAAGGTAGCGCGCAACTGCACGAGGTCCTCATTCAAATGCTAGACATCAAAAATTCTAAATTCACCAGGACATCCAGAAACCATATTCACTTCCTCTTCATACTCTGCCCTAGGCCTGATTATGTGGATTAGGCCCTCATCCATCATCTCCTGTAAATCAACCTTTATCTTCTCACAACCTTGTATATCTGTACTGCAAATAGCACAACCGGAATGGCCATGCGTATAGTAGCTAAATTCACAGAGGTCTGCGTGCATCTTCACCAAATCTCCTCTAACCAGATTAATGTCAAAAATCAAGAAGTCGCCTTGACAACCGGCCACCATATTTACAGCATTTACTCCCCCATGCTTGGGTAGAGGATTATCTTTCACATTAGGTCGCATGTCTTTGAAAGATAGAACACCAGACTTTACCAATTTGTGCACCTCATTATTCAAAGGATAACAATTCTCAACACTATGCCCTGGTGCTCCTTGATGAAAAATACATGTTTGGTCTGCCTTGTAATACGAAGGCAATGGTGATGGCACGGCGGGAGGTGGTTGTGTCTGGACCAACTTCTTCTGAATCAATGCTGGTAATAGCTCTGTATAGGTCATGGGAATAGGTTCATAACTCTCCCTTCTCTGATTATACCCTTGATTCCTCGGCTGGGACGGTCTCTGATAAGCAACGGTAGTTGGGGCTGTACTTACAACATGAGTAACTGAGGCAACTTGCTAATGACGCTGATAATTCCTTCTAGGAGCGTTTACCCTCCTCTCTTGTATAACAACATTTGCATCCCCTTCTTTCTTCTTGGTAAACCCATAAGATGGATTTTTTACACCTCCAGATCCTTCACTCTTCGTCAAACGACCTTCTCTTACAGCCTCTTCTAAGCGGATACCCATTCTTACCATTTCAGTAAAGTCACTTGGCGCGCTTGCTACCATCCTCTCGTAGTAGAAAGAACCCAGCGTCTTCAAGAAAATCTTAGTCATCTCCTTCTCTTCCATGGGAGGAATCACTTGGGCGGCTACCTCACGCCATCTCTGTGCATACTCTTTGAATGATTCCCTGTCTTTTTGAACCATGGCCCTAAGTTGATCACGGTCAGGCACCATGTCCATGTTGTACTTGTATTGTTTGATGAATTCTTCTCCCAAATCATTAAAAGTATGGATATTGGCGCTATCCAAACTCATATACCACTTCAACGCATCACCAGTTAAACTATCCTGAAAAAAGTGAATCAGCAGACGCTGATCATCAGTATGGGTAGACATTCTCCTCATGTACATCACCAGATGAGCACGAGGGAAAGTGTTGCCCTTATACTTCTCAAATTCTGGGACCTTAAACTTAGCAGGTATCTTAACATTTGGGACCAAACATAGCTCATTCACGTTCTGCCAAAATATCTCTTTTCCCCTGAGGGCCGTCATCTCTCTCTCTCTCTCTGCATTTTGTCAAACTGCTCTTGAAAATCATCCATTCTATCATAAAGACCCAAGTCTTCACTCGGTGGAGGGAAAGGACGACACACATCATCATTAACAAACGGAACCATATTCACCGAAGGAGGTGCAACATGAACAACATGCACTACGGGAGGTGTCGGAGGAACAATAGTCTGAACCACTGTAGTATTAAGATTGTAACCTTCAGGTGCAAAATTATCTGGCATTCCCCATGGATAACCTTGAGGCATGTGATTCTGAATAATAGCCGGAGTAGCAGATACAGGAACAGTCGGAGCTTCAGTAATTGCCCTTGTTGGTTGAGGTTGAACACTCGATGGCTGATTCTGAGCAGCCACTAGAGCTTCCATTAGAGTACTCAGATTGGCCATGCCGACCTTCAAAGCAGAAACTTCCTCGCGCATCTCGCGATTCTCTTGTTCTAAGTTGTTCATCTTCTTCTTAAAATTAGCCTGAATATTATAGTGATGAGTCAGCTTGCTGAATGAAGTAAAGAAGCTTGGTAAGACACCTGGATATGCACAATAAATTCAAGAAATATTTGCAATATGATGCATGATATGCAATGCATATGACTATTTTTACTTCATTATTTAATATTTCAAGGGATTTAAAGTTTATAGACATATTGCAAACATCAAAGTAATAAAGCTTTTGAAATACTGAAAAATTTTATTATAATAATTCCAAAATGGATTACAAGTTTCAATGATCTCAAGTACAAGAGGAAAATACAATTTAAAATCCTGAGAAAAAGAACTGATGGAGATCACTCTATACGCTGGCGCTTCCCCGTGAGCCTGGTAATCTGAGCCTTCAACCTCCGGTTTTCTTCTGCATGTCTGATGGCAATCTCTTTCCAATCATCTGAATTAGGAAGTAAGTGATCAGCACCTGATTGAGGCTTAGGATAAAATAAATCCCCTTGCCTCTCCATAGACTCTACCGCCCGACTCTCAAGGATCTCTATCAAGTCGTTTTTCTCCTTCAGCCCTGCTCTGTAGGAACTATCTAATGTCTGGAACTTGTTCTTCCAAGCATCCCTTTCCTGTTGCATCCTAACCAAAGTAAGTTGCATCTCTTCCAAATCATCTAATAAGGGAGGAGTGGTCTTCACAAATAAATCAAGAATAGGTGTCTCCCGGGTATACGACATCTTTAACTGAATGGATCTTGATCGGATCCACTGAAGATATGGCTCCAAAGAAACAACACCCCTAGGTCCCAAATCCTTACTACCCTTCTTATGAATGTGATGCCAGACTTTCACAATCTTCTCCCTAGCTTCCCTATGGTCTTCCCCTTCCTTCAGAAAGAAACTACTCAAATGAATACTATTCGGTTTATCCCTCATCAGATAACCAAGTTGTCACCGTGCAAGAACAGGGTTATAGTTAATTCCTCCCTTTGTACCAAGAAAGAGGTACATTGGGGAAACTACGACAACTGTCAATAATCTCTATATCCTGATAGGCTCGATGATACCAATCAATATTCGAGTGAGTAAGTGCCATGATCTTAGGAGCCCAACGGGGTTCCTTCTTGATATCCCAAAAAGCATCAGACTGAGGCATATGAGAGATGAACCACCAGTACAACATAGGCGTGCAACAGATAATCATCCCCCCATGATAAGATTTTCGAAGATGAATAGAGTAATAAGCATCACCCAACAGTGTAAGAACTGGGTTTCCAATCATGAAAATCCTGATAGCGTTAATGTCGACAGACTTGTCCATATTAGGAAATAAGATCAACCCATAAGCAAGTAGAGCAAATATGGCCTCAAAAGCAACTGTACTTTTCATTCTAGCAAAGTAACGAGCTTTCTCCAATAAGAACTAAGCTGGTAATCCTCTAATTCCTCCTTTAGTAGTCATATGGGCTACCACCTCAGACTTCCCCAGATGAATCAAAGCAGCAATCTCATGTGGTTTTGGCTCACCCTCCAAACCAATAAAAGGAACATGATTGGTAACAGGTAAATCCAATAGATAAGAATACTCCTCTAGTGTAGGCATCAACTGATAGTCGGGAAAATTAAAGCAGTGATACATCAGATCGTAGAACTGGACCATTGTCGAGAGAAAACCCTCCTTCATCTCCAGCTTCATGAGAGGGATAATGGATCCATACTTCTTCCAAAAGTCTGTAGAACACTCGATCTCAGGAATTAGACTGATCAACTCATCTATCTTGGGATCCTTGAAACTGTATTTTCCAGTCTTTCTCTTTCCAGAATCCATGGTTAGAAAGTACCTGAGATATTCACAAATAGTCAACCTTTAAATCCTTTGAAATATGGTTTCTTCAAAAGATGCTTATGAGTGCATGCATGCATGATGCAACAATCACACACAAGATCACACATATAGGGTTCATAGGTTCAACGATACAAGCATGAGGTCGAAGGTACTACCCATAAGGTGTTGGTCTAAAGTTATCACTTGTCAAACAAGGTTCTAGAGGTTCCCAGAGTCTACATCCTTCCTTCGGATATTACCAACTTCCCAATTAACTCGGTAATTAGTAATATTCTCAAGAAAGACTCGTCCGAGCGTAGTATCGCGTGACAACTATTTCCGGATTACTCCGTCATAGCTTCCGCACTACACCTAAAAGGCTAAAATGGGTTTGGTATTCTACGGTCCTCAGTTTCAGCAAGCTCCCAGGTCGAAATTAGCACGTCTTCCCGATTACTCGGTAAATGACTACAGTCAAAGGGGCCTCCACTTAGTGGAGGATATCATGCCTCCTTTTTTGATATTACTCCCTCAAAGTTAACATGACTATACCGCCCGTCTTATCTTAAAGTTTTCCCAAGTCCGGATATAGGACTTATGAGTAATCACCAAGCACCCTAAAAACCAGGAAAATCCAGACAAACATATATATAACATATAACACATAAACAACAATAGCACATATACAAATATAAACAAAGATAGGTTTAACCCACTTAGGGATGGACCAGCAAGAGGTTAATCTGTCCCCAGTGAAGTCGCCATTTTTCTGTAGCGGTAGAAATGTTCAAGACTAAGCCATTGGATTGACTAGACTTTATATAAATCAAAATAAGAATCTCCACTGTGCTTTATTGTTTTGGGAAAAGAGAGAATAACCCAAAAAAGAGGGGGAAAGATTCAAGGTAAGAGGGTTGGTTATGCAACGGGAAGGTATTAACACCCTAAACATATACGGTACTCCGCAGGAGCCTCTTTGTAAAAATCTGTATATTTTGGCTATAGAAAACTGTTATATAAAACGGATGGTGGAGGTGAGAAAAGAAATATATATTTTATGATTTTTGCACCCGCCGCGGTTGTGAACCTCTAATGCTTACGTACCACCTTTCGTGCAATAGGGGACCATGGTACACGTAGTTCCTTTTAAAATATAAAATAAAACACAAGTATGTTGGTCAATTTTATGAGATAAAACATCATCTTCATTGTCCGTGTGGAAAACATACCTACTACCCACAATCATGAGAAAGGAGAATTTGCATCATCTCAAAGTGGAGGATATGACTTGGATTTTAAAATCAACAATGCCTCACTCAACACCCAAGTGGAAAATATCTCTCTTCACTACATATTGTAGAAGTATAGTTGTTTGCATCACTACAAGGATTGACAAGAGTTTAATCTTTTGAGAAAAGTTTAAAGGTAAAAAGCCAAAGTGGCAAAATGGTTTGAAATGAGATTGATTGACTTTTAGTCTTCTCACAAAAAAAATGTCAAGGTATTATTAAGTTGATTGGAGTTTATTTATGAAAATGTTTTAAAAATACATGGGCATAAGTCCAAGTTTATTATGAAAGTGGTTCAATTTTAAAACAAGAAGAGTTTTCAAAAGGAGGGAGAAGATTTTTGAAATTAAAAAAGATGGGAGGAGAAGAAGAGACTATCATAAAGCATAAGGTAAAAGTTAGGGATAAGAACCATCTAACCAACAAGAAGCCAATACATGGAATTATGAGCCAAGATATAATTTCCATTCTTTGGATTGAAACCAAGCAAGCAAAAATACTAGACCTCTTGAGAGAACCAAACTTCAAGTGTATTAAGTCTTCATAAAAATTGGGCAGAGTAACGGCTGCATACGGGTGAATTCCAGATTACAAACAAAGGGTGTAATCACAATAACCTGCACACAAAATAAACAAACAACCCAATGTCTTGAGGTAAGCCTCAAGAGCTCCAGACAAAAATAATCAGATAAGATCATAAGGTTTCCAAGATAGGCTAAGGTTTCTAATCCTAAGTCCAAGAAAAATCTCATGCTCCATAATGCCAAGGATAGTAGCCAAATATTCCAAGTACCATTAAAGATTTTTAGGGTTTAGGTTGATTATTAAGTATCTTAAGAAAGGAAAAGAAAAGATCAAGTGAGAAAAGTACAAAATGGCAAGAAAATAAATGCTCAAATGAGCAAAGATGAAAATGGCATGAAATGAAATGCTAAAAGTAAATAGTACATAAAGCATAAAAAAGAATAAAAGCATAAGGTAAAACTAGTCAATAATTAGTGGTTAGTTGGATGACCATCTTGAAACTTGCATTTGGAACTCATTAGAGGATTGGAAGAACCAAAACCTCCACACAACAAGTTGCATTTTCTTTTTGTCAAGTATATCATCCATTTAGAATTCTCATAAGTACCATTTAATGATCAAATAAAAAATTGCCACTGCACTTTATTGTTTCCAAAGGAATGGGAAAAGAGCGAATAACCCAAAAAAATGGAGAGAGAATCTAAGTTCTGGGGTTGGTTATGCAAAGAGAAGGTATTATCACCCTAAACATCTACGGTACTCCGCAGGAACCGCTTCGAAAATTTATGTATTTTGGCTATAAGTGTTGTATACAAAAATAAATGGTGGAGATGAGAAGAGAATTATTTTTTTTACAATTTTTTCACCCACCATGGTTGCGAACCTTTAGTGCCTACGTACCACCTTCCGTGCTATAGGGGATCAAGGTACTCTTAGTTCACCTTTAAAAAAATTTAAAACACAAATGTGTTGGTTAATTTTAAGAGACGAGACATCATCGTCTTATCCGAGTGGAAGAACATACTTACTACCCATAATTACGAGAAAGGAGAATTTGCATCATATCAAAGTGGAGAATATAGCTTGGATTTCAAAATCATGAAAGCCTCGCTCAAAATCATAAAAGTGGAGAATTTACTATCTCACTTCACTGCATATCGTAGAAGTATAGTAGCTCACATCACTACAAGGATTCACAAGAGTCTAATCTTTTGAGAAAAGTTTAAGGTAAGAATACAAAATGGAAAAAAATGGTTTGAATGAGATTGATTGACTTTTAGTCTTCTCATAAAAAAGTCAAAGTATGATTAATTTGGATAAAGTTTGATTAAGAAAATATTTTGAAAATGCATGAACCTAAGTCCAAGTTTATTGTGAAAGTGGTTCAAGTTTATAAAACAACAAGTGCTTTGAAAAGGAGGGAGAAGATTTTTGAAATTAAAGAATATGGGAGGAGATGAAAGGACTATCGTAAAGCATAAGGTAAAAGCTAGGGAAAAGAACCGTCTAACCAACAAGAAGCCAACACTTGACACAATGAGTCAATGTAGAATTCTAATTCTTTGGATTTGAAACCAAAAAAGCAAAGGTAATAAACCTCTTAAGAAAACCAAGCCCAAATGCATTAAGTCTTCACAAAAATTGGGCAGAGTAACGACTGTATACAGATGAATTCCCGATCATAGACAAAGCAGGTAATCAGAATGACCTACACACAAAGAAAACAAACAACTCAATGTCTTGGGGTAAACCCCAAGAACTCCAGACAAAACAACAGTAGAAGTCACAAGGTCCCAAGGTAGGTCAAGGTCTCTACTCCTAAGTCCAAGAAGTCCATAACTCCAAAATGCCAAGGATAGTAGCCAAATAGTCCAAGTGACATGAAAGTTTTTTATTGTTCAAGTTGGTTATTAGGTATCTTCAAAAAGAACATGAAAAACTCAAATGAGCAAAATAAAAATGACATAAAGATAATGCTCAAGTGAGCAAAGATGAAAATAACATGAAATGAAAATGCTAAGATAAATGGTGCTTAAAGTAAAAACATAAAGTAAAAGCATAACAATAAAATCCATTGTTGATGAGTTTGAAATTAGAGGTTAGTTGAATGACCATCTTGAAACTTGCATTTGAAAACTCATTAGAAGATTGATAAAATCAAAGCCTCTCAACAACAAGTTTCATTTACTTTTTGTCAAATTTTTCATTAATTTCAAATTCTCAAGGCAACAACAAATGACCAACAATGTTTAAATGATTCACTTAGTCCAAAATTTATGAGAGTTCATTAGAGGATTGATAAGACCAAAGCCTCCTAATAATGAACGTCAAGGTTATTAGATCAAACCTTTCAAATTAAACATACTTGGGCTTGCAAACATAGGTTTGGGCTACAAATGATCATTTCTCGAATTTGGACAAAATTTAGCGCTATGTTAAGCAATCGTAAGTGGACTTATATAGAAGTCACACGTATTTTGAGACCGGTCAATAGCAATCTATGTGCCATATATTTGAAGAGATGATATGTAGATCATCCTCTAACAACATGTAACACAATGAGAAAGGGATAAGATGAAGAGGGAGGGGAAATATTTGAATAAAAATTTTAATCAAACTATAATTAAAATCGTCCATCTATTTTGGTGGAGTAAAACTCAACACCCAAGATCCAATAATGTTAATGAAGTTCATGATCAACAATCACATAGTCAGAATATATTAAAAAATAAATTGTATTGAATGAATAAAATAAAAAGGAAAAATGATTTTTAAAATATTTTTAAAATGAAAATAAAAAGGTAAAATAGAAAATTATATTCAAAGTATCAAAGAAAAAATTAAAGAAACCATAGAAAAATCAGAAATGACATCAAATATTTTTACAAAATTTTTGGTGATTTTTTAAAACAGAAAAGCATTTTTAAACTAAACTAAGTAAAAAAAAAGATAAAAAAATAATACAAGTCAAAATAAAATTCTAAAAAAATTTCAGAAATTCAGAAATGAGGAAAATGATTTTATAAAATTTGTTAGAATTTAAAAATATCAAAAAGTATTTTTAAATAATTAGAAACAAGTCAAAATAAAGGAAAAATTATAAAAAATATAAAATCGGAAAATAAAATCATAAAAAAAAAATTAGAAAGAGAATATTTGAAAATATTTTTGTGAATTTTTTCATAATTTTTGAGTCAGGAATGAATTTTCTATGATTTTTTGAAGTTTGATGTAAAAAATAGAAAACAAAATAAAGTTAAAAAAATGCAGACCATTGGATGAGAGTCAAAACACGCTAGTAATCAGATCCAAAGGATCAGGCACGATGTGCATATCATGGTCAGCTTTGGAAATTGCACCGGATCACCTTTTAATATTTAAAAATAACTAAAATTCTGGCGCGTTGGATGAAGTCTAACTAATAGAAGTAATCAGATCCAAGGGATCTCAAAGCGCATGTATGATAAAGCAAACATGCCAAACTGAATTCAAAAAATCATATGTCACGCTTTCATTGGTTGAAGCACGACACGTAGGTCGTCTTCAACCTCCAGACGCCCTAGATTGGGATTCCTCAAACTATAAAATTAGAGGACCAGACCGATACCATTAGATTCTTCTCTTCAAGACGATTCTAATGGTACCATCGCGCCAAATTTATATAAACTAAGAAAGGCTTAAATTGAAATAATGCAAAAATAATAGCGAGCACGAAATTTTGGAATATCTCACTCAAATCTCAATGAAATTTAAAATTAAAAAAACATGAGAATCAGAAGGATGCAGAGAGTAGATTAGTCTTTTATTTTGATCGATTTGACCAAGAAATCTATCTGAACGAAGTGGAAAAAGGTGGCCTTGAAAGTGGACTTTTGTAGATCAATATAAGTCACAATTCTTGAAGATAAGAGTATGGTTAGCTCTAGAGAAGTTCAATGAAGCTAACTGAATGGAGCTTTTGGTGTTTTGGAGTGAGAATGCAAGAAATCACAAATTCAAATTCAGAGTTCGTGTGGGATCTGAACAGGGGTCAATTTGGTATTAAAATATTGAGAAAATGAGTGAGGGATGATCCTTATTTATAGCTGATCATGATGTAAGGTTCAAGCGTGTGAATTGGAGGCAAAATCAATGAAATCGTATGAATCTGCTAAGTGGGAAAAATGTGACTTCACATGGCTCAAAATGCAGCAAAATGGATGGTTCAAGGTTCGTTTCTCATTATGGCAAGTTCCTAAACATGATTAGATGCAGAATTGATCCTTAAACAGACTTGTAATTGGGTTTAAACTGATTTTCAAATTTGACTTAACATGGAACTTCAATTTCAAGATGCCAACTTCATAGCCATGATGCTAACAAAGTAGAGCACTACATGATGTGATTTTTAAAGAATTGAAGAGATCTCTTATCAATATTTACAATGTGAAAAGAATGGTTACATTTGGTGTCTTGGATCAAAAATTGTATATCTTTGAAATCAGCAAAAACACGCGTATTTTCCACACTATGTTTGGCATTAAAAGTGACTTGTAATGTTTTGCATTCAAACATGGCCTTCCATTCAGAATTTTATTTTTACCAAAAAAGATGGAATGAAGTGATCTCTTAAATTATATTTTGAGATTTAAACCACTTAAAAACTCCATAAATTGATAGAGTTATTACCTTGTGAAGTTGGTGAAAATCCATTGAAATGACCTATAACCTTTTAAACTCTTAAGGCATCTTCTAACCATTTTCAAGATTTGCACATAAAATAAAAGTTGAGATTCACACTCTAAAGATCATTATGGAAAAATAATGGGCTCAAGGAGATAAGAATTGACCAAGTTATGATCTTTTGAAGTTAAGCCCTAAAATTCAAAGGCCTTTCAAGGAGACTTGTAATCTTTCTCAATAATTAAGCATCTTCCACATAAAATTTTCTTGAAACTTTTGAAGTGATTTGTTAACAACCCTTTAAAGAGAAGTATATATTTGGAATCACTCAAAAATTTCAAAAGATGAGCAAGATATAGCCCTTAGAAGTTCAAAACCCTAGCTCCTAAAGCACCAAAATGACTTGGAAACCCCTTTCAATTTTGACAAAATTCTTTGCACAATAACTCTTGCCATGTGAATAGAAGTTATTTTGGATGATAATAAGAAACCATAACACTAAAAACCACTTCCAAATATTAAGAATTGAAAGAGTTATACACTTGTGATCAAGAAGCCAAGAACTTGTCCAATTAGGTCAAACCTCTTCAATCAATCCTTGCCTCTTTTGACTTTCTTTGACACTTTGAAGCATGATGAATAATAGTAGACCTTGTCATGATGTCACTTTAAAGAATATTCAATGATGAAGCTTGAATCTCAATAAAGCTTTGTTGAAGAAGGTGAAGTGGTGAAAAACACAAGAAGGGGGGGGGGGGGGGGTTGAATTGTAAAACTGAAATCTAAAGCAATGAACACGATATTTTTATCCTGGTTCGTTTGATCTCAAACTACTCCAGTCCACCCGTCAAGGTGATTTCGCCTCTCTCCAACGAGGTCTTAATCCACTATATTCAACTGAATATTACAGACTGCTTTAACAACTGCTAAAGCCTTCTTGATTCAAACCACAACCCGGTTTGTCAAGGTAACACTTTCTTACAAAGAGATAAAACTATGTGTGTGGAAGTTTTCTACAAAACTGTATCACAACTGTGATGTATACACAAAATGAAGCTTAGAAACTAGATTGCTAAACAGTAATGGAATATCAGAGTGTGTGGTTTAGCAAAACTGGTAGAACGAAGATTATGGTTCAGCTTTTGTGCGTGTAGAGATTTGGAGAGCATTAACCATTTCAATATTCAAAGTCTTGTTTATATAGCATTGAGATGATGAACGTTGGATGCAATATTCTTGATTCAATGCTAATAACAAACTTTCCTTATTGAGCAGATCTTGTCTGGAATGAAGCCGTTGGAATTAATTTGCTTTCAATGCACAGTACCGTTGCTTACTTAATGCAAGTTCTGGCTTGGCTCATTCTGATTCTGCTTCGCTGCTGATGAACTATTGTGTTTCTGTATCAGAGTATTAAGCGCAGTCTTGTTCATCAGGCTTCAGCATGTACGTGAGTTGATCATCTGATTTTGATGTTCTGATGTAGCAACTTCTGATGCTGGTGTATGAAATCAAATTCTGATGCTGAAAAGATGTGATCTTGCTTATTTCAATCAGCGTATCTGCAAGTCAGAACATAATAATTTTAGGCAGCAGATAGTTCAAACATGAAACATATAAATACTATATCTTTTCACTTTGTTATCATCAAAACTTAAATATAGGGTAGTAGATTCAAACATTGTTCTAACAATCTCCCCCTTTTTGATGATGACAAAAACTAGATATTTTAAATTAAAATAACGTGAAAAGGTATCTGGAATATGTATCAGAATAAGAAGTAAAAGAATAAGGAGTAAGGAAATACTCCCCCTGAGTTTATTACTTCCCTTTGATTATACGTGTTCTTCAGGATCAGATCTTTTTCTTTCTTTGAACATCAGATTATCAGAGTCTTTGACTTATCAGAGAGCAGAGCTTCAGAGCTTTTCTTGTCAGAGCTTTGCTTTGGATCAGATTATTAGGACGATCAGAACTTCATATTGATCAGAGCAACATTGATCAGAGCTTCTAGTCTTCAGAGTGTCCAGGAGCTTCCTTGTGCGTGTAGACTTCAAACAAAACAGAAAAAACATTTCAAGTAATAAAGTTAGAATGTTTGAGAATTTCTGTCTAGTTAGCCGTTATTGATTTAAATATCATTCTTGTTCTCCCCCTTTTTGTCAGCAATCAAAAAGTGTTGGTGATGTGCTAAAACAATTAAGATCAGAAAAACTAATCATATTAATATAGTTCAGAAACAGAGCAAGAAAATATTACAAAACATAATCAAAACAGTACATCAGAAAATCAGGAAAACATGAAAAAGGTCATGCATGAAAAAAAGATTTAAGGTTGAGGAGGCAAGCGTGTGAACAGGCTCTCCAGCATGGCTTGAATCTTTTCAGAAGTCTCATTCTGTTTATGCACCATGCTGACAACAGTGTCAATCTTGCTGTCCTGCACATCCATTCTTGCTTTCATCTTCTGATCGTTTTCATCCATCCGCTGCTGCAGACGCATGTCATTCAGCCTTAGTTCTTCCAGAGTCTGCCTGTCCAAGGCAGCTTGAGAAGCATCAGAAGGAGGAGGCTTCTCAGAACTTTCAGCAACATCTTCTGCTTGACTTTCTTCAGCCTGAATGGTCTTGTCTTCTTCTGATGGTTGCAACTTTGCAGCTTGCTGTTTCTCAGACCAAGGTTCACTGTCCAGAGGGAGCACGTCCTCTTTCAGAAGGATACTTCCAACTTCATTCAGAAGCTTGCTGAAATTTTGTTGTGCCTGCTCATAGTTGATATCCTGCAACTTGAGGGCTTCAGCACGTACCCAACGTCTGAACTGTGACCAGAGCTGATCAGAAGCAGCTGGATCAATCATCCCAGGACAGACTTGCTTCAAGGAAGCAATCCATTGCAGCACACCTGTTTCAAAATTCAAAATACCAGAGCCAACATCTGGTTGCTTTGGTTTTGGGATGGCAATTTTGTGTTTTAGATCAGCAAGACGGTCAAGACTGGTTAAGTCAATGAAAGTCCTGTTGGGGTTTTCAGAGGTTTTCTGAGAGGCTGTTTGTCTTGGAGGAGGGGTATCAGAGTCAGATATTTCGATTGGAGTGGGTGGTGTTTTGGGAGTTTTTGGTGGTGTCGATTCTGATGAGGATGGTAACTGGGGCATGAAAACAGTGGTTCCACATGGCAACTGGATTGCCAGCGGTGATGGTTGAGGTGAGTGAGGGTCAGATTGATGAGGAGAAGGAGTTTCAGAGTGGTGAAACTCTGTTTGTGGTGAAGGTGGATTAATTTCTGGTTGGGGAGAGGGAGGTGGAATCTCTGATTGCTCAGGGATCAGAGGTTCTTCTGAGAGTGGTTGTTGTTGTTCTGGTTCTGGTTGTGGAGGAGGAACATTTTGTGGTTGAGAGTTTGGTTGAGCAGAGGCATGTTGACGCTCAATATCAGCCAACACTTGGTCAAGTGCTGTTGTTGTTGAAATTGTTGGTTGTTTGGGTTGTTTGGTTCTAGGTCTTCTGAGTTTTAATGCCTCAGACGGGTCTTCTTCTTGTATGGTTTCATCAATGGTAGGGATGGGAATTGATATTCTATGAGAGGTTTGAGGAGGGATAGATGCTGGAATAGTAAAAGATTTTGAAATAGGGGCAGCAGATGAAATACCTCTTTTCTTTGGAGTCTGCTGAGATGATCCTTCTGATGGCGCTTTCCTCTTCTTTGTCTTCTTCAAAGTCACTTCTGGTTGGGGTTGACGCAGATCTCTGATATTCAGCTTTGGATCTGTATCATCTGCCTTGTACGTATCTGGGTACCTGAGAAACATCTCTGGTTTGGATTCCATTTCAGAAAATACTGGAAAATCACTCAGAGGCACTCTTCTGCTGGAGATATCAGCAGTGGAAGTAGCTCTGGGTTCTTTCTGAATATTTTCTATCAGCTTCATCTTTTTCAGGTTCTTTGCGTTCAGAGGTTTCCCAATTGTTGGTTCAATAGTGCTCAGCTCCTGAGCTTCTATCAGATGTTCAATCAGCCTATTCTCTGTCAGGATATCTGATATTAGCCTTCCAAAAGGTATCCAGTCCCTCTTGGTTCTTTCTTCTTCCCTTGTTTCTTTCACACTGGTTTTGAGATGGTTGAACAAGAAGTGAGCCAGATTGATCTTTATCTTCTGATCAATAAAGTAGATCAGAAACTGCTTATCCACATTTATATAATCAGGAGAACTTGTTGGTTTCCTGTGGTTGAAGCACCCCAGAATAATCTTAGCCCATACTCTGCAGTGATCCTTCAGATCTTTAATCTTGCTGCTGGGCATCCCAAGAGTGAAAATCCTGTTAGCTACCACACCTATATCAGCACATCTTTCAGCCATGTCCATGCAACGGACGCCACCACCACTTTGACCGATTAGCCTTGCAATGAGATCTTCAGAAATCACAATCTTCTTCCCCATGACAGAGGAGATGACTAGATGTTTTGAAACCTTGGCGTGAATCCAAAATTCCTTGACCAGCGCTGGGAATGTTGGTCCAACCAACCTATCGAAATACCTTTCCCACTTTTGAGCCCTAATTTCTTCAGTTAGGTCAAAACCATTTTCCTTCAAGCTTTCAAAATTAATGATTAACTCAGAGAGCACTTCAAGGTTCTTCACTGGAGTGAGGAGAGTTCTGAGCGGCACTTGATATTGCTCAGAAGTTGCTTTCTTCTGATTACCTGCAGAAACGCTGCTGGAGGATGCCATTGTTCACACTAAAAAGGGTTTTGAGAATGAATTGAGGAAAAAGGTTTGCAAGAGATGAACTCAGAAATATGCAGAAAAAGCTTGAGTGATAGTGAGAAAGCGTAAAGAATAAGAATGAGAGATTAATGTGCTTAAATAGAGTTTTCAAAACTATTTTGAAAAGATAAACGTTTTTAAGAGAGAGAAAAATCATGATTGCCATTTAAAAGCATGATTACTTTTCATTAAATGCTTGCTGATTTTGGGGGATTTGAGAAAGATACTTAAAAACGGTTACCAGACATGTGTCTCAATGCACCCAATCAGCGCTTTGCCTTCTCAGAAGCGTGCACGCGTTCTGCTTCAGAGATATGCTGATGATTGGATGACACTTGTTTGATGTAGTGATCAGCACGTCTGTCTTTGAGATTAGACTCTCAGATCTTTAGACTTGCATCTGATACAATCTGCATGTTCTATCTTTCTGAAAGGAGATTGATCAGAAGTTCACAGTAAAATAATTACATTCTGAAAGTAAATATATGGAATTAAAACATTTTCACTCTGGGCACACTTTCATGCTGAGATGTTTCAGAATGAAATTAAACCTATCTTCTGAAAGGGGTTTAGTAAAGATATCAGCCCATTGATGGTCTGTATCTATAAATTTTAAGTTCAAAATACCTTTCTGAATATAGTCCCTAATGAAGTGATGTTTTATTTCTATATGCTTAGCCCTAGAATGTAAAATAGGATTTTTACTTAAGCAAATAGCAGAAGTATTATCACAAAGTATAGGAATGTTACTCTCAAAAATCTGGAAGTCTTCAAGCTGACTTTTCATCCAGAGCATTTGTGTGCTACATCCTGCTGCTGCTATGTACTCAGCTTCTGCTGTTGACAGAGCAATTGTTGATTGCCTTTTGCTGGACCAAGAGATCAGATTTTCTCCCAGAAACTGGCAGCTTCCAGAAGTACTTTTACGTTCCACTCTGTCTCCAGCAAAATCAGCATCATAGTAGCCTACTAAGCTGTAATCACTAGATTTTCTATAAAACAAACCCAGATTAGTAGTACCTTTCAGATACTTGAAAATTCGCTTAACAGCTGTTAAGTGAGATTCTCTAGGATCTGATTGGAATCTAGCACAGATACAAACACTGAATAGTATGTCAGGTCTTGAAGCAGTCAGATAGAGGAGAGAACCAATCATACCTCTGTAGACTTTCTGTTCTACACTTTTGCTTACCTCTTCTCTTTCCAGAATGCACGTGGGATGCATTGGAATCTTTGATGGCTTACATTCTGAGAGGTCAAATTTCTTCAGAAGATCTCTGATGTATTTTCTCTGATGAATGTAAGTTCCTTCTGGAGTTTGATTGATCTGAATTCCTAGAAAGAATTTCAGTTCCCCCATGAGGCTCATCTCAAATTCTGCCTGCATACACTTAGCAAATTTTCTTCCAAGAGAAGGATTAGTAGAACCAAAAATAATATCATCAACATAAATTTGACAGACTAAGATGTCACTCTTAACTGATTTACAGAATAGAGTAGTGTCCACTTTCCCTCTGGTGAATTCATTTTCAAGCAGAAAGTTACTTAGCCTTTCATACCAAGCTCTGGGAGCTTGTTTCAGACCATACAGTGACTTCTTTAGTTTGAAAACATGTTCTGGATGTTTTGTATTTTCAAAACCTGGGGGTTGGTGAACATAAACTTCTTCTTCTATATAACCATTTAAGAATGCACTTTTGACATCCATCTGATACAGAGTGATGCCTCTATTAACAGCAAATGAAATTAAAAGTCTGATAGATTCTAACCTGGCGACTGGGGCAAAGGTTTATGTATAGTCTATCCCCTCTTGCTGACTATAACCTTGTGCAACCAGTCGTGCCTTGTTTCTGATGACTTCACCTTGTTCATTTAGCTTGTTTCTGAACACCCATCTTGTTCCAATGACGTTGAATCCTTTTGGTCTGGGAACGAGATCCCATACGTCGTTTCTGGTGAATTGATTCAGCTCTTCTTGCATTGCCAGAATCCAGTCATTATCCAGAAGTGCTTCATCAATAGAAGAAGGTTCAATCAGAGATACAAGTCCCATAAGAGTTTCTTCAGAGTTTCTGAAGCTTGCTCTTGTTCTGATTGGATCTTCCTTTCTTCCTAGGATAGTCTCTTCTGGGTGATCCAAGCTACTTCTGGGTAATCTCTTCTGAGGTTGATCAGCAGCTGTTGTAGGATTTCTAGCAGTGCTCCTTTCAGACATTGAAGGAATGTCTGTGTTGAGAGCTTCTGATGACTTGTCTTCAGAACCTGCAAATTCAATTTCTATACCTGCAAAAACTTCATTCTGCTTTGACTTTTCAGAGTTAAGCTTGTCATCAAAACGAACACTGATTGATTCTTCCACAATCTGTGTTTCTGTATTGTATACTCTGTACCCTCTTGAGCGTTCAGAGTATCCTAACATAATACACTTCTGTGCCTTAGAGTCAAACTTGTTCAAATAATTCTTTGTATTTAATATAAAGCAAGTACATCCAAATGGATGAAAATATGAAATGTTGGGCTTTCTGTTCTTCCACAATTCATATGGAGTCTTTTCCAGAATAGGTCTTATTGAGATTCTATTCTGAATGTAGCACGCTGTGTTTATTGCCTCTGCCCAGAAGGTCTTAGCAACGTTAGTCTCATTGATCATGGTTCTGGCCATTTCTTGCAATGTTCTGTTCTTTCGTTCTACAACTCCATTTTGTTGGGGAGTTCTAGGACAAGAGAAATCATGCAGAATGCCTTTGTCATTAAAGAATGACTCAAAATCTTTATTTTCAAATTCTCCACCATGATCACTTCTGACTTTAACGATTCTAAGATCCTTTTCATTCTGAACTTGGTTACAGAAGGTAACAAACACAGAGTGTGACTCGTCCTTGTGTCTTAAGAACTTTACCCATGTCCATCTGCTATAGTCATCTACGATTACTAACCCATACTTCTTACCACTGACTGAAGCAGTTTTAACTGGTCCAAATAAGTCAATGTGCAGAAGTTCTAATGGCTTAGAGGTGGAAACAACATTTTTGGATTTAAAAGAAGGTTTTGCAAATTTGCCTTTCTGACATGCTTCACACAGAGCATCTGAATTGAACTTCAGATTAGGAAGTCCTCTGACCAGATTGAGTTTGTTAATCTGAGATATTCTTCTCATACTAACATGCCCCAATCTTCTGTGCCAGATCCACTGCTCGTTGTTAACAGACAGAAGACATTTTACATTCTGACTCTTTAGTTCAGAAAGTTTGATTTTGTAAATGTTGTTTTTCCTCTTACCATTAAACAGGATAGTCCCATCTTTCTGACTAACAGCTTTACATGATTTTTGATTAAAGATTATATCATAACCGTTATCACTTAATTGACTTATGGATAACAGATTATGCATCAATCCATCTACTAGCAGAACATTATTAATAGAGGGAAGATTTCCATTACCTACGGTTCTAGAGCCAATTATCTTTCCCCTCTGATTGCCTCCAAAGCCAACGTGGCCTCCAGGCTTAAGTTGCAGGCTTTGGAACATATGCCTTCTTCCCGTCATGTGTCGTGAGCAGCCAGAGTCCAGGTACCATGACTGGTGTTTCTGACTTGCTGCTAAAGATATCTGCAACATGTATTATTTTATCCTTAGGTACCCAGATTTTCTTGGGTCCTGATTTGTTAGTTTTACCAAAACTCTGGTTGAATTTTGGTTTCAGAGTGCTTACTGCTAGTATATTTGATATCATGTGTGTGACCATACACAAAGTGTGAATTTAGAGGAGTGTGTTTAATGGTTAAGTCCATGACATTCTTTGGTGTAGGAACCTTACCTTGGTATCCTATTCCTTTCCTGCCGTTTCTGCTAACTCCATAGATCATTGAAGCCATTCTGCTTCTATCTATGCTTTTAGCTAGGAACTTCTGGAAACTATGATCATACTCCTTGATGATCTCATCAGCGTTGCTGGGAGTTTCAGAAATTGGTTCCTTCTGAGAGTTTTGTAAAGTGTTTTCTAATTTTGAAATCTTATCTCTCAGCTCAGAATTTTCCAATTTGAGACTCTCAGACTTATTAGAGTCAGATTCAAGATTCCTTTTCAGGTCTCTGAATTTAGCTCTAATCTGCTGATAACGTTCCAGAATCTCATTAAGGCTTTCAGCAAGTTCAGCCTTTGTAAAGTTAACAGTGAAGTTAGGAAATACCTCTTCTGTGTCTGATTCTGAGTCTGATTCAGAAGCTTCACTATCTTCTGAAATGTTAGCCATGAGAGCTATGTTTGCCCTTTCATCATCTGATTCTGAGTCAGCTTCAGACGAGTCAGAGTCATCCCATATGGCCATGAGACTTTTCTTCTTCTCTCTTCCAAACTTCTTTTTGGGCTTTTCCCTCTGAAGCTTTGGGCAGTCACTCTTGTAGTGTCCTTGCTCATTGCACTCGTAGAAGATGATGTCTTTGGTGTTTGGCTTCTTGCTACTGGAGGAGCCTTCAGATCTTCTGTATCCAGAGGAAGAATTTGTCCTTCTGTATCTGGAAGAAGACTCGTTCTGATCAGATCTTCTGGGATTCCTGAACTTCCTTTGTCTTTGCTTCCACAGTTGATTTACTCTTCTGGAGAGAAGGGAAAGTTCATCTTCTTCTGATGAGGATCCATCAGATGTTTCTTCAACTGCCTGCAAAACTTTAGACTCAAATTTTCTGTTAGATTTTAATGCTAAAGGCTTACCTTGCTTCTGAGGCTCATCAGCTTCTAGCTCTATCTCATGACTTCTGAGGGAGCTTATAAGTTCCTCCAGAGTGATTTTGTTGAGATCTTTAGCTAGCTTCAGAGCAGTAACCATAGGCCTCCACTGCTTGGGTAAACTTCTGATTATTTTCTTGACATGGTCAGCAGTAGAGTATCCTTTGTCCAGAACTTTGAGACCAGCTACCAGAATCTGGAATCTAGAGAACATAGTTTCAATGGATTCAGATTCTTCCATTTTGAACGCCTCATACTTCTGAATGAGCGCCAGAGCTTTTGTTTCTTTGACCTGAACGTTGCCCTCATGCGTCATTCTGAGAGAATCAAAGATATTCTTTGCTGTGTCTCTGTTGGAGATCTTTTCATACTCAGTATAGGAGATGGCACTGAGGAGGATGGTTCTGACCTTGTGGTGATTCTTGAAGTCACGCTTTTGTTGATCAGACATTGATTTTCTATCAATCTTCTGACCACTTGCATTCACAGGGTGCGTGTATCCATCTGTCACCATATCCCACAGATCAGCATCATGTGCCAGAAAGAATCTTTCAATTCTGTCTTTCCAATAATCAAAGTTTTCTCCATCAAAGACTGGAGGTTTGCCACTGAATCTGTCTCTGTCCTCATTGTTGTCATTGCTGATGTGAGAATTGTTTCCTGCCATTGTGTTTTTCTGACGCTGGATCTTGTACTGACACGGTTAAGTGTTTTAGCTCAGAACCAGGCGCTCTGATGCCAATTGAAGTGGTGAAAAACACAAGAAGGGGGGGGGGGGGGGTTGAATTGTAAAACTGAAATCTAAAGCAATGAACACGATATTTTTATCCTGGTTCGTTTGATCTCAAACTACTCCAGTCCACCCGTCAAGGTGATTTCGCCTCTCTCCAACGAGGTCTTAATCCACTATATTCAACTGAATATTACAGACTGCTTTAACAACTGCTAAAGCCTTCTTGATTCAAACCACAACCCGGTTTGTCAAGGTAACACTTTCTTACAAAGAAATAAAACTATGTGTGTGGAAGTTTTCTACAAAACTGTATCACAACTGTGATGTATACACAAAATGAAGCTTAGAAACTAGATTGCTAAACAGTAATGGAATATCAGAGTGTGTGGTTTAGCAAAACTGGTAGAACGAAGATTATGGTTCAGCTTTTGTGCGTGTAGAGATTTGGAGAGCATTAACCATTTCAATCTTCAAAGTCTTGTTTATATAGCATTGAGATGATGAACGTTGGATGCAATATTCTTGATTCAATGCTAATAACAAACTTTCCTTATTGAGCAGATCTTGTCTGGAATGAAGCCGTTGGAATTAATTTGCTTTCAATGCACAGTACCGTTGCTTACTTAATGCAAGTTCTGGCTTGGCTCATTCTGATTCTGCTTCGCTGCTGATGAACTATTGTGTTTCTGTATCAGAGTATTAAGCGCAGTCTTGTTTATCAGGCTTCAGCATGTACGTGAGTTGATCATCTTATTTTGACGTTCTGATGTAGCAACTTCTGATGCTGGTGTATGAAATCATGATGCTGAAAAGATGTGATCTTGCTTATTTCAATCAGCGTATCTGCAAGTCAGAACATAATAATTTTAGGCAGCAGATAGTTCAAACATGAAACATATAAATACTATATCTTTTCACTTTGTTATCATCAAAACTTAAATATAGGGTAGTAGATTCAAACATTGTTCTAACAGAAGGCATTGAAATAAACTCATGAAACTATAAATCAACTTGTGAAATATGTTGTGCCATCACCTGTAGTATCATCAACTAGAGCAAACATTCATTGCATTTGTTAGTTTAAAAGTTAATCAATATAAAAAAAATATGATAATAATATATAAATCAAAGTGCTTAGTGATTCCTCATGAGCAAACCTAAAAATAGGGGGGAGAACCAAACCCAGTTATGATCTTGATATGGTTGAATTGATATGATATAATAGAGAAATCTTAGGGGAAAAATTGGGGTACAACGGAAGGTACCTGATAGTCTCCTTTAGGATTAGGTTAATGCTCTCTGGTCAAGTTAGTGCAGGATGTAAAACTCATTCTTTTGCTGCTACTGGAGCAGGCGCAGTGGTAGAAATGGCCTTTTTGAGACAACCTCAGATGAGTCGACGAAGATTTTTTGGATTTTTTTAGGATGGCAGGCGAAGACGCGTCGTCAACTTGTTTCTCTTGGTTAGAAGAGTGTTTTCGTCTCTTTGGGGATGGTTCAGGAGGTACGATGGTGTTAGCTTCAGGGGCCTACGAATATGTCAACATAATCAGAGGGTTAGAAAGGGAACACAACCAGCTAGTAAGCCATCAAATTAGCATATTATCTGAGAAGAAGTTTCAAGGGCTTCATTAGTTGAGGGAGAAGTAGTCGCGCCTGTCGCATCATTGATAGCTTCCCTGACGCATTTCTTGTGCTCAACCGCTGAATGTGGCAATAACATAAGATGGAGCGTTAGAAGTCAAAACATAAGGAAGCGAGAAGGCGAAAAAGAAGGCGACTGGAAGTCATAATAGTAAGCCATACCTTTCCTAAAATTTTGCTGCATAGCTTTAAAAGCATGGTTCAGTGGAGCCTTGAAGGACTTGAGAGTCCCATTACTTTGCATGAATTGCATAGCCCATCAATTATAGAAATCCTTAGTGGTGTAGAAGAGGGGTTTGAAGGCGACATGAGTCATATTGGGGATGTTAGCAGCAAAATGTTGAAGTCATTGAGCACATTATCCCTCACTGTAGTTGGTGGAAGATAGGAACAATTCATCTAATGGCTTATAAGAACTGTGAGGCAAAGGTTGGCACAAGCCAAAAACTGCCTAACCACCAGATTAGACTGATAACACAAGAGTGTTACGCCATCATTAGCTCCTACCCTAGAATCTTATAAGCCTAGGGATCAAGAAAGATTTCCAATTAGCTTTGGATTCAGGGATCTGTATAGGATTGACAGGAGGAAATGGTTGAGTGAACCACTCAGGAACATGTGGTCTAGAGGCAAAGGGCGCCATGTTTGGCTGAAAAGAAGTGCACCTAAAGAAAAACTTCAGATATTTCTCAAGTGACTCCTCTCGAGTCATGTCATTGTTAGAAGGCGTCATTCCAGCAAGAGGAAGGCTTTCATTGACACGTGTGGCAAATGAAGTCTCCTGTGCTTCAAAAAGGCAGAGTTTGAGTTGGCTCACAAAAGTGGCATTTAACCATAATTGAAGCAGCCAAAAATGCCCAACAAGTAGATAACTGACAGTAGATAAAAGTAAGGTCATATGATAGACCCCCATGTTGAGGGATTCATAGAGTGACCCCGAAATAAGTTCACTCAGACATATGTTTCGACCCAGGTGGAGGCGACGATCTAATGCAATAGATTGTTTAGCTACCTTCAGAGATCGACTGTAGAAGACATACTTGGAAAGCCACAAGGCCAAGAAGGCAATATGCTCGTTGTTCGACACAGTGTTGACATCTTTAGCGTGAAAACGCGCCATATATTTGGTGAATACAACAATGTAATTTTCAAAAGGGATGACATTTTCGTCTGCTTCAGTGGGAAAGAGCGCTTCACGTGTGGGGCGGAGACCAGTGATGGATGCAATGTCGAACATTGTAGGAGTAAGCATCCCAACTGCAAAATGGAAAGTAATTGTGGAGCCTTCCCAGAAATAGAGTGCAGAAATCAACATGTGATTGCAATAACTAGGGCCAACCCTAGAAAGCTGAATCAAGTCAAAATACCTCCGGCCTTCCAAATGTCACCTTTAACTTTCTCCACTTTATTCAACCAAGTAATGTAATATTGGTTTACAGCGGCAGCAGAGCGAAATACTTTAGATATCTGGTAGATGTGTGAAAAATCTATAGGGAAATCTCTATTGATAGAGAGTTTTGTAGTTTTGTGAGTGGAGAGCAACTTTCCAATTGTTTAGGTGCCTTAATCTCATCAAGAATAGGCCCCAATAGAGCATAAGCAATGTTGTTACAAATGAAGGGAAGCAACAGTTGAGAGCAAAAATTTTGGAAATTTCGTGTTGGCGTTGATTCCAAAATGAAGGTATTTTGATCATGAATGAAGAAATCACTCATGTGGGAAACCATTTAAATTTCCTAGGGAGTTTGAATATGCTCAGAGATTTGGCTTGAAGTGGCCATGAAGATGGTGGAGCGTTTTTTCTGGGTAGAAATGAAAGTAAGAATTTCTTTTGTGTACGAAAAAAAAGAGCTTGAGTATGCAGGGAAAACATAGATAGGAAAATGAAGAGGTGAAAGGGGTTTTTATACCATCAAGGTAACCAAACGTTTAGGAAGAAAGTGAAAAAATTATGGCTACACCACCGACACGTGTTAAACAGGTGGCGACTGAGTTGAAGAAGTTGGTTAGTTAGGGCTACGATTATCCTAGGAAGTTGAAGTTAGAAAGTAGGGAAGTGGCTGTGTGATCACTGATGTAACATTTGAGGGAAAAGGTCATGATTACGATGACGTCACTTCGCAATAAGAGAAAAGGTTTAAAATGTTTGTTTCTGTTCTTCCAGTCGAAAAGGACATTTTGGAGGGCAATTTGTTGGCTATGATTTTAACAAAGGGTTAAAATTTAACCAAAGGCCAAAAATGTTCTTTGAGAACTTTGAATTATAGGAAGTCGACTACAAAAGCAGTCGACCGAGAGAGATTTCACAAATAGTCAATTAGGCTCGTGAACGTAGTCGACCAGAAAAGGGCTCATGAGAAATGTATTGGGTTCAGGAATGTTAAAAAGGCTCAAAGAGTGTATAACTAGCAAAGCAAAATGGTATAGATGGAGAACGTGTGTTTGATAGCAGGGATTGAGAACGTGAGTTCATGGAGGGAAGTTACAAGAGACACATGACTTATGAAGAAGCGAAACCCGCTGAAAAGTAGTTATTTTTGTGTATTATAAATAAAGCACTTAGTACATAATGTTAGAGGTTCAAACTTTGACATTTCTACACACTAGTCACTCAGAGTACCCAAGCGAATGAGCGAAATGAGTCAAGCTAGGACAATGCATTTTTGAATCAACTCATTTTCAACTATTTTTATGTCATGTCATCTATTTTTACAGTTTAAAATGTCTTTTGTTTTATTTTACAAGTTCTGCTTTATTGATTTTAAATTCGTTTCGCCTTAGTCGAACGAACCCTTTTGAACATATTTTGTGAAAACACTCAAAAACTGAAATACTATACTGAGATTCCCTAGTTGATCTCGCCTATAACTTTATGTTAAGAGACCAACGTTTTTTTTCAAAACTAGAGGTAAATAATATGGTTGTGTTAATTTATATATATAGTTCAATCCTTAACAAACAATTTCACATTCACGATACAAAAATTGCAACATTTGAAAAAAAGACAAATTCACTGAGGGAAAAATTCATAGAAAAAATACAAAGAATCAAATGAAGTTTATTTCATACATTTTATTTGCAAAAACACATACAACACTTCTATTGAGCATATTGCATATCATCTCTTTCAAGAATTATCTTGTCAACACTCCAAATACTTTTTTCTTCTTATATATATTTCAAGTTAATGATATTAGAAGTTTTAAGAAGACAATTGATACTCTAGTGGTTGTATTTGGTTTGGTTATAGTGAAAATTTCTTCAAAATTGAAGGAATTAAATGTATCTAAAGGTTTTGGTGAACCAGAACAAACCTTTGTGTAAATTTATATGGGATACCCAAAATAGATGACATGGACTCTTTGGCTTTCTGAATTAAGTCAAGTCATTTGACGTATGTGAGAAGAACTAAAGTGAGAGACATTCTCACTATGCATTCGTTTGCAGTGAAATACAAAGTATTGTATTGTTGTGTTCATATTTCAGTACGGAAAAGATGCAAGAATTAGTTTGCTTTTGCAAAGAAAAATAATTAGGTCATCCTAAAAAGGCAGTTGAGAGGTTTTACTGTTGAAGGGGATAAGAGTCAATATACAAAGCTCATAAATAGTCACATTCACACAACATCGTGTTTGATGTAGAACTTTTGAAATCTTTAGAAGTAGATATCAATGACGTTTTGCAAAGAAGATTTGAGAATTTAATAATCAATGCAAATATTATGAGTGAATTCTAGAGGTTGTAAACTTAAAACAAGTTAGGGTTTTGAGAGTTGAATTTTATAATAAAGCATTTGAAAAGGTATAATGATGAAGCGAAGTGACTACTCTCATAATTTAATTGTCGAGAGAGTTCACTAGGGAACATCGTTACATAATGTAGGATTTTGTGAGAGACACACCACTTGTCTATCTAAAATTTTAAGATGATAGGCGAGTGAATTTTCCTATTTATATATGCTCAAATCTCCATATTCATATC
Organism: Vicia faba; assembly: GCA_948472305.1. Lineage (NCBI taxonomy): Eukaryota > Viridiplantae > Streptophyta > Magnoliopsida > Fabales > Fabaceae > Vicia > Vicia faba. The sequence continues at coordinate 940,861,526 of OX451741.1, read as the reverse complement.
AAATGTGAGACTATTTCTCCATTTACTCATACCTGAATTATTATTCTAACAATAATTTCTAAAAGATCTATGTAGTGGCATAATTTCCAAAAGAAAATCATGTATTTTCATTGCTTTGCTTTACCGTGGAATTCGAAAGAGTTAGGATTACATGCAGTTGTTTTAATTTTAACTCAATCGCATATTTGAAATAAATTTGAATTGTTTGTGAAACATTCAATGACTCACGACACAGCAATACAAAGTCATTAAAATTTTTTAAGGACTAAAATTAACTCTCCAATCACTATTTACTTATGATATGTGATACACACAAGAACAAACATATAAGATTATTTATGACATGTAACCTTTAAATCTGCTGAATGATCGACCAACGCAATATTTGATCGTTCGTTAAAAAAACACCTTGGGGGCATATGTTAAAAAAGTTAGTATTATCTGTTGATAGAAACACTAGTTTATTATATTTCTCACTTACGGCATGAAATGAAAAACATAATCAAGTCTTTATATAGATCCAAGATATTCCAAGAATTAAAATGCCACTAAATTCTTTTAATAGACTATTATCTCTTGGCCTTTCCACTATAAGAACTCTTTATCTTTCCATTAAACTCTAAATTAAAAACTCACTTAAGATGAAATTTAAAGTTTATTCAACAAAACTCCCATGTAAATTTAAATGCTTCTACTATCCACCATACCAATTATCTTCTTGCACTTATCGAAAAATATTTTTCGTAGCGGTTTTGTGAAGATATCCGCAGCTTGATCCTGATTTGCCATATGCACCAGTCCATATTTCCTTCTTTCACATGATTTCAAATAAAGTGAAAATGAACATCGACATATTTACTTCTTTCATGATTCACTGGATTCTTTGCTAACTCAAGTGTTGATTTGCTGTCAATTCGAATCACAGTTGAACCTAGTTGCTTTAGATCTATCAAGCTCAATAAATTTCTATGCCATATTGCACGACAGACACACCAAGATGCTGCCACATATTCAACTTCACATGTCGAAAGCATTACTATCAGTTTCTTCTTAGAAATCCAAGTAAACATAGTATTTCCCATAAAGAACACATATCTCGAGGTGCTTTTTCGATCGTCTATATCTCTGCACCAATCGCTATCGGAGTAACTAATCATCTTGTAATCTTATGATTTTGAGTAGAACATTCCAAGTGACACCGTTCCTTAGATGTATCTAGGATTCGCTTCAATGCCTTCCTATGTGTGTAAAATGGCTCCTCCATGAATCGACTTACAATGCCCACACTTAATGAAATGTTCGGCCTTGTACATGTGATCAGATAACAAAGACTTCTCACCAGACTCCTGTATCTACTCGTTTCGACATGTTCTCCTCCATCGATCTTTGACAGCTTTGCAACTGGTTCCATGGGTGTCGAGACCGAATTACAATCTTTCATGTTGTATTTTTTCAAGATTTCCTTTGCATATGTCTCTTGCGATATAAAAATTCCTATTTCTGCTTGTCTAACCTCCTGACCAAGAAAACATCTCATTAAGCCCAAATCGGTCATCTCAAATTCCCATTTCATTGTGCTTTTGAATTCTTCTATCATCTGATTATTACTACCCAAAAAGATAAGATAATTGACATATTGAGAAACAAGTAACACATTACCTCCATTTTTCTTTACATAAAGAGCATTGTGATACGGTGGCAGAACCGACTGCTTTTTTGTTACTACTGATTTTGCGTTTTTTGTTCGCAAATGTACGGTAAACAAGAGTCGCCACCGTCTTTTATTTCATCCAACAAAGGAAAAGGGAAAAGTACAGAAAAAAACTTTTTCGAGATGTTTCTGAGTATAGGGGATAGATTATAGAAAGGGAAGGTGTTAACACTCTTTCTATCCATGGCTTTCCATGGGCTCTTAGGTACTTGCTCCTTCTTAAATTGCTTTTGTGTGTTTGTGTGTTTGAAATATTTTGAAAATGCCTTAGCGTGACACTTCAATTTATGGTAACCCTTGTATCAGTCCTCAAGAGTGTGATAAAATGTTTTTTGAAAACTTTAGTTTGAAAAGTTTGTTTGAAAGTGTAAGTGTAAAAATTTGTTGTTTTGAGCAAGTACCTAAAAGTTTCTACCTACTCGAAAAAGGTTGTTCGTTTTCTTATTTCCTTTAGACAGTGTTATCCTACTATTAAGGAGTAGGTAGCTCCATCGTTGGAGTTTAAGGGACAATCGAGAGGGACAAGTACGATCATTAAAGCACTGATTAGGAAACTTTAGTAATTACCCTAGAGTCCTAAAGATCTTTCCGAGGTAACATTCAAATGGGTCATTTTTTATCTTTTGGGACTAGAGGGAAACCACTAAAACTCCCTATACTTCATGACCGTTTACCGAAGGAAACCGAAGTGGGGCAAACCCTAGGAGTGAGCATGCGCAAGTGTTTGTTTTTTCAGTTATTATCTTTCCAGATTTATGGTTTTCTACTGTTTTAAATTATGATCTTTTGCATACAATCCTAGTATCAATCATCTAACAGTTTATAATGATGGAAAGTAAAATGCGAGAATTTTAAACCTAGCTATTACAAGGCCTCGGGGAGGGGGATTACATAATCAAAAAAACCGGGGCAAAATAGTAAATGAACATAGTAAACATAAGTTAGTTATTACAAACTCGGAGCAATTACATCAATGGGAAAAAATAATGAAATAAATGTGCACAAAAAAATTAAAATTAGGAATTAAAACTAAATTCAAAGATATTTAATTTAATAAATAAAAAAATATTTTTTTGGATTTTTGAGAAAAAATAATTAATTTTTGCAAATTAACCTAACTTCTAATTAATTTTAATTATAAAAAAGGAGTTTAAATTATCCTAATTAATCTAATTAATTAATGCAATTAAATATTTTTATAAAAAACCTAATTCTAATATTTTTTTTGTGTTTTTATGATTTTTGATGTAATTAAAAAAACAATGATTTTTTTTGTGAAAAACAATTAAAACAAATAATTAAACTAAGAAATTAAAAAAGAAAAAGAATGGGCCTGGTGTTGGAAGCAAATCTGGGGGTGTATGCTGAATTTTCCAAGCCCAATCCTGTTAGTGGCCCAATTACTGCACATGATCTAGTGGGACTCCCATCTGAGGGTTTACCATGCTCCTTGCCTGCTACATGTTGGATCTGATCAGGGGATGATCCAAGGCGTGAGATCTTGAGGTGTATGGTAAGCGCTGGGTTATGTGACGCATTGGATCTCCAAGGAAATATCAAGAAAAAACACAAAAGCACACGCCTGGGATTGAACCCAGGACGTTTGCTTTACACTTCCCTTCCTTGACCATCTGCATTGGAGGACTCATTCGTTAACATGACCAAACAAATAAAATATAAGTGAAACAAAGTATTATGCCCAGTAAAAATTCTTAAATTTTAAACAAGCCAATGGTATGCTGCCACACCCTCATCTTCTTCCCCAAGGACTGTTGTTTTAGAAAGAGCTTTTACCTATGGACGAACTCGTTACTATAGGCTATAGTGACAGTTCTTGTGCGTGGCTACAAACCTATAAATGTCCAAAATGCAATACAAGCAGAATAAATTTCATCCAAAGTCATGGATCAATTGCAAATTAACCCCTGAACATGAAAAGCTCCTCAATTTAGCCTAATTTTTCCTCTAACTAGGGTTCCCTAAATTAGAGCTCCGTAACCGTAGCCATGGCACGAAGTTATTCCTGTGCTTAAACTTTAATTAAACTAATCAAAAATATTGGAAATATGATAGAAAGCATGGATATATGATCAAAACAGATTTATGATGCAAGAATCATTGTAATCGAGTTTTGAAAAAAAAGGCAAACCGTGAAGGTGCTAGTGCGTGATTCTTGATACTTCAGGCCTTGATAATGCTTGCAACAGCTTCAGTGAGTGTACAGGAATTTGGTTTGATCCTTAGAATGGCTTGAAATGGCCTATGGTGAAAGATTCGATCTGCACTTTTCACAAAAAAGTTGAACTTTATTCTTGCTCTTGGGAGGCAGGCTGCGCGTGAGTTCTTTTTTCTTAGGGTTCACAAAGCTTCTGTATATGTACTGAATCCAATTAGGTCAATACAATTGGAAAGAATCAAAAGATTGATGGTCTTGAAGTTTTGATTCAAATCTTTCCAAAATTGGAGATTTCCTCTTGTTTTTCGCTTGGCACGATTTGTTTGATGTTATACAGCTTGCATGATCCAGAATTCAATGCAAAACAAATCTCATTCTCTTAATTTGATTTATTTTGATTTTATTTGAATTTGTTTGATTTTTAAATGGATAAAAAATAAAAATAAATTAAATAAACAAAAATAAAAAGGCATGGGGGGTACCATAGGTCGTGGACCATGCTAGGACTGAGATTCAATCTTGAAAAAATGGGCCCATGTGGAAAAAATGCAATTTTGGGCAATGTTGACTTTTGGCAAATTTCCAAAAATGGCCAACTTTGACAATGATATCTCTCTCAATTTTGACCCTAAGAGGGTGTTCTTGGAATTTTTAGAAAGATTAGGGTGTCCTCTAAACAACCCTTTTAGTTTTATCTTCACTGGATCTTCCATGTTCATGTGAGAAGTTTTGACCCAAAAGGTATTTTTGTTGACTTTTTAAAAGGACCTATAATGTCTTAATTTATATCTTTTCATGAGTGTATTTTTTGAACTTGAGGGATGAAGATGAATTGTAGGGAATTGAATTCTCTTCAAAATGAGCCTTGTATAAGAAATTTCTGATAAAGTATGATAATGTTATGCCTGGTCAAAGTTTGGTTGACTTTTCCTATATAAACCTTAACTTAGCAACTTTTGAGTTTTGATGAATTAGGGGCATTCCTTGAGGAATCATGATCAACCCTTGATAAAATGATGGATATCACTTAAAAATGTTGATGTTAACCAAAAATCTTGAAGTATGATTGTATGAGGGTCACAATTGACTTTTCCCCTAGTATAGTTGATTTCAGGCATTTGAGCAGTTGACTAAGTAAACTTCTTGTACAAGGCATGAAACTTGGCATGGATGATCTTGAGGGAATATTAGGGCAATGGAGACCAATTGGGACCCTTGGAACTCAACCATCTTTCTTGAAATTGAAACCCTAGTTTGAGGCTCATTGTTTTAGGAGGAGGATTTGTTTGGTCAATCCTTAGTCAACTTGAGCAATTGAGAACCTCTAAGAGTATGTTTTTGTGTGAAAATGGGAGGGAAAATTTTGGAGTACAACAGGCATGCTCATACATACATTTCTTGAAACCATTCTCCTTGAAGTATGTGTCGGTACACGTATTCCATGCCCACGGTGCCTTCTTCAGCCTATAAAGCGATTTCTTCAACTTTAACCCCTTCTTCTCTTCTTCAACCTTCATGTAACTGAGTGGTTGTTCAGTGTAGACTTCTTCTTCGTGCATACCATTCAAATATGTCGACTTGACATCCATGTGAAATATCTACCATTTGAATTGAGAAGCTTATGTGATAAGTAATCAAATTATCTCAATTCTTGCAACAGGGGAAAATATATCGTCATATTTTATTTCCACCTTTTGCTTGTATCCTTTCTCAATAAGTCATGCCTTGTGTTGTACCCCAAAATTTTCCCTCCCATATTCTTCAAAGTTTTGACAAGCATCATCTCAATTTGCTCAAGTCAACTCAAGGGTTGCACAGTTCAAACACCCTCATAAGCCAGTCAAATTAGGGTTTTGGTTCTTGCAAGGAAGTTTAGGTTTTCAAGGGCTCAATCAAGTCCCATATGCTCATATACATTGTCAAGAACCTACATGTCAAGTTTCAAGGCTCACAAGGTCAAGTTGCACAGTCAAAAACCCTAATTGCTTCACAATCAACTGTAGGGGTAAAATGGTCATTTCGCAGTCAAAAGTCAAAAAATTTGGTCAACATCTTATTTTTAAGCCACAATCATCATTTGATCAAGTCTTGATCATGATTCTACAAGAATGGCTCAAAAATCATCAAGATGCAAAAGTTTCCATTTTTGGACAGTTGAAAAGTCAACTGTAACTTGACCAAAGCATAACTTTTTCACGGTTCATCAGAAAAATCCCATCCAATTCTCATTTTGAAGGGGAGGACATTTCCTACAACTCATATTCACATTCCAAGTCCAAGAAATGCTCTCACAAAAAGTTACCAATTTCAACATTATAGGTCATTTTCAAAAGTCAACAAAAAGGCATTTTAAGTCAAAGACCATAACTTTAGATTGGTAAATTCAAATGACATGGGACCAAAGGAATTGGTTAGAGGACTTCAAGACCTTTCCAAAATGTCCAAGAAGATGTTCATATGATCCAAATTGAGCAAGATATGCATTGGAGAAGTTGGGAAATTTTTGTGAAATGGCAAAAGTCAACTATCCTTGAAGCTTCAATTTTTGACAAAAGGGCCCATTTTTTTCCACTTGATTCAGCCTTTTCATGCCACCCACGTGTCCCATGATCAATTTCAAGACCAAATAATTATTTTTCTATTTTTATTTAATTTTTATGGATTTAATTCATTTTAATCCATAATAATTCAAGTAAATCTAAAAAAATTAATTAAATGGTATCTTATGGTTTGAATAGCCTTCATGAAGCATTTGCAACCTACCAATTTCGTGCTAAGCTCATTTAGGCATGAAAATTCAAATTTTGAACAAGCTTTGAAAGGCCTTTAATGGTGGTTAAGACAAAATCCAAAGCTTAATTGCAATGGTTAAAGGCTCCTAAATGTGACTTATTCTCACTCATTACTATATATACAAGCCTTGCAAGCCTCATTCACAACCTAGAGTATGCACAAACGGCCAGAGCAAAATCCAAAAAGTGTCAAAAAAAAGTGTGAGATCAAAAGGAGTGTTGCAAGCATTTTCAGGCCAAAAGGAGAACGTGACTCTCTTCTTTGCCATACTCTGAAGCTAAAGCAACCCTTGCCACGTCCTAAGGTCCATCATACCGCGCTATAAGTTTTCCCAGGTCCACTCAATAATTGTTTCAATTTTTCCTAACATATTCCTATGCAGGCTTGCTAGTGTGTTCCACCATACCCCTCACAAATCAGGCGCCAAGTGTCCACAAGCGTCAATCCAGTGGTCATAAAATGATCCACACCATGCTCCCAGTCAATCACCAAGCACTTGATCCAAGAAGTCAACGTGGCTGGATGAATATTGGGCTTCCAGATTTCTAAACACACACTCAATTCTGGCCCAAACCCCCCTTGGGTTTGCAATTTTATTTTGTCATTTTATTTTTTTATTTGCCTTATTTTATTTCTTATTCCTTTTTATTAACTATTAACATAATTAATATTTTTCATAAAAAATCAAAAAAAGAACTAATATTATTATTATTATTAATTTCGTGTTATTTTTAAAAATAAAATACTAACAATTAAAATAGTTTAATTAGTTAACTTTAATATCTTTTTTACAATAAATAAAATATTTTAGACTTAGGCTTTTATTTTGACATTTTTATTTCCTTTTTTTATTTTATTTCAATAAAACATAAAAACACAAAAAATATTTTCTTAATTAATTAATTAATTAGTTATTAATTTTAATTTCATTAATTACAAAAAAAAGACAAAAAATTCAATTCTTTCTTAAAAAAAGGTCAACACCCTTAGGACGTTCCTGATTCTTTCTTTCGCGCGTATTTATTTTCTTATTTTATATTTATGTATCTGTACATAGTATGTAATAGTTAATTAGGTTTACCACTTTATTTAATTTCTCGCACTTTGCTTTATCAAAACGGGTCTTTGTTTTTTTGGCGATGTATAGACCCGCGCCTTGTAATAGCGTAGCTTTACATTCCCGCACTTTAATTTTCTGCACCCCTAACTGTTAAATGCATGAAAGAATGTATGTAAATAAAATTAATCCGTAGCTCACAAATAACATGTACAAGACAAACATAAACTGAAATTGAACACACAAGCACATGCCACTTCTTAGGGTACGCCTCACTGGTTGCCTCGAAACGTGGTCATCAAGTATAGGACGTCTTAGAGGTCACCCTTTGTCTAAAGATCCAGTTGCCTCAAAACGGTTGCCTCGGATAAAAGGATCTAGGACATTAGGGTTACTTCTAAGGTATCCTACCATTGCTTCGGTGACCACACTGTCCCGATAATCGAATTGACCCGAACAACTCCAACGATGGTGCTACCTACCTCTCAATGGTGGGATAGCACTATCTAAAGGACTCTTACACAACTTAATTCCTTAGGGTAGGTAGATGACTCATGGGTACTTGCTATTTTCAAAACAAAATAAAAACAACTTTTCGCACTCACACTTTCTAAAAGTTTTCAAACCAATTTTTCACACACTCTTGAGGACTGATACAAGAGTTACTTAGAAATTTTTCAAACGAAACTTTTTCAAAACCCACTCACACTTGAAAAGCAAACATCTTTTGAAAACATAAGAGCAAGTACCTAAGAGCCCGTGGATAACCACGGATAGAAAGGGTGCTAACACCTTCCCTTTCTATAAATCTACCTCCCGAACCGAGAAACATTCTCAAAGAAGCAATTTTGTTGTGCTTTTGTCCTTTCCATGTTGGAGAACATAAAAGACGGTGGCGACTCTTGCTTACCGCGACATTTCGCGAACCAGCTTAAAAAACAGTCAGTTCTATTTCCACCGATCACAGAACTGGCGACTCTGCTGGGGATGCTTAAAAGTGAGGTGTACCTTAGGATTAGATCATACTTATGTTTTCAATTGCTTTGCTTTGATTGCTTTATATTTGTGGGATTTGCATCGGAGTTTCATAGATCCTAACCCGGATCTGGGGATACCCTTTTAGGTAGCATAAGCTGTGAGGGACCTGTCCGGCGTAGACCGACACAGGTGAAGCAGTGGCTACGTTGGTGTGACACCTTGGTTTGTACCGATATCCCTTGTGTTGCAACGAGGAGAATATGGGTCTTCTGAGGAGTCATTAAGCACCAACCGACCTTAAAACCCTAATGTGACCCAACTTGGCCATAGAACAGTAGCAGTATGCTACACCCATTGAGGCTAAACTCTCGCGATGGTTCTGGCCGCAAGAAAAGATTGCGACGCTGGAGTTATGGCCGATTGAGGGTAGTCAGTGATATTGGGATCCTCTAGAACCCGTTTACTTTTGATAGGACAGGTCTTAACCAACGAAACTGAAAGAGGGTAGTACCCAAACTTCATGCTGGCCTAAACTCTAAGGGCTGTCTTGTGTGACTTGTGTGCTTTCAAACTTGAACTACTTGCATATTTGTTATCTAACAACACGAGTTCCTTGCAGGTTTTGTTTACAGTCCTTAATTGGGACTCATTACAGGGCCTACTTACATCACTCCATGCATAGCATAACATCATACCATTGCATACATCCTTCATAAGGACTAATCCATTTCAAGGATCTCAAGGGTCTGTGATGCAGGTCATGATGAACCAACATGTCTAGCAAGGGGCAAAGGGGATTTATTTTCCTCTAGCCAAGGTTGATAACTTGAGTTAGGGGCTATGACCCACTCGATATGGTGAGCCTTGACTCTTGAAGAAGGACTCTCAGCAACATGAAGTTCCTTCAATCAAGCTACCCAAATTCAAATTCTAACAAGTTTCTCTGTTTACCCCGCGAGATCCTTGAAAACATCGCATGCATACATACGTATCATTGCATTACAGGTACTCTTTTCCACAGGTTGCTTAATCTTCTTCACTGTTTATTTCAGCCATCATCATGAATCCTGAATCATCAAATGAACAAGCTATCAAGGCCCTCCAGGCCCAGAACGCCCAGTTCCAGGAGCTGGTCATGAGCTTAGCCCAAGGACAACAGGAATTGAAGACTCTGCTTTTGAAGAAAAAGAAGAAGAGGACTGTTTTGTTCAACCCTAGACGTAGATCTAGGAATACACTGCAGAATGAAGCTGAGCGGACTACTCCATCTGTTGGGGAAGGCAGTCAGCAAGAGGGAAGGGTTCCTAGTCCCGTAGTCTCTGACACCGAGACAGATTTCAATGATGAACAGTACCCTCCTGCTGAGGACAGGTACAAACAGCTGGAGGACCGTTTAAATGCTATGGAAATTCAACGTGTGCCTGGGTTGGACTTTGGGGACCTAGGTTTATCTTCTGGGGTGGTGATCCCTCACAAGTTCAAGACAACTGCCTTTGTAAAGTACGGCGGGGCTTCCTGTCCTAAGTTGCACCTCCGTTCTTACGTAAGGAAGATCCAGCCTTACACTGCAGACAAGAACCTATGGATCCATTTCTTCCAGGAGAGTCTTTCAGGGACTCAACTCGAATGGTTCTATCAGCTGGATGGAACCAATATTCGTAACTGGGAGGACTTGGCTACTGCTTTTTATAAGCAGTATCAGTACAACTCCGACCTCGCTCCCACGCGTACCCAACTCCAGGGTATGTCACTTGGGACGGGTGAAGGTTTTAAGGAGTACGCGCAAAAATGGAGAGACCTGGTTGGCAGGGTCCAGCCACCGTTGACTGACCGTGAGCTTGTTGACATGTTCTTAAGGACCATGTCTGGTCCGTTCTTCAACCATCTGATTGGGAATTCTTCTGTTGGGTTCACAGATCTGATCTTGACTGGTGAGAGGATAGAAGCTGGTATCAAGTCTGGGAAGATACAAAAGGGTGACTCCTCGAACACTGAGAAGAAACCATTCAAGAAAGAGTCAAATGCTGCGTACAGTCAGAAGAGTCGTCGTGAGCAACATGTAGGGGCAGTCCTAATCTCTGGTTCTACACCACGCCGACAACAGCAGAAGGGAAATCAGCGAAGGCCGGACGAGCCTAAAAGACAGTTCACCAACATCAATATGCCGTTGTCACAAGCATTGCAGCACATGTTGAAGATGAACCTGATTGCGGTGATCAACCCTCCTGCAAATCCTAAGACTTCTTCTCCAAGCTACAACCCAGATGTGAGGTGTGCTTATCATTCTGGTAGCCCGGGGCATGATACTGAGGATTGTTGGGTGCTGAAATACAAGATTCAGAACATGATTGACGCCAAGGAGATCGAATTCGAGCCTGCTGAGACTCCCGATGTGATCACTGCTCCCTTGCCAAAACATGGCTAGGATTGAGAGACTCTTGTTTATTTAAATTTTGATATTGTATTTTTCTATGCTTATTCAAACAATTATCATGTCAAACTCTATTATTTCATTAATGCATTGCACGTGTCTGTCTTGAAGTAATTGTGTTCTCTATATTCAAAATTGCTTTTATTTTTTTTCTTGATGTTCAACTCTCGATCTAAAATTCTAAGCCTCTTGAAGGAGGATGACGAAAACGATACCACGATCTTTACAGTATGCTTTTGAACAGACCCCGCTGATGAGGTACAGGCATTGTTTCAATTCCTAAACACCGGAGTTATAAGGAAGATAATCCCTCGTCAACCCCTCTAAGCCAAAGAAGTAGGAGTTTTTCTTTTCAAAAATCAAAACCCTTAATCATAACCTGGGGCAGGGTAGTTCTCTCAGTTTGATCCAGATGCACAGCGAATGGCACCAAAGAGGTCCTTCCAAAACAAGAGACAGTGATGGTCCTGAATAATCATAAAGATGGGCAGTCATTATCCCTCAAAATAAACGCCCAATAAGTCAAAACCTATGAAGGAGACTTACAAAACTGGGGCATCACGCTGACTGTAATCACAAAAGAAACAGTTCAGGCAAAAAACAGGGATAACGAAATCAAAAAAGAAAGAGGTCCTACAAACCCTCAACCAAAAAAGGAATGACTGCCTATTCCAAATAAATTGTCAATATCCGAACCATCACCATAATATCCGAGCAAAGACTCAAACAAGGTCTAACGCACGATTAGCTGAGTTTAGGTTTGAAGAACATCACGAAGAACGGGTAGGTACAAATAAATTTTGAGCCTTTATCCTTTGTTTCTTAAACCGTGAACCAGGCCACGCTACAACCTTTAAGAGTCCTAGCTGAAGCATGGGTTAGTTCGAAAGCATACTGTTATGAAAGGTATCCTGACTCCTTAAGGCTTGCGGTAAAATAACGAGTTGACATCACGGTTTACAAAAAATTCACTTGTTTTTATGAAAAAATGCATTTTCAAAAACTTCAAGACAGACATAAGCTTTGCATTTTTTAAAAATAACATTGTTTGCATATGACTTTTTTATTCGAACAGCAAAGAAATTCGCACGAAGAATATCTAGTGAACAAAAGCACCTCCAATCAAGGGGCATGGCATGATCATTGTCCATCATCTGGGGCAGTTAAGTCAAGATTCGGAGAATCTCTCAAAAGGCCAACCAGCTTGGGGCAAATCTCCATCTGGATCACTTGGGGCATTGGACGATCAAACGAAGATCTTCTGGTGGCATGGTAACACTGCACTACTGACAGTGACAACTCCCTGCATCCTGAGAGCACGGACATAGTCGAAAAAATACTGCGCATAATTAAAGACCCGCTAGGTTGACACACCTAGGAAAAAATAAGGGCTTCCCGGCGAACCAAAATGGTTCGGGCAAAAATAAGGGATGAAATGAAAAAAAATCTGTACACCCGGTGTTGTACCCCAAAATTTGCCCTCCCATTTCCTCAATATTTTCTCATCACAAAACCCTTGGAGATCAAGATCCAGTTAGAGTTTCCTCTGCTCAAGGCTTCTCCTTGCATTGTTGACCCAAATTAGGGTTTGTGATTGCACAAAGATATTTTGACCTAAAATGCCTAAGATGATTTTCATGCTTCATATTGGACTCCCAAGTTTACCCATACCAAGTTTCAAATCTTAATTCCAAGTTTTGCCCAGTCAATTGGACAGTTGATCTAAAAATCAGCTGTATTGGGGAAAAAGTCAACTGTGGCCAATTGACAGTCAAACATCATGAAAATTGACCCACATCAACATTATGAACTCACATGGACCATTTGACCAAGTTTGGATCACAATTCCACAAGAAATTTGATCAGATTATCAAAAGGGCAAAATGGTCATTTTTAGGGTTTTGACTGCACAAAGACAATTTTTGACTGTTTGACCTAGCCAATGGCAAACCAAGCTCACATATGGACTCAAGGACCCCATGGAATTATCTTGACATGCTCAACAAGTTCAAAAGATCCCAAGTACACAAGATTGACAGTTGAAGTTCCCAGTCAATTGAGCAATTTTGACTGTATACTGAAAAGTCAAACTTTGACTTTTTGGTCAAAATCAAGGGTCAAGGTTCATTTTTCATCAAAGCATGCCAAATCATGAAACTTGTTCACCAAGAATTCAAGAAATGCAAATTAGGGTTTGAAATGGAAATTTTTCATAACTTAGAATTTTTCTAAGTTATGGAAAACCCTAATTTTTTCCCAACTTTGCCCCACTTTCTCACCAAGATTCATTTGGATTCAAACAAAAGTCAAAACATGAAAGTTGTAGTTTGTTGCATAATCTACAACTTTGATTCACAAAGTTTTCCCAAATGAGGCTTGTATCTCAAGTTACATTTTTTGGAATAAGGGTACTAAACCATTCTTAACTTAGTGAAATTTTAACCTATTTTGACAAGGTTTTCTACCTAACTTCAAGGCCATTTTCCATACACTTCCACTTGTAATTTCAATTTTCATTTCAAAGATGGATTGTAGTACACATTCCAAGCTTTCCAAAATGTCCAAGAACTCATCAAACAACCTCATAACTTGAGAGAATCGAATTTTGCAAAATGGGAAAAAGTCACTTTTGTTCTTGGCCAAGACATGTTCATACTTTGGTGCCATTTTGAATTCAGCATGCTTAAGCTACATTACAGGTCCTAAAACCCTTTGACACTCAATAATTTAATGCAAAACCCTTGTGTCTTAGCATTATCTTGTTCATTAAACCATTACACAAGAGATTAACCTTAAAATGGAAAAAGCACTTTAACCATTTTTGAAAAGATTGCTTTATGTCAAGTTCACATATCTTTGAAGTACAAAGAAATCTCTGAGGAACAAGTTATGAGACACATTGCACTGATCAAGACAAGGCTTTGCAGCATGATTAGGGGGCCTGCATAAGCTTGTAATAAGGACTTGGCATTTTTGACTTAAGAAATAAGAAACATTGCATAATGGTTACCAACTTCCATATCAGTGAACCAGGCCTTAGAGAAAGATATCAAACACATTCCAAACATTGATCCTAAGCTGAAGCATGACCCTAACATCCCTCATACACTCCCATTCCCAGAATCACCTTCAAACTGCAAGAACAGGGCAGGGCCTGCAGTTTGAGTGCCATCTCTCTTTCCTCTCAAGCTTTCTTGCCCAAAACAGTTCACACACCTTCCCTATCATCTATGCAAGCTAACCAAAACCTAAAACATGACCTGTAACTCCTCTAACCAGTTCCACCATTTTCACTTTTCTGATTTGCAGGTGAAGTGCTCTAGCACGATTCAAAAGCTTTCAAGACAAAGTAAAGCTTGGAATAGCATCCCTGGACCTCAAGGAAGCTATACCAATCATCACCTTGCACTGAAAGCTTCTCCATTGCCAGATAGAACTTCAACTGAACAGGTAAGTTCATGAACTCGTATCTCTCTTATTAGGCATTGTTAGCTTTAGGTTTGTGAAGGAAACATGTCACAATCATAGCCCTGAACATGCCCATATAATTAGATTTCATTTATATTATGTGTGCTGCAAGAATTTTGAGCCTGAACATTGATAAAAAGCTAGGTCAGAAATTGGGGGAGAGGAAATTCTCCCTCATCTTAGAGAGTTAGGACAAGTTCTTTATATCCCTGAATTCGTCTCTTGATGCTGAACATTTTTGATGTTGAGAGTTTTCATTAAAAAGTCAGGAATCAGGATGTTTGAATCAGTAAGCAAAGCGCGCGTTTTTTGAACGTTTTCTGGCTGGAGGTTGAAGAAGGGTCTATTGGGCTGGGCTTGTTCCATATTTCTTATTTGCACCATGTTTTTGGTTTTACACCCCCTAGGCCCATTTTGTTCATTTTAATGATTTTTTGACTTTTCTTTTTTTGGTTTGACTTGTTTATTTTTTCTTACAATATAAAAAATATAAAAAATATTTTTCTCACCATTTTTGAATTTATTAGGCATTTATTTGTTTTCTTTTAGTTTGTACATAAATAAATAAATACATATATTTTTACTTAAAATACTAAAATAGTGCAAATACATTTTTATTTTCATTTTTATTTTGTTTTACCTTCTGAAAATATTTTGTATAAAAAATAATTTTTTTTATAAATATTAAATATTATTATTTTTTGTATATATAATACATATTTGAAATAATACACATATAAATATATATTTATTAATATATTTAGGTTAAATTACAAATATACACACTCTTATTTTTCTTATTAATATTAAATATAAAAATATCTTTTGACAAATATACTTCATTTTATTTTATTTTTGTATACAATAAATAAATACTTGTGCATAATAAATAAATAATGCATTTTATTAGGGTTTAACCCTAAACATGAAAAACTCCCGAAAAAAATAATACTTTTCTCTTTGTTTATTTTGACATATAAAAATACTTTTTCATACATACAAAAAACCATTTTTGCATCTTGCATATTTATTCTTATTTTATTTAAATTATGCAATTAAATTATCTTGTAAATAATTCAATATTGATGTAATAGTTTAGGTTTAAATTCCTTGTCAAAATCCCCATTTGAACATTTGTACCCCCCTTCCCATATATAGTTTTGTAATAGCTTAGTAAATTTATTTTCGCACTTTATTGCTTTCCAATTATACCATGTTAGAATTAGGGTTTGTATGCGAAAAACAACGAAAAATAGCTTTGACCTAATTTCAAGATAAACAAGCATGAAAATGGACACACAAATCACACTTGCACCCCCTAGGGTATTCCACCTGTTGCCTTTCAAAATTGGACCATATAGCATGTTAGGTCTCTTTGGGCAAAATAAACAATCAAATGATCATAGTCCCTCGATGACGTTTTTCAAAATATTGCCTAAACAAATGATCAAGTCTCTTAAGGAAAATTGCCCAAAGATACTTGGCACCATTGCAATTATGGTCTAAACGATGACCCGCGCCCGTCCCTTTCACATCCTAACATGAGATTGTCCACCAAATACAATGGTGGAACAAACTTGTTAAAAGGGTTAAAACATAGCAATAAACTTTGAGAAATTTTAGGAGTAGATAACCTCTTAGTTACTTGAATCAAACTTGCAAAAACAAAACACTTGCCTATTCTCTAAAACCACACCTCACAATACTTTCAAAACAAAAAAAAAATGAAAACCTTTTCAAAAGACATACATCTTTGTATACATCCCCACATGGATCATTACAAAGGTTGCCACCACATTGGCTTCTTTTCAAAACATTTTCAAACCCACACACACAAGCACCATTTCAAATAATTGAAAACAAAAGGCAAGTGATCTAAGCAAGTAACTAAGAGCCCATGGATAACCATGGATAGAAAGGGTGCTAATACCTTCCCTTTCTATAATCTACTCCTCGAACCCAAGAAAACATCTCAAAAGGTTTTTGCTGTGCTTTTTAACCTTTCCTTAGGATAAAATAAAAAGTCGGTGGCGACTCTTGCTCAACCGAAACATTTGCGAAAACAAACGCAAAACCATAGTCAGTTCTCCCACCGTATCACAGAACTGGCGACTCTGCTGGGGAGACTTTAAAAGTGGAGTAACCTTAGGGTTTAGATCACCTTTGTTTTCAATTGTTTGCTTTGTTTGCTTTTATATTTGTGGGCTTTGCATCGGAGTTTCATAGATCCTAACCCAGATCTGGGAAATACCCTTTTTAGGTAGCATAATCTGTGAGGGACCTGTCCGGCGTAGACCGACATGGGTGAAGCAGTGGCTACGTTGGTGTGGCACCTTGGTCTGTACCTATATCCCTTATGTTGTAATGGGGAGAATATAGGTCTTCTAAGGAGTCATTAAACACCAACCAACCTTAGAACCTTAAATTGACCAAACTTGGCTATTAGGAAAGTAGCAGTATGCTACACTCATTGAGGCTAAACTCTCGAGATGGTTCTGGCCGCAAGAAAAGATTGCGATGCTGGAGTTATGACCGATTGAGGGTAGCCAATGATTTGAGATCCTTTAGAACCCGGTTACTCTTGATAGGACAGGTTTTAACCGACGAAACTAAAAGAGGGTAATACCTAAACTTCATGCTGGCCTGAAACCTAAGGGTTGTCTTGTGTGACTTGTGTGCCTTATCATGCTTGCCTGTGTGAATACTTGTGGTGTACTTCATCATAGCATCATACCATCATACCATTGCATGCATCCTGTATAAAGGACTAACCCATTTCAAAGACAAAAAGTTTCATCTTTGCTCTGTTTTGTAGGACATCATGATGCCCGTGCATAGGAATACCATCCGACTGAACTTTGTTCAACCACCAACTTTGCTCAAGGATTTGGTTGGTAGGATTCCAAACACCTCCTCCTTCATCAACAGACATGGTTCTCTCCTTGGCTTGATCACTGCAAAATGGTACCAACAACTGATAAGTGTTCTGACCCAGTTTTATGACCCCCTGTATCATCGTTTCACCTTTCAAGACTTCCAGTTGGTTCCTACCCTGGAATAATTCTCTTATTTGCTTGGGATCCCTGTCTTGGAGAAAACTCCATTCACTGGTTTGGAAAATACTCCTAGGCCTGAAGAGATTGCTGCAATTCTCCCCTTGACCAAATAGGAGGTATTGGCTAACTGGGAAACTAGAAGTGGAGTCAAGGGCTTTTTGGTCAAATTTCTGGTTGGCAAGGCTAATGATCTCTGGAATGACTTGGACTTCAAGGCGTACGAGGATATTCTGGCTCTTTTGATCTATGGTCTGGTATTGTTTCCCAATCCTGACACCTTCATCAGTATCCATGCCATAAGGATCTTCATGTCTCGGAACCCTGTACCCACTCTTTTGGGTGATATCTTGCAACAACTCTATGCTCGTACCGCCCGAAAACGGGGAACTCCATGGTGTTGTGCTCCTTTGCTAGTGAGGTGGTTTATTTCGCACCTTCCTAAGTTCGTGCTGAAGAATGAAGAAGGAAAGGGTTGGGCTCGGAGGTTAATGTCTCTCACTGATAATGACATCACTTGGACTCTCAGAGGTTTGGATGAGGTAGCTGTTATTAATCGTTGCGGAGAATACCCTAATGTTCCGTTGATTGGTATCCAAGGAGGAATCTCTTATAATCCATGCTTAGCTCTCCGTCAGTTTGGAAGAGCCAGAAGAGTCGGGCCTCATGAAATGTTGGTTCCTCACTTCCATTTCGAGTTTCAGGCAGACAGTGACAAACTACGCCATGGATTCATTAAGGCTTGGGACAGAATTCACAAAGCTGACCCACATGAGTTGGGACCAAAGACTTCTCTACCAATGGAACCCTATTGCAAATGGGTCCGCATCCGTGCTCAGAGGTTAGGTATGCCGTACGAAGCTGTCAGACCTGTCATCCTTGAATCTCCTGATGAAGATGGGGTTCCTCCAACTGTCCTCCCTCCTCAGATATCCACTGATTTTGACACAATGAAGAGATCTTGGGCACAGCTAAAAGAAGAACGGGATTTCTATCGGGAAAAGTTCAACGAGCAGAAACGGAAGATTCAAAGGCTGACTAAGCAATTGGAGGAAGAGCGGGTCCTGAATAACTACATCAACACTGAGAAAAGGAGGCCATGGGAGCACTGATGGGCTTTGGATATTTCCTTTTATAGCTTTTATTTCCTTTCCAGTATTTTTCATTCCTGTAATGCCTAAGGGCAAGTTGTTGAACAATTTGAAATTTGAATCTAATGAAGTGCGTTTCCCTTTTGTTTACAAAGTTGAATCTTGTTTGTCTTTGAAAACATAAAACATACGCATCTCATTGCACCATATGCATAGTAGGTACCCTATTTCACAGGTTGCTTAATCTTCTTCGCTGTTTATTTGAACAATCATCATGAATCCAGACTCATCCAGTGAGCAAGCAATCAAGGCCCTTCAGGCCCAAAG
Source organism: Vicia faba (assembly GCA_948472305.1). NCBI lineage: Eukaryota > Viridiplantae > Streptophyta > Magnoliopsida > Fabales > Fabaceae > Vicia > Vicia faba. The sequence goes on along the minus strand of OX451741.1, from coordinate 940,842,441 downwards.
TTCCCAGTTTCAAGAGATGGTCCTAAGCCTAGCCCAAGGTCAGCAAGAGTTGAAGACTCTACTCCTGAAGAAGAAGAAGAAAAAGAGGACTGCGTTGTTCAACACTGGACGCAGATTTGGGAACACACTCCATAATGAAGCTGATCCAACTACTTCTTCTGCTGAGAAAAACAGTCCCCAAGGGGGAGGAGCTCCTAGTTCTGCAGTCTCTGACAACGAGACGGACTACAATGACGAACAATACCCACCTGCTGCTGACAGATACAAGCAATTGGAAGACCGCTTGAGCGCCATGGAGATTCAGAATGTACCGGGGCTGGATTTCGGAGATTTGGGGTTATCTTCTGGGGTAGTAATTCCACACAAGTTTAAGGCGCCTGCCTTTGCCAAATACGATGGGGCCTCCTGTCCAAAGCTACATCTAAGGTCGTACGTAAGGAAGATCCAACCTTACACGGCAGATAAGAACCTTTGGATTCACTTCTTCCAAGATAGCCTTTCGGGGTCGCAGCTTGAATGGTTCTATCAACTAGATGGAACTAGTATCCGACACTGGGAAGATTTGGCAACCGCATTTTACAAACAATATCAATACAATTCTGATCTCGCTCCTACGCGTACCCAACTTCAGGGTATGTCTCTAGGAACGGGCGAAGGGTTCAAAGAATATGCACAAAAATGGAGAGATTTGGCTGGCAGGGTGCAGCCTCCATTGACTGATCGTGAGCTGGTTGATATGTTTCTAGGGACCTTGTCTGGTCCATTTTTCAATCATTTGGTTGGTAACTCCTCCGCTGGGTTTACGGATTTGATTCTGACAGGAGAAAGAATTGAAGCTGGCATCAGGTCAGGAAAGATACAAAAAGCTGCCTCCACAAGTACTGAGAAAAGGCCTTTCAAGAAAGAAGCAAGTGCAGTTTATGGTCCTAGAAGACAAGTCAAGCCAGAAAATCGCCAAGCCGTCAATGCTTTGGTCATTTCAAAACCTGTTGCTGCTCCTCAGCAGTACAATCAACAAAGAGGTGAAAGGCCTAAGAGACAGTATACCCGGTTGAGTATGACCTTGTCACAAATCTTACCGCAACTGTTATCAACCAACTTGGTGACCATCAAAGAAGCTCCTAAGGTCGTTAATACTGCATCTCCTAAGTATAACCCAAATGCCCGTTGTGCTTATCATTCCGATAGCCCCGGGCATACTACTGATGATTGCTGGGCCTTGAGAAACAAAGTGCAAGATCTTATCGACGCGAAGGAAATTAAGTTTGAAGCGCCTGAGAGGCCGAATGTTGTAACCGCTCCTATGCCCCAGCATAGAGTAAATGCCATTGAGGAAGATTTATATGCTGTTTCGGTGAATGATGTTGCTACCCCTCTTTTGACTGTTAAGAGAAACTTACTACTAGCCGGTTTATTTCCGGGTTGTAGCAAGGGTTGCCTCCTGTGTGCTGTTATCCCTACCGGTTGTCCACTGCTGAAATCAGGCATCCAAAGCCTGATGGATAGCAAAGAAATTCTGTTCAAGAAAACTGCTGTTCCGTTTGTCTCCGTTGAAGAAATATCTGTTGTCATAATTTACAATCCTGCCAAAGCTCCCACGAAGAAACCAGTCCAAATTATGTTTGTTGCACCTATTACTATTACTGTTCCGGGGCCTCTCCCATATGAGTCTGATAAAGCGGTCCCATGGCATTATGGGGCCGACGTGTATGTGCTTGGGGTGAAGCAGGAGTTCAACACCAATACTGGTATCAGCAACATCACTGGTCCCGCCAAGATTACCCGCAGTGGCAGGCTCTTCTCGCCTAACATTGCACCGCCAGTTATCCGAAAACCTCTCACCATCACACCCGCAAGTGTGCATGTTCCAATTCAAGTTCCTGTGTCTACTACTGTCGTCGAGTCCTCTGATACTCGGGGCAAAAAAGTTGCTACCGATTTGCCTGCCATGACGGAGGCAACAAAAAAGACTGTTGTGGAAGCCTCCTAACAAGAAATGGAGGAAATTCTTAAAATCATCAAAAAGAGTGACTTCAATGTTGTTGAACAATTGGGGCATACCCCCTCCAAAATCTCTATGCTATCATTGCTGCTATGCTCAAAGGCCCATGCAAAAGCCCTGATTTCATTTCTGAAAACAACCCATGTGCCGCAAGAGACCTCTGCAGATCAATTCACTGACTGTGTGGCTAATTTGACAGCTGGCAATGGCTTGGGGTTCTCGGATGCTGACCTCACCGCCAAAGAGAAAAATCACAATGATGCCCTGCATGTTTCCATAGAATGCAGGGGCACTACTCTCGCACACGTGTTAGTGGATACCGGCTCTTCCCTGAATGTTTTGCCCAAGAAGGCATTGGATCGCTTGGATTGTGAGGGCCTGGAATTGAAACCTAGTAACATTATTGTTAGAGCCTTTGATGGTTCTAAGAGGATGGTGCACGGTGAAGTAGACATCCCTATTTGTGTGGGTTCCCAAGTATTCGACTCAACGTTCTATGTAATGGATATTCGTCCATCTTACTCCTGCTTGTTGGGTCGACCCTGGATTCACAAGGCTGGGGCAGTAACCTCCACTCTACACCAAAAGCTCAAATACCCTGTCAAAGGGAAGATTGTTACTGTGCAGGGTGAGGAGGAATACATGGTTAGTCACTTGAATTCATTCCAGTATATCGAGATGGACGGGGAGTTTATTGAAACCCCCTTTCAGCATTTTGAGGAGGTACCTCCAACGTTGGCATCAGCTGAAACAGTGGTTGAAGAAGACTTTCCGTTGAAGATGGCATCCTTGAAGGATGCCCGGGCTGTAATCGAGAAAGGCAATTGTGCAAACTGGGGTCAGTTTCCTGACTTCACTCAAAAGAATGACAAGTTTGGGCTGGGCTTTACTACAGAGGCTCAGAGGGTTGTGCGCAAGGAAAAGATCAGAAAGGCTCCAGTGTTTATCACCAGTCCAAGGGTGAATGCTATCGGGGAGGACGTAGAGGAAGCAGAGTTTGACAGTTGGATCTATCTAACCACCGGCAACGGACCAAGCAACTGGACGGCAAAGGATTTTACACCTATCACATTTGTCACGCAGTTTCAATCCACTCTGGATCTCACTGGTAACAGCTCTGCTACCACCAGTTATGACTTCGAGAATCCGATCAACTTGGCCGAAGACGAAGGCGAAGATGATTGCGAAGTGCCTGGCGAACTCGCAAGATTGCTACTCCAGGAAGAGAGGGCTATTCAACCACATGAAGAGCCGGTGGAAACAGTGAACCTAGGTACTGAGACAGATAGGAAAGAGGTCAAGATTGGTGCCAATCTAGAGCTCAGCGTAAAGCAACGATTGATCCAGATGCTACATGATTACATGGAGATATTTGCTTGGTCCTATGAAGACATGCCTGGTTTGGATGCCGACATTGTAGTTCATCACCTGCCAACCAAGGAAGACTTCCCTCCGGTAAAGCAAAAGGTCCGCCGTATGCGCCCAGAGATGTCCGAGAAGATCAAGGCTGAGGTTATGAAGCAATTCGACGCCGGGTTTCTAGCAGTGACCTCTTACCCTCAGTGGGTTGCTAATGTGGTGCCAGTGCCGAAGAAGGACGGTAAAGTCAGGATGTGTGTTGACTACAGGGATTTAAACAGGGCAAGCCCCAAGGATGACTTTCCCTTACCTCACATCGACGTTCTTGTCGACAATACTGCTCAACACAAGGTGTTCTCCTTCATGGATGGTTTTTCAGGGTATAATCAGATCAAGATGGCTCCGGAAGATATGGAAAAGACTACCTTTGTGACTCAGTGGGGCAACTTCTGCTACAAGGTCATGCCATTCGGGTTGAAAAATGCTGGGGCAACCTACCAACGCGCCATGGTCGCTTTATTTCATGATATGATCCATCATGAGATTGAGGTATATGTTGATGACATGATTGCAAGGTCTCAAACTGAGGAGGAGCACCTTGACCATCTGAGGAAGCTGTTTGACCGACTCAAGTTATATAAGCTGAGGTTGAATCCCAACAAATGCACCTTTGGGGTAAGGTCCGGAAAATTGCTAGGTTTCATCGTAAGTGATAAAGGTATTCAGGTGGACCCTGCCAAGGTAAAATCCATACAAGAGATGCCGACTCCAAAGACAGATAAAGAAGTCAGAGACTTCCTGGGACGACTGAATTACATTGCCCGATTCATCTCACATCTGACTGCTACTTGTGAGCCAATCTTCAAATTACTGAAGAAAGATCAAGTAGTACTTTGGAACGATGAATATCAGGCTGCTTTTGAAAAGATAAAGGAGTACCTCCAAGAGCCACCCATTCTCATGCCACCCGTGGAAGGAAGACCTCTGATACTATACCTAACTGTGCTTGACAATTCAATGGGGTGTGTGCTGGGGCAGCATGACGAGTCTAGCCGAAAAGAGCACGCTATTTATTACTTGAGTAAAAATTTTACCGACTGTGAGTCTCGTTACTCACTGCTTGAGAAAAGTTGTTGCGCTCTAGTATGGGCTGCTCGCCGGCTGAGACAGTATATGCTGACTCACACTACTCTTTTGATTTCAAAGATGGATCCCATCAAGTACATATTTGAAAAGCCTGCTCTGTCTGGAAGAATAGCAAGATGGCAAATGATCTTGACAGAATATGATATCCAATATACAACTCAGAAAGCAATTAAAGGAAGTGTACTGGCAGATCATTTGGCACACCAACCTGTGGACGATTACCAATCATTGAACTTTGATTTTCCGGACGAAGACATCATGGTGGTAACTGACTGTGAAGTACCTAGACCGGATGAAGGACCTGAGGAAGGATCCCGATGGTCTATGCATTTTGACGGAGCCTCCAATGCTTTGGGTAACGGCGTCGGCGCTGTAATCATATCTCCCAAAGGAACTCATACTCCACTCACCGCCCGATTGTGTTTCAACTGCACCAACAACATGGCAGAATATGAGGCATGTATCATGGGTCTACAAGCTGCAATCGATTTAAGGATCAAATTTCTGAGTGTCTTCGGAGATTCCACTCTCGTGATCAATCAGATCAAAGGCGAGTGGGATACGAAACACCCAAATCTTATTCCTTACAAGGAGTATGTGTTGACCTTGCTTCCCCACTTTGAAGAGATAACTTTTGAGCATTTCCCAAGAGAGGAGAATCAGCTAGCGGACGCACTAGCTACGATGTCTTCAATGTTCAAAGTTAAATGGGACAATGAGGCTCCCCGGATCATTATCTGGAAGTTGGACGAATCGGCATACTGCTACGATCTTGAGGCCGAAAAGGTGACTGAAAAACCCTGGTATCATGAGGTGAAGAGGTACTTGGAAGCTCAGGAATACCCTGAAGGTGCATCTGTCAATGACAAGAAGTTCATGAGGAGGTTTGCGGCAAAATTCTTCCTCAGCAACGGCATTCTCTACAAACGGAATCATGATTCAACTCTACTGCGTTGTGTGGATAAGGCTGAAGCAGAGAAGATCATGATAGAACTGCATGAAGGTACATTCAGAACACATTCCAGTGGACACACCAGGGCAAAGAAAATCCTCCGGGCAGGATATTTCTGGTCCATAATGGAAGCCGATTGTTACCAACACTCTCGAACTTGTCACAAATGCCAGATCTATGCTGACAAGGTGCATATTCCTCCAGTTCCTCTAAACGTCCTGACGACACCTTGGCCTTTTGCAATGTGGGGCATTGATATGATCGGTGAGATCCGACTGACGGCATCCAACGGGCATCGCTTCATCTTAGTGGCAATCGATTACTTCACGAAGTGGGTTGAGGCAGCTTCCTACGCAACGGTAACCAAGAGCGTCGTGGCACATTTCATCCGGCATAATCTGATCTGTCGGTACGGCGTCCCGGAAAGAATCATTACGGACAATGGTACCAATCTCAATAACAAAATGATCACTGAACTCTGCGAGCAATTCAAAATACAGCACCACAATTCTTCTCCCTATCGGCCGAAGATGAATGGGGTTGTAGAGGCAGCTAATAATAATATCAAGAAAATTGTGCAGAAGATGACAGTGACCTATAAAGATTGGTACAAAATGTTACTGTTCACTCTTCATGGGTACCGTACCTCAGCAAGGACGTCAACCGGGGCAACTCCTTTCTCCTTGGTCTATGGCAAGGAGGCAGTCTTGCCAATTGAAGTCCAGATACCCTCTCTCCGGATAATGAAGGATGCAGACTTGAATGAAGATGACTGGATCCAGACTCGACTTGATCAATTAAATCTGATTGACGAAAAGAGACTCACCGCTATCTGTCATGGTCAGACGTATCAAAAACGGATGATCAGGGCATTTAACAAGAAAGTCAGACCCCAAGAGTATCAAGTTGGGGACCTGATAATAAAACGCATCATCCTTCCTCAAAGTGATCCCCGGGGCAAATGGACCCCTACTTACGAAGGGCCATTTATGGTTAAACATGTGTTCTCAGGAGGAGCCATGATCCTAACCACCATGGATGGTGACGACCTTCCTCACCCCGCCAATGCAGACATAGTGAAAAGATACTACGCATGAATAAAAGACCCGCTAGGTTGACATACCTAGGCAAAAATAAGGGGTTCCCGGCGAACCAAAAGGGTTCCGGCAAAAATAAGGGATGAAATAAAAAAAAATCTGTACACCCGGCAAGTCAAAAACCTGAAAAGGCGGCTTGGGCAAAAATGGGTATCCCGGTGGACTGAAAACCCGAAAGGGCGGTCTAGGCAAAAGTTAGGGATAAAGCGTAACACTATGTCTCATTGGATCACTTTGCATCCGGAATTCGGCATCAGCCATCTGGCTCAGATTTCGGCATCGACCAATCAGCTTCATCTTCAACTAAGCAGCAAAGTGATGAGACGCTTTAAGACATAAAGGCGATAGCAGAGTTGGAACCCAGTGGGATTGTTCACATAGCTGTTTTGCTTCCTTTTCAAAATTGTAAATTCTATGTTATTCGGCGGCATTCTCTTACTAGGATGTCAGCCTCTTGTACAAAAACGCCTATTCACAGGCAAATTTCAAAATCAATACAAGTTCGCTTTTCCAAACAAATTGCCCATTGTTTTTCCTTTTTCTGTTTTGTCTTGCGAAGAACGTCCAATGTTCATTTTTTTGATATATGCATTTGGCATTAAATTGCTTATTCATAAATATTTGCATATGAAACAAAAGATTAATTACAGGTGACATCAGAAACGGGGGCAATGTGAAGTTGTCTGATGCAGTCTGGTTGCTTTGTCCGCCAAGGTACCAAGGTAGATTCGACTGAAGAATGTGACTAAATCATCTGAACGTCCTGCAGAGTAAGACAAGATTCAGCAATACTTTCCCCAAGCAGAGTTGGTCCCCCGTCGATCCTGAAAAGGCACAACATTCCCCAGCAGGTCTTAAAGCTTATCCCCAGTAGATTCTGGAAGCTTCGATCCCTGCAGAGTACGGACGTCTCTCCCGAGCTTTATTCAAAGTTATTCCTCACAAGGACTTATAACTGGGTTATCCTCAGCTATCTGCCACGGAAGATCGCCCTCGGCAAAATTCTTCCTTTTCCCCAGCGGAGTTTATCTTTGGTGTTCCCCAGCGGAGTTTATCATCATTATCCCCAGCGGAATCCATCATTGAAGTCCTCACCAGGCCTCTCATCGAACTTCAGCAAAGTATCTCTTCCACAGAGCAATTCCCCGGCTGGTCGTCAAGGATTTATTTTCCTAAGACGAAAATACATCCATAAACACTTCATATTTCATACATCTTGCTTACATACATGATAAAGTGCATACAACACTATCTCATGTTGAACATCATGACATCATGCATATCATACATCATGACATTGCATACAACTTATGATTTTGCCTTTTCAGGGGAAAAGACAATTCCAAAGACAACTACCTTCAACTGTCACAATTCCAGATTCGATACCTGTATCTAGCCAGGGCACATCTGAGAGTGATCAGTTTCCAGACTCGATTCCTGTATCTAGCCAGGGCACGTCTGAAGATTTCTAAGATTCGACTCCTGTATCTAGCCAGGGCATATCTGTTGACCACATTTCCAGACTCGATTCCTGTATCTAGCCAGGGCACGTCTGAAGAGTTCGAAGATTCGATTCCTGTAACCAGCCAGGGCATATCTAGCAACTATCATAATTCCAGATTCGACTCCTGTATCCAGCCAGGGCATATCTGTTGACGACTATTTCCGGATTCGATTCCTGTATCCAGCCAGGGCATATCTATTGACGACTATTTCCGGATTCGACTCCTGTATCCAGCCAGGGCACATCTGTGAGCAACCGATTGTAGATTCGACACCTGTATCTAGCCAGGGCATATCTGCATGAGGAGATTGAAGATCAAACACCTGTAACAAGCCAGGAAAACATCTGTCTTTCTCAAACACACAAGTTCTCGCTAAGGAATCTCTTATGCGATCAACACCTCCAAATGGCATATATAAGCCCATTCCCGACAAGGTTCTGTCACATCCCCAGATGGCATCTATAAGCCCATCTCCCTATCCACCCTCTCTCCAAATGGCATCTATAAGCCCATTCCCGACATCACACTACTGATACTCCGACATGTGAGTGCAAATTTCTGGGCACTCTAGTGTCCAATCTCCTTTTACCCTCGAGTCACGAAAGGCAAAACTTGCCAATCTAACTCTTCAGGTTCAAGAAGATTGAACATGGGCAACTGTTGTACCCCAAAATTTTCCCTCCCATTTCCTCAATATTTTCTCATCACAAAACCCTTGGAGATCAACATCCAGTTAGGGTTTCCTCTGCTCAAGGCTTCTCCTTGCACTGTTGACCCAAATTAGGGTTTGTGATTGCACAAAGATATTTTGACCTAAAATGCCTAAGATGATTTTCATGCTTCATATTGGACTCCCAAGTTTACCCATACCAAGTTTCAAATCTTAATTCCAAGTTTTGCCCAGTCAATTGGACAGTTGATCTAAAAATCAGCTGTATTGGGGAAAAAGTCAACTGTGGCCAATTGACAGTCAAACATCATGAAAATTGACCCACATCAACATTATGAACTCACATGGACCATTTGACCAAGTTTGGATCACAATTCCACAAGAAATTTGATCAGATCATCAAAAGGGCAAAATGGTCATTTTTAGGGTTTTGACTGCACAAAGGCAATTTTTGACCGTTTGACCTAGCCAATGGCAAACCAAGCTCACATATGGACTCAAGGACCCCATGGAATTATCTTGACATGCTCAACAAGTTCAAAAGATCCCAAGTACACAAGATTGACAGTTGAAGTTCCCAGTCAATTGAGCAATTTTGACTGTATACTGAAAAGTCAAACTTTGACTTATTGGTCAAAATCAAGGGTCAAGGTTCATTTTTCATCAAAGCATGCCAAATCATGAAACTTGTTCACCAAGAATTCAAGAAATGCAAATTAGGGTTTGAAATCGAAATTTTTCATAACTTAGAATTTTTCTAAGTTATGGAAAATCCTAATTTTTTCCCAACTTTGCCCCACTTTCTCACCAAGATTCATTTGGATTCAAACAAAAGTCAAAACATGAAAGTTGTAGCTTGTTGCATAATCTACAACTTTGATTCACAAAGTTTTCCCAGACGAGGCTTGTATCTCAAGTTACAATTTTTGGAATAAGGGTACTAAACCATTCTTAACTTAGTGAAATTTTAACCTATTTTGACAAGGTTTTCTACCTAACTTCAAGGCCATTTTCCATACACTTACACTTGGAATTTAAATTTTCATTTCAAAGATGGATTATATTACACATTCCAAGCTTTCCAAAATGTCCAAGAACTCATCAAACAACCTCATAACTTGAGAGAATCGAATTTTGCAAAATGGGAAAAAGTCACTTTTGTTCTTGGCCAAGACATGTTCATACTTTGGTGCCATTTTGAATTCAGCATGCTTAAGCTACATTACAGGTCCTAAAACCCTTTGACACTCAATAATTTAATGCAAAACCCTTGTTTATTAGCATTATATTGTTCATTAAACCATTACACAAGAGATTAACCTTAAAATGGAAAAAGCACTTTAACCATTTTTGAAAAGATTGCTTTATGTCAAGTTCACATATCTTTGAAGTACAAAGAAATCTCTGAGGCACAAGTTATGAGACATATTGCACTGATCAAGACAAGGCTTTGCAGCATGATTAGGGGGCCTGCATAAGCTTGTAACAAGGACTTGGCATTTTTGACTTAAGAAATAAGAAACATTGCATAATAGTTACCAACTTCCATATCAGTGAACCAGGCCTTAGAGAAAGATATCAAACACATTCCAAACATTGATCCTAAGCTGAAGCATGACCCTAACATCCCTCATACACTCCCATTCCCAGAATCACCTTCAAACTGCAAGAACAGGGCAGGGCCTGCAGTTTGAGTGCCATCTCTCTTTCCTCTCAAGCTTTCTTGCCCAAACCAGTTCACACACCTTCCCTATCATCTATGCAAGCTAACCAAAACCTAAAACACGACCTGTAACTCCTCTAACTAGTTCCACCATTTTCACTTTTCTGATTTGCAGGTGAAGTGCTCTAGCACGATTCAAAAGCTTTCAAGACAAAGTAAAGCTTGGAATAGCATCCCTGGACCTCAAGGAAGCTATACCAATCATCACCTTGCACTGAAAGCTTCTCCATTGCCAGATAGAACTTCAACTGAACAGGTAAGTTCATGAACTCGTATCTCTCTTATTAGGCATTGTTAGCTTTAGGTTTGTGAAGGAAACATGTCACAATCATAGCCCTGAACATGCCCATATAATTAGATTTCATTTATATTATGTGTGCTGCAAGAATTTTGAGCCTGAACATTGATAAAAAGCTAGGTCAGAAATTGGGGGAGAGGAAATTCTCCCTCATCTTAGAGAGTTAGGACAAGTTCTTTATATCCCTGAATTCGTCTCTTGACGCTGAACATTTTTGATGTTGAGAGTTTTCATTAAAAAGTCAGGAATCAGGATGTTTGAATCAGTAAGCAAAGCGCGCGTTTTTTGAACGTTTTCTGGCTGGAGGTTGAAGAAGGGTCTATTGGGCTGGGCTTGTTCCATATTTCTTATTTGCACCATGTTTTTGGTTTTACACCCCCTAGGCCCATTTTGTTCATTTTAATGATTTTTTGACTTTTCTTTTTTTGGTTTGACTTGTTTATTTTTTCTTACAATATAAAAAATATAAAAAATATTTTTCTCACCATTTTTGAATTTATTAGGCATTTATTTGTTTTCTTTTAGTTTGTACATAAATAAATAAATACATATATTTTTACTTAAAATACTAAAATAGTGCAAATACATTTTTATTTTCATTTTTATTTTGTTTTACCTTCTGAAAATATTTTGTATAAAAAATACTTTTTTTTATAAATATTAAATATTATTATTTTTTGTATATATAATACATATTTGAAATAATACATATATAAATATATATTTATTAATATATTTAGGTTAAATTACAAATATACACACTCTTATTTTTCTTATTAATATTAAATATAAAAATATCTTTTGACAAATATACTTCATTTTATTTTATTTTTGTATACAATAAATAAATACTTGTGCATAATAAATAAATAATGCATTTTATTAGGGTTTAACCTTAAACATGAAAAACTCCCAAAAAAAAAATAATACTTTTCTCTTTGTTTATTTTGACATATAAAAATACTTTTTCATACATACAAAAAACCATTTTTGCATCTTGCATATTTATTCTTATTTTATTTAAATTATGCAATTAAATTATCTTGTAAATAATTCAATATTGATGTAATAGTTTAGGTTTAAATTCCTTGTCAAAATCCCCATTTGAACATTTATACCCCCCTTCCCATATATGGTTTTGTAATAGCTTAGTAAATTTATTTTCGCACTTTATTGCTTTCCAATTATACCATGTTAGAATTAGGGTTTGTATGCGAAAAACAACGAAAAATAGCTTTGACCTAATTTCAAGATAAACAAGCATGAAAATGGACACACAAATCACACTTGCACCCCCTAGGGTATTCCACCTGTTGCCTTTCAAAATTGGGCCATATTGCATGTTAGGTCTCTTTGGGCAAAATAAACAATCAAATGATCATAGTCCCTCGATGACGTTTTTCAAAATATTGCCTAAACAAATGATCAAGTCTCTTAAGGAAAATTGCCCAAAGATACTTGGCACCATTGCAATTATGGTCTAAACGATGACCCGCGCCCGTCCCTTTCACATCCTAACATGAGATTGTCCACCAAATACAATGGTGGAACAAACTTGTTAAAAGGGTTAAAACATAGCAATAAACTTTGAGAAATTTTAGGAGTAGATAACCTCTTAGTTACTTGAATCAAACTTGCAAAAACAAAACACTTGCCTATTCTCTAAAACCACACCTCACAATACTTTCAAAACAAAAACAAAATGAAAACCTTTTCAAAAGACATACATCTTTGTATACATCCCCACATGGATCATTACAAAGGTTGCCACCACATTGGCTTCTTTTCAAAACATTTTCAAACCCACACACACAAGCACCATTTCAAATAATTGAAAACAAAAGGCAAGTGATCTAAGCAAGTAACTAAGAGCCCATGGATAACCATAGATAGAAAGGGTGCTAATACCTTCCCTTTCTATAATCTACTCCTCGAACCCAAGAAAACATCTCAAAAGGTTTTTGCTGTGCTTTTTAACCTTTCCTTAGGATAAAATAAAAAGTCGGTGGCGACTCTTGCTCAACCGAAACATTTGCGAAAACAAACGCAAAACCATAGTCAGTTCTCCCACCGTATCACACCCGACAAGTCGAAAACCTGAAAAGGCGGCTTGGGCAAAAATGGGTATCCCGGTGGACTGAAAACCCGAAAGGGAGGTCCAGGCAAAAGTTAGGGATCAAAAGCGTACGACTATGTTCCGTCATCTCGTCACTTGCCTACCAGAAGAAGATTTGTCAACCGGCAGTCATCAAGCGCCTCCACAGGTATCTTCTCCCACAGAAACAGGGGTAATATGAGTTGTCTAAGCGATCTAGTTGCTCTGTCCACCAAGGTACTAAGGTAGGTTCAGTTGAAGAACGTGACCAAGACACCTTCACTCCCTGCAGAGTAAGACAGATTTCAGCAATACTCTCCCCTAGCAGAGTTGGTCTCTCCTCAGCCCTGAAAAGACAGGGTATCTCCAGCAAGTCAGCAACGCAGAGTTAGTCTACTGTCAGCCTTAAGGAAGTTGGGTATCCCCAGAAAATCTCAATATTCTCCAGCAGTATGCAGATGTTCCTAAGCAAGCATCCCCGGCCGTCTTAATATAAGATTATTCCCCGGCGGAATACAGACATCCAGTGGAGCCACTTCCCAGTGCAGTCCAAAGTCTCCCCAGGAGAGTTGAATCAATCTCCCCAGTAGATTCTTGAAGCTTATCCCCAGTAGATTCTGGAAGCTTATCCCCTGCAGAGTACGAACGTCTCTCCCCGACTTCATTCAAAGGTTATTTCCCACTAAAACTTATAACTGGGTTATCCTCAGCTAATTACCACGGAAAGATCGTCCTCGGCGAAGCTCTTCCTACCCACAGCGGAGTTCATCAGAATCCTCAACAAAACATATCAACGGAATCCCCAGTGGAGTTCTCATCAAAACCTCAGCGAAGTATCTCTTCCCACAGAGTAATTCCCCGCAGAGTATCTCTCCAACAAGTTTATTCCCCAACGGAGTCATCTTCTCTTACCGGTTTATTCTTGCAACCAAACATCCCCAGCGGAAACGAAGAACTCTACTCTTCAACATCAGCCCAGGATTTAACTTTCGGGCATTCGTCAAAGATTTATTTTCCCAGACGAGAATACGTTCATAAACATCACATCTTCATACATTATAGCATGCATACGCATCATACAACACAAATCTCATTTATTTTTGAGAACATCTTAAAATCATGCAGTTCATGCATCATACGACTAATACTTTGCCTTTTCAGAAAAAAGTCAATCAAAAGATGATTACCATCTACCTTTACAGTTCCAGATCAACACCGGTAACAAGCCAGGAAAATTCTGTGGACGACTGATCGTGGGTTAATATCCGAAACCAAACAGGACAATTATCTACTTGATCATCCTCAGGCAACCCTACACCGGTTCCTTTTCTTTCAGAAGAAGTCTTACACGGGCTCATCAACAGGCAACCCTACACCGTTTCCTTCTCAACCTCAGATGTAGTTTTACACGAACTCATCATCAGGAAACCCTACACCGGTTCCTTCTCAATTTTCATACGAAGTCTTACACGGACTTATCATCAAAGTAACCCTACGCCAGTTCCTTTTCTTTCAGAAGAAGTCTTACACTGACTTATCTCAAGATGACCTTACCCTGGTTCATCCAGAAGTTTTACACGAACTTATCCTGCAGTAACCTTACCCCGGTTCCTCCAGAAGTCTTACACGGACTTATCTCAAGATGACCTTACCCCGGTTCATCTAGAAGTTTTACACGAACTTATCCTGCAGTAACCTTACCTCGGTTCCTCCAGAAGTCTTACACGGACTTATCTCAAGATGACCTTACCCCGGTTCATCCAGAAGTTTTACACGAACTTATCCTGCAGTAACCTTACCCCGGTTCCTCCAGAAGTCTTACACGGACTTATCTCAAGATGACCTTACCCCGGTTCATCAAGAAGTTTTACACGAACTTATCCTGCAGTAACCTTACCCCGGTTCCTCCAGAAGTCTTACACGGACTTATCTCAAGATGACCTTACCCCGGTTCATCCAGAAGTTTTACGCGAACTTATCCTGCGGTAACCTTACCCCGGTTCCTCCAGAAGTCTTACATGGACTTATCTCAAGATGACCTTACCCCGGTTCCTCCAGAAGTCTTACACGGACTTATCCCGAAGTAACCTTACCCCGGTTCCTCCAGAAGTCTTACACGAACTTATCCCGAAGTAACCTTACCCCGGTTCCTCCAGAAGTTTTACACGAACTTATCCCGAAGAAACCCTACACAGGTTCTCTCTCTCCAGACGTAGTTTTACACGGGCTCGTCGTCAAAGAAACCTACACAGGTTCTCTCTTCCCAAAGATGCAGTTTTACATGGACTCGTCATCAGAAACCCTACCCAGGTTTTACTTCTTCCAGGATGCAGTTTTACACGGACTCATCATCAAAGTAACCCCACACAGGTTCCCTTCTCAAATTCCAGACGTAGTTTTACACAGACTCGTCATCAGTAAACCCTACACAGGTTTCCTTCTCAGATCTAGATGCGGTTTTACACGGACTCGTTATCAAAGTAACCCTACACAGGTTCCTTCTCCATTTCAGATGCAGTTTTACACGAGGTCATCATCAGTCAACCCTACACAGGTGTCCCTCTTTCCAAGATGCAGTTTTACACGAGCTCATCATCAGGCAACCCTACACCGGTTCCCTCTTTCAACTTACAAAAATTACAATTCAACAGACCACCTCCAGATGGAATCTATAAGCCCATCCACCTACCAACAGTCTCCAAATGGCATCTATAAGCCCATTCCCGACAAGGTCCTGTCACATCCAGATGGCATCTATAAGCCCATCCTCCCATACCATCTTTCCAAATGGCATCTATAAGCCCATTCCCGACAAGGTTCTGTCACATCTCCAGATGGCATCTATAAGCCCATCCTCTTATCCATCATCTCTCCAAATGGCATCTGTAAGCCCATTCCTGACATCACACTGCTGATACTCTACTATGTGAGTGCAAATTTCTGGGCATTCTAGTGTTCAATCATCTTCCACCCTCGGATCACGAAAGGCACACAAGCCAATCTACATCCTCAGGTCTAAGAAGATTGAACAGGGGCAACTGTTGTACCCCAAAATTTTCCCTCCCATATTCTTCAAAGTTTTGACAAGCATCATCTCAATTTGCTCAAGTCTACTCAAGGGTTGCACAGTTCAAACACCCTCCTAAGCCAGTCAAATTAGGGTTTTGGTTCTTGCAAGGAAATTGAGGTTTTCAAGGGCTCAATCAAGTCCCATATGCTCATATACATTGTCAAGCACCTACATGTCAAGTTTCAAGGCTCACAAGGTCAAGTTGCACAGTCAAAAACCCTAATTGCTTCACAATCAACTGTAGGGGTAAAATGGTCATTTGGCAGTCAAAAGTCAAAATTTTTGGTCAACATCTTATTTTGAAGCCAAAATCATCATTTGATCAAGTCTTGATCATGATTCTACAAGAATGGCTCAAAAATCATCAAGATGCAAAAGTTTCCATTGTTGGACAGCTGAAAAGTCAACTGTAACTTGACCAAAGCATAACTTTTTCATGGTTCATCAGAAAAATCCCATCCAATGCTCATTTTGAAGGGGAGGACATTTCCTACAACTCATATTCACATTCCAAGTCCAAGAAATGCTCTCACAAAAAGTTACCAATTTCAACATTATAGGTCATTTTCAAAAGTCAACAAAAAGGCATTTTAAGTCAAAGACCATAACTTGAGATTGGTAAATTCAAATGACATGGGACCAAAGGAATTGGTTAGAGGACTTCAAGACCTTTCCAAAATATCCAAGAACATGTTCATATGATCAAAATTGAGCAAGATATGCATTGGAGAAGTTGGGAAATATTTGTGAAATGGCAAAAGTCAACTATCCTTGAAGCTTCAATTTTTGACAAAAGGGCCCACTTTTTTCCACTTGATTCAGCCTTGTCATGCCACCCACGTGTCCCATGATCAATTTCAAGACCAAATAATTATTTTTCTATTTTTATTTAATTTTTATGGATTTAATTCATTTTAATCCATAATAATTCAAGTAAATCTAAAAAAAATAATTAAATGGTATCTTATGGTTTGAATAGCCTTCATGAAGCATTTGCAACCTACCAATTTCGTGCTAAGCTCATTTAGGCATGAAAATTCAAATTTTGAACAAGCTTTGAAAGGCCTTTAATGGTGGTTAAGACAAAATCCAAAGCTTAATTGCAATGGTTAAAGGCTCCTAAATGTGACTTATTCTCACTCATTACTACATATACAAGCCTTGCAAGCCTCATTCACAACCTAGAGTGTGCACAAACGGCCAGAGCAAAATCCAAAAAGTGTCAAAAAAAAGTGTGAGATCAAAAGGAGTGTTGCAAGCATTTTCAGGCCAAAAGGAGAACGTGACTCTCTTCTTTGCCATACTCTGAAGCTAAAGCAACCCTTGCCACGTCCTAAGGTCCATCATACCGCGCTGTAAGTTTTCCCAGGTCCACTCAATAATTGTTTCAATTTTTCCTAACATATTCCTATGCAGGCTTGCTAGTGTGTTCCACCATACCCCTCACAAATCAGGCGCCAAGTGTCCACAAGCGTCAATCCAATGGTCATAAACTGATCCACACCATGCTCCCAGTCAATCACCAAGCACTTGATCCAAGAAGTCAACGTGGCTGGATGAATATTGGGCTTCCAAATTTCTAAACACACACTCAATTCTGGCCCAAACCCCCCTTGGGTTTGCAATTTTATTTTGTCATTTTATTTTTTTATTTGCCTTATTTTATTTCTTATTCCTTTTTATTAACTATTAACATAATTAATATTTTTCATAAAAAATAAAAAAAGAACTAATATTATTATTATTATTATTATTATTTTCATGTTATTTTTGTAAATAAAATACTAACAATTAAAATAGTTTAATTAGTTAACTTTAATACCTTTTTTACAATAAATAAAATAATTTAGACTTAGGCTTTTCTTTTGAAATTTTTATTTCCTTTTTTTATTTTATTTCAATAAAACATAAAAACACAAAAAATATTTTCTTAATTAATTAATTAATTAGTTATTAATTTTAATTTCATTAATTACAAAAAAAAGACAAAAAATTCAATTCTTTCTTAAAAAAGGGTCAACACCCTTAGGACGTTCCCGATTCTTTCTTTCGCGCGTATTTATTTTCTTATTTTATATTTATGTATCTGTACATAGTATGTAATAGTTAATTAGGTTTTCCACTTTATTTAATTTCTCGCACTTTGCATTATCAAAACGGGTCTTTGTTTTTTTGGCGATGTATAGACCCGCGCCTTGTAATAGCGTAGCTTTACATTACCGCACTTTAATTTTTTGCATCCCTAACTGTTAAATGCATGAAAGAATGTATGTAAATAAAATTAATCTGTAGCTCACAAATAACATGTACAAGACAAACATAAACTGAAATTGAACACACAAGCACATGCCACTTCTTAGGGTACGCCTCACTGGTTGCCTCGAAACGTGGTCATCAAGTATAGGACGTCTTGGAGGTCACCCTTTGTCTAAAGATCCAGTTGCCTCAAAACGGTTGCCTCGGATAAAAGGATCTAGGACATTAGGGTTACTTCTAAGGTATCCTACCATTGCTTCGGTGACCATAATGTCCCGATAATCGAATTGACCCGAACAACTCCAACGATGGTGCTACCTACCTCTCAATGGTGGGATAGCACTATCTAAAGGAATCTTACACAGCTTAATTCCTTAGGGTAGGTAGATGACTCATGGGTACTTTCTCTTTTCAAAACAAAACAAAAACAACTTTTCGCACTCACACTTTCTAAAAGTTTTCAAAACAATTTTTCACACTCTTGAGGACTGATACAAGAGTTACTTAGAAATTTTTCAAACGAAACTTTTTCAAAACCCACTCACACTTGAAAAGAAAACATCTTTTGAAAACATAAGAGCAAGTACCTAAGAGCCCGTGGATAACCACGGATAGAAAGGGTGTTAACACCTTCCCTTTCTATAAATCTACCTCCCGAACTGAGAGACATCTCGAATAAGGAATTTTGTTGTGCTTTTGTCCTTTCCATGTTGGAGAACATAAAAGACGGTGGCGACTCTTGCTTACCGCGACATTTCGCGAAACCAGCTAAAAACAGTCAGTTCTATTTCCACCGATCACACCTTGCATCATTTTATTTCGCCTTGAGCGTTCATATTTTTCTTAAATTCCCATTTCACATCAAAGGGTTGACTTTCTTTCGACAATTCGACTAGCTCCCATGTGTTATTGCGGTCAATGACGCTAATCTCTTTGTCCATGGTAGTTTTCCACTTCTTGTCTCATAACATTTCTTCAAAATTAATGTTTTTAGTATCTTCTAGAAGGCATACAAGGTGTACCTCATTTGTCAAGATTCATCTTCACTGTCAGTAGTTTTGAAGTTTGTTGGTTAGCTTGTTGGTGCAATGACTGATGGTTCTCCAACTTCGAAGATGGCTTCTGTCGAATTGTCCCAGTCCCATTTGCTTGCTTCATTTATTGTCACATCTCAACTCACTATCACCTTCTTGATTTTCGGGTCGAGTAGCTTGTACCCTTTTGTCCTCTCATCATATCTAATAAATATGTACCTTTTGCTTTTATCTTCAAGCTCCGTTCTTTGTTGATTAGGCATGTGTGCATTAGCCATACTACCAAACACTTTTAGATGAGAAACTGTTGGTTTTTGTCCGCTCCATACCTCTTGTGGTGTTTGATCATCTAACTTCGCATGTGAACATCTATTTTGAACATAAATGGCACATTATACGGCTTCTGCCCAGAATTTCTTTGACATGTTCTTGCTCTTGAGCATTGCAACCATGTCGAGAACAGTTCAATTCTTCCATTCAGCCACACTGTTTTGTTGAGGAGATTATGGTGCAGTTAGAAATCTTCTTATGCCTTCCTTCTTACAGTAGTTCATGAATTCAATCGAAGTATACTCACCACCTATATCGGATCGAACGACTTTGATATGTCAATCTATTTCCTTCTCCACCATTACTTTGAATTTTTTGAACACTTCAAATGCTTCAGATTTTTGTTTCAGAAAATAAACCCAATTCTTTCGTGAGAAATCATCGATAAAGGAGATGAAGTACATTTTGCCACGAATTAATTCTGGGGTGATTGGCCCACATATGTCGGTATGAATCAGTTCGAGAATATGTTTAGCTTGATATTCTTCCTTCTTTTGAAATGAGATTTTCGCTTGTGTGCTAAGAACACATTCTTCACAAAATGTTCCCTCATAGTCTATCTCTAGTAGCCAGTTTACCATGTTCTTCTTTGATAATATTCTTAGACCAGTATGATGTAGATGACCAAAACTTATATGCCATAACGATGTTTTGCCTTCGACATTGACATGAAAGCAAATTTTTCGAACGCTTCTCAAATTTACTTTGTACATTTGATTTCTTTCCATTTCAACTCGAGAAATCAGATGCCCTAGCTTTCCCTTTAAGTGTAGTACCCGATCTTTTATAAGTATTGAATAACTTCTTTCTGTGAGTTTCCCTAAACTCAAAATGTTTGTCTTGAGATCTGGTATGTAATAATTAGCTTGGATTGACCCAATCAAACCGTCCTTTTGTAAGTAATAAATTGTACCTTTTCCTTCGACCTTCACCTTCGAAGCATCTCCAAATGACACATGACCATCCTCAATATTTTTCATCTCTTTGAATAGATGTTCGTGACCATACATATGGTTGCTTGCTCCTAAATTGAGGTGCCACGGAGTGTAATTATTGGTGTTACTTTATTCTGAGCCATCAAGAGAAAACCTTTATTTGCTTCAGCTTCCAAAACCAAATTGGTTGTTTATCTACCTTCTTTTCGACTCGACAATCTTTTGCAAGGTGTCCCACTTTATCACAGTTGTAACATCTGTAGGAATTACAATCCTTCGCGTAATGACCATATTTCCCACACTTGTAGCATTCTATGTTGGAGTAGTTCGATTGACCACCTCTTCCATGACCGCGTCCTTTTCCATGCAAATTTGGTTGGTTCGACTATCCCTTCTCTTTATTATATCCTTCAAGACTGTTGTTTTGACAACTTCGACCATTTTCATGACTTCCACGGCCACACCCTTTACCTTAAATTTTTTTAGAATATAGTACCTTTTCGTCTTTGATTGACACCTTGGTTTGAAGTGCTTCCTCGAGTGTCTCTTCATTATTTTTCATCTTATGTTGTTCGTGTGCTTCGAGAGAAATAGAAAACTCTTTGATTGTGAGCGTTGAAAGATCCTCCAACTCTTCTATTGCACACACAATATTCTCAAAATTTCCAGTTAATAATCTCAGAATCTTTTCGATAACTCGTGCATCAGTTACCGTTTTGTCATTTCGAGTGAGTTGGTTCACCATCGCTTGTACATGTGTGATGTAGTAAGATTTTGTTTCTGACTCCTTCATCTTCACCCCCTCTAATTCACCATGAAGAGTTTGGAGACGTACTACTTTGACTCGGTCTGCTCCTTTGAACACTTTTTCTAACGCGTGTCATGCTTCTTTCGACGTAGTTGAACCATCAATATTTTCGAAGCCCGATTTGTCAACAGCTTAGAAAAACATGTATATTTCCGTCTTATCCTTCGTCGTTGTATCTTATAACACCTTATTTTGAGAAGCCATATATCCCATAGTGTTAGTTGGCTCTGCAAAACCGTTTCTGGTAACCTCCCATGCATGAAATAAAAAACACAATGATCGTACCTAATCTGAAGGGATCGTTGATGGCCTACAGTCTTGGACTGAATGACGGTTGAAAGTGAAGTGGGGGGGGGGTACCTACAAGACACTTTGATGCTAAAGTAAGGTTTAGAGAAGAATACAAGTAATGAAAAGCATGAAGAATAATGTACGTGACCCTATAATGAATTAGGGTACTTATAGCCCCTAGTGCTGGGCCAAGACCTTCGTTATAGGCTGATGATCCAGGACCACAACAAAATGGCTACCAGGACTCACACGTGTGAAGTGGAGTATCGCATGCCTACAATCCTGGTTCAACTGCCGCGTCTTCTTCGGTACAGCGGAGGACCAGTTCTTCATGGAGAGCAAGATGCCACATGATAATCGGAGGGAAGTTGGCCACATGCTCACGGAGGGGCACATGGAGAATGTTCCCCAATGGCTATGAGTTGGACCATATTATTGGGCCTCCTTTAAGGAAGCTTTGGATTGGGGCACACCCCTCAGTGGGCCAAATGCATGCCTAGTCTAGAACATAAGCCCCCAAGTCGTTGCTCCTATGTATGAGTTATGACTTATAGGGTAGCTCTCACATCGAGGAAGTAGTGATTTGGAGGAGGTTCGTGCATCGAGGAGGGGATGAACATTCAGTCTTTGTCGTGCGCCTGCGAGGGCGTGTCTTTTGCGACTTATCCTTTGGTTCACCGACAGAGGGGCACGCGAGGTACTCACCCGAGTCAAGTTTCGTTGATGCTCTCCAGACATGGGTCGACAGACTTTCTTCAGATTCGCATGTAAGGAGATCGCTCTTGATATCCATCTTGATGGCTGGTCATGCTCGACTGCAATCCAGTTATATTCCCGTGCGGGTTATCATCCAAAATAATGTGTGAAGACACTGTCGAGGAAGGTTGGTGTTTGTGTTCGAGTCTTGGAGGTTTAAGCTAAGAGTCACGGGGAAGCGCCCGACGGAAGAAATATGGAGAGTTCGTCACACGGATTCGTCTTAGGGATAAGTAACCACGAGGTTGCGTCCGCGTGTTTTTATCCTGACATGAAGTGTAAAGTGAATGTCGAGGAAGTATGGTGCTGGCAGTCAACTTCAGGAAGTGAGAACTGACTTACGGGGAGATGTTTGGTTGGGAGAATGTGAAGAGTTTCCGCGTGGATTCGATGCATGGGAATATGTAGAAGCGTTTTTGGGAGGTCAATAGTCAAACCTTTCAATTGCCATGCGTGACAAATTCAGTGCGTCACATTAATAATGGCCTAGGTCCTAGGTAATGATGTCTTTCTGCATGGTTCCCCGTAGTATGGACCTAGCTATAAAAGAGTGAGAGGAGACCCATTTGGGACTTTACCATTTCATTCTTCTCTTGCTGCTCTCACGTTTACTGCTCTCACGTTTACTGCTCTCCTCACTCACTTTCTTTGGTAAGTGTTTATCCTTGTGCTAGTTATTTTATTTCCTTTGTGAATATTTTATGAATGCATAATCTTTCCGGCGAACTCTATGAATTTTCTGGCCAGTGTATGAATTTTTTGGTGAAACTCATGGGTTTTTCGATGAAGCTCATGGTTTCTTGATGGATTCATGAATTTATGGATGAACTTTATAAATTTCTTGATGAAGTTCATGAATTTCTTGATGAAATTCGTGAATTTCTTGATGAAGTTCATGAATTTATTGATGAACTTCATGATTTTCTTCATGAACTTCATGAATTTCTGGATGAACTTCATGAATTTCTTGATGAAGTTCATGAAATTTCTTGATAAAGTTCATGAATTTATTGAAGTTCATGAGTTTTATGTTGAAGCTTGACGGGGAGGTTTCTCCTTGGAGGGTGAAATGACTCACGCTTAGTGTTTGTTGAGAAGACCATCGCTCCCATGTGTCGAACCTTGTGTCAAACGAGTGTCTCAGTACTCTCATGGTCATCGATGAGGGCCATGATCGAGGATGCATCCTCGATATCTTTCTCCCCCTTTCACTTGATTTACAGTGGAAGGGTGGATTTGATTTACCGTCAAATTCACTATTTTCCCCTACTTTTCAGGTAAGATGGCCCAAAATGCTGAAGTAGCCCCCCTTTCAGGGGGAGAGGCCCCGTCGAGGAAGGAAGGGAGAACTTGAATTGGGTAGGCCCTGAACCTTTAGGGTTTGTCTCGAAATTTATGGTCCAATCATCATACATGTTTAACATTGTCAAGGTTCGTGAAGAAGGTGTTCCCGCATCTTGGACGACCTTGCACCCTCGACCTACTAGTTGAATCTGCTTGAGGTATCTGGCGACTCGATTCTCGATGTATGAATTTGATTTTAAGGAAGCGAGAATTTGTTTTCCCTTTAGCAGTGTTCAAGTGGTCATATTTACATGGTCGGAGTCCCCCCCCCCTCCCAGCTTCATCTGAGTGCGCTTGCATTTGCGCGAGCGTTCGAACTCACGTGCATGTACCTCAGGATTGAGGCCACTCTTCCCTTGTTTTTTGAGATTTTCCACCTCCAGAGAAAGTCCGCCATCGGTCGCCATAGCTGGGTGTCGTTCAAAAAATCAAAGAAGTTGTTCATGATATATCTTAATTCTATTAGATCTTTCAAGGATAGGTGTGATCGGTGGATCTGGAACTGACTGTTTAACGTTGGTTCGCGAAATGTCGCGGAAGCAAGAGTCGCCACCGTCTTTTATTTTCTCCAATAAGGAAAGGACAAAAGCACAGAAAAATTCCTTATGAGATTGTTCTCGGTTCGGGAGGTAGATTTATAGAAAGGGAAGGTGTTAGCACCCTTTCTATCCATGGTTATCCATGGGCTCTTAGATACTTGCTCATTGTGTTTTCAAAAGTGTTTACTTTTCAAGTGTGAGTGGGTTTGAAAAAGTTTCGTTTAAAGTTTCAGATCGACTCTTGTATCAGTCCTCAAGAGTGTTTGAAAAATCGCTTTGAAAGCTTTTTGAAAAGTGTCGGTGTGAAAAGAAGTTTTGATTTGTTTTGAATTAGAGCAAGTATCTATGAGTCATCTACCTACCCTAAGGAATTAGGCTGTGTAAATGTCCTTAAGGTAGTTCCATCCCACCATTAAGAGGTAGGTAGCACCACCGTTGGAGGTGTTCGGGTCAATTCGAGTTTAGGGACAGTGTGGTCACCAGAGCAACAGTAAGACACCTTAGAAGCTACCCCCATGCCATGTTCATGGACATGAGGACTTACTAAAACGTCCTATACTCGACGACCACGTTTCGAGGGGCAAGGCAACAGTGAGGCGTACCCTAAGAGTGGTGTGTGAATTTGTGTGTTGTTTTCATGTTATGTTTTATCTTGATCATGCATTGGGTGAGCTACGCTTTGATTTTATTTGGGCCATTCATTCTTTCATGTGATTAGCAGTTAAAAGGTGCGGCAATTAAAATGCGGAAAATAAAAGTCCTACGCTATTACAAGGCGCGGGTCTATACATCGCCAAATTAACAAAGACCCAATTTTGAATAAAAGTGCGGAAAGTAAATGTCCTAATTACTATTACAAGGCTTTGGGGCAAATACATTATATTTAAAAAGGAAATAAAAATAAACGTGCGAAAAGAAATTAGAATCGAGTGCGAGGGCGTTGGACCCTTTAAAGAAATTAAATTGAAATTGGAAGCGAATTAATTATTTAATAAGAAAAGAAGTTATTTTTTGATGTTTTTGTATTTATGAAAATAAAGAAACTTAAATGGAAAAGAAATCCTAATTCTACATGTTTTTAATTGTTAAAGAAAAGAATTTAAGTTTTAACCTAATTTACTCTAATTAATTAATTACATATTTATTTACAAAATTAGTTAATAATTAATAATAGTAATAAGAAGAAAAAGTTATTTATTAAAAAAAGATAAAAATGTTGAAACCCTAATTTCTATGTATTTTAGTTTATTTAAGAAAACATTAAAATTAAAAACCTAAATTAACCTAAATTGATTAATAAAATTTTATTTACAAAAAATATTAATGGCTTAAATATTAAATAAAACATATTTTTATTTTTATGATTTTCTGATTTTTTATTTTATAAAAAATTATTTTGTGGAATTAATTAAAACAATAAAACAAATTAAAAAGAATTAAAAGGAAAAGAAGAAAATTAGAAGGAAGAATACAAACAACATGGGGGTTTCTAGCCCAATTTGGAGGTATATGCAAGAGCAATTTGGCCCAACAGAATGAGGCCTTTTTTTGACTTTCCATGTTCCCATGCTTGTGGTTGACTGAACGTGTATGGTAGGCTGCATGTCCTGGCCATTGGATGGAGCCTCAGAGACACTTGGCAAGCCTCAGCACTAGGACATATGGTGGGTTGAATGATGGGCGCTGCATAGAAGCACGTTAATGAAAAAATTATGGAAATAGTGGGGGACCTGAGAATCGAACCCAGGTCCTAATACCTGAAGGACAACACACCAACCAGCTGAGCCAACGCGTTATCTTGATATTATAGTGGGACGTGAATATTATGAGAGAGAATAAACACTATTGGTAAAACACAAAAAAACACGCGTGAATGTTTGAATTGCCCAGTCCTGTTGAGACAACTCAGCGTCTTCTCCATTGTGTCTTCGTTTTTGCCTGAAAATAAGAATAGATAGCGGGGGTTTTAAACCCCCACTAAATGACACCTACAAAAATAGCGAATAAAGCATAGTTAAAAAGAAAAAGGGCGCGAGGTATGGGTTCTACTCGTTTGAAGGTCCTGATTTCATTGACATAGGTCTTATTGTCCAATTTTTCCAGATGAGTGAAACCCTCTTTTCAAACTCCTGAAACCCTAATACGCATTCATGGTGGATTTCTGTACAGGCGCCTATAATTCAATTGGATGGTACCAATAGCTTCAGAGAGATCATATTAGTATAAATCAATCATTAAAACACAGTAATCATGCATGAAAAGTGAAACACGAATATGAAAATTTTAAAGAAAAGTCAAGCTTCTATCTACCAATTCCTTCAGTATTGAGGCGTGATTTTGATTCAAAAAGCTTCCTGGATGTGTCAGGAGTGTATTGGAATGGTTTTTGATCTTTGAAACAAGCTCTAGCTATGAAAAAAGTTTTGAGATTTTTGTCAAAAAATGCAATTTTGGTTCTATGCCTTATGCGCAACTTTCTGTCTTCTTTTCATTAGGGTTCAATTGTGCTTATGTATGTGAGTAGAACTAGGTCAAAAAACCAGCCCAAAATCCATGTTTTAATGCTTTTCAATATTTGATTTTCCATGATCTTTTTCAATCCTTTTTGCCATCAAACCATTGCCAATCATGGGAGATTCTTTCCCTTTTGGATGATACACGAATATTGAGTACATAAAGAGTGCATATGCTGCATAAAAAGATTTGAAAGGTGGCATTTGATATTTTTGTCATATTTAATTTTAATTAAGTGAATTAATAATAATAATAATTCAAATAATTAATCAAAAATGATAAAAATAACTCCCTTGGATGTCAATGGGTCGTGCATAGCCTTTGGGTGATGGTTCATGGAAGAAATTGAGGCCCATTAGCAATTTTGAGGCATTTGAAGCAAAGTTGACTTTTCAAAATTCCCAAAAATTTCCCAACTTCCACAAGGCATATCTTGCTCAATTTTTAAGCTTTGATCATGTTCTTGGACATTTTGGAAAGGTCTTGAAGTCCTCTAACTAATTCCTTTGGTACCATGTCATTTTGATTTACCAATCTCAAGTTATTGTCTTTGACTTAAAGTGCCTTTTTGTTGACTTTTGAAAATGACCTATAATGTTGAGATTGATAACTTTTTGTGAGAGCATTTCTTGGACTTGAAGTGTGAGGATGAATTGTAGGAAATGTCATTCTCTTCAAAATGAGCTTTGGATAGAATTTTTCTGATAAACCATGTGGAAGTTATGCCTTGGTCAATTTGCAGTTGACTTTTTCAACTGTCCAAAAATAGAAACTTTTGCATCTTGAGACTTTTTGAGCCATGCTTTGAGAATCATGATCAAGAATTGATCAAATGATGTTTGTGGCTTAAAAATAAGATGTTGACCAAAAATTTTGACTTTTGACTGTCAAATGACCATTTTGCCCCTGCAGTTGACTGTGAAGCAATTAGGGTTTTTGACTGTGCAATTTTGTGCTGTGAGTCTTGAAACTTGGCATATGGATGCTTGAAAATGTATATAGGCATGTGGGACTTGATTGGAACCTTGGAAGCTTCAATTTCTTTGCCAGAACCAAAACCCTAATTTTGATTGTGTTAGGAGGCAATTGGACTTTGCAACCCTTGGGAGATTTTGAAACATGATCTTGGCAAATCTTGAAGAATATGGGAGGGCAAATTTTGGGGTACAACAATAGGTATTACCTCGTGAAACCTCTCAAGCATGAGATTAATGACACTTTATACGACTGTGTGGAAGAGATTAAGGATGGCAGGAAAATGAGGAAAATGCGAGCGAAGTTCCATCTCGAGTGGCAGCATAGCCATTTCAATAAGATTGTCGACGCATATGCTTTGAAGGTCGAAGTGTTGGATATTGAAGACCAGCTTTCCTACGGGAAGATGGTGGCTTATGTTGAGAGTTTTCGTCCCTCTAAGTGCGTGACGATGGATGGGCAGCTGATTTTGATGGTGGATGGGCAGTTGTGTCTCACTCCCCGAGTGATTAATAGGAAATTGCTCCTTGCGTGTGAATCTGATGAAGAAGCTTTAGAGCTTTTAGGTAGCTAGCATATTTTTGCTCGGTGTACCCTAGTGTTTTTAGTTATGTTGACCATGTTTCTTTTTGTTGTAGGTCAAATGGAGGATTTTCATGAACGCATGGTTAAGATAGTGGCTAACTGAGGTTCTAAGAAGCTACAAAAAATCTGTGTCGCATAACTTCAGTAGGAAGCAAAATACAACAGTCCTCAGGTTGGTTCGACTTCCTCACCTTAGGGGAGCTTGTCACCCCCCAAGCATCATTCAAAACGACAGTGTGGTAATGAAGCTCAACATGTCAATCTCACCGAGTCGCCAGTCGGGGAGACCTTTATGCTCTCTCCTTGCTATCTCAACCGAGGAATCTTTGGCATGGATAACTTCGTACTTGTGTATGAGGTGGAATCAGAGGCTATCCTGGATTTGGAGAAAGTTACCCATGGAAAGATGCTGAGGGAGGATGTTACCACTGTGATGAGGGTTCTGGAGGCTGCGATGGACCTTAGTGATGTTGAGACCTGCCCGAGGAAAGACTAGAGGAAAGCGAAGGCTTGAAAAGCGACTCTGGAAGAGGCGGTGACCAAGTTAGAAAATGATCTTCTCGATCACAAGGAGAAGTAAAAGATTCAAATTTGGTTTTATAAGGAGATAGGTAGTCTGAAAGAGCATCTATCTAGGATGACTTTGAAAAATGACCAGCTGAAGGCTCGGGTGTCGAGGCTGGAGTCTTACACAGTGCCCTCTGAGGAGGAGACTGACGATGACAAGCTTCTAATCACCCGAGCTTCTATGATTTCCCACCTTCGTGTGCATAAGTAGGACTATTTGGACGCCAAGGGGAAAGATTTTAACTCCATGATTGAGCAACTCCAATTGGTCAACCCCGGGGTCCATCTTGTGACGACTAGAATAAAGCCTTATCATCAGATAGTTGATGGTCAAGTGGTGTCTCTGGAGGGTTATGATAAGGATGAGGGATCTCAGCATGACGAGGAGGAGGACACTTAGTCATGTTGTTAGATCGGATTGCACGCCATATGTTTGGGAATGTGTGCCTGTGTTTTGATGTTTGGGCATGCGTGCCCGTATTTTGATATTTGGGCATGTGTGCCCATATTTTTTGTATCGTTTGAACAAGGGGATTTTCCCGGTTATTTGTAATATTTTGATGACACTAGCTGTCTGGTTGACATTTTAAATGTTCTTTGTGTATGCTCATTTTGCATGATATGTTTATTTTGTACAATTGTGTAAATTTGTGCTCGACCCAATTTATGTTCGACAATGCATGGAGACGTGTCGAGGAGGTGGATTTAGAATTATCTTGAATGAGGCCAATTTCGAGGTTGGGGCCTTGACTTCACGGTGTAAATTGTCCCATTACGAGCTAGGTGTTCTTCCAATTTGGTACTTTGACGACAGAGCTCAGTGGAGGTGTCCCCATCGGGCTAAGGTCCCACTCGTCCAATAAGTGAAGACCCACATTTTTTCCTTGGTTGTTGGAGGCCATGTTCTTACCTCAACATGCTTCCGTGGTCGAGCAAGTCCAGTCGTTTTTCAGAGAGAGTCGGTCGGCTCCTAAGTTCCTACTTTTGCTTGGGACTCAGCTATAATATTGTTTTATTTTTATAGCATTCAATGGTTGAGGTAGTTGTTCCCCACTTAGGTGCTCGAGTTAATATGCCTTGTTTCCCATTGTCCGGCAGACACGATATGGGCCTTCCCAGTGGGAATCCAACTTTCCTTCGCGAGAATCTTTATGATTTCAGCATAAGACTAGACTACCGACTTGGAATTCACGTTTTATGACTTTGGTGTCATGTCGCCGAGTTATCTTTTGTTTTAGCATGGCCTCACGAAGAGATGCTCTTGATTAAATCTCTTCGACCAAGTCGATTTCTTCTCGTAGGGATTCATCATTTAGTTCCTTGTCGAGAGGGGATTCGGTCCACGGGGATGACTTCCTCGGTACCGTATGTTAGTCAAAAAGGAGTTTCCCCGGTTGTCGATTCGGTGTCGCCCTGTAAGCCCAAAGCACACTGTGTAGATCTTCGACCCACCTCTTTTTGGCTTCACCTATTCTACGCTTAAGTCCTTGTAAAATGACCTTGTTCGCGACTTTAGCTCGCCCGTTCTTTTGAGGGTGTTCGATAGATGTGAAGTGTTGCATGGTGCCGAGCTTGGTGATAAAATCTTGGAAGTTTTGGTCGGTGAAATATTTCCTATTATCGGTAACGAGAGCTTGTGGTATGACAAACCGAGAGAGTATGTTTCTTATATAAAAGTGAAGTATGTTATGCGACGTGATTTTTGCGAGGGCTTCGGCCTCTATCCATTTTATGAAATAGTCGACAACGATGATCATGTACTTATTCGGGTATGATCCTTGGGTGAAGTGTCCGAGGATGTCCATCCCCTACCATGAAAACGGCCATAGGGATTCCAGTGTTTTGAGATCATGTGGGGGTGCTAAGTGCATGTCTGCACGGCGTTGCCATTTGTCGCACTTTTTGACATGCTCCTTAGCATGCTGTTGCATTGTGTGCCAGTAGTATCCTGCTCGCAGCACCTTTCGTGCCAAGGATCTTCCCCCTAATTTTTGGGCATTGATCCCTTCATGGATTTATTGAAAGATGTGGGGAACTTTAGTCTCCTCGACGCACTTCAAGAGCGGGATTGAGAATTCTCGTCTATAGACCTTCTGCTCGACCATAACATAGGAGAAAGCTCGTCGTTTGGTTGCATTGGCCTCTTTTTGATCAATAGGTAGTTCTCCCTTGGTGAGGTAAATTGAACACTAGTGTCATCCAATATGTACTGTCCTCGATGGCATTCAACTCGAGCGACACAAAAAGATTTTTGATGCTAGGGCGAGAAAGGGATTCCTGGATGACTGATTTGTTCCCACCTTTCTTCCTTGTGCTCGCGAGTTTTAAAAGTACGTCTGCCCTAGCGTTCTGTTCGTGGTGAACATGTTTGATCTCCGCATAGGTGAACCACTTCATTATTTCTTTGACCAGGTTTAGTAACTCGATGAGGCTTTCGTTCTTGGTCTGGTACTCTCCTCGTACCTGGGATATGATGAGCTAGGAGTTAGTGAAGATTTATACTTCCTAGGCGCCCAAGTCTCCTGCAAGTCTTTATAAGAATAAGAAGTGTTTCTACATCTGGTCTTAAGAATTTAATGATAACTTTACATGGTATCATAAAGAAAAATTGTATACTCTAATGGTTTCGTTCTACTTTGTAGTTGTTACTGTAATATTCTAACTTTGATATTAAGGCGTTTCACGTCATCAGGTTATGAACATACACTACTGGAAGAAATCACGTGGTTACGTGTTACAGTTGAAGTCAAGATTCTGAATACGTCTTATGCAATGTGTCTAAGGAATGTTAGAACAAGAGGTTCTTATCAAGATTTGGTGGTTAAGCTTTTGAGGCCTTCTAAATCTTTGCTTCTGTGTGTTATAAGTTATGAAGATTATAAATAAGTGGTTCTTCTGAACAAGTTCTGATGATCTGAAGAAAAGCAAGTTCTTACAACCAAGTGATGAAGACAAGATTATGACAGGACAAGTTCTAAAGACTCCAAGACTTAGGTTCTAAGACTTAAGGGTGATTCTTCTACAACAAGCTTCAAACATTAAAATTATCTGAAGCCTCTGAAGATAAGAAGAAGTTCAAAATAGTTAACGTGTGATGGTGTACAAAAGGTATATAAAGTGTTTGTGACCTCTACCCTCTAAGGTGGTGTAAGGATAATCCTTTTTCTACTATATTGTAACCACTCTCATTATGACCGTTGAGAACAAACAACTGGATTTCTGATTACCTTTCTACCCTTTCAATGGACCTCTTTTACAAGCTATAAAAGAAAGACATGGAAGCTGAAGAAAAGTAAGAATCAACATTACACAAAATCAAGCTCAAGAAAAACTCCACCAAAGCACTGTGCAATTCTTTAGAGAAATCTTTTGTGTATAGTTTTGTAAATAGGCAAGGAGTTGTTGGCCATATCTTGCTGTAAAACACTTAGGTGTTTTTATTTATACTTAAATGTTTGTGTAATGTGCTTAAAAGAAGCAATCTGTAATACACTGAAAGTATTCCACCGTTGTTGAATGATTCCTTGAGTGAACGAGTGAAGGTATGATCTCAAGAAGACTGCTGCTGCATCTTGAGTGGATTTGCAATAAGGATCGACCGACTTATTGAGTTGCCAATAAAGTTGATCTGAATTATTATGGGTTATCTGTAATGAGTTTGGTTATAGTGGATTAAGTCCTTATTGAAGGCAAAATCATCCTTGAGGGGTGGACTGGAGTAGCTTAGTTAACAGTGAACCAGGATAAAAATAATTATGTTAATTTATTTTTATGTTCTAAGTTAACTTGGTCTCTCACCAACAAAAAGAATTAATTTGGTGAAACCAAATTCAAGCCCCCTTTCTTGTGTTTCTCACACCTTCACTTAGCATCAGAGCTCTGGTTATGGTGTTGATAGTTATCAAACACTTAACAGTGTTAGATAAAGATCCAGACAAGTTTTTCTTTGAAAAAACACAATGGTTGAACCTGCAACGACTAACGCTGCTTTAGATTTAAACAATAAAATCTGCAATGTAAAACCTCCCATCTTTGATGGTGAATACTTTGAATACTGGTTAGATAGACTAGAAAGTTTCTTTCTAGGTCATGATTTTGATCTTTGGGATATGTTAGTTGATGGCTACGTACCTCCCACACATGCTATTTGAAAATAAATAGCTAGGAGAGCTATGACTGATCAACAAAAGAAATATTACAATAATCATCATAAAGCAAGAACTATCTTGCTGAATGAGATTTCTTATACTGAGTATGAGAATGTCATAAATAGAGACTCTGCTAAGTCTATATTTGACTCTCTTAAAATGACTCATGAAGGAAATGATCAAGTTAAAGAAACCAAGGCGCTGGCCTTGATTTAGAAGTATGAAGTCTTCAAGATGGAGGATGATGTAAGCGGTGAAGTCATGTTCTCAAGATTTTAAACCTTGGTTGTAGGACTGAGAGTTTTGAACAAAGGCTATTCAACGGCATATCATGTGAATAAGATTACCAGAAGCTTGTCATCCAAATGGAGGCTTATGTTAACTACACTCAAGCTTGAAAAGGATATGAACAACACTTCTCTAGAAGAAATGATAAGTTCTTTGAGAAGCCATGAGATTGAGCTAGAACAAGATGAACCTCAAAGAAAGGCAAAATCTATTACGCTTAAGTATGTCAGGAAATCTGAGAAATCCAAAGCTCTTAAGGCAGAAGAGATTGAGGATTCAGAAGGAGATTATGATGATGAAGACAGTGAGTTGTCTCTGCTAACCAGAAGGGTTAACTGTCTCTGGAAGAGAAATCAAGGCAACAGGTTCATAAGTTCAAGAAGGACCGAAAGTCGCTTTGAATCAACTTTTGGTCGAATAAATTCTAGTGGCAATGAAGTCATTTGTTTTGAATGCAACAAGCCAGGACACAACAAGTATGAATGTCCTATGCTTCTAAAGGACATACCAAAGAAGAAAGTTCTCAAAGGTAAAAAGAAGGGGCTAATGGCAATATGGGATGATTCAAACTCTTCTGACTGCGACTCTGATGGAGAACATGCTAACGTGGCACTGACGACTCATGTTGGAACATTAAGTGAAGAAATCCATCGAGGAGATGAAGCTGATTTAGAAACAGAAGAAATATTCTGCAAAGAGGTATTCTCTGATCTTACTCATTCTTAGTTAACATACTCCTTAGTTGAAATTCTGAAAAAACATGAGTTACTCAAGATTCAATTCAAGGATCTCAAAAAGACACATGAATCTGTATCTGTTGAAAATAATAAGCTTAAGGAAGAAATTTTTGTTTTAAAAGAAGAAAAGTTTTTACTAAAATATGAAACCTATTCCCTTAAAGGCACGATAACTCTTCTAGAAGCCTTTGAGAGTACTGATGATGTCATTAAAAAATATGAGAAAGACTTCCAAAAATTTATAACTAAGAGCATAGGAAGAAGCGTGCTAGCTTCTATGATCTATGGTATAAGAAAAAAATGGAGTAAATGGTATTGGTTATGATCCTCATGAAAAATATAAGTCTAATAAGGAAAACATACCAACTACCTTACAATCTCACTTTGTGCCCGCTGGGTTTGTGCTAAAAGAATATGGTAAAGATAAAGAGAAATCTAAATTTGATGATACTCAAGTGGGTAAACCAAATAGTGTTAACACCTATAAATATGACTATTCCACTGCTGAAACCAAAGTTGTTCACAACTCTGGTATAACTAACAAAAAAGGACCCAAGAAATTATGTGTACCAAAAGATAAGATAATCTATGTTGTAGATATCCTTAGCAGTGCAATTGAAACACCTATCTTGGTACCTAGACTCTGGATGCTTGTAACTCATGATGGGAAAAAGGCATATGTTCCAAAGTCTGAAACTTAAATCTAGGAACGTCATGGATTTCAGAGGTGATCAAAAAGGGAAGATCATAGACTCTGGAACAGTTGGTAATGGTTATTTTCCCTTTCAAGCTAAGTGTTTTACTTGTTGAAGGATTAAAGTATAATCATTATCCATAAGTCAATTGATTGATAGTGGTTATAATATAATCCTGAATCAAAAGTCTTGTAAAGATGCTTATCAAATATAACTCTACCCAATTCAATGAAAGGAAAAGAAACAATACTTATAAGATCAGAACAAAATGTCTCATGTCTATTAATAAGGAGCAGTGGAAGTGGCACTGATTATTAGGTTA
Organism: Vicia faba; assembly: GCA_948472305.1. Taxonomy (NCBI): domain Eukaryota; kingdom Viridiplantae; phylum Streptophyta; class Magnoliopsida; order Fabales; family Fabaceae; genus Vicia; species Vicia faba. The sequence continues at coordinate 940,807,400 of OX451741.1, read as the reverse complement.
TGTTAGCTTGGGAAATTTCCCTTAACTGAACAAGCTTGAACCTATTAGAGGCTAACCTCAATTGAAGTTTACTTCAGATGCTATTTGTGAAGCATGTCAGAAAGGTGAGTTTTTCAAAAACTTCTTTCAAAGAAAAGAATATCGTTTCTTTCTCCATACTATTGGAACTTCTGCACATTGATTTTTTTGGATCAATGAAAACTAAGTCAATCAATGAAAGGAAGTATAGATTAGTTATGACTACAACAAGTGGACGTGGGTGAAGTTTCTCAATCACAAGAATGAGTCTCATTATGTATTCACCGCCTTCTATATCCAAGTGAAATATGAGATAAGTCTCAATATTGTCAAGGTTAGAATTGATCATGGCAAAGAATTTGAAAACATTCTTTTAATAAGAATAAGATTTTCCATGATTCAAAAACTCCACATTAAATTGGACTTGTTGAGAGGAAGAATATGACTTTGCAAGAAATGGATAGGACCATGATCAATGAAACAAATTGGAAAATCCCCTCTGGGCAAAGGCTGTAAACACAACATGTTATATCTCGAATAATGTCTCCATAAGACTTATTATTGGAAAGACTCCTTATGAATTGTGGAAGAACAAGAACTCAAATTTTCATATCTTCATTTTTTTGGATGCTCTTATTTTATCCTGAACTCTAAAGAAAATCTAAACAAGGTTGATTCAAAAGCTCAAAGTTGTATCATGTTATGATGTTCTGAACGCTCAAAGGCTACAGAGTATATAACATTGAAACACTCAATGTTGAGAAATCAATTCATGTTAGATTTGATGATAAGCTTGACTCTAAAAAGTCAAAGCTAAGTTGATACCCTTGCAGGTATGGAGATTACCATTTCAAAAATCTGAAGGTAATGGAGCTGCTGCTAAAGTACAAGAAGAAAGAAGGCCAGAAGATGTTCAATAAGAAGCTTCTAATGATTAAACTCCTTAGAAGAGGATCCTGTGAAGATTATCACATAATGAGAAGATACATATAGGGTTGATGTCCGTGAGAGAAGAAAATGAATGAAAGCTGACAATTAAAAAAGAATCAAATCAACCCTACCAGAAGGACACTTCAGACCAAGTATCTAATAAAAAAGGGACTTTCAACTTTGCAACCATGTGGATGACCAGAATCAAGCTCAATAATGAAAGTGATCTCATCATAGAAAAAAATACACCATGTCAGTATTTATACATTTTCTGACAGAGTACTTATAAATACCTTTACAAGTTATAAGTTATTCTATCAAGGAAAAGGTCAAAATATTCCTGTTCAGATATATCTTTTATAAGAATCTCCGCAGTCTGGATTCTAGAGAGTCTCTTCATTAATTAAAGTTAGACTAAATTTATACGCTTGCTCATCTGACCAACATGTACAGTTTATCTACCTAACATTTTTGCTAAACCGCTGTTGTTGCAGTAAAGTGGCAAGCAAAAAGTAAGTTATTAATTTATCGGGTGATATAGGTTATATCGTATCGTGTCCATAGAGATTGGTTATTGATTTTACGTTCGACAATTCTCTCGTTAATGAGTTTGGGGATAAATGGGTTGAAAGTAAAAGTATCAACAGAAAATAAATGTATAAAAAGGAAAAAGAAATAACTTATCAAGCATGCATATATACTACTTCTCACAAACTTAAACCTATCGACATGTTATACTCAACCTACAATATTCATCAATGTAATCACGTGACACTCACAACCTAAGTCATTTCTAACCCAATTTGAGAGGCCGACTGGATCACCTCGTTAACAATCTCTGAACCACCTCAACAACACAGAAGTCAACCGTGCCCGCTTACGTCGACAATCTCTCAGAGAGACATAGACAACACAGAGGAATTAATCTCAGACACCCTAAGTGAATAACAGTGCTAAATATTTCTCTAAAATTGAGACACTATCAGATAATCATCCTAGATAAGAATCTAACAAGTATATCTCTATAGCAACTGAAATTCCTAGCACAGAGCAAAAATCTAGGATAACAATCGAAAAAGATTTGTAAAGCAAGTTTTAAATAACTCCAAGGGTGAAAAGTATACATGATATCAAAGTAAATATACATACAATACTCAACCAATAGAGAATACTCAAAGAAAAAGATAAATGACCCACAAATCTACCGGTTTGTCAGCACCGATCAAAGAGAAATCCACCCTGGATCATCCGTATGCAAGTTCCATAGTTGTTATCTAAGCTAATCCTAACAAAATTAAAGGTTGATGGAGTTTGGAGCAAAAACTTCCCCAAAACCATAACCTAAAAAATGAATGAACTGAAGTTAAAAAACAAATCTCAGTAGACCGCGCTAAGCGGGCCTGGCGTGCTAAGCGCGACTTCCTTATTTTACACATCAAAACAACCTAAACCGTGCTAAGCGCACTATCTACGCTAAGCAGGTTTCAAAACATTGGTTCTTCCAAAACAGTAAAAACGCAAGCAGCGTGCTACAAAATGCACTGAGCGCACTCGCGCTTAGCGGCTTCTACGCGCTAAGCGGGCTCTCCTGGACAAAACTGATCTTTTATTCCGAAAAAGCGCATCTAGAGCCATGTCTTCTACACTTTATTCCTCAATGATCCAAAATGAAACAAATACCTACAAAATTAATGGAAAGACATCAAACGGTACACTATGTACACAAAGACACAAATAAACACAAACTAAACGTATTTACACAAAATTCAGGTTTATTCAATGATATTAACAATAAAAATTCGATAAGTACAACAAAAAGTATATACAAAAATAGATACAATTTTCACTTATCAAACTCTCCCTAACTTGAACTTGTTTGTTCTCAAACAAAGCCAAACAACTCAAAGAACCAAAAGTAATAAACCAAAGAATAATGAATCAACAAGTTTTGAAAATGAAAATAAATGCAATGGCTCAAATGAAAAATGGTACACAAGAAGAAACATACTTACCACTAAACTATGACGATAACATAAATACGAAACGGATTCTAAATACAAAGAACATGCCAAACATTCTAAAACAACACTAGCTCACAAATGAATCACACCTAGCAAAAACAATCATCGGTAGATGAAAAACACACAAAGTAAGGTATTTTCACTCATCCACAATCTTGCAAACAAAAGACTAAATTACGCATTCATCCAAAAACTCATATTGAAAATACAAAGACAAGATTCTCAAGGGCTTTTCAAGGTTGTAATGTGACTTGGTTAACAAACAAAGGATAAATCCTATAGCTAATCGAAACAAAAAATTTCCTAAACCTAAGGGAGTGATCAACTTACAAATTCTCAAGCAAAATAATTTTAATCAAACTTCTTCTTCATTCCAAATTTCAAACCAACACACATCACTTATTAACACAACATTATTCTATACTCTTTTTGTTTTTCTTTTTCAAAGATTTTTTCAATTTTTTCTTTCTTTTTCTTTTCACTTTTTTTCACATTTTATTTTTATTTTTTTAACCTCATAGAAATCAACAACATAAGCACATACACATTCCTCTCCCCAACTTGAATTCAAACATCATCAGAATGTGAATACTCCTTACTTTCTAAGGCAAGGTAAAAATTCAACTAAAAATCATAGTTGAGGGTTCAAGAAAACAAAAGAATCAACATCCATACAAAAATATGAACTAAACACTCATAGACAAGTATTTAACAAAAATAACATGGATATAGACAAAAAGGGTCAAAAGGGGACACTGATGATCACACACTCATAAGATGAATTGACTATTTGGCCAAGGTAGTTGTGCTCAAAATGGAATAAAAAATGCCTTGATCATGTTCATGCTTTCATCAATACAAACAAAAGATTAAACATAATAAAATCTAGTTAAAACAAAAGTTGTGGTCTCTAGCATATGTGAACAATGGAAAGTTACCTCGCAAAAAGGGTAGGAACTAAAGTGATTCACAAATGAACAAGTATACAAAAGAATGAATGGCATAAAAATCGTAAAAAGTCTAAGTATCATGAATATGATAAAGTATAGAAAGCGATAAACACATACCTTGAACGTGTACAAAAATTTCAACAAAATCATTACCATGCATTCACAAGTTGAAACACTCAAACTTAAAAAATCACCAAAAGCGACTTCAAGCTATCGAACCAAAATTGAGTCCAAACAATAACAAAAGAATTAATTATACTAATATTATTTAATACCTAAAGCCTAGGTGGTAGTGGGAAAAAGGAAAACCAAGTGAAAAATTAAAAAGAATTCATTGGTTCTGCACAGTAGGGCGCACTAAGCGCGCTACACCAGTTGCAGAAAAACATGACAACAACTGGTGCAGCTGCTATGCAAGCTCACTTACACCTAAAAAACCTCAATGTACAGAATATTCACAACATATAAACTTCCTCAAGCTAAACACGACAAGATTTTGGAAAAACACAAATTGACATAACAAAACTAAAGGGTGAAAGTGAATTAACAAGTTGAAAAGTGAAAATTTGAGAATTTAAAACAAGTCCAATTTCAACTTGTTAAAACACAAGTCAACACATACATAAACGAATACAAACAAAACATGCTTATTTTACGTTGTAAGCTCGACGCCTTTATTTTACGTCATGCCATGGTATTGTCACACCGTGCAAACCTAAAGAAAGTGTCCTAACATCTATACAACAAACATTACAAAAACGAGACAATTAACAACAATATGTGGAAACAAAGAAAAAATCACATATATGCACAAGTACGTAAAACATGTAAAATTCACAAATATGATAATCATATACAAATTCATGTACAATTTCTATACAACATATACATTAATGACAAAACTCAAAAACAAAAGAATTATCGCAATGCAAAAACAATAAACACTAATCCCCGACAACGACGCCATTTTGTTGCTGCAGTAAAGCGACAAGCAAAAAGTAAGTTATTAATTTACTGGGTGTGATACGGTGGCAGAACCAGACTGTTTTAGGAAAATGCTGGTTTGCGTTTTGCGTTTGTGTTCGCAAAATGTCGCGGTAAGAAAGAGTCGCCACCGACTTTCATTTTATCCAAATGGAAAGGAAAAAAAGCATAGAAAAATTCCTTTTTCGAGATTTTGAGTACAGGGGATAGATTATAGAAAGGGAATGTATTAGCACCCTTTCTATCTGTGGTTTTCCACGGGCTCTTAGGTACTTGCTCATCATTTAAAAATTGCTTTCGTGTTTGTGTGTTTTGAAAGGTTTTGTTTGAATTTGTTTTAACTCTTGCTTCTGTCTTCAAGAGTGTTACAAAGTGTTTTTTGAAAATTTTGCTTGAAAAAGTGTAAGTGTGGAAAAGTTTGATTTTGAGCAAGTACCTATTAGCATCTACCTACTCGGAAAAAAGAATGTTTCCGTTCTTGTTTTCTTTAGACAGCGTTATCCTACTTATTTGAGAAATAGGAAGCACCGTCGTTGGAGTTTGTAAGGATCAATTCGAAAGGGACGTACGATCACTAAAGCAATGTTAGGACATCTTAGTAATAACCCTAATGTCTTAAGATCTTATTCGAGACAACATTTCTGAGGCAACCTTTCCGAGTCAACATTTCTGAACGGGACATTTGATCTTTGTTTAGACAAGAGAGCGACCACTAAAATACCCTATACTTAATGATCGTTTACCGAAGGCAACTGAAGTGAGAGTATACCCTAGGAGTGCGCATGTGTGAGTGATTCGATTTCAAGTTATTATCTTTGCACATTTAGGGTTTGCTAACCATTTTAAAATTAACATACATTCTTGTCATGCAATCCGATTATCATACATCTAACAGTTAAATATTTGCGTAAATTAAAATGCGAGAAATAAAACTACGCTATTACAAGGCTTCGGGGGGGGGGGGGGATTAATTACATAGCCAAAAAACTGTAAAACGATAAATGAAAGGAAAATCCTAATTAAACTATTACATCCCATGAGCAGTTACATTAATATTTGCAAAAATAAATAAACGCGCGCGATGAAACGAGAACGAGGAAAATTAGGGTTTTGACCCCGTCTAGACCTAATTAAAAGAAAAATTATTTTTTGTTGTTTTTGATTATTTTTTGAGAAAAGAATAAGGTTTTAAATTAAATACAAACCTAATTATTAATTAAATTAAATTAAGAAAATTAACTATTTTGACCTATTTTTGTATTTTGGTTATTTTAAAAAGGAAGATAAAAATTAAATCCAATAAAACCTAATTTTCTAAATTGTTTTAATTTATTTACAAAAGGAAATTAAAGTTACCCTAAAATTAAATTAAGCTAATTAAATTAATTTTTGATAAAAAATAAAACCTAAATCCAATTTGATGAAAATTGATTTTATGTAAAAAAGAATTAATTTGTGAGAAAATAACAAAATAAATTAAAATAAAGAAAAATATAGAAAGAAAAAGAAAGAATTGGGCCTGGTATGCTAGCAATTTGATGGGGTGTCCATAGCAATTTCTGGACCCAAAACCTTGGTCCACGTTTGACTTCCATGATCCAATGTGTTGGCTTGACTAAGATGCATGGTAGACTCTCAAATGATGGCCTTTTGATCCAGCTTGTGGGCAATCTGATAGCTGAAAGATGATGGAATATGGTAGTCCATGCGCCTGTTCATGTGCCTGATCATGCAAGTGATAAAATTATGAAATAATATGGGGGACCTGGGATTCGAACCCAGGTCCTATGGCTTTTTCCAACGCCTCATAACCAACTGAGCCAGCGCGCTTGTTTGTACATGGAATAAACAACAAATATTATATTGGAAACAAGCAAAGCAATATTGTAAAACGCACGAATTTCAAATGGATGAATCAGGGGGTGCCACACCACCCTTCTTCTTCCTCACTCCGTTGGTAAAAGTCAAGGACTTTTACCTACAGACGAAAGTATGTAGCTATAACCCCTGCAATTTTCCAAAATCTCATACACGCACCATAAATGAAAACTAATTCTACAGACCAATTCGTCTTGGCCTTGTGAACATCATGGTACCTTTCTTTTGGGCCAATTTTACCTGTACAAGAAAATCCCAAAACGAAACAAGAAAACCTAACAATGGTGGATCTTTGTATGGTTCGCAAAAATGCAATTAATTGTTACCATTAGCTTGCAAATGCTTCAAGGATTCAGAATATATAAATAATTCATGCTACAAATGCCAAAATAATGATATTGGATTTCAAAAAGGGAGGGATGTCGTGAAGCGCTTACAATGAGTTTTTATGCACGAAAATGCTTGCTAAGGATTGGTATGGACTCCTTGAACACCCAGGAAGCGAATGAGATAACTTGGAAGGCTTGAGATAGCCTGGAACTATGAAATCAGATCACCACTTTTTCTTGATTTTTTGAAAGTTGTTCTCCACTCTACACGCCTCTAATCCTTATGCATTTGGTCTGAATTTGTTCTATATATGTCCTTGAGTGAATTAGGTTTACAGGTTTGTTCCAAATCTTTTTCAATTAAGGTGATTGATCAAGATTTGATTCTCATATAAATCTTTCCAAAATAAGCCAAAAATCAATCTTTTTGTGTACAAACATGCCTTGCACGATTTGATTTCAATGCTAGCTGTATAAGAGACCTGAAATATGCACAAAATCTCAGGGTTTAAATGATTTTGATATTTCCATGATTTTATTTTGATTTAATTTGATTTAATTGAAATAAAAATCAAAATAAATGCAAAAAATAAAATAAAGGCAAGAGGGAAGGATCATGGGTCGTGGACCATGTTACAAACTCAAGACAAGCATAAAACGTTGGGCCCATTTGAAAAAAATTGCATTTTGAGGCACATTTGACTTTTGGCAATTTTGCAAAAAAGGTCAACTTCACCAATGCATAACTTCCTCAATTTTGACTCTATGAGTGTGTTCTTGGACTTTTTAGAAAGATTAGGATGTCCTCTAAGTAACCATTTTGGTCTCATCTCAATTGAGTCTTCCATGTTCATGTATGAAGCTTTGACATAAAAGGTGTTTTTGTTGACTTTTCAAAGTGACCTATAATGTCCAAATCTATAACTTCTTGTGAGTGAATATTTTGAACTTGGGAGCTGAAGATGAATTGTAGGGCACTGCATCCTCTTTAAAATGAGTTTGCATGGGTCATTTCTAATAAAGTATGAGAAAGTTATGCTTGGTCAAAGTTGAGTTGACTTTTCCTACAAAACCCTAATTTAACAACTTTTGGGTTTTGATGAATTGTGAGAAATCCTTGAGGAATCATGATCAACCCTTGATAAAATGATGAGTAATACTTAAAAATGAGTATGTTAACCAAAAATCTTGAAGTTTGACTATATGTGGGCCACAATTGACTTTTGCCCTAGCACAGTCGATTTTTAGGCCTTTGAGCAATTGACTGAGCAAACTTCCTCTGCAAGGCTTGAAACTTGACATGGATGATCTTGAGAACATATTAGGTCAATGGTGAGAATTTGGGATCCCTTAGACTCAAGTATCTTGATGCAACATGAAACCCTAATTTGAGGTAGATTGTCTTAGAAGAGAGTTTGTCTGGCCCATCCTTGGACTTCCTTGAGCAATTTGAGGACCTCAACTTGAAATGTATTGAGAAATATGGGAGGGAAAATTTTGGGGTACAACACTGGGTGATATAGGTTATATCGTATCATGTCCAAAGATATTGGTTATTGATTCGCCGTTAGACAATTCTCTTGTTAATGAGTTTTGGGATAAATGGTTTGAAAGTAAAAGTATCAACAAAAAAATAAATGTATAAAAAGGAAAAAGGAATAACTTATCAAGCATGCATATATACTACTTCTCACAAACTTAAACCTATCAACATGTTATACTCAACCTACAATATTCATTAATGTAATCACGTGTCAATCATAACCTAAGTAATTTCTAATCCAAATTTAGAGGGCGACTGCATCACCTCAGTAACGATCTCTCAACCACCTCAACAACACAAAAGTCAACCTTACTCGCTTGCGTCGACGATCTCTTAGAGCGACACAAACAACATAGAGACATTAATCTCAAAAACCCTAAGTGAATAACATTGCTAAATATATCTCTAGAATTCAAACACTATTATATAATCATCCTAGATAAGAATTTAAGTAGTATATGTCTATAGCAAATCAAATTCCTAGCACAGAGCAAAAATCTAGGATAACAATCGAAAAAGATTCGTGAAGCAAGTTTTATATAACTCCAAGGGTGACAAATATACATGAGATCAAAGAAAATATACATGCAATAACCAACCAACAGAGAATACACAAATAAAAAGAGAAATGAATCGTAAATCTATCGGCTTGTCAGCGCCGATTGAAGAGTAATCCACCTCAGATCATCTGTATGCAAGCTCCATAGTTGTTATCTAAGATAATCCTAACATAATTAAAGGTTGATGTAGTTGGGAGAAAAAACTTCCCCAAAACCATAACCTAAAAAATGAATGAAATGAAGTTATAAAACAAATCTCAGCACACAGCACTAAGCGGGCCTGGCGCGTTAAGCGCGACTTCCTTATTTCACACATCAAACCGACCTAAACCGTTCTAAGCGCGCTATCCATGCTAAGCGGACCCTGCGTGCTAAATGCAACTTCCTTATTTTACACATCAAACCGACCTAAACTTCGCTAAGCGCGCTATCCACGCTAAACGGGCTTCAAAACATTGGTTCTGCCAAAATAGTAAAAATGTAAGCAGCGTGCTACAAAATACGCTGAGTGCACTCACGCTTAGCTTAGCGGATTCTACATGTTAAGTAGGATCTCCTTGACAAAACTGATCTTTTATTCCAAAAAAGCCCATCCGGAGCCGTGTCTTCGACACTTTATTCCTCAATGCTCCAAAATGAAACAAATAACTACAAAATGAATGGAAAAACATGAAATGGTACACAATGTACACAAAAACACAAATAAATACAAACTAAACGTATTTACACAAAAGTCAGGTTTATTCAACGATATTAACAACAAAAAGTCGATAAGTGCAACAAAAAGTATATACAAAAATAGCTACAATTTGCACTTATCAACCGCCTTACTGAAAATGATAATTGATTAGATCGCTATATTCAATTTGTATCATAAGTGTCTGTCTAGTCTCATGTCTCGCATCTTAGAAATCGTATATATATCTCCATAAATTTTAATTTATTGTGTTGTCATCCTTAAGATTCTCTGTTATCTAAACCATATCTCTTATACAGACAATTGCATTTTCCTTTCCTCTATTTAAAGCCTTGATCACCCTCCATATCCATTCATCTCTTTCTCTCTCTGCTCATGGCTTCAGGAACCTTTCACGGTGATGAATATTTTCTTGAAATTATCTGTGAATGTCATCCAAATATTCCTAGGTCAGTCGGAGATAATCTGGGTCTTACTTATAGTATTTCCCTGCAAGGATGGTTCAGTTACCTTGCAACGCTATTTGGACCAATATGTCTTGACCTAGTCAGGAATTTCTGGTTGTATGCTGATGTTAGGTCAAATGTAACTTCCATCCATTAATCTATTTTTAGAAACTCTGTCATCATCACCCCAACTTCTATTGCAATCGCTATTGGATGTGCCCAAGCAGGAGTTACCATATAAGCTTTCCAAAATATATACTCTTTTGCTGATAGAATTCACACTATTCATAATATCTTTGATGAATATGGGTGCACCAATCTTGCCAATCTTCTTCCAACTGCTTCAGTTTGGTTTCAGCTTGTGTTGACAAACTTTAGACCTAGAGTATCAATGCTGAATACCCTAACCTATGAGGACAAAGTTTTCATCTACTTCTTTGTCTATCACGTTAGAGTCAACTTACCTTAATCCATCTTTAAGTACCTAAGGGACTCAATCATTGCTTCTAGAACTCAGAACCAAACCTTTATACCTTTTGCTAGATTTCTCTCTCTCCTCTTCACAAGAGCTAGGATTATTGGAGCAATTTATCAAAATGGACCTGAGGATGTTCTTGAGGAAGTTTGATGTGAAATTCTCGAAGTTTACCTTGTTAGGACTTGTTTCTGCTTGTTGTGTCTCTGTCTTCCTTGTTTTAACTTTGTTGTGTCGTGCTTTTTATTCCATGATCAATCAATAAAATGTTTTGTTATGTTATGAATTTATTGGATATATATATGTTGAATCCATAATCCCATTTCCATAAAGTCTTACTAACCAATTCTCGTAGACAGAACTTAAATAGGATAAATGGTTTATCTTTATCACCTTTTTGATTTCTAACAACAGAGGAGAAAGTAAAATGATTTTGATAATATTTATTCTCAGAATCTTAAACTCAAACATATAAATTGATGTTACTACTAACTATTTGTTTGATGTTTCATTCCAGGAACTTTGTGAATATATGAATTTTCAAACAGATGTACCAAACACAACTCAGAAGTTATAAACTTACTGAGATTAAGATAATCTTGCTTGATATCACAGTGTTCAAAAGTTGTGAACTTTCTAAAAGTATGGAATTCAAACTTAAAGCTTCAGAAGTTGTGCTCTCCTGAAAGGAAGTCAAGTCAATATTCTGATGCATGCTCTCATATAGAGATGCCAATCAAAAGATGTGCTCTGATACATGTGCTTCTGAAACATATGCTTTATTCAGAAGTTGTGAACTGTCTGAATGAATTACATATTGGAATATATCAAATCAAATGTTGATGCTTAAGAATTAGTGAACTTCTCCAGAAGTGTAGTGTTTTGGTTGTAATATTAGATTCAAGAAATAGAAGTGCTGATAAATGATGCGTGGCATTATTCAATCAAGCTTAAAATTAAGTTTTGATTCTTCATCAAGTGCTGATAGTAACCAGGTTCTGAGATGAATACCGTGTATTCTAGTCAGAATCTAATGAGTTTTTATAGGGAAGTGTTCCTCCTCTATTTCTATGTTCTGAAGACTCAAAATTTATTTTGTGAGTCTTGGGCTCAAGGGGGGGGGGGGGGGGGGGGGGGCTCTGAACAAGCATAAATGAATTTTTGGGATTAACAGATTCAGGGGGAGTTGTGAGCTTAACTCTGAATTTGTCGGTTATGGTGATTACCCTGTATAAATTATTCTATCAAAATACATGGTTTTGTCATCATCAGAAATGGGGAGATTGTAAGAACCAGAAGTGTTTCTACATCTGGCCTTAAGATTTTGATGATAACTTTACATTGTATCATAAAGAACAGTTGTATACTCTAATGGTTTCATTTTAGTGTTTAGTTGTTGCTGTAATGTTCTAACTTTGATATCAAGGCATGTGACATCATCAAGTCCTGAACATACACTACTGGAAGAAAACATGTGGTTACGTGTTACAGTTAAAGTTAAGATTATGAATACATCTTATGCAATGTGTCTAAAGAACGTTAGTACAAGAGGTTCTGATTGTGAATTGGTGGTTAAGCTTTAAAGGCCTTCTAATGTGTTGCTTCTATGTGTTACAAGTTTTAAAGATTATGAAGATGAGGTTCTGCTGAACAAGTTCTGATGATCTGAAGAAAAGCAAGTTCTTACAACCAAGTGCTAAAGACTCTGAAGACAAGGTTCTGGCAAGACATGTTCTGAAGACTCCAAGACTTAGGTTCTAAGATTTAAAGGTGACTCTTTTACAACAAGCTTCAAACATTCAAATCACCTGAAGCCTTTGATGATAAGAAGAAGTTGAAAATGGTTAACGTGTGATGGTGTACTATAGGTACATAAAGTGTCTGTGACCTCTGCCCTCTAGAGTGGCATAAAGTCAATCTTTTTTCTACTATACTATAACCACTCTCATGATGACCGTTGAGAACAAATAGCTGGATTTCTGATTACCTTTCTACCCTTTCAACGGATCTCTTTTAAAAGCTATAAAAGAAAGACTTGGAAGCTGAAGAAAAGTAAGAATCAACATTACACAAAATCTATCGGATTACAAGCTTGAGAAAAACTACACCAAAGTGATGTGCAACTCTTTAGATAAATCTTATGTGTATAATTTTGTAAATAGGAAAGGAGTTGTTGCTCTTATCTTGTTGTAAAACACTTAGGGGTTTTTATTTGTACTGAAAAATTTGTTTAATGTGATTAAAAGAAGAAATCTGTAACACACTAAAAGTATTCCACCGTTGTTGATTAATTCATTGAGTGATCGAGTGAAGGTCTAATCTCAAGAAGACTCCCGTTGCGGCTTGAGTTGATTTGCAATAAGGATCGGCTGAGTTATTGAGGGTGCCAATAAGGTTAATCTGACTTATTATGGGTTGTTTGTAATCAATTTTGTTATAGTGGATTAAATCCTTGTTGAAGGAGAAATCATCCTTGAGGGGGTGGACTAGAGTAACTTAGTTAATAGAGAACCAGGTTAAAAATAATTGTTTTCATTTATTTTTATGTTCTATGTTAACTTGGTCTTTCACCAACGAAAATAATTAATTTGGTGAAACCCAATTCAAAACCCTTCTTTCTTGTGTTTCTCACACCTTTAGTCTAAGCCCCGTAAGCAGGGCCTCATATTCGGCTTGGTTGTTCGATGTTAGGTATAACAGCGTGAGCAAATGTTCGACTACAACACCCTCTTTCTTCTTGAGGAGGATGCCTGCTCCACTTCCTATCCAGCTGGATGCTCCATCAATGAAGACTGTCAACTTTCGGGCTCCGCCCATAGGGGGCTCATGGGTGGTCATTTTCGTGCCAAAGTCGGCCAATGATTGGCCCTTGATAGCTTTCATGCTTTTGTATTGGATATAAAACTCCAAAAGTTCAAGGGACCATTTCAGCATTCGACTGACCAAGTCTGCACATCCTAGTATTTGCTTTACAGGTTGATCTGTTCGCACCATGACTGTATGGGCAAGGAAGTAATGTTTGAGTCTCCTCGCCACGTTGATAAGGGCCAAAGCTATTTTTTTGACCTGTTGATACCTAACCTTGGGGCCTTGTAATGCTTTGCTGGTGAAGTATATCAGTTTCTGCCCCTCCGAGGTTTCGCGAACGAGGGCCGCACTTACAACTTCGATTGAAACGACAAGGTAGAGAAACAAAGTTTCCTTGTTCTCTGGACGAGAGAGCATGAGCGGTTGTGAAAAGGATTGTTTGAGGTGGAGGAGGGCTTATTTCACTCCTCGGTCCATTCGAACACAACCTTTTTGCATAAGAATTTGAAAAATGGTAGTGCATGTTGTGTAGAATTTGCCACGAAGCGAGAGAGCGAAGTGAGCATACCGTTCAAAATTTGTATGGATTTTTTCGAGTTTGGTGTAGGGAGCTCGGAGAATGCCCTGCTTTTGTTGGGGTTGGCTTTGATCCCACACTCAATAAAGTAGAAGCTGAGGAACTTTCCTGCCTTAACCCCGAAGGTGCATTTCTCCGGGTTGAATCTCATCCTGCATCGCCTTGCTCGGTCAAAGACTCTTTTTAGGTTGGTCGCATAATCAGTTTCTGCTCGGGAATTGATGATCATGTCATCCACTTATACCTCGAGCGTGTCCCTGATCTCACAGTGGAAGACTTTGTTCATCATCTGCTGGTACGTTGTGCCCGTGTTTTTAGGCCGAAGGGCATTATGTTGTAGTAGTAATTGGGAGACCTGGTCATGAAAGTCGTGGATTATTTGTCGCTCATCACCATGGGAATTTGATTATAATCTGAATATGCATCCATAAATGATAAGAGTTTATAGTTGGCCGAGTTGTCGACCAGCATGTCAATATTAGGTAAAGGATATGCATCTTTGGGACATGCTCGATTGAGATCAGTATAATTAACATACATACACCATTTTCAATTATTTTTCTTAACAAGTACAACATCAGAGAGCTAGGTTGAATATTGGGCCTCAGAAATAAAATTCACCTCTAAGAGGTCTTTTAAAGCTTTTTCGGTAGCCTTCACTTTCTCGGGAGACTACTTACGCCTATGTTGAACTAATTCCCTAGCGGCAGGCAAACTCAGGGTCAAGTTCGGGCATTCCCGCATCGCTCCACGCGAACAAATCAACATTCATCTTCACACCTCTATTTGGGTCCTCGTTGAGGGGGATGATTTCGAAGTATCTTTCGGGGATGGAATGAAGAGGATCATGTTCGCCATTGGGGACTTAGATTATATTTGGTGAATGGGGTGTCGAGGTCAATGGAGCCTACATTGGTTGGAGCCTCTCGTTCTTCAGATTTAGCGGGCTTGTCTGCCAAAGAAGTCGTTGCTGTCGAGGAGGTTGCTCTGTTGGCAACTTGTGGCTTTGTGTCGACTATGTTCTGTCCATTGGAGGCTGCATTGAAACATCTTCTCGCATATTCGATGTCTCCATGGATGGTGGAGACGTGGCCCTTCTTTGTGCATAACTTCATCTTAAGGTGGACCGTGGAGGGTACGGCGGTCAGCTCGGCCAGTGTAGGCCTCCCCAGGATGCAATTGTAGAGAGACTGGTAGTCAAAAACTAGGAAGCGGACCTTTACCTTTATGGCATAAGATTTTATCCCAAACGTGACGAGCAACTCGACATAACCTCATGGCTTAGAGGTTAAGCCATTGAAGCCTTGCAGATCGGATCCCAGTGGGACCTATCGAGCCGGAGTGTCTAGAACAACTAGGTGTACATGACGTCAACAGAACTCCGCTCATCGACTAAGATGCGATGCACGTCAAAGTTGGCCAATTTTCTCTCACGAGCAAAGGGATGTTCGAGTTTAGAGCTCCACTGAGAAATTCCCTGAGATAGAAGGTGATGGGCTCAGATTTTCCCAGGAACCTTTCAAGGGTTACAGTCTGGACTGAGGCTGCATCTATCAGCTCATTGAACTTTCTTAAGACAAAGTGGTGAACATTGTTTTTCTTTTAAATTTACTAAGATTGTAACGTTAAAAGAATAAACTTTTCACTTTTATAGGCTCGCAGGAATTGTCAAAGGATCATACTGTCACAAGATAAGCTTTTTGGTTAAGTATTTTTCACTCAATAACAAACAACGCCTTGATCATATCCATGACTTCAAATATACAATGTAATAGCAAAATGATGCAAAATCCACATAGTTAGTGTACTGGTAAAAAATTACAGGTGTGTATGTGTGTGTTCCTCCTGCAAGGACATGGGACTCAGAAGACTTTGTAGGTATATTATACTATATGAGGGTTAGGGATTTCCAGCAGCGAGAAGCCCTATATGGTAGTGTTTTAATGTGGTTTTAGGAGTCCTATTCACGTGAGGAGAGAGGCTCTGTAGATGGACGATGTGCTTAGGTATAAGGGAATGGTTATTGTGATCACTATAAATTTAAATATCTCATTTCCCCTCCTTGGGGGATGAGTATTTATAGAGGCCTTGTGAGCCCAGGGTTTAGATAAACTTGAGTGGAAACAACTGCTCCTTCGTGATCAGAAGTTATTGACCACCTATCATTTAGAAAATAGTGGATGACTCTCTCTCTCCTTTGACTAACGACATTACACATAATCAGTGTCAATGGCAAGTCCTTAAGTCATCGCATAGGCAGTACATCTTTTGGGCGAGGGCGATCTAATTTAGGATACTCACAAATATAACTTTATATAGTCCTTCAAGCAAGAGGGATTTGGTAAGGGCGAATTATTTTTAAGATCCTTTTTATTTTGAGGCGTGGCCCTTTCCCTACTAGTGAGTCCCTGGGAAGATGACATTCTTTTACTAAAGGGGCAAGTCCCTCCGCTGAAGGAGAATATTTATTAAAGGGTGAGTCCCTCAGCTTGGTGACTAATTACGTGAGCCCTTGAGAGATGAGTCAGCTTTCAGACGTCTCCTGGTTAGCTAAAACAATGTGAGTTGGGAATGCGAAGCAATCATTCAACTAATCACACTTACATTCATTTAATCACTATTATAAATAACACATCTAACATCAAACGCGAAATGCGTTTTACCTCAGAAAAATAAGTGCGATAAATAAGATCGTCATAAAAATGAAAAACTTATCACCTCAGTGTTTAAAACACCGAGGTATAATTTTATTAGCGCGTGGGTTCGAACCCCAGCAACAACAAATTTTATTATTTTCAAAAATAGCATATCTTTTTTCTGGGTATATCAAAATAACCAAGGGGTATGCTTATTATTATTATTTTTAAATTGTTACGTTGTTTATCCAGAATATTACATTGTTTACCCAAAATATTAAAATTAAAATTAAAATCAAATTCCCTAAGGATCTAGATAACAATCAAATTTTTTCTAGATTTAGACTTTAGATCTTCGAATTATTGAATCTAGGTGAAGATCAAATATTTGGTGCAAGAATATTCTCTATGAATCTTGTATGCATTTGTTTCTGGTGAAAAAAAGGGTAAGATAATTAATATGTATAATCAAAAATATTTACAAATAAAAATTTAATAAAATAAACCTCGAACCCAAATGATTTTTTGCTCTTGCAATCCATCGTAGAGAACTTTTTCAAGCTTCCATAGGTTTCAAGTGCTTCATATGTTTCATTTAGGTTAGATTTCCAATATCCTAGGAGACCTTATATAATGGATGTCTCTTAAGTTTCACGCAGATAACTAATGACAGATTTTTGAGTGTTGTTAACCTTTAAATGGACGACAAAGATTTGTTTAAGGCCGTTGAAAATAGTGAAAAATAACACTTAACTATCCTCTCGGTTTTAGAATAAAACCGAGGGGATAGATTAATTTTTTTTTTACAAAAATGGTTACATTATTTATCTAGAATATTAAAAATACAATGTATGCAACAAATCTTTGTAGAATATAAAGATTGTTCACTCAGAATATTAAAAATACAACATGTTCAGGTCCTATACAAGATGCTAGAGATCTGTTTCTCCATAAGTTTTTTTATTTATTTTTCGCTGATATCCATCTTCTGAAAAGTAAAGCTCCCATCTATTTTTAACCTTTCAAAGGTTGAGCTCCCTTCTTTTTGTAACTTGAAAAAAGAATGACTTTCTGCATTTGCAATCTATCAAATGAGTAAAAAAAACAAAATACAACACCATTTTGTGAGATAGATTACAAGGTCATAAAAAATGTTTTGTTCTAGATAGAAGAATATTGAATATTTTTTCTATCTTACAACCTATCCTAAATAATGGTGCGGGTTTGGGGCGGCTTCATATTAGCACAAATTAGGGTAAAATCTACGATTGTTTTTATAGTAAAAATTGACTATTATACCCCTCAGTTTATTTTTAAAACCGAGGCAACGTTATTATTATTATTATTTTTAACTATCACCTCGGTTAAGATTAAAAATCGAGGTGATAGTTATTTTTTTTATTTTTTAATATTACATTGTTTAGACATAAAATTAAAATAAATTGTTTACTCTCTTCCATGGTTTTTTTGCACTTGCAATTCATCATAAAGATATTGATGCTTGAATCTCAGAACTTTGCATCCAAGATTGATTGTTGATGCTATCATTATCAGTGCCTTCACTAACATATACAATGTGCATGTTTTAAATTAATCCAACTTCTAAAAAGGTGTTTGTTCCAAAAATTGGAATTTTTTCTGCACTTGCAATCCATCAATAAGACTTTTAGGGATATATCATAGTTGTTCAAAACCTTCAACAACAACATCATCAACACTATTGTTTAAGATGAATTGTAAAAGCTGAAAAATATTTTGTTCAAGATAAAAGAACATTTTTTTTCCAGTTTTGTAGTCCATCCCAAAAAATTTATGCATTTGATGGTGGAGCGACTACAAATAAGATAACATTATGGTGAAATTTGTTCAACGAGTATTTTTATTATAAAATCTGATTATTTTATTCCCTAGATTATTAAAGAAACCGAAAGATTAGATTATTTATTTTATACATGTCAAGCAATATACTAATCTTGTCAGCTAAAATGAGGTTTTACGGGATTACCATCCTCCCTTGACCTAGATCACATCCGCTAAGGCGAGGTTTTACGGTAGTACCTTTCTCCCTTTACTTGGATCGTATCCACTAAAGCGAGGTTTTATGGGATTACCTTCCTCCATGTACCTTACATCTACGACAATCTCATAGTTTATATTTCTTTTAGAATCAACATTATATGTACCTTGCCAAACTTGAAGTGCCTTTACACTTCCACTATTCATTTGCTATCAAATTTTCAATATGATCCTAATTATTAATTCTATCGTTGCTTACCGAACTCGAAATGCCATTACACTTCTAAGGATTTCTCACCATTGGATTCTAACACGATCCTAGGGTGTTCACACTTTATTTGGTTATTACCATTTAATTCATAAATCTAACAACACATACATTAAAGTGATTCTTTATTAAATTCATACTACTTCATTGATTCTAGGGATTACGCGCTATTTCATATTCTTTAACATTGAAGCATAAAAGAATTCTTAATAATTCATAAAGACATGCTATTTTCATATTTTTTTAACATAGAAACATAACATTCATGCATCTCAATACATTGACAATCCAGATTTACCACTTAATCTTAAAAAAGTTGAGCTAAACCAGTGAAAAAATCAAAGTTGCATAAGGTGTAACCGGTAACTCATAACTGACTACATGCCGAATGGATTTTTTTCTCAAAATTTAAGGAGTGGTAACCGAACCACAAAACACCTAACTAGTTACATGCCTGAATATAATGTCATATTCCAATTTTCTGGGGTTGGAAATCGGTTACACAAAACATGTAACCGGTTACAAGCCGAAACAAAATGGAATTTTCCAACTTATAGGGGTGGTAACCGGTTACACAAACCACATAATCAGTTAAAGCCTTCAAAAATACTGAAAATACTTCAAATTTTGAACGTGTAACTGATCACTAACACAGTGTAACCGGTTATAGGTATTGTCAAAACTCAAAATTTTCCTTGTTTCTCACAGTTTCTCCATTCATAATCAAGTTAAATCATGTTGTTGTATGTTCTAACAAGGTATAAGGACCATAACTCATTACAAAACACATGCAAGCATTATTGGGACATATTCATAATCAAGAACTCAAACAA
The DNA here is from genome assembly GCA_948472305.1 of Vicia faba. NCBI lineage: Eukaryota > Viridiplantae > Streptophyta > Magnoliopsida > Fabales > Fabaceae > Vicia > Vicia faba. Next base: position 940,787,431 of record OX451741.1, on the reverse strand, counting down.
ATCATGAATCAAGAAAACGAGAAACTTTCATGCACTAGTGCAGAAAAGACTTTTTACATCGGGCGGAAAACACATTTTACATCAGTTTCGGATCCGATGTAAAGTCAAGCGTATGTAGTAAATAAAAGACATTTTACATCGGGCCACAGTCTGATGTGAAAAATACACCTATCACATTGGTTGGTTGTTACTCAAATATGAAATATGGGGTTAACATTATATTTTACAATAGATGACATCTTTTACATCAGTTGCTTTTAAGGCCAAATGTAAAATGTAGGTCTTAACATCGATGGTCTTTAAGGACCGATGTAAAATGTAGGGTTTAACATCGATGGTCATAATGGACCGATGGAATATGTTTGCTGCGTTTTTTAAAATGTTAGACTATTTTTTAGCGGAATCACTAATTTTTTTGGTACCTAATTTTTCATGTTTTTTAAACATCACACAGATTACATTTAGGTTGCTATTTTTCATATTTTTCAAACACCACACAGATTACATTTTGGTCGCTATTTCCATATTTTTCTAGCCAACATGTTAATTTCATTGCACCAAATAGCTAGGATGCACAAATATATTCTTCAAAATGAACAATTAATTTACAAAAGTACTAATCTCGGATACACAAAAGTGTACAAAATTATAAGGAAGTTTACACGTTTGACTACTACAACAACAAAATCAGTAAAAAAACATACAAAAATATTCAACCATTTATAAGTCTTTTCCCACACTTGAATTACGAACATGCAATCGACAATAAGATAAGTTATAACTTCAGTAGACAACACCAAAATCACATTTGCTAGCAATAAATAATAACAACAATTAACACCAACAAACAACGCCAAAATCTAGAAAATCAAACCAGCTACACAAACTAGACAATTCTATATAACTCACCAGATAAAGCTTAAATTTATATAACATAAAGAAACATTTTCCCAACAGAGTCGCAAATCATACAAATCATCTTTCGTTAATTCTATTGGGTCATCAACTACCTACAAAATGTAAATAACAATATAGAATTATTCTTTGAAAATTCTCATTAAGTTGCAAAATGCAAAGTAAATAACAAAGTAAAGTTATTTTTATTACCTGTATCCAAGGCTCGGTTATAGTGGTGGAGACAATATCCAACATATTTTTTATCACATAGTATATATGATCATTATGTTTGTTGCCTTGTCACATGAATGACATAATTAGTGAATATTTATCATAAAATTAAATATAGAATTATAATTTACATCACGCTCACATTGGAATGAAGCCATGTAGCCTTTTTATTCTATTGCCATTTGTCATTTGATGAACCCCAAAAGCACTAATTCAGAAAAAAAAATTCATATAAAGCCACATAAAATATGAAATTACTTTTGTAACAATTTATGTATATAGGATATATAATATATTATAATAAAAATCACATAAAAGATAAACTTACTTTGTAACAATTTTCTTCATGATTTGATCAATTTCCCTACTGAAGTGAACAAAAGACGATAACAATATTGTCTCTTGGACAAATGACTATTAATTGCCAATTATTTTTGTACGTGTGTGTGAAAACATAAAAGTCACGTAAAATATCTATGTGATCAAAATTAAAAAATAGAAAACACAATTTCGTAAAAACTTATCCATGAATAAATGGTAGTAAGTGACATAATCTGTTTTCGTCACGTAACTTATCTTGTATGTATTTTTTAACACTTGCTTCAGATTTTGACACATTATCAACATACATACACCCAGAAAGGTCCATAAATCCATATACTTCTGATGTGGAATTATCAATACATACACGACGATGAATATGTCTGGATAATTTTAAAATAAAAATTAGAATCAAATTGATGATAGATATAACATATTAATAGGAAGAAAAAGAGGAAGATATAGAACGCAAACGGTGTGAAAGTTTGCTTGGGGTTAGCCTCTCGCTAAGTGTCAAACAGTATCATAATTAGCTTAGGGCTAGCTCCTCGCTAGCTGACAACAGATGTTGTTTTCCTGCCACACGCAAGCTGGTTCAGAGATGGTTCAGGCGTAGCAGTGATGTAAAAATGGGCTTGGGGATAGTCCCTCGCAAAACTACTTATTTTTTGACGAGGTGATGGCCCCTCGCAAATGGCCAACGACTATTTTTATTGGCGAGGTGCTACCCCCTCGCTAAATGATTTTTCTTTTTCCCACGTGCCACCCCCTCGCAAATGGCCAACGGATTTATTTTCAAACTCCCTCCAAAAATTTAGCTACGGGGAGCTCCAAATTATAAAAAAAAAATTTTGTATATTATTTACCCAGGGGATAACCCCAAGCTAATGTTAAATTTAGCTAGGGGCTTAACCACTAGCCATTTTCCCCAAGCTGAATCACATTATTCTTGTAGTGATAACGATTTATCTACATCGCTTACTAATCTCTCAAACATTTTGGGACAATCCTGAAGATCTTCTTCAAGTGCATCTACAATCTCTTCGACTCGATCAAAATCATATGTATCTGTGTCCTTGTCGTCTGAAGCATATGTCGTACTACTTTTCTCTCCCGATTCAACATTTTCATTACTTTTTTCACCATGAAATATCCAACACGTATAACTTCTATCAATTTCACGCATTAGTAAATGTGATTTCAATCCATCTGCGTCAACCCGACCCACACAACAACAACCCAAGCAAGGACACTTCATTCGACTGGGGTCTTTGGCATGTTTAACAGCAAAGTTAACGAAATCCAATACCCCATTCTCGTACTCTTTTGACAATCGATCGACAAACATCCATTTTTTATCCATTTTTTTCTACTAATTAAATTAAATAAAAACACTATAAACGGATTATTCCCTTTTCGTATGAATTAAACGAATTATTTCTAAAAATGTATTTCTAGAGTTATTAATATGGACTAAAAATAAATATATCTATATAAAAATAATTTTGTTTTTTAATTGATACAGATAGAATGTTTTATAGTATAGGAAGGAGATAGTAAATAAATAAAAGAATCAGTAATGTTGAATTTGAACTTGACTTACCAAAGAAAGAAAAAGGGTTATTGGTGTCGACGGCGGATGATGCGGCTTTGATGTTCTTCGAATCGGTGATGGTCTTCGACTAACTACACTAATACAGAGGAATCATCAAAAACAAACAAAAACAGTCCATTTAGGAGACTAATGAACTTAGGTGTCAATGCACATGAACAAAATAGGGAAAATAATATATACACTATAAGAAGATTAATACAAACTTTTAGAAATTTTGTATGATTTAAACGGATTATTTCTAGAAATTTAGCTACTATATAAGAAGTGAAGTAACTAGTCCTTATGTTGTAGTTATGCTATTAAAATCATGAAAATTTGGATATTTAATATGATTGAATGTCTAATGAGATGAAATATTTTAGAGGACTAACACCTTATATGATTAAACAAATTATTTTCGCGTTTATCATATAATTGCTTATATTATAAGTCATTTATATGAAACAAAGAATAAGAGACAATAAGTTACTACCTTTGAATTATGGATGTCAACAAACTTCTTAGCAATAGTACTTTGGCCAGAACATCACAAACCATTTAAATAATGATCTACACCATAAAAGAAATAGAATCCGACATGTATCGGGTATCAAAATTTTACACAGCAAATCAATTCAATATCAACTTCATAAACTGATTCCAACAAGAATCATGCTACAAACAATTTCTCTATTAGCTTGCTCTTAGCCATGTTAATGCACTCTAACAAATAAAAACACTTCCCAAATTGATTTTACACAGAACAATATTGAGCATTTTAGTTTATCATGATTTTAGTAAAACTAGGATTTAATAAAGAACATACCATGAGAAAGGGTCGGTCGGCGGTGGAGGACAACCGAGAGAGACAGAGGGAAAGGGCTTGTCGGACGAAGGACGGCGAACGGAACTTGGACGACCGCGAAAGGAGCTTGGACAACGACGAGTTAGGGAAAGGGTTTTCGTTCGTAAGGTCTCTGAAAGAGGGAAACGAGTTTGGGAAAATAGAAACAGTAGGGTATTCTATTTTTTAATTTTAAATATGACTTTAGACAGCGCTGGCTAATATGGGCCTTTAACAGCGCTTTTGAAAAGCGCTGGCTAATATGGTCCTTTAACAGCGCTTTTGAGATTTTTTTTAATTTTATATGACTTTAGACAGTCCTTTTGAAAAGCGCTATCTAAAGTGGTCCTTTACCAGCGCTTTTGATAAAGCGCTTTCTAAAACAACACTTTTGGCAGCGCTTTTTAAAAGTGCTGTCTAAAGTCACATTTTTAGCAGCGCTTTTATTTATTATTGTATACAGTTTCCGTGTTTTTTTAATTCACTTATAGCAACGTTTTTGTATAAAAGCGCTGTCTAATGTGAGCTGTTAAATGCCCTTTTTGGCGTAATGAAAGATTTTTCACCGTTTGTGGACAGAGAGTTACTCCTCAGAAACCCTAAATTTATTTTCTTCTTTAATTTTCTTTTCTTTTCATTATCATTGTGTGGTGATAACAATCTTATTCATCAAAATTGATAAATATTCACCATAAATTTTGTTGAATTTCCAACGTAACCAATCAACATAGTATTATAAGTTATGTGTGATAAAACCTTCAAAATAGTAAATTTTATGCGTAATATTTCTGACAATAGTATATTCATGCAACAATATAATTCCTAAAAATATAGTTCAATTCTTAACAAAAAAGTTTCACATTCACGATACAAAAATTGAAACATTTGAAAATAAGACAAATTCACTAAAAAACATCTTAGAAATACAAAGAATCAAGCGAAGTGTATTACATACATTTTTTTTACAAAAACACATCACTTCTATTGTGCATATTGCATATCATCTCTTTCAAGTAATATCTTGTTAACACTCAAATATTTTCTTCTTCTTATATTTCAAGTTAGTGATATTAGAAGTTTTGAGAAGACAATTGATACTCTAGTAGTTATATTTGGTTTGGTTATAAAGATTTTTTTTTCAAAATTGAAGGAATTAAATGTATATAATGTTTGTGGTGAACCAGGACAAACCTTTGTGTAAATTTACCTTGATTTATATTCAAATCTATGTTATTTTAGTCAAATAAATATTTGAATATAATTTTTTTTTAAATTGCATAATTGAAATCAAATTTTTTTATCTTCAATTTCTACGATCATAAATATTCAAATAAAAACAACATTGACCTCTTTGATTTTCTTGATTATATTAAGTCATTTGAGGTATTTGAGAAGAACTAAAGTGAGAAACATTTTCACTATGCGCTCTTTCACAGTGAAATACAAAGTATTGTGGCGTTCTTACTTTACCGAGGGAAAAATGCAAGAATTACTTTGTTTTTGCAAAGAAAAAAAACTTAGGTCAGCCTAAAGTTATTAGGAGTACCTTCAAAGCCAAAAGGTGTACCTAGAAAGGAAGTTGAGATTTTTTACTGTTTGAGGGGGATAAGAGTCAATATACGAGCTCATAAATTGTTGTGACATTCATAAAAAATCATGTTTGATGTAAAACTTTTGAAATCTTTACAAGTAGATATCTATAATGTATTGCAAAGAAGATTTGAGAATTTAATAATCAATGCTAATATTTTGAGCGAATTCTAGAGGTAGTAAACTTAAAACAAGTTAGGGTTTTGGGTGCTGCATTTTACAATAAAGCATTTGAAAAGGTATAATGATGAAGTGACTACTCTCATAATTTCCAAAAAAAAAATCATGTATTCATTGCTTTGCTTTAACGTGGGATTCAAAAGAGTTAGGATTACATGCACAGATGTTTTTCACTCAATCCCACATTTGAAATCTTTTAACTCTAAAATGAACTCTCCAATCACTATTGACATCAGGAAATCTAAATCTGACATTTAATTGGACTTGTGATATGTAAGACACACAAACAAACACATTAGGTTGTTTATGACACTTAACCTTTAAATCCTTTTTTTTAATAAGCAATATAATATTTTCTCTTTCATAATCACAAGTATTTCATAATACCAATTTAAAAAGAAATTAAATTTTAAGTAAATTAAATATTTTCTCTATTATTATTGTTTGTTTGTAATAATAAAGATTAATGTTCGTATACATGCAAGTTTTTCTCCAAGAACAAAGACATTAGGTTGTTTATGACACAACTTTTAAATATGCTAAATCATCGACAACATAATATTTGACCGTTTGTCAAAAAACCACTACAAAAAAAACTCTAATTTATTAGGTGAGTAGCACCCCACAAACGCAAATATCACACCGCAATGTAACTTTTGTAGGATGGACGGGATATCCTACAAAAACGTTAGTCACAACTTTTTACAAGGAGAAATGCACTCTTCTTTTCAAGGAGAAAACCACACCGCAACGTTGCCAGGTGAAAATCACCCTACAACTCTTTTTTTAGAGTTCAATACAAATCAGAGCAGTTGAGTAGCAGATGGTTCAGAGAAGAGTGGAGCAGAAAGTGACAGAAACTTGCGGAGTGAATATCACCTAACAACATTTGAATATTCATAAACTTGCAAGGTAAAATACACATGGCAAGGGTTTTTAATAAAGTGAAAAAATATTTTGTTTTTTCAAATATTAATAATATTCTAGTTTAAAAATAACAATATTAATCTGTTTTTAAAATAGCTGTAATTTTTTTGAAGTTGGTTTCAAATATGTTTTAATTGTAATATTAATCTATATTAATCTAGTTTAGACAACTGTAAATAATTTTGAAGGAACAAATTATATTAACTGTAATATTAACTGCAATACTATAATATAGCTAGTTGTGTGTAATCTCCTCCAATCAGTGACCAAGTTGCTCCTTATGTTGCTCTTCAAAATATATCAGTTCAGAAATTAGCTCTAGAATATAAGATTGGGATGAAATCATTGGTGAAATGAAGACACTGCCAATGAAAACTACAGAGCTGTGGCGAGACAAACCAACTGTTTTCCTTTGTCTTCGACGATTAGGGTAAATTCTTATATTACTATGTTACTTTCATCATTGCGTTAAATGCTATAAAAGAAACATTAAACACAACATGGATGAACAAAACCCAAAAGTAGAACAACAATATAACTTTAAGATATAAATCTGGACTCATTAGTTCCCCGGGAACATGAAAACAAGTGCATCATGTGCAGAACAGATGCGCATAAACTCTTCTTCAGGAAACCCATATTTGATGCACTAGGGGTTCAACTATTTGTAGTTGTTAATGAATACATGAGGCAGAGATAATAGCAAAAAAATCAACTTCAATAATTTGTTCATATTTGAAATAACAAACAATTTAATAATATAGACTAATATTGCAGTTAAAATAGTTTTGTGCATAATATATTTTTCAACTATTAATCTAGTTTTGTTCGTATTTTAAAATAACGAATAATTTATAAATTTGTGTACCTTTATAAGTGGATTAGATGATAACATGGAATGAAAATCCAAATCTAGCAATAAATTTGAGTTTTTGAGGTTTCATTTGGGGTAAAAATTCAGAGATTTGAGAGATATAGAGGGGTTGGAAAATTTCCCTTTAAAGGATTGAGAGAAGATAAAAGAAGAAATGGATGTTATGCTTATGTAATAGAGAAAAATGAAAGAATTTTGGAGATGTATAAAGCAAACTTGTATGGTGAGAAAAACCCTGCAATATTTATTACTGTTGAAATTTGCAAGGTGAATAGCACCCCACAACTAATGATGTCAGTATTGACTAGAACGTTCCCCTGTCTCTCTGTTAAATTAATAAATACAATATGTAGTTTTCACCCAATTTTTTCAAAAAATTATTGCGAAGTGGGATTCACCCTGCAAAGTTTCTTACCGTTGGAACTTGCAGGGTGCTTATAACCTCGCTATCTGTATCACAATAAAGTTACTTTGTCCTCACTGACGTATCAATAATTATACAACTGGACTTCTCCTCAAAAATTTTAAAAACAGTTGTAGAATGTTTTTCACTTTGCAACTTTCAATTCAAAAAATTCAAAATTCCCTCAATCATCTCCGAGATAAAAACACTTACAATTTTTTCTTTTATTTTAAAAACAATGTTGCAAGGTGAATAACACCTTACAAATACATTTTATTGCGAGGTGAATAATACTTGACATAATCACCTGACTAATTGCATGTTTTCTTGTAATGAACACCTTGAGGGCATATCTTAAATTTTTTACTAGTATTATCGACTAGTACAATAAATCAACATAAAGTTAATATTCTAAAAAAACACGAATATTAATCTAATAATTTCAAACCATAACAAAAAGTATTTCATCCATTTGAATGTTTAATATGGAGTGGCTAGTGTAAACTAGTGCACAGAACCCGAGATATAGCATATTCAAGTTACACAAAGTGCCATCCTACCAATTCTACACCTGAAAGAGCATAAATTATGAGGTTATAAAATAATATTACTAGCTTCACTACGTATCAAGACATTTGTTTTCTCTAGTAGAGTTTCTTATATTATAAATATACATTTTTAATTAAACAACTATATTTAATAAATGAATTTACCTTCTTATTAGGCAGATCCAATTCTTCTTCAATCGAAGCCAATTCCTAGGAAACAACATAATCTTGTTGATTTGTTTTTCATTCAAATAAATTAGAATTTTCTTATATATTTAAGATGCAATAAATATGTATACTTACCTCTTTCTCAAACTTGTCAATATCAGGACACAAAACATGAATCAAAGCATCATAGGATGGATCATCTCTCAGTGACCTTTTGCTAGGACAATGTACACGACAAGTAGGACATTCTTTGTTACTACAAATAAAGAAATAGAAATAATTTAGAGCTAACTAATCATTACAAATCTAACTGTGAAATGATATAAAGCTGAAATTAATGGTGGTTAGTTTGAGGAGAAACCCAAGTCGAATGCTCTTGTGTATGCACTCTCTGCAAAAGCGATGCAAGCATTCCATTACAGTACTTGTGTTTCGAATGATGCCTACACATATAGAATGTAATCTGATGAAGCCACACTTAAAACATAAGTTGTCATTGATTCATAACTTCCATCAAAAACAAATCCATTGTACAAGTTATATTCAATTAATCACAACATAACTTAATTATATAGGTTTTATTTGTATCTAAATATTATCCTAGATTTGTTCATCAACTAATATTAAACTGACACATTTAACAATTTGATATCATTTAATTTGATAAACCATAATTGTTACAATTTTTAGCATAACAAAATTACAGTATTAAACTATGCAATCTAGCATGAGTTAAAAATTAGATACCAAGACAGATAGGGCATTCGATTTCTGTTCGAATTGAAGATAAATTGAACACCAGATACCTGCAATGAAACAACAAAAATAAACAAATTTACAAACAGTAGAATGCAATACAATTTACAGAGACGGATCGCTTAATGATAAATATGAACAATTTCATCAAGCTGTAGTTTCCATCAAGTTACATCCAACTTCAAAAAACATGATGATGTAAATGTAATCTAGACACAACCAGATGCGATTCTTGAATTATCAAATTTTGACACAGCATAAACAATTGGATTAATGAACCTAAAAGCACGCACGTAAATATGCTAAGTCAATCGAAGTAAGCAAAAAAACTAGACACAACCAGAAAAACTATACTTAAAATCAAACGGAGCAATCAGATCCACGTTGAAATTTCAACAGGTAAAATGAAAAAAATGGAATTAGTTTCACATACTCTACTTCTTCCTCCTCCTCCTCTTTTTCTTCTTCTTCTTTTTCTTCTTCTTCTTCTTCTTCTTCTTCTTCTTCTTCTTCTTCTTCTTCTTCTTCTTCTTCTTCTTCTTCTTCTTCTTCTTCTTCTTCTTCTTCTTCTTCTTCCTCCTCTTCCCCTTCCTCTTTTTCATCATCATCTTCTTTAACATTTTCAGAGGAATGCTTTTGAGTGAAATCTGTTGAAAAAAGGATAAGCTAGATGAACCATACACAGCAATTGATAACAAAATCAAAGCATAGGAGTTGATATGAAGATTAAGCAGTAAATAATTTCAAAATAGAGATAAGAAAAATAATGCTAACCAAGTTCATCTTCATTCTTAGTCACCTGGTTCTCTTGGAGAGATTCTTCCACGCGAGAATGCTGATTTTCTGACATTATGGTCAACCAAGCGTAGTGATTTTTTTACTGTGAAATTTCTTTTATACTAAGTTACTTGTGTATATGAATGCATATCTAAATGTAAATGCAAATGAAGCATAATCAACCAATACAAATTTGACATGATGTAAGCTTAAAGGCTATTTTGTAATTTGAAAGGTGATCTGTTCTCCATGTATGCCATTTGTAAAGACTAGATTGTACCCGTCCTGGTCAATTCACACTTAATTATTTACCTTTTTATTTATTTATGTTTTTTAGAAAATATTTATTGTTTTCTTAAAATATTATTAACACTATTATATTATTATTAAAGAAATACCTTTTATTATTATTATTATTATTATTATTATTATTATTATTATTATTATTATTATTATTATTATTATTATTATTATTATTATTATTATTATTATTATTATTATTATTATACTATTTTTTTAAATAAAAACATGAAAACATTATGATATTAAACATAAACTAATTGTATTCAATTAAAATATCAATTATTAAGATTATTTCAAGTGAAACTCTTTTTATAAATGTGTATTTACTTTTAAATGTTAAAAAATTTATTTAGTCAAAGATATTAAAATAGCATGATCATAAATTATTAAATAAGTAATAAACAAATATTTTTCTTATAATCTTTACAATGTCATTTTTCTAGGGATTGCCAATTTATTTAGACAGTAAAGTCTTTCTTTTGATTGAAATGTGGTTGGAATACAAAAATAAAAGATTAAAAACGTTTTGGTATATCACTTTTTTTAAAGAGTCTTTTTTTTCTTATCTTCTTTACGACAAATTTTTTTTTTACTTGTATTTGTATGCTTTGACCTATAATTTATTTTCTTTTTCTTTTTTGTTTATCAAATTATATTCTTTTATTTCTATTTACATTTACTACTTGATTTTTTTCTCCAAAACTGTTCCTTTTTCTTTAACTTTAATTTTTGAAATACAATTACTTTTAAAGTATTTTCCTATCGTTCAAATAAAGTGGTGTATATTGTTTTTGTTTTAAAATTGACTAAGATTGTAAAGTTAAAAGAATAAACTTTTCACTTTTATAGGTTTGAAGGAATTATCAAGAATTTTTTATCTACATACAACTTTTTTACCAATAAATTCCTATACTACCATACATTTTAACGCATATTCCTAATATACCATATTTTCAAATAAATAAAAATTAAAATAAGAGGCTCCGCCCATTGGATTGACGGATGCTCTCTAAATTATAAAGCTTCCGCCCATTGGGTTGGCGGAACTGTTATAATATCATTTTTTTTATTAAATTATACAGTAAACACCTTTACACTCTTCCGCCCATTGGATGAGCGGAGCCTCTAAAAATTATAATACTTTCGCCCATTGCTTTTGCGGATGTCAAATATTTTCAACAGTTCCGCCCATTCACCTGGCGGATACTTTGTGACAAAAATAAAATTTGTTTGAAAACATGGTAGTATGGGAATATTGATTGAAGATGATGGTATAGTGGGATTTTTTGTGTAAAAAGATGGTAAGTCTGTAAAAAATTCAATTATCAAATAATCATAATCTCACAAGGTAGGCTTTTTAGTTAAGTATTTTTTCCTTAATAACAAACGACGTCTTGATCATATCCATGACTTCAAATATACAATGTAATAGTAAAATGATGCAAAATCCACATAAGTTGTGTATTGGTAAAAAATTACAGGTGTGTATGTGTGTGTTCCTCCTGCAAGGGCACGTGGCACAGTGGACTTTGTAGGTATGTTATAGTATATGGGGGTTAGGGATTTTCAGCGGCGAGAAGCCCTATATGGTGGTGTATTAATGTGGTTTTAGGAGTCTTATTCATGTGCGGAGAGATGCTCTGTAGATGGACAATGTGCTTAGGTCTAAGCGGATGGTTATTGTGATCCCTATAAATTTAAATATGTCATTTCCCCTCCTTGAAGGATGAGTATTTATAGAGGCCTTTTGAGCCTAGGATTTAGATAAACCTGAGTGGCAACAACTGCTCCTTCATGATCAGAAGTTATTGACCACATATCCTTTAGAGAATAGTGGATGGCTTTCTCTCCTTTGACTAACGACATTACACATCATCAGTGTCAATGGAAAGTCCTTAAGTAATCGCCTAGGCGGTACATCTTTTAGACGAGGGCGACCTAATTTAGGATACTCATAAATATAACTTTACATAGTCCCTCGAGCAAGAGGGATTTTCTAAGGGCAAATTATTTTTAAGATCCTTTTTTTTTAGCCGTTCCCCTCGCACTACCAGTGAATCCCTGAGCGGATGACATCCTTTTACTAAAGGGGCAAGTCCCTAAGCTGAAGGAGAATATTTATTAAAGGGCGAGTCCTTCAGCTTGGTGAATACTTACGTGATCCCTTGAGAGATGAGTCAACTTCCAGACATCTCCTGGTTAGTTAAAAAAATGTGAGTTGGGAATGTGTAACAATCATTAAACTAATCACACTTACTTTCATTTAATCACTACTACAAATAACGCTTCTAATCTTGAACGCGAAATATGTTTTACCTCGGAAAAAAGAAGCGAGGTAAATAAGGTCGTCATAAAAGTAAAAACTTATCACCTCAGCGTTTAAAACACCAAAGTATAGTTTTATTAGCGCGTGTGTTCGAACTCCAGCAACAACAAATTTTATTATTTTCAAAACTATCATATCTTTTTTCTCGGTATATCAAATAATTGAGGGGTATGCTTATTATTAATTTTTAAATTGTTACATTGTTTACCCAGATTATTACATTGTTTATCCTAAAAATTAAAATTAAAATCAAATTCACTAAGGATCTAGATAAAAATCAAATTTCCTCTAGATTTAGACTTTAGATATTTGAATTATTGAATCTAAGTGAAGATCAAATGTTGGATACAAGAATATTCTCTCCGGATCTTGCATGTATTTGTTTCAATGAAAAAAAGGGTAAGATAATTAATATCAATAATAAAAAAAAAATTCGGTACAAATAAAAATTTAATAAAACAAACCTCGAACCTAGATGATTTTTTGCTCTTGCAATCCAACGTAGAGAACTTTTCCAAGCGTCCTTAGGTTTCAAGTGCTTCATATGTTTCATTTAGGTTAGATTTCCAATATCCTCAGAGAACTTATATAATGGATGTCCCTTAGGTTTCACGCGGATCACTAATGACGGATTTTTGAGCGTTAATAATATTTAAATAGACGGCAAAGATATGTTTAAGACCATTGAAAATAGTGAAAAATAACACTTAACTGTCCTCTCGGTTTTGGAATAAAACTGAGGGGTTAGATTGATTTTTTTTACAAAAATAGTTACATTGTTGGCCCAGAATATTAAAAATACATTGTATTCAACAAATCTTCGCAGAATATCAAGATTGTTTTCTCATAATATTAAAAATACAACATGTCCAGGTCCCATATAAGATGCTAGAGATCTGTTTTCCCATAAGATTTTTCATTTTTCGTTGATATTTATCTTCTGAAAAGTTAAGCTCCCATATTTGTTTAACCTTTCAAAGGTTGATTTCTCTTCTTTTTGTAACTTGAAAAAAGAATGATTTTCTGCAGTTGCAATCTATCAAATAAGCAACAAAAAAAATACAATACCATTACCATTTTGTGAGATAGATTACAAGGTCATAAAATATATTTTGTTCTAGATAGAAGAATATTGAAGATTTTTTCTATCTTGCAATCTATCCTAAATAATGATGCAGATTTACGGCGACTTCATATTAGCACAAATTAGAGTAAAATATAACTATTGGTTTTATAGTAAAATTTGACTATTATACCCCTCGGTTTATTTATAAAATCGAGATAACATTATTATTATTATTATTTTTAACTATCACCTCGGTTAAGGTTAAAAATTAAGGTGATAGTTCTTATTATAACTTGTTTATGTTACATTGTCTACACATGAAATTAAAATAAATTGTTTACAACAAATTCCTTTAATGGTTTTTCTGCACTTACAATCCATCATAAAAGTGTTGATGCTTGAATGTCAGAACTTTTCATCGAAGATTGATTGTTGATGCTATCATTATCACTGTCTTCACTAGCGTATACATAGTGCATGCTTTGAATGCATCCAACTTCTAATAAGGTGTTTGTTCTAAAAAATGAAAAATATTTTTTCTGCACTTGCAATCCCTCAGTAAAGACTTTTAGGAATAAATTATAGTTGTTCAAAACCTTCAACAAAAACAACAACAACAACATCGACACCATTGTTTGAGATGGATTGCAAAAGCTGAAAAATGTTTGTTCAAGATAGAAGAATATTTTTTTCAGTTTTGCAATTCATCTCAAAAACATGATGCATTTGATGGTGGGGCGGCTACAAAAAAATAATAGCATTATGGTGAAATTTGTTCAACGAATATTTTTATGGTAAAATATGATTATTTTATTCCTCAGATTATTAAAGAAACGGAAGGATTATATTTATTTTATACTTGTAAAAACAATATACTAATCTTATTCACTAAGTGAGGTTTTACGGGATTACCATCCTCCCTTTACCTAGATCACTTCCACTAAGGAGAGGTTTTTACTGTAGTACCTTTCTCCCTTTACTTGGATCATGTCCACTAAAGAGGTTTTACGATATTACCTTCCTTCCATGTACCTTACATCCATGACAAGCTCTAGGAGCTTTAACATTTTCTATACTCATACTTTATATTCCTTCTAGAATCAACATTATATGTATGTTGCCAAACTCGAAGTGCCTTTACACTTCCACAAATAATTTACTATCAGATTTCTAATATGGTCCTAAGTATTAATTCTATCGGTGCTTACCGAACATGAAGTGCCTAAGGTGTTCACACTTTATTTGGTTATTACCATTTAATTCATAAATCTAACAACACATACATTAAGGTGATTCTTTATTAAATTCACACTACATTGGTTCAAGGGATTAAATGCTATTTCATCTTCTTTAATATCGAAACATAAATAATTCTTAATTATACATAAAGACATGCTATTTTCATCTCTCTAACATAGAAACATAACATTCATACATATCAATACATTGACAATCCAGATTTACCACTTAATCTCAGAAAAGTTGGACTAAACAAGTGAAAAATTCAAAGTTGCATAAGCTGTAACCGGTTACACATAACACATAACTGATTACATGCCCAATAGATTTTTTTCTCCAAATTTAAGGAGTGGTAACCGGAACCACAAAACACCTTACTAGTTACATGCCTAAATATAATGTCATTTTCCAATTTTCAGGGGTTAGTAACCGATTACACAAAACACGTAACTGATTACATGCCTAAACAAAATGGCATTTTTCAACTAATAGGGGTGGTAACCGGTTACACAAACCATGTAATCAGTTAAACCCTTAAAAATGTTGATAATACTTCAAATTTTGAATGTGTAATTGGTCACTAACAGAGTGTAACCGGTTACATGTATGTCAAAACTCAAAATTTTCCTTATTTCTCACAGTTTCTCCATTCATAATCAAGTTAAATCACGTTCTTGTATGTTCTAACAAGGTATAAGGACCATAACTCATCACAAACAACACATGCAAGTATTATTGGGACATATTCACAATCAAGAACTCAAACACATCATGGATCAATAAAATGAGAAATTTTCACGCACTAGTGCAGAAAAGACTTTTTTTATATTAGGCGAAAATCATATTTTACATCGATTTTGGGTCTGATGTAAAGTCAAGCGATGTAGTAAATCAAAGATATTTTGCATCGGGACACAATCCGATATGAAAAATACACCTATCACATCAGTTGACTGTTACGTTTGATGTGAAATATGGGGTTAACATTATTTTTTACAATAGATGACATCGTTTACATCGGTTGCTTTTACGACCCAATGTAAAATGTAGGTTTTAACATCAGTTGTCTTTAAGGGCCGATGTAAAACGTAGGTTTTAACATCGATGGTCTTTATGGACCGATGTAATATGTTTGCTGCATTTTTTATAATATTAGACTATTTTTTTAGTGGAATCGCTAATTTTTTTGGTACCTAATTTTTCATATTTTTCCAACATCACACAGACTACATTTAGGTCGCTATTTTTTATATTTTTCCAACATCACACAGACCATATTTAGGTCGCTATTTTCATATTTTTCTAACCAGCATGTTAATTTCATTACACCAAATAACTAGGATGCACATATATATTCTTCAAAATGAGTAATTGATTTACAAAAGTACTAATCTCGGATACACATAAGTGTACAAAATTATAAGAAAGTTTACACGGTGGACTACTACAACAACAAAATCAGTAAAAACATACAAAAATATCTAACCATTTATAAGTCTCTTCCCACACTTGAATTACGAACATGCAATCCACAAGAAGATGAGTTGTAGCTTCAGTAGACAACACCAAAATCACATTTGCTGTCAATAAATGATAACACCAATTAACATCGGCAAACAACACAAAAATCAAGAAAATCAAATCAGCTACACAAACTAGACAATTCTATATAATTAACCAAATAAAGCTTAATTTATATATAACTCAAATAAACATTTTTCCCAACAGAGTCGTAAATCATATAAATCATCTTGTGTTAATTCTATTGGGTTATCAAATACCTACAAAATGTAAATAACAATATAGAGTTATTCTTTGAAAATTCACATTAAGTTGCAAAATACAAAGTAAATAACAAAGTAAAGTTATTTTTATTACTTGTATCCAAGACTCGGTTATATTGGCATAGATAATATCCAACATATTTTTTATCACATTGTATCCACAATCATTAGAGTTATATTGTTGCCTTGTCTACAAATGAATGACATGATTAGTGAATATTTATCATAAAATTAAATATAGAATTATAATTTACATCACGCTTACATTGAGATGAAGCCATGTAGCCTTTTTTTCTATTTCTATTTTCCATTTGATGAACTCCAAAAGCACTAATTCAGAGAAAAAAAAGTCCATATAAAGCCACATAAAATATGAAATTACTTTTTTAACAATTTATGTATATATGATATATAATATATTATAATAAAAGTCACATAAAAGATAAACTTACTTTGTAACAATTTTTTTCATGATTTGATCAATTTCCCGATGAAGTGAACAAAAGAAGACAACAATATTGTCTATTGGACAAATGACTCTTAACTGCCAATGATTTTTGTACGCGTGTGTAGAAACAGAAAAGTCACAAAATATTTATGTTATCAAAATTAAAAAATGAAAAACACAATTTCATGAAAACTTACCCATGAATAAATGGTAGAAGTGACACACTTTGTTTTCGTCACGTAACTTATCTTGTATGTATTTTTTAACATCTTATTGAGATTTAGACACATTATCAACATACATACACCTAGCAGGGTCCATAAATTCATATACTTCTGATGTGGAATTATCAATACATGAATAGAAATGTCAAGTCACTAAAAACCCGCCAACAACTCTCTGATACACTTAACTGGCATATAAAAAATTAGTGACACTCACACAATGACTTAATTCCATTTTCAAATGGTTATCACCCATTTTCAGAACCATGAGTAACAATCTCTGAACATTGTCAACTTCCATGTCTTTTGTGCTTCCTTTTGTAGCTGGGCAACTTCCTTTTCCGCTTCCATCAATAACTTCCATTTTTTCAATGCATTTATTATTATCTGTGCTTTGCGAGAAACCCATAGACCCAAGTGTCTCCATTAAAGATTTTTGCAACACCTTACGCTCTTCAACCAACTTTTGATCAAGATTAGGTCTAAGTTTTTCTTCCAATTTTGCAAGTTGTTCATTTACATCTATATGTTGCTCTTGACGTGACCCTTCCAAAGTAAGTGCTTTGTTTATGGTGTTTTCCAAAACCATGAACACGACCCTCATGCTCAGATATTCCAATGGTTGTTGTTAAGATATCGTTACGTCCATCTGAAACAAAGACATACTTTTCAGCTTCTTCAACTAGAGAATCCTACAAAATGCAAAAACCACAACTAATTTCAATAGTTTTTATCAATCAAAAATATAATGATACTTGAAGTATTTTCCAAATTTTACTTACAATTTTCTTAGCAACAACTTGTGTAGACTTTGATGTGTATTCTCCTTCTTTCTTTTGTCGTGCTCTCTTCCGTAACTAATGGTGTGACGGTGGAGATGGACTACCATTATAATCTAATATGGAATCATCTCTCGATGATTTCCTTTAATTCATGATTCTCTCCTCAAGCAAGCGATACCCTCCATGAGATAATACGTGTGGGTATACATTCCTAGCCACATTTTCCAGACTCTTTTGACTTTTTTCCTATTATAAACTCAAAAAGTTATTAATGACTAAACATAATAAAAAATTTATGCACAAAAAAAATATAACTCCTACTTACCATAAATTTAGGGGTATCTCGAGACTTCAAAAACTCTTTCCATGTTTCTTCTTTATGATTTTTATACGTGACATATGGAGAATGGCGATCTTTTTTAGGATTTCTAATATATTCGACTGTGAGTTGTGTCTTAAAACCATTCCATCGATCTCCTGCATATTTAATCCATTCTTTCTTCAACGGATCCTTCTTTGGATCTTTACATTCTGAAATAGTGAAATAAGCATACACATATAGTATCCACTTTCTCATATTAGATTCTTATAATTAAATCTCTTAAAAAAAGAACTTCAGAGTACTGCTACTAGTACTACACTTCCATTCTTTTCTTTCGTCTTTTCACTTCAGATTCCATGACGGTAAAACACATTTTTTTCCACACATAAGCATAAAAAGAGGAATTTTAAGTTTGAAACAATTCCAAGCACATCAACTAACAACACATCTCAAAATTCCAAAACTTAATCAAAGCAAAATAAAATAACGAAAATAAAATCAACTAAACTAGATACTTTCATCAGTGCAAAACCTATCAAACACCTTATCGGAAAATCATTATAATAAAAACACCAAAAAAGTCATAAAAACCGAATATTCCAAACGAATTTAAGAAAATTACCTGATGAGATTTTCGGAAGTGATTCGAGGGTTTAACGACGGCGGTTGAGGGAGCATGGTAGAGGGAGAACATAGGGTGCAACAACCGATGTGCAGTGTAACAATGGAGGGAGTAATGGAGGATGTAACAGTGGTTGTGTAGGCGTGACAACAGAGAGAGTGTGATGGAGGGCGTAACGGCGATTGTGCAGGCATAACGGTGGAGGGAGAAACAAAGAAACAACGCAATGAAGAAATAGGTTTGTGTAAGGCAATTTAGGTTTTTTGTGAAAATTTATGGGCTACATTTCACATCGGTTGAGGTATTGGATCGATGTAAAGGCCCATGTGATTGTGCCACTCACATCGGGGAAAAGCTAGGCCCGATGTGAAATCCTTTATAACAAAAATTTACAATATTTACAATACTGCCACCGTGTTTTTACATTTTTTTCATCAATGGACTTTTCACATCGGGGAAAAGGGAGGATTGGTGTGAAATCCTTTATAACAACATTTCATTTTATTACCAAACTGCCACCGTGTTATATTTTCCCTAAATCAAATATTTTTCATATCATTGGAAATAAGTGTCTGATGTAAAATCCTTTCCTTCTTCTTCCTTGACAAAAAGAGTCTTGTCTATGCCACCTTTCCTATATCCATTCTCACCAAGAAATTCTGTCAATCTCTCATACCAAGCTCTTGGAGCCTACTTTAATCCATATAGAGATTTCTTTAGTTTGTACACTTGTTTAGGAAAATTTGGATCAACAAATCCCTTAGGTTGTTCCATATAAACTTCTTCATTCAGGTAGCCATTTAAGAAGGCGCTCTTTACATCCATTTGAAACAATTTAAATTTCAGTATGCACGCAATTCCCAAGAGTAGTCTGATTGATTCAAGTCTGGCCACAGGGGAAAAGGTTTCATCAAAGTCAACCCCTTCAATTTGCGTGTATCCTTGTGCAACAAACCTTTCCTTATTTCTAGTGACCACCCCTTTTTTATCAGATTTATTCTTGTACACGCATTTAGTGTCAATCACGTTTGTCCCTTTATGTCTTGGAACTAGATCCCAAACTTCATTTCTACTAATTTTTTCTAGCTCTTCCTGCATAACATTAATCCAGAACTCACCAGTTAGGGCCTCATTGACATCCTTAGGCTCAATTTTTGATACAAAGCAAGAGTTCGATATCCCTTCTCTTGATCTGGTAGTAACTCCTTTATTTATATCTCCTATGATAAGCTCTTTAGGGTGATCTTTTTGAGTTCTAATTGAACACTCTTTATTGAGATGAATGGGCTTAGGTTCTTCTTGAGGGATATTATAATCAGTACTTCTGTCATTGGATTCTGTTGGATATCAGATAAAGATGTTCCAACATCTTCTTCATCATTCCATCCTTTATCATCAATAATAATATTTATGGATTCCATCATAACCTTGGTTCTGGAGTTAAAGACTGTGTAACCTCTGCTATTTGTAGAATAACCTAGGAATATTCCTTCATCGCTCTTGGGATCCATCTTCCTCCTTTGTTCACGATCTGCTAAGATGTAACATTTACTTCCAAAAACATGAAAATATTTAACAATTGGTTTTCTTCCCCTCCATATTTCATAGAAGGTGGCTGGAGTGCCTTTCCTTAGAGTGACTTTGTTATAGATATAGCATGCAGTATTCTTAGGTTCAGCCTAAAAGTGGTAGGGTAACTTCTTAGCAGGAATCATAGCTCTGGAAGATTCTTGAAGGGTTCTGTTTTTATGTTCCACAATCCCATTTTGTTGAGGAGTAATGGGATAAGAGAATTCATGATTGATTCCTTCATAAGAGCAAAAGTCAGCAAATTTATTATTCTCAAATTCCTTTCCATGATCACTTATGATTCTAATGACATGACTATCTTTTTCCCTTTGAATTTTTTGACAGAGATCTACAACAACATAGGCATACTTCTTTCCACCAAGACTTTCAATCTGCATAGGTCCCATCAAGTCCATGTGAAGAATTTCCAAAACTTTTAATGTAGTAAGATGTGGGATCTTCAGATGTGACATCTTAGTTTGCTTTCCAATATGGCAGTCACCACATACTCTTCCTTCTTCTATCTTGAGCTTAGGAATCCATCTCACGACTTCTTCAGATATAACTCTTTTCATTCCTTTCAGATGCAAGTGTCCCAATTTTTGATTCCATAGTTTAACTTCATTTTCTTTGGCTAACACACATGTTGAAGAGAAGTTCAACTCTTGGGGATCCCATAAGTAATATTTGTCATTCGATCTAATTCTTTCATAATAACTTCATTCTTTTCATTGCAAACAAGACATTCTTCCTTAGTGAAGTTAACTTTGAATTCTTGATCACACAATTGGCTTATACTTATCAGGTTATATGTTAACCCTTTAACAAGTAACACATCATCAAGCTTAGGGACTCCTGAACATTCCAGCTTGCCAACTCCTTTGATTTCACATTTGGCTCCATCACCAAAAGTCACATAACTGGTGGAATGAGATTTGGTATCTATCAACAGATTCTTAACACATGTCATGTGTCTAGAACAACCACTGTCAAAGTACCAGTCATATTTGGTTGATACTCTGAGAGAGGTATGAGCTATGAAACTAGCAATATTAGACTTGGGAACCCACCGTTTCTTCTTTTTGCTATTTTGGGGAATCTGATCAGTTTTGGGAAAAGGAATAGTTTTAGGATACCCATACAACTTGAAACAAAAATGCCTTATATGAACAAGCCTTCTACAATGATGACATCTCCAAGGCTGGGAATTCTCTCTAGTGTGATTAAACTTTTTCTTGCCATGATGTTTTCCATGATGTCCTTTCTTACCATGGTGTTTAGAAATTTGATTTGACATCCTTGGTTTAGACTTGGCATGAGTGGAATCTAATGAAGGTTCTTCTGAATTTGGTTCCTTTTTCTCATTAAACCCTAAACCACTCTTGTCTCCTGTCACTCTTCTTGATTGAAGAATTTCATCTAATGTGTCAGACCCATTATTCAGCATCTTGAGAGATTTGACCACTCTATCAAGATTTGAATTTAGATAAGTCACTTCACTTTCCAAATTAGAAATAGTTTTCAAATTCTCTTTCCTTTCTGCCATCAGCTGGGTTATGAGTGCTTTCTGTTTCTCCCCTTCTAGGAACACTTCTGCACTTCTGAGACATAATTCTTTGTATGAAGCAGCTAACTCATCAAAGGTTAGTTCCCCGTCACTTGACTCTTCATCAGAGACATATTTTCATGTCAATGCTTTAACATACTTGGAAGATTCTTCAAGTTCACTCTCTGAGTCTTCTTCAGACCAAGTAACAGAAATATTCTTATTCTGTTTCTTAAGATATGTAAGACATTCAGCTCTAATGTGACCAAAGCCTTCACATTCATGACATTGTATTCCCTTCCCTTGGGTGGATTTTTCTTCAGCCCTTTTTCTTCCAAACTCTTTTGACTTTTGGATGTCAGATGAGATGTTCTTGACATTTGATCTTGGGTTCATATCCATTCCTTTTATCACTTTGTTAAACTATCTTCCAAGCATAACTAAGGCATTTGATATTCCTCTATCTGTATCCAGATCACAGTCCTCCTCTTCATCTTCAGTATTTGATCAAAAGCTATGATTTTGTTCTTAGTTTTAGATCTTTCATTTATGCTTAATACAAATATCAGAAGGGATCCAACAAGTTTATCCACTTTCATTTTGTCAATGTCTTGAGCTTCTTCTATAGCAGTCACTTTCATATCAAATCTCTTGGGAAGAGACTTGAGTATCTTTCTCACCAATTTGTCTTCAGGTATTTTCTCTCCTAAAGCACTGGATGCATTAGCAATCTCAAGAATATTCATATGGAATTCATTAATGCTTTCATCATCCTTCAGTCTCAAATTCTCAAATTTTGTGGTGAGTAAGTGAAGCCTTGACATCTTAACTTTGGATATGCCTTCATGAGTAGATTGAAGAATTCCTCATGCATCCTTAGATACTTCACATGTGTTCACTAATCTGAAAATGTTCTTGTCAATTCCATTGAATATAGCATTCAAGGCTTTAGAATTTCCAAGAGCAATTTCACCTTCTTCTTTAGAGAAATCTTCTTATGGTTTTAACTTAGAAGTAGGTTCTCCATTTTCTCCCAATTTGATAGGGTGTTTCCATTATTTTAAGACATCTTTCCAAGCTCTGTTGTCCAGAGACTTTAGAAAGGCAACCATAAGAGGTTTCAAATAGTCATAATTACTTCCATCTAAAATGGGTGGTCTGTTCACAAATTCTCCTCCCTTGTCCATAGTACCAGAAAGTATCTTCCATGGATCTCACTCAGATATAGAGCAGGATGCCTGCTCTGATAGCAATTGAAATTCTGGTATCAGATATGTGATGTCGAAGGAGATGTCAGATACAAATATTTGAGGATAATGTAAAGTGCAACAATAATAAAAGCAGTAAAAACACAAAGGATTGTTAACCTAGTTCAGTGTACAACAACACCTCCTCTGGGGGCTACAAAGCCAGGGACAAGTCCACTAAATAGTATCAATTCATAGAACCTCAGCAAAAAACCAGTTTACAATCTAATCACTTATTCACTACCCATGATATACTTCTACCTAAGACACGCCTAGGTATAAGGCCCTCCTCAAATCCCTTCAATCACTAACAGTGAAGAACAACAAAATTATTAAGTTATAAAGACTTCAATTATTTAATACTTAAAAGATTATGAATGATCCATAATTAACAACTCAAATAACAACTCAAGTATTAAATCAATACTATAGTGTATGATAAATAAAATACTTAGACTTATAAAACAGAAAGAAAGTATTCCTCTTCAAAAGTTATAGTTTTATGAATGCGAAAGTAAGTCCTTATAAAGGCGCAGCAGTGGGCTTGGGCTGAAAAATAAATATTCCAATCATTTGAATATTTCCATGAAAACAGGCCAAGTTATAATCCATAAGGATAATTCAAATAGAAAAACATTCCTCCATATTTTTCGCAAGCTGTGAGTCACAAATCCCGAATAATGGTGCGCATAAAAATAGGAAACATAAAACTTAAACAAATATGTAATTGCGTTCAGCTTAGGAGGAAGATGTCAAGACATCTGCTTTGACATCATTCAAAACAGTTTGCTTCAAATGTCAATACATTTAGCAAAACATTATCAAGTCATTATTTTACCAAATTTTCTGCCAAGAAACACTTACACGAATGATAGGTGCGAAAACACGGCCACTATGGGTCACTCGGCTAGCTTCAGCAATATTCTTGACATCAGAAAATGGTTGGATGGGAATTTCCACACCATACTCAAGAATTGTCGCATGGTATTTATTTGGAACGACTTTGTATGATTCATATGGTACAGGGCCTACAAGGGAAATAACCACTGGAGCAACAACTGGCTTGCTATGGTACTCAATCTTTATAGGGGAGGGAACACTTAAACAAGTAATAATAACATTCACCCATTGTTCTAAATACTTAGACATCACGAAATCATTGTTGGAGAATATATCTTCATCAGAAGAAAAGAACTCATCTGCAGAAACATACTCGTCATCTGACACAGTCTCGGCCGAGTAATCTTCAATCACGTTAATCCCATGGTAATCATTTCTTTTTCCTAAGACTTTGATAGTACCATTGTCTAAAATTAACTGGGAACCCCTTCTCACAATGGAACAACCACGAGAGTCTCTGTAGAAAATCTGGAAAGACCCATAATGGTGTTCTTCTTGGCCATCCATGTGACCGAAGGTAGCATGCAACTGTACCAAATCATCATTCATATAATTCACATCAAAAATAAGGAATTCACCAGGACATCCATAGACCATATTCATATTTTTCTCGTACTCTGCCCTTGGCCTGATTATATGAATGAGGCCTTCGTCCATCATTTCCTAAAAATCATCTTTTAACTTATCATATCCCTGGATATTTGTACTGCAAATATTACAACCAGCATGGTTGTGTGTATAGTAGATGAATTCCCAGAGGTCAACATGAATCTTCACCAGATCCCCTCTAACCAGGTTGATATCAAAAATTCGAAAGTCCCCAGGTCAACCATCAACCATATTTAAAGCATTTGCTCCTCCATGTTTAGGTAGAGGGTTATCTTTCATGTTAGGGCCAACATCTTTAAGGGATAAGAGGCTAGATCTCACCATCTTTTGTACGTCATATTTCAAAGGATAATAATTCTCGATGGCATGCCCTGGGTATCTTTGATGAAAAGCACATGTCTGATCTGCCTTATAATACCAGGGTAAAGGAGAAGGTATAGCGGGGGGAGGCCTGGTTTGAAAAAACTTCTTCTTAATCAACACCGGGAATAATTCTGCATAGCTCGTTGGAATAAGGCCAAAGGCCTCTCTCTTCTGACTTTGCCCTTGATTCCCCTGAGGAGATGGTCTCTGATAGGCAACAGTGGTTGGAGCTACATTGACAACTGGAGTCATAGAAGCAAATTATTGTTGATACCGATGATGTCTTCTAGGTGGTTTAATCTTCTTTTCCCTAATAACAACATTCATTTCACTTTCTTTATTTCGAGAAAACCCGTATGATGACTTTTTTGTCCCTTCCTCTTTTGTAAAGCCCCCTTCCTTGACAGCCTCTTCTAGTCTAACACCCATGCTTACCATTTCGGTGAAATCACTCGGCGCACTGGCAACCATCCTTTCATAATAAAATGATCCAAGGGTTTTCAGGAAGACCTTGGTCATTTCTTGTTCTCCCATAGGTGGTACAACCTGGGCAGCTATCTCGCGCCAACGTTGTGCATATTCTTTGAACGACTCCTTATCTCTCTGAGACATTTCCCTTAACGGGTCGCGGACAGGCGCCATGAACATATTATACATATACTGCTTGATGAAGGCTTCCCCTATATCATTGAAGGTGCGGATACTGCTACTGTCCAAACTCATATACCACTTCAGAGCGGCACTAGTTAGACTATCTTGAAAAAAAATGAATAAGTAAACGCTGATAATCAGCATAGGTAGACATTTTTCTGATATACATCACAAGGTGGTCACGAGGACAAGAGTTTCCCTTGTACCTCTCAAATTCCGGCAATGTAAACTTCGTTGGCACCTTTACATTATGAACTAGGCAGAGTTCACTAACATTATGTCCAAATAATTATTTTCCTCGAAGGGCCTTCATTTCCTTCTTCATCTCATTGAACTTGTCTTGAAAGTCATCCAATCGGTCATAGAAATCCACACTTTCACTTGATGGAGACAATACGTGTGGGTATACATTCTTAGCCACATTATCCTTACCCTTTTGACTTTTTTCCTATTATAAACTCAAACAAGTAATTAATCACTAAATATAATAAAAATGTTATGCACACAAAAACATATAACTCCTACTAACCTTAAATTCAAGGGTATCTCGAATCTTGAGAAACTCTTTCCATGCGCCTTCCGTAATAAAGTTATACTTGAAATATG
Organism: Vicia faba; assembly: GCA_948472305.1. Classification (NCBI taxonomy): domain Eukaryota; kingdom Viridiplantae; phylum Streptophyta; class Magnoliopsida; order Fabales; family Fabaceae; genus Vicia; species Vicia faba. The sequence goes on along the minus strand of OX451741.1, from coordinate 940,760,714 downwards.
GAGGAGGATCATTTTCTATGGGATGATGAATATATCTATCTGTGAGTTGTGTCTTAAAACCTCTCCATCGCTCTCCCGCATATTTAATCCATTCTTTCTTCAGCCTATCCTTCTTTGGATCTTTACATTCTGGAATAGTAAAATGAGCCTACAAATATATTATATGTCATATGTTGTTAATTAGTATATGATTATAAAATATAATAAAGTATTGTATTTAAAATACATGAGGCAGGCAGGAGGCAAATATGTCTTGTTACCTATATATTGTGGAGTTAACTCTTCTCGTATACCTATCAAACCCAAATCTAGACGAGCATTAATACCATCTTTTGTCTTGCCTTGAATGTTGGGAAGTGTTCCGATTACACTATCGCATACATTTTTCTCCACGTGCATCACATCAATACAATGTCTTACATCAAGACTAGACCAATATGGAAGATCGAAGAAAATCAATCTCTTTTTCCATACATTATTCACAGTAGATCGTTTTTGGTACTTTCCAAAGACAAAATCAAGTCCTTGTTGTCGCTGATAAACTTCCTCTCCAGACAAGGGCTTTGGAGCAACACCGTGCTCTTGTTCCCCATTGAAAGCTTTCCGCAATCTACGATATGGATGATAACGTTTTAGAAATTTTCGATGCCCGAGATAAACGGTCTTCTTTTCTTTTTCAAGCTGATGGTAACAAGTGTCTTTTTCACATATAGGACACACATTATGCCCTTTAACTTTATACCCAGACAAATTACCATATGCCAGAAAATCGTTGATGGTGCAAAACAACATGGCACACATATTGAACTGTTTGCCACAATACACATCAAAAATATCCACCCCTTCCTCCCATAACACTCTTAAATCATTAATCAGTGGACTTAGATAAACGTCTATGTCATTTCCTGGTTGTTTTGGGCCCGATATCATCATCGATAACATAATATATTTACGCTTCATGCACAACCTAGGAGATAGGTTGTAAATCATCAGGAGAATGGGCCAAGAACTATGGTTAGTACTCAGATTACCAAACGGATTCATTCCATCAGTAGCAAGTCCAAGTCTAAGGTTTCTCGACTCTTTGCCAAAATTTGGAAACAAAGAATCTATTTTCTTCCATTGCAAAGAATCAGCTACATGACGAATTTGTCCATCATATTTTCTTTCTTCTGCATGCCTTCTAAGATTCTTTGCGTCATCTGCATTGGCGAATAATCTCTTGAACCTTGAAATTATTGGTAGGTACCATACCACTTTTGCAGGAGGACCCTTTTTGACCACCTCATCATCAATTGATTCACCATCTTTCTTTTTGTAGCGTGAAGCCTTGTACTTCGGACAATGATTATAGTTTACATACTCTTTTCTGTATAATATGCAATCATTAGGGCATGCATGTATCTTTTCATACTCCAAACCCATCGGACACAATATTTTCTTCGCCTCGTAATAACGACTTGGCATTACATTACCTTCTGGAAGCATTTCGGTCAACAATTCAAGCAACTCGGTAAAACTTTTGTCAGTCCACCCATTCTTTACCTTCAGATTAAATAATTTTAACACGGTTGACAGACGTGTAAATTTTTTGCATCCCGGGTACAATGGTTTATCCTTGTCACTGCATATAGTATCATACATATGTGCCCTCTTAAACGAATCTTGTCCAATTTCTCGCATCATGTCTTCTAGACGATCATCCATTTCTACACTAACATCATCTCTTTGAGACACATTTGACTTTACTACTACTTCACCGTGCCATATCCATTTTGTATAACTTTTACAAATCCCTACACAAATTAGATGATCCATGATTTCTTTCTTACTATGTTTTGGTTCTTTATTTGCACAACGAACACATGGACAGAGAAAAAGTGTAGGAAGACTTTTTTCAGCATTACTTTTAGCAAACTGTAGAAATTCCATCACTCAATGTTCGTACTCGTCACTTAATCGATTAGCTCTCATCCAACTATGATCCATAACTATGTTCACACGGAGGAAGGTCTGACGAACGATGTGCCCACGGCTGCGCTACTTCACGGAGATTCCGAGATTGCAAGTTGCGCTGCTTCTTGGAGAAAGAAAAATAGAATCAAATTTCAATGGCAAGTTGATAACTCTATTAAGTTTGATAGGTTAAAGATAAACAGTGTGTTTCTGAGAGGACCATTAACGCTTTTTCAGAGTTTTCTAAATTTTCCACTTCTTTTATTTGGTGAGCATAAAAATAGGAGAAAGGGATTCAAATATAATAGTATAATAATAGTAACAAGAATGGAACAAAGTATAAAACACACGAGTAACAAAGTGTAATATATAATAGTATAGTAATAGTAATGAGACTGTAACAACAAATTGATAAGCAAAATTTGGCAAAACATTGGTTTTAAACAAAATATCGTTGAACAACTATTTGGTAACATAATTAGAATATTAATTATTTATAAAAATTTAGATACTCCCTTCCATTATTTCTCTCTTTTCAGTGTCTTCTTACAATCTAACATACTCTAAATATAAACTCAAAGAGGAAAACAAAATATATTTGTTTTTCAACTCGTAAAATGTCATTTACAACTTCTCCAACAAATTGATTTTGAATCAATGGTAACAAATTTGCCAACATAACATTTGTACTCCCTTGTTTTTCTTCATTTTCTTAAGTTTTTCTTCCATTTGCTTAACTTTAACTCCTGATTTTCAAACAAAGCAACTTTGAATTTGTTGGGTTTCATAATCTTGCTCATAAACACACGTGTGTTTTTTTTAGTCATGATAATAAAATATGAGTTGCGTTAGTATGAGTTTCTTCAGCATTACAGTTTAAATGAGAATCATGAGGACAGTTTAAATGATGCAAATGCACCATAAAAGATAGTTTCTATACTTATTTGGACATAAAGCTTGCTGATTCTCTTCCACTAATTGCTAAAATTTAATACTTTCTCTTATGTCTTGATTCCTTTCATCTTCAACAGAAAATATCTCATCTAAAGGAGGAATTGTAAAAATTTCATTAATTAACCCATCCATGTTCATCTCCCATTTCAAAATGTTGTTTAGTTGTGCCACTTGAAGTTATGGGTCTCTCACCATGAAATATTCATTGGGTATGACCTCTAAGGAATCCACATTACGGATCAAATAAGTGTTCATAAACACTTAGAGCAAGAATGTGACTTACAGTTGACACATTTTATCACGGCTCCAACCATAACCAAAATTTTATTTAACTTAAAGTGTAGTGAGAGTAATAAAATTGCCTGTAAATAGTATTTCCTCTGCTCGAAACGGCCGGCGAGGAGTCGTAAAGGGTGTGAATCGGCGGCAGGAGTCGTGAAGGGCGTGAATCGGCGGAGAGGAGTCCTGAAAGGCGTGAATCGGCGGCGAGGAGACGTGAAAGGCGTGATTCGGCGGCAAGGAGACGTGAATGGCATGAAACGGCGGCGAGGAGGAAGTTGTAAAGTGAGGCGTATGCGTGAACAGGGGCGGCGTATGCGTGAGAGGAAGTTGTATAGTTGAAATAATATGAATTTAGGAAATAATTTGAATAATATATATACCTTTTTACATCGGTGGAAACAACAGACCGATGTAAGGGTTTGGGCCTTTGCAGTTTTTACATCGGGTTTAACATTGGCCCGATGCAAGTGTGTTTTTCTGATGTTTTTTACATCGGTTGATAGGTGGCCCTATGTAAGGGGTTTTTTACATCGTTTGAACGTATGCCCCGATGTAAGTGTTTGGGCCTCTAATTTTTTACATCGGTTTTCATTATTCCATGATGTAAGGTTTTTAATATATTTTATATATTACCAATCTGCCTGTGAATCTTTTACATCGGTTTTTAGTGACCCTGATGTAATATCTTGCTTGTTTTTTATTTATAATTCTGCCACCTTGTTTCTTATTTACAAAAATGCCACCGTATTTTTTCTGAAAATCTTTTACAGCGGTGGATGTCATTGCCCGATGTAATAGATAGCGAAAAATATTTTTTTCTTATCATTTATATCATTGCAAATAAATATCTGATGTAAAATGTTTTTAATGGTATTTTTTATATCATATATTTTGATACCTGATGTAAAAACCTTTTCTCAAATGTCATTTTTTTAGTAGTGTTAGTTTTGACCTCTGCAACCTACTTATTATTGGAGCTTTGCCAAAATAATGCTTTAAATGTCAAACAAGTTTTTCATCTAATAAGATAATATTTTATCAGCTGCCTTTCTTAGTTTATGTTTTTCTATTCTTGTACGTTATATTCAGGTTTTAGAAAGTGTGATTAAATATAGATGTAATGCATTACCTGTTGAGCAGCGAGACGGGATGAAGAATTTCATCTATGATATTATTGTATAGGTATCAATTGTATTTGGTGAAAGCAGTTATTTGTGTTGAGCTAGTCAGGCATACATAATTTTTTTGTTTTAGTACTTATTTTTTCTGCATCATTGATCTTATTGTTGGTTATCCTCTCATAGCTTTCCAGCAACAAAGCCTCATTTCAGACAGAAAGGTTGTATGTCAACAAACTCAACATTATATTAGTCCAGGTAAAGAACGCAGTTTCTTAACATTGACTACTATTTTATGTGGCTTTATATGAATTTTCTTTCTTTCTGAATTAGTGCTTTTGAGGTTCATCAAATGAAAAATAGAAATAGAAAAAAAGGCTACATGGCTTCAGCCCAATATAAACGTGATGTAAATTATAATTCTATATTTAATTTTATGATACGTATTCACTAATTATGTCATTCATTTGGTGAGCTATATATATATATATATATATATATATATATATATATATATATATATATATATATATATATATATATATATATATATATATATATATATATATATATATATATATATATATATATATATATAATTTGAGTTTCTTGACTTTGGTGTTGTCTGCTGATGTTAATTGGTGTTATTAATTATTCCCAGCCAATATGATTTTGGTGTTGTCTACCGAAGCTACAACTCATCTACTTGTGGATTTCATATTGGTAATTCAAGTATGGGAAATGATATATAAATGGTTGGATATTTTTGTATGTTTTGTTGTTGTAGTCCACCGTGTAAACTTTCTTATAATTTTGTACACTTGTGTGTATCCTAGATTATTACTTTTGTAAATCAATTATTCATTTTGAAGAATATATAGGCGCATCCTAGCTATTTGGTGGAATGAAATTAGGTTGGTTAGAAAATTATGAAAATAGCAACCTAAATATGGTTTATGTGATGTTGGAAAACTATGAAAAATTAGGTACCCAAAAATATTATACGGAATTCGCTAAAAAATAGTCAAAATTTTTACAAAAAAAAACAAACATTTTACATCACGCCATTAAGGCCATTGATGTAAAAACCTATATATTACATCGAGCCATTGAGGCAACCGATGTTAAAACCGATATATTACATCGGACAGTTAGGCGACTGATGTAAAATATTATATTTATTTTTTAAAATTGTAATTTTTTTCACATCAGACCTAACATTCAACCGATGTGGTAGGTAAATTTTTCACATCGAACTGTTGTCCGATGTAAAATGTCTTTGATTTACTACATTACTTTGATTTATAATGGACCCAGACCCGATATATAATGCACTTTTCGCTCGATGTAAAAAATCTTTCCCGTACTAGTGTCAACATAAAGTTTTTTTATCACAACAAAATCAATGTATTTCATTAACTAAATAATGTTCAATACAACGAAGAATCAAATTTAACACATTACGTCGAGTCTAAAAATTAACTGTTTTTACAAGAAAGTACATAATCATATTCGCTTGACATTTTACAAATTTTCCCTTAAAATTTAAAAAATTATATAATAAATTAGAGATGGACTAAATGATAAGACAAAATTCTAAATGACACCTTTACATATATAATAGATAGTTTGTATGACTCTTTTGGGAATAACTTCCGAGTGTTAATATTCTAAAAAACACAAATATTAATCTAATGATTTCAAACCATAACAAAACTTTGTCCACTTGAATGTTTAATATGGAGTAATTAATGCACAGTGACCGAGATATAGCTAGGATATCCAAGTTACACAAAATGCCACCCTAGCAATCCTACAACATGTGACGCAAATGAAGCTTTTAAGACACCTGAAAGAACATAAATTATGAAGTTATAACAAAAATACTGCGAGATTGACTATATATGAAGACATTTATTTTCTCTAGTAGAGTTTTATATATTATGAATTTACATTTTTAATTAAACATCTATATTTAATAAATGTTGAAGTGAAGTATATCACACCTTCTTATTAGGCAGATCCAATTCTTCTTCAATCGAAGCCAGTTCTTAGGAAACAACATAATCTTGTTGATTTGTTTTTCCATAATAATAAATTAGAATTTTCTTATATATTTAAGATGCAATTAATAGGTTACTTACCTCTTTCTCAAACTTGTCAATATCAGGACACAGAACTTGAATCAAAGCATCAAAGGATGGATCATCTCTCAGTGACCTTTTGCTAGGACAATGTACACGACAAGTTGGACATTCTTTGTTACTACAAAAAAGAAATACAAATAATTTAGAGCTGAAATTATATAAAGCTGAAATAAATGGTGGTTAGTTTGAGGAGAAACCCAAGTCGAATGCTCTTGTGTATGCACTCTGCAAAAGCGATGCAAGCATTCCATTACGGTGCTTGTGTTTCGAATGATGCCTACACATATATAATGTAATCTGATGAAGCCAGACTTAAAACATAAGTTGTTATTGATTCATAACTTCCATCAAAAACAAATCCATTGCACAAGTTATGTTCCATTAATCACAACATTATCAATTATATAGTTTTTATTTGTTTCTAAATATTATCCTAGATTTGTTCATCAACTAGATATACCCGTCCTGGTCAATTCACACTTAATTATTTACCTTTTTATTTATTTATGTTTTTTAGAAAATATTGATTGTTTTCTTAAAATATTATTATTACTATTATATTATTATTACAGAATTACCTTTTATTATTATTATTATTATTATTATTATTATTATTATTATTATTATTATTATTATTTTATTATTATTATTATTATTATTATTATTATTATTATTATAATTATTATTATTGTTATTATTATTATACCATTTTTAAAAGTAAAAACATGAAAACAATATGATATTAAACATAAACTAATTGTATTCAATTAAAATATCAATTATTAAGATTATTTAAAGTGAAACACTTTTTATAAATATGTATTTACTTTAAATAATGTATTGACACCAATCCTCCTTAAGTTCATTCAACTGAGAACTTGTGTAATAAGCACACTTGAATTCATCAAAGTATTACATAATAATATAACATAGTATGTTTAAGTTAAAACTATTTAATTATATGAGAAATATATGTTAAATATTAAAATAACACCTAAGTTAGAAATCCATACCTTACATGAAATCTTTATTCGATCAAAAAGAAGAATTTCTCTTATAAACCTCAACATGTAAAAATCGCAATCTACTTCCTTACGCTGCCGAGGACACTACACATGAAAAGAAAATATGGATAAGGTCTAAGTTTTATCAAGTATCATCACTATTAATATAATCAAAATTATGATAATTAATTAATATACATTCACTATAATCTATGTAATGTTATTGGATTTACTCTTTGGTACTTGAACACCTATTTGTGCTCGAAAAACTTGTATAATGCTAATAAAACATAAACGCATATTTAGAATAATTCACATAAATAAATAAATAAATAAACACACGAATATTTAGAACAATCTCACTTACGTATCAACCATATTCTTCATATCTTAGTATGTACTTGGATCATTGCGTAAAGAATCCATATAATATACAACTTCTCTGATAGGATTAATCACGACCAACAACCAATGTCCACTGTAAGATTAAACAAATGTAAGATGAAAACTTTTTACATAACGTCAAAATATGAAAAATTATAGTAGATGAATTTAGAATGAAAATATAACCCGTTGCCAGTATTAAGCGGTAAAAAGAACAACTTTTCGGTATCTTTGTCGGCCATAAAGCGCTCGAGTACATACGCCATGACTTCATCTGGTTTATGAATGATTAACTCTAAGTTGGTACTGAAAGGAGATAAGAAAGCGAATCTTTGCTCCATTCCACTTGGGCGCATTAATTTTTCATACAAAAACCTTAAATAAAATACCTCATTAACATTTGAAATGAGTAAATGAATTGATCAATTAATTAGACAAAGTAGATCGGATATACCTTATGTATGTATTAACAACACCGAGGCCTAATTGCGTATGTTGTAAAACTTGATCAAAATCCTCCATACCAATTGTTTCGGAATATTCAAAACCAAAAATACCAAACTCTATAGGTACAAGACGAGTATTTCCTTCCGGAATATCAGACATTTCTAAAAATGTCCCAAGGCACGACCTAAACTTGGAAGTAGGTTTTTTTTTAGCCGCGGTCTTTTTAGAAACAACCTTTTTTTTGTGTGTAAATGTTGCTAATTTCAGGATTCTTACCCCTACCGACATCTTCATTCTCTTTAGCATGAATCTAAAGATCATATAATTAGTTATGTGAAGTATAAGATCACAAATTAACATTTAATTAATTACATGCATAAATATAATATAATTGTGATGTACCTCTTTTATTGATGCCACTGACTCGGTTTGCTGCGGAATCCCCTTGTCTTTTGCTTTGGATTTTGTTGGAATCTAATTAACATAACTATGTAAAAACAAATGTACGTAAAATGCGCGTAAAAAATTTGATTACTCAAAGGTTCATATATATATATATATATATATATATATATATGGTTTTAAGCATACCTCATCATCTACACTAATGAGGCTTGATGGCCATGCAACAAACGAACCGATTGCATCTTCCACAAGTGTGGCATCTGAAACATCGTCAGGATGTGGTAATAACGCATCCTTCTCCAAAGAAATGTCAACCGATACTTTCAAACATCCAATAGGGAGCGGTTTAGTGTGAAGTAATTCTCCCAAAGTGTTATGTACTTTTCCCTTGACAACCTTCCGATAAGTCAGTGATGATAAGTAGAGATGACAAGGTGAAATGCCATAAAATCAATAATAAATTTCAAATTATTATTGTCTATATATTTCAATTAAATAAATTAAGATACTTTAATTTCATAATGATATATATAATTACCTCTAGAAGATTCGGTTGAAAATTACAACTGATACTACCTTTGTCACTAGTAGCTTTAAAACTTGAAGCTTGCTCTCTTAATTCTTTTTCCCTTCTCAATTCACGGACTTCGGCTTGTAGTGCTTCCAAAGTTTCCTGCAGTTCTTTATTGCTATGAGTCTTTTGTGTTTTCATCTTCAAGGATTTTGGAGTGATTCCAAATCCCTTACCCCTCACCCGACCAAAATACTCACGAACATCTAATGCTCGACTAAGTATGCTTCTGTAATCATTGTCTTCATCTGGACATATAGACTGAGATAGAGTCTTCTGAAATTCATATGAATATTGAAAATTTGTCTTAATTATATGTTACTAAACTTTTGATTTAGTTAAAGAAATAATACTATACTTACACATTTCTCAAACACTTTTTGAACATCTTCTTTGACAACTCCATCCTTACCCACACGGGCTTCCTTCCACAAAACATGTGCCAGAAGAGATGTTTCAGAACTAATAATATGATCAAATATAATTCATGATGAACAAGTATATCATTGCAATTTATAGATACTTACGATAGTTTGTTCTAAGCGTCCATATCCAATACGCTCTTTTCTGTATGGATACAAGGGACTTGATGCTCTTTGCTAATTTGTTTCACTTACACTCTGAAATTCTTGGGTTTTTTTTTGGCTTTAAATGTTTCCCATTCTTTAGGTGAAACCAAACTTGCATATTTAGATGGAAGCTCTGCATCAATAAAAATTTTATCCGCATCCCTAAGAAACTTGATATTTAAAAAGTCCTAAACCCTCTTAGTAGTTTTCCGGCCGATCGGAGACAAAAAGATTTTCTTGTATCATCAATGTTGTTGAAAGACCTCTACGAAAAACATATACAGAGTGCGTTAGTACAAGTAATTTAAAGACATAATCATCATTAAAAATAAATCAGAACTTCATTAAATATGGTACTTGTATCTCACTCCAAATATTTTCTTTAGCTTCTTTCAACTATATTTTTCTCCAATCATCACAAGTAATTGGAACTTCATTCCTTACAAGTTCACCAATAAAACTTGTCACCGTTGAACCATTAGGCTCAATTAGTTGGCCACTTTGGCGCCAATGCGCATATAATTTTATTCCTCGGTCTCTATCACGAATGACTTTCTTCATAACTGTTATTCCCCGTCTAATTTCTGCTTCCTGATCAGTAACTGTGGCATGATCTTCATCATCAATAGCATCATCATGTGGGTGATCCTCGTTACTAGCCATTTAACATGTAATAAAGAAAAACATAAACCCAATATAAAAATGAATAATCAATTGAATATATAACAAATGACAAATAAAGAAGAGCATATAAATTTATTGAAAATGACATAATATATAACATTTTACTATATTACCTCTTTCACTAACATCTCTTTCTTTTCTTGGTTGGAATATGATTTACTTGTTTCTTAGCAATGCGGACGTTAGAATTGATCCAAATTACCTCGTTATGATCGTTTCTAATATATGATTCACCCGCTATAATATTCTCGTCTTGATCATTCCGTCTAATACATGACTGATTCTCAACATCAATATCACCTTGATCTACACCGGTATCATCAACCACTTTGTTAGATAAAAGCAATATAGACCATTTCATACTCATCGGGTCAGTGACATAGAACACTTGTTTAGCTTGAGATGCTAGAATAAAAGGCTCGTCTTTGTACCCCACCCTATTAAGATCAACTTGCAGAAATCCTGACTTATCCATTCGTATGCCACTACTATTTACCCACTCGCAACCCAAGATAGTAATCTTAAATTACTCGTAATCAAACACCCAAATGTTCTCAATAATCCCAAAATATGACAAATTTACATATTTGGGGTTTAAGTCCTTCATACATGATATGTGCATTGCTTCAGGTAGCACGGTGACACCACTATTTTGCATAGTAATTTTATCATCTTGTTCTTTGGTATAAAATGTGTATCTATTTATTGCGTATGTGCTATGAGAAAACACATGCAAACTTGGACCATATTCCAAACATCTCAACCTTTCTGTTATTGAAGTGGGATCTGAAGAGTGTTTTGAATAAATATGATCCTTAAACCATTGTATAAAACTTTGATTGTGCTCTCTTATTATCCAATTTTCATTTTTGTTCTGATTTAACCCTCAGAGTACAGCCTTGTGCATTTCAATATATGGCTCAACCTCAATGTCATTATACAGAACATACAAATGCACTTGCTCCCGTTCATCCCTTGATACTGTCTCAATTTTATTTCCAATTAATTCTTTACCTTCCTTTTTTTCAAAAATATGAGTTTTTGGGAGCCCAACGGATTGAACATTGGACAAATATTCAGTACAAAACTCAACCGCTTCTTAAATAATGTATCGTTCAACAATACAACCCTCTGGGAGACTTCGGTTTTTCACGTACCCTTTTAATATTTTCATATAATGTTCAGCAGGATACATCCATCTCATATAAGCTGGTCCACACAACTATGTATCTTCCACAAGATGAAAAACTAGATGTACCATTATGTCAAAAAAACAGGGAGGAACATACATCTCAAGCTCACACAAGGTAATAACTACTTCTTTTTGCAGTATTGGTAAGATCTCAGGATCGATCACCTTACTACAAATTAACCTAAAGAAAAAACACAATTTAGTTATGGCGCATCTTACTTTTTCTGGAAAAATAGAATGTATACTTATTGGTAGAAAATTCTCCATTATAACATGACAATCATGTGTCTTTAAACTCTTCAACTTGAGGTCTTTCATAGACACAAGTCTTCTAATATCTGAAGAGTATCCTTCTGGAACTTTAACTTCACTTAGAAACTTGCACAATATTTTTTCTCCTTTCTAGATAGAGTAAAAGTAGTAGGTGGTAGATATGTTCGTCTTCCTTTCTTCACATGTCCTAATTAAGTTCTTATTCCCATATTTAACATGTCCTCCCTTGCTTTAAGGACATACTTAGACTTTCCTTTTATATTGAGTAACGTACCAATAACACTTTCGAATATTTTTTTTCCAATATGCATAACATCGAGAAAATGTATCACATACAAAGGCTTCCAGTATGGAAATTAAAAAAAAATAGACCTCTTCTTCCACGCACCTTGACAACCTTATGTGCAAAAGGCTTGCCAAACTGAGTACACACATCTTTCACCTTTTCAAAAATTTGGTCACCTGACAATGCAGGTGGAGCTTTACGTTGTTTGATGTCTCCATTGAATGCTTTTCTCCATCCACGGTAGTGATGTTTAGAATGTAAGAATCTACAATGACCGAGAAACACATTCTTCTGATAAAGTTCCAATCATGTCGTATCGGTTCCATCTTCAAAAACAGGACACACACGTTGACCTTTAATGCTATACCCAGATAGATTCCCGTATGCTGGAAAATCATTAATTGTGCCAAACAACATCACCCTCAAATTGAAACTTTCTTTCCTATACCCATCATAAACCTCCACACCGTTCTCCCACAAAATCTTTAAATCTTCTATCAAAGGTGTCAAGTATACGTCTATGTCATTCACTGGTTGTTCAGGCCCTGAAATTAACATAGATATCATCATGTGCTTACGCTTCATACATAGCCATGGAGGTAGGTTATAAATGATAAGAATCACAAGCCATGTGGTATGTGAGATACTTTGAAGACCATGTGGGTTCATTCCATCAGTAGATAATGTCAAGCAAAGGTTTCTTGCTTCTTCTCCAAAATCAGGATAATCATCATCAATTTTCGACCACTATGGTGAATCTTCCGGATGTCAATACTATCCATCAATAATTCTTTCATCTACATGCCAAGTCAAGTGTCTTGCATCGGTTTCACTACGAAACATGCGCCTAAATCTCGGAATTATAGGAAAATACCATAAGACTTTTGCTGGGGACAATTTTTTCTTATATTGAGATAAACCGCATTTAGGGCACTCATTTAATGATGCATATTCGTTTTGAAACAAAACACAATCGTTTGGACAAGCATGTATCTTATCATAACTCATGCCAATAGAGCACAACATTTTTTTGGTCTCATAGGTTCGGTTAGGAAGAACATTATCCTCCGGAAGCATATCTCTCATAAGAGCTAATAACTCTGTGAAACTTTTATCTGACCATCCATTTCCCGCCTTTAAGTAGTACAACTTTAATACCGCAAACAGTCTTGTGAATTTACTGCAACCTTTATACAACGGTTTCTCTGCATCGCTTACCAATCTCTCAAACATTTTGGGACAATCCTGAAGATCTTCTTCAAGTGCATCTGCAATCTCTTCGACTCGATCAAAATCATATGTATCTGTGTCCTTGTCGTCTGAAGCATAGGCCGTACTACTTTTCTCTCCAGATTCAACATTTTTGTTACTTTTTCACCGTGAAATATCCAACACGTATAACTTCTATCAATTTCACGCATTAGTAAATGTGACTTCAATCCATATGCATCAACCCGGCCCACATAACAACAACCCAAGCAAGGACAGTTCATTCGACTGAGGTCTTTGGCGTGTTCAACAACAAACTTAACGAATTCCAATACCCCATTCTCGTACGCTTTTGACAATCGATCGATAAACATCCATTTTTTATCCATTGTTTTCTACTAATTAAATTAAATAAAAACACTATAAACGGATTATTCCCTTTTTGTATGAATTAAACGAATTATTTCTAAAAATGTATTTCTAGAGTTATTAATATGGACTACAAATAAAAATATCTATATAAAAATAATTGTGTTTTATAATTGATACAGATAGAATATTTTATAATATAGGAAGTATATAGTAAATAAATAAAAGAATCAGTAATGTTGAATTTGAACTTGACTTACCAAAGAAAGAAAAGGGGTTATTAGTGTCGACGGCGGATGATGCGGCTTTGATGTTCTTCGAATCGGTGATGGTCTTCGACTAACTACACCAATACAAAGGGATCATAAAAAACAAACAAAAATAATCCATTTAGGAGGCTAATGAATTTAGGTGTCAATGCACATGAACAAAATAGGGAAAATAGTATATACACTATAAGAAGATTAATACAAACTTTTAGAAATTTTGTATAATTTAAACGGATTATTTCTAGAAATTTAGTACCTATATATCTCATAAGCAAACTCTACTAATTAACTATATATATATATATATATATATATATATATATATATATATATATATATATATATATATATATATATATATATATATATATATATATATATATATATATATATATATATATATATATATATATATATATATATATATATATATATATATATATATATATATATATATATATATATATATATATATATATATATATATATATATATATATATATATATATATATATATATATATATATATATATATATATATATATATATATATATATATATATATATATATATATATATATATATATATATATATGAAGTGAAGTAACTAGTCCTTATGTTGTAGTTATGCTATTAAAATCATAAAAATTTGGATATTTACTATGATTGAATGTCTAATGAGATGAAATAATTTAGAGGACTAACATCTTATATGATTAAACAACTTATTTCCGCGTTTATCATATAACTGCTTATATTATAAGTCATTTATATGAAACAAAGAAGAAGAGGCAATAAGTTACTACCTTTGAATTATGAATGTCAACAAAGCTTCTTAGCAATAGTACTTTGCCCAGAACCACACAAACCAGTCAAATAATGATCTACACCATAAAAGAAATAGAATCCGACATGTATCGGGTATCAAAATTTTAGACAGACAAATCAATTCAATATCAACTTCATAAACTTATTCCAACAAGAATCATGCTACAAACAATTTCTCTATTAGCTTGCTCTTAGCCATGTTAATGCACTCTAACAAATAAAAACACTTTCCAAATTGATTTTACACAGAATAATATTGAGCATTTTAGTTTATCATGATTTTAGTAAAACTAGGATTTAAGAAAGAACATACCATGAGAAAGGGCCGGTCAGCGGTGGAGGACAACCGAGAGAGACAGAGGGAAATGACTGGTTGGACGAAGGACGACGAGCGGAGCTTGGACGATGGCGGAAGGAGCTTGGACAGGGACGAGTTAGGGAAAGGGTTTTCGTTCGTAAGGTCTCTGAGAGAGGGAAACGAGTTTGGGAAAATAGAAACAATAGGGTATTCTATTTCTTAATTTTAAATATGACTTTAGACAACGCTTTTTAGAAGCGCTGGCTAATATGGGCGTTTAGCAGCGCTTTTGAAAAGCGCTGGCTAATGTGGTCCTTTAACAGCGCTTTTGAGAACTTTTTTTAAATTTTATATGACTTTAGACAGACCTTTTGAAAAGCGCTGTCTAAAGTGATCCTTTACCAGCGCTTTTGATAAAGTGCTTTCTAAAACAACACTTTTGCCAGCGCTTTTTAAAAGTGCTGTCTAAAGTCACATTTTTAGCAGCGCTTTTATTTATTATTGTATACAGTTTCTGTGTTTTTTTTAATTCACTTATAGCAGCGTTTTTGTATAAAAGTGTTGTCTAATGTGCGCTGTTAAATGCCCTTTTTGGCGTAGTGAAAGATTTTTCACAGTTTGTGGGAAGAGAGTTACTCCGCAGAAACCCTAAATCTATTTTCTTCTTTAATTTTCTTTACTTTTCATTGTCATTGTGTGATGATAACAATCTTATTCATTAAAATTGATAAAAATTCACCATAAATTTTGTTAGATTTCCAACCTAACCAATCAACACAATATTATAAGTTATGTGTGATAAAACCTTCAAAATAGTAAATTTTATGCGTAATATTTCTGACAATAGTATATTCATGCAACAATATAATTCATAAAAACTATTTCAAGTGTATGATTGTGTTAATTGATAAATATAGTTGAATTCTTAACAAAAAAGTTTCACATTCACGATACAAAAATTGAAACATTTGAAAATAAGACAAATTCACTTAAAAACATCTTAGAAATACAAAGAATCAAGCGAAGTGTATTACATACATTTTTTTTACAAAAACACATCACTTCTATTGTGCATATTGCATATCATCTCTTTCAAGAAATATGTTGTTAACACTCAAATATTTTTTTCTTCTTATATTTCAAGTTAGTGATATTAGAAGTTTTGAGAAGACAATTGATACTCTAGTCGTTGTATTTGGTTTGGTTATAAAGAATTTTTTTTCAAAATTGAAGGAATTAAATGTATATAATGTGTGTGGTGAACCAGGACAAACCTTTGTGTAAATTTATATCCTTATCTCTTTACCTGATTTATATTCAAATCTATGTTATTTTAGTCAAATAAATATTTGAATAGAATTTTTTTTTAAATTGCATAATTGAAATCAATTTTTTTGTGTTTCTCTCATCTTCAATTTCTACGATCATAAATATTGAAAAAAAAAACATTGACCTCTTTGATTTTCTTGATTATATTAAGTCATTTGAGGTATCTGAGAAGAACTAAAGTGAGAGACATTTTCACTATGCGCTCTTTCACAGTGAAATACAAAGTATTGTGGTGTTCTTACTTTACTGCAGGAAAAATGCAAGAATTACTTTGTTTTTGCAAAGAAAAAAAAATTAGGTTAGCCTAAAGTTATTAGGAGTACCTTCAAGGCCAAAAGGTGGACCTAGAAAGGAAGTTGTGAGTTTTTACTGTTGGAGGGGGATAAGAGTCAATATACGAGCTCGTAAATTGTTATGACATTCATAAAAAAATCATGTTTGATGTAAAACTTTTGAAATCTTTACAAGTAGATATCTATAATGTATTGCAAAGAAGATTTGAGAATTTAATAATCAATGCTAATATTTTGAGCGAATTCTAGAGGTAGTAAACTTAAAACAAGTTAGGGTTTTAAGTGCCTACTCTCATAATTTCCAAAAAAAAAAAATCATGTTTTCATTGCTTTGCTTTAACGTGGGATTCAAAAGAGTTAGGATTACATGCACAGATGTTTTTCACTCAATCCCACATTTGAAATCTTTTAATGGCTAAAATTAACTCTACAATCACTATTGACATCAGGAAATCTAAATCTGACATTTAATTGGACTTGTGAAATGTAAGACACACAAACAAACACATTAGGTTGTTTATGACACTTAACCTTTAAATCATTTTTTTAATAAGCAGTACACATAAACATAACACTTGATTTTATAAATAATCAATCATTTTTTTTATTAAATAAAAAATAAGAATATAATATTTTCTCTTTCATAATCACAAGTATTTCATGATACTAATTTAAAAAGAAATTAATTTTAAGTAAATTAAATATTTTCCCTATTATTATTGTTTGTTTGTAATAATAAAGATTAATGTTCGTATACATGCAAGTTTTTCTCCAAGAACAAAGACATTAGGTTGTTTATGACACAACTTTTAAATATGCTAAATCATCGACAACTCAATATTTGACCGTTTGTCAAAAAACCACTACAAAAAAAAACTCCAATTTATTAGGTGAGTAGCACCCCACAAACGCAAATATCACACCGCAATGTAATTTTTGCAGGATGGACGGGATATCCTACAAAAATGTTAGTCACAACTTTTTACAAGGAGAAATGCACTCTGCTTTGCAAGGAGAAAACCACCCCGCAACGTTGTCAGGTGAAAATTATTGGAAATGTAATTTATTTAATGTCCACAATTCCAAATACTTACTCTTTAGTAGGGCCTTTTGGCATTTTCAATTTCTAATATAAATATGCTACCTAGGTTATCAATATTGTATCCCAAATTCATTCCTCTATTTGAATATAAGAAGTAGTCCTCTTTGTTATCATTCATTGTTCATTCTTTATCTCTCCTTCCATTACCTTGCACCAACAAATTGGTATCTAGAGCTTTTGGTTCTGTTTTTCCTAGGAAACACGAGTGGTTGTGAGCTGTGTGTTTGAGTTTTGTTCTTTGATTTTCTGTTGAAATCTTGAACAAAATTCTGAACAGAATTTTGATTCTGTGGTTTGGGAAACAATGTGTTTAAGATCTGAAAATCCGTGCAAGGTTTAAAATGAGTGGAGACGGTAGTTTGAACACTAAAATTCCAGTTTTTAATGGCAAAAATTGGAAGAGATGGATGATACAAATGCGTGTATTGTTCGGTGCACAATATGTTCTGGATCTGGTTACAGATGGTTATGTACCAGCTGCAGCAGATGCAACTGAAGAATAGAGAACTGCTGAGAGGTCGATGAGAAAGAGGGACCAGAAAGCTATGTTCTATATCCATCAGTGTGTGGATGAAAATGTGTTCGAGAAGATTGCTGATTCAACAACGTCTAAAGGGGCGTGGGATTTACTGACGAGATGTTACGGTGGTGACGCATCAGTAAAGAAGGTGAAGCTTCAATCCCTACGAAAGCAATATGAGAACCTGAACATGAAGAGCAGTGAGAAAGTTTCTGAATATATCTCCAGAGTGATTCTGATCACTAACGAGATGAAGGCGTGTGGAGAAACTCTGACTGAACAAGTAATCATAGAGAAGATTCTGAGGTCGCTCACTCCTCAGTTTGATTACATTGTTGTTTCTATTGAACATTCTAAAAATCTGGAAACCATGAAAATAGAATAATTACAAAGCATCTTAGAAGCACAGGAGTTACGTCTGTCTGAGAGGACTTCTGAGAGAGAAGCTGAGCAAGCTCTGAAGGCTTCTTTTGTCAAGAAAGACCAGAAGCAGGATAGACGTGGTGATAGATTCCAGAAGTCATAAGCCTCATCTTCTGATGATAAGAAGTATCATAAAGGAAAAGAGAGGTATGACAAAAGGAAGATTCAATGTTACTCCTGTAAACAATTGGGCCATTTTGCTAGAGATTGTAGGTCAAATAGGGATAGGAAATCAGAAGAAGCATATATGGCTAAGAGAAACTCTGATGATGAACCTGTACTGCTAATGGCCTCTGACTCTGATGGAAAATGCTCAGAAGATTGGTGGTATATGGACATTGGCTGCTCAAATCATTTAACTGGAAACAAACAATGGCTGACAGACTTTGACTCCAGAAGGAGTACAAAGATCAGATGTGCTAACGATAAGTATCTTAATGCAGAAGGTATGGGAGATTTCAGAATTAGAGTGAAGAATGGGAAAGACATTCTGATCAAAGACGTCTGGTATGTTCCTGGTATTAGAAGCAATCTGATGAGCGTAGGTCAGCTGATTGAGAAAGGTTTTTCAGTTGTTATGAAAAACAATCTTCTGACGTTGTATGATTCCAATTAGAAGTTAATTATGAAGTCTGAACAAGGAGGAAATAGAACATTCAAGGTGAATGTAGAAACAGCTGAAGCAACGTGCCTTAGTGCAGAAGGTGCTGAAAGTAACACTAAGCTGTGGCATAAGAGGTTAGGGAACTTAAACTATAGAAGCTTAGGGAATCTATGTTCTAAGAAGCTCGTACGTGGTATTTAGAAAATTGTGAAGCCTGAGAAGTCATGTGAGATATGCATGAAAGGTAAGCAACCTAGATTGCCATTTACATCAGAAGTAACCCCCAGAGCGAAACATGCTCTGGGAGTAGTACATTCTGATGTGTGTGGACCATTTACAGTACCTTCACTTGGAGGAAACAATTACTTTGTGTCTTTTGTGGATGAGTTCACAAGAATGACATGGGTAACACTTATCAAGTTCAAGCATGAAGTGTTTACTGAGTTCCATAAATTCAAGTTGAAGGCTGAGAAGCAGAGTGGTCAGAAGTTAAAAATTCTGAGAACAGATGGTGGAGGTGAGTATAACTCTACAGTGTTTCAGAAGTTTTGTGAGGAAAGTGGAATAGAACATGAGGTTACTGCTCCATATACTCCTCAGCACAACGGTCTTGCTGAAAGAAGAAACAGAACTCTGCTTGATATGACCAGAAGCATGCTGAAAGAGAAAAAGCTATCTCACGTGCTATGGGGAGAAGGTGTTGCCACATCAGCATACATTCTGAACAGGTGTCCAACGAAGAAACTGAAGGAAGTTGTTTCTTTAGAGAAATGGACTGGAGATAAGCAGAGTGTCAGTCATCTGAAGGTGTTTGGCTCTGTCTGTTACAAACACGTTCCAGAAGCTAGAAGACAAAAACTGGATGATAGAAGCAAAATAATGTTGCTGGTGGGGTACCACAGTACAAGTGCGTATAAGCTTTATTGTCCAGAAACTAATAAAGTTGAAGTCAGCAGAGACGTTGTGCTGAAAGAGTCTGAAGCATGGGATTGGAACAAATCTCAATCTGATTCTGGTGTAGTGCCAACACCAGAGTTATCCTCTGAAGATGTTTTAGAAAGATCAGAAGATGAATCTGATTCTGAAGATCCTGAAGATTCTGAAGATGAGTTAGAAGAAGATGATCCAGATACTGATGATGATCCAGAATCTGGTGGTAATCATAGTTCTGGAAGGGAAAACTCTGAAGGTGGTAACTCTGAAAGTAGTAGTTCTGGTGCAGCTTCAAAACAAGCTCAAAGACCACAGAGAATCAGAAAAAAACCCAGAAGGTTTGCAGATTTTGACATGCTGCAGGATAATGACGTTGACTCTGAAGGAGAAGTCGTTCAGTGTGCCATGTTAGTAGATTCTGAACCAGTGGGCATTGAAGAAGCTCTCAAGAAGAAAGAATGGCTTAATGCCATGAAAGAAGAACTTGAGGCAATAGAAAGGAACAAAACTTGGAAATTGACTAAACTTCCAGATAAGAAAAAAGCCATCAGCGTCAGATGGGTTTTTAAGTTGAAACTTAAGCCAGATGGTTCCATTGGCAAGCACAAAGCTAGACTAGTAGCTAGAGGTTTTATTCAGAAACCTGGGCTAGATTATTTTGAGGTGTTTGCACCTGTAGTTAGGCATGAAAGAATCAGACTGGTGATTGCTTTAGCTGCAAACAGAAACTGACCTTTAATGCACCTGGATGTGAAGTCAGCATTTCTGAACGGTCTATTACAGGAAGAAGTTTACGTGTCACAACCTCCTGGATTTGTGAAAAAGAATCAGGAAGGGATGGTATACAGGTTAAATAAAGCTCTGTATGGACTGAAGCAAGCGCCTAGAGCTTGGAATCTGAAAATTGATTCATTTTTCAAGAAGCAGAGGTTTTAGAAGTGTGAGATGGAATATGGAGTTTATGTACAACACTCTGATAGCAATATGATTCTGGTGTGTCTCTATGTTGATGACATCTTGCTAACAGGTAGCTTCCCAGAAGATATAAATAAGTTCAAGGAAGTTCTGATGAATGAGTTCGAGATGACAGATCTAGGAAAAATGACATATTTCCTAGGAATGGAGATTATGTACTCGAAGAAGGGTATCATTCTGCACCAGTTAAAATATGAACAAGAACTTCTGAAGAGATTTAAGCTGCAGAACTGCAAAGTTGCTGTGACACCATCAGAAACCAATCAAAAATTGGATTCTGACTCTGATGGTGATTCTGTTGATTCTACAACCTTCAAACAGCCGGTTGGCTCTCTAAGGTATTTATGTAATACTAGACCTGACATTTGTTATGCAGTTGGATTGGTCAGCAGATTCATGAGTAATCCCAAGTGGTCTCATTTCCAAGCTGCTGTCAGAATTCTGAGATATATTAAGGGAACTCTGAAATATGGAGTGTTGTTTCCTTCTGAAAGAAAGACAAAGTCAGAATTAGTAAGTTATTCTGATTCTGACTGGTGCAGAGACAAAGTGGACAGGAGAAGTACCTCTGGATACTTGTTTAAATTTCTGGGAGGTCCCATTTCCTGGAGTTCCAAGAAACAGCCTGTTGTAGCTCTGTCAACATGTGAAGCTGAGTATATCGCAGGTACTGTAGCTGCTTGTCAAGCAATTTGGCTTCTGAATCTCCTGCATGATTTAAAGGTTGAGGTTGAGGAACCTCTGAAGCTGATGATTGATAATAAGTCTGCAATTGATCTTGCCAAGAATCCAGTGCTACATGGAAGAAGCAAGCACATTGAGATGAAGTATCACTTTCTCAAAAATCAAGTTCAGAAAGGAGTGTTAGAAGTTCTGCACTGTAGCACTCAGAAACAGCTTGCAGATCTTCTGACGAAGGCAGTTAAAACAGATCAATTTCTTTGCTTAAGAGATGAAATTGGTGTTGTTAGCTTCTGATAGATTATCTAAATTAAGGGATGGTATTGGAAATGTAATTTATTTAATTTCCACAATTCCCAATACTTACTCTTTATTAGGGTCTTTTGGCATTTTCAATTTCTAGTATAAATATGCTATCTAGGCTATCAATATTGTATCCTAAATTCATTCCTCTATTTGAATATAAGAAGTAGTCGTCTTTGTTATCATTCATTGTTCATTCTTTATCTCTCCTTCCATTACCTTGCACCAACAATAATCACCCTACAACTCTTTTTTTAGAGTACAATACAAATTAGAGCAGTTGAGTAGCAGATGGTTCAGAGCAGAGTGGAGCAGAAAGTGACAGAAACTTGCGGAGTGAATATCACCTAGCAACATTTGAATATTCATAAACTTGCAAGGTAAAATACACATGGCAATGGTTTTTAATAAAGTGAAAAAAATATTTTGTTTTTTCAAATATTAATAATATTCTAGTTTAAAAATAACAATATTAATCTGTTTTTAAAATAGCTGTAATTTTTTTGAACTTAATTTCAAATATGTTTTAATTGCAATATTAATCTATATTAATCTAGTTTAGACAACTGTAAATAATTTTGAAGGAATAAATTATACTAACGACAATATTAACTGCAATACCGTAATATAGCTAGCTGTGTGCAATCTCCTCCAATCAGTGACCAAGTTGCTCCTTATCTTGCTCTTCAAAATATACCAGTTCAGAAACTAACTCTAGAATATAAGATTGGGATGGAATCATTGGTGAAATGAAGACACTGCCAATGAAAACTACAGAGCTATGGCGAGACAAACCAATTGTTTTCCTTTGTCTTCGACGATTAGGGTAAATTCTTACATTACTATATTACTTTCATCATTGCGTTAAATGCTATAAAAGAAACATTAAACACAACATGGATGAACAAAACCCAAAAGTAGAACAACAATATAACTTTAAGATATAAATCTGGACTCATTAGTTCCCTGTGAACATGAAAACAAGTGCATCATGTGCAGAGCATATGCGCATAAACTCTTCTTCAGGAAACCCATATTTGATGCACTAGGGGTTCAACTATTTGCAGTTGTTAATGAATACATGGAGACAGAGATAATAAAAAAAAATCAACTTCAATAATTTGTTCATATTTAAAATAACAAACAATTTAATAATATAGAATAATATTACAGTTAAAATAATTTTGTGCATAATATGTTTTTCAACTATTAATCTAGTTTTGTTCATATGTTTAAAATAACAAACAATTTATAAATTTGTGTACCTTTATAAGTGGATTTGATGATAACATGGAATGAAAATCCAAATCCAGCAATAAATTTGAGTTTTTGAGGTTTGATTTGGGGTAAAAATTGAGAGATTTGAGAGATATAGAGGGGTTGGAAAATTTCCCTTTAAAGGATTGAGAGAAGATAAAAGATGAAATGGATGGTATGCTTATGTATTAGAGAAAAACGAATGAATTTTGGAGATGTATAAAGCAAACTTGTATGGTGAGAAAAACCCTGCAATATTTATTACTGTTGAAATTTGTAAGGTGAATAACACTCCACAACTAATGATGTCAGTATTGACTAGAACGTTCACCTGTCCCTCTGTTAAATTAATAAATACAATCTATAGTTTTCACCCAATTTTTCAAAAAATTCTTGCGAAGTGGGATTCACCCTGCAAAATTTCTTACCGTTGGAACTTGCAGGGTGCTTATAACCTCGCTATTTGTGTCACAATAAAGTTACTTCGTCCCCACTTACGCATCAATAATTATACAACTGGATTTCTCCTCAAAAATTTTAAAAACAGTTGCAGAATGTTTTTCACTTTGCAACTTTCAATTCAAAAAATTCAAAATTTCCTCGATCAACTGCGAGATGAAAACACTTACATTTTTTTCTTTTATTTTAAAAACAATGTTGCAAGGTGAATAACACCTTACAAATATATTTTATTTTAAGGTGAATAACACCTGACATAATCACCTGACTAATTGCATATTTTCTTGTAATGAACACCTTGAGGGCATATCTTAAAATTTTTACTAGTATTATCGAATAGTACAATAAATCAACATAAAGTTAATATTCTAAAAAAACACAAATATTAATCTAATAATTTCAAACCATAACGTATTTCATCCATTTGAATGTTTAATATGGAAGTGGCTAGTGTAAACTAGTGCACAGAACCCGAGATATAGCATATTCAAGTTACACAAAGTGCCATCCTACCAATTCTACAACATGCGATGCAAATGAAGCTTTTAAGACACCTGAAAGAGCATAAATTATGAGGTTATAAAATAATATTACTAGCTTCACTACGTATCAAGACATTTGTTTTCTCTAGTAGAGTTTCTTATATTATAAATATACATTTTTTAATTAAACAACTATATTCAATAAATGAATTTACCTTCTTATTAGGCAGATCCAATTCTTCTTCAATCGAAGCCAATTCCTAGGAAACAACATAATCTTGTTCATTTGTTTTTCATTCAAATAAATTAGAATTTTCTTATAATATTTAAGATGCAATTAATATGTATACTTACCTCTTTCTCAAACTTGTCAATATCAGGACACAAAACTTGAATCAAAGCATCATAGGATGGATCATCTCTCAGTGACCTTTTTGCTAGGACAATGTACACGACAAGTAGGACATTCTTTGTTACTACAAATAAAGAAATACAAATAATTTAGAGCTGAAATTATATAAAGCTGAAATAAATGGTGGTTAGTTTGAGGAGAAACCCAAGTCGAATGCTCTTGTGTATGCACTCTTTGCAAAAGCGATGCAAGCATTCCATTACAGTGCTTGTGTTTCGAATGATGCCTGCAGATATAGAATGTAATCTAATGAAGCCAGACTTAAAACATAAGTTGTGATTGATTCATAACTTCCATCAAAAACAAATCCATTGCACAAGTTATGTTCCATTAATCACAACATTATCAATTATATAGTTTTTATTTGTATCTAAATATTATCCTAGATTTGTTCATCAACTAATATTAAACCCACACATTTAACAATTTGATATCATTTAATTTGATAAACCATAATTGTTACAATTTTTAGCATAACAAAATTAAAGTATTAAACTATGCAATCTAGCATGAGTTAAAAATTAGATACCAAGACAGATAGGGCATTCGATTTCTGTTCGAATTGAAGATAAATTGAACACCAGATACCTGCAATGAAACAACAAAAATAAAGAAATTTACAAACAGTAGAATGCAATACAATTTACAGAGACGGATCGCTTAATGATAAATATGAACAATTTCATCAAGCTACATCCAACTTCAAAAACATTTCATATAGGAATTTTCTAAATCATTCATAGAAAAAGACATGATGATGTAAATGTAATCTAGGCATAAACAATTGGATTAATGAACCTAAAAGCACGCACGTAAATATGCTAAGTCAATCGAAGTAAGCAAAAAAAACTAGACACACCCAGAAACTTTTTTCGTTTATACTTAAAATCGAACGAGCAATCAGATCCACGTTGAAATTTCGACAGGTAAAATGAAAAAAATGGAATTAGTTTCACATACTCTATTTCTTCCACCTCTTCTTCTTCTTCTTCTTCTTCTTCTTCTTCTTCTTCTTCTTCTTCTTCTTCTTCTTCTTCTTCTTCTTCTTCTTCTTCTTCTTCTTCTTCTTCTTCTTCTTCTTCTTCTTCTTCTTCTTCTTCTTCTTCTTCTTCTTCTTCTTCTTCTTCTTCTTCTTCTTCTTCTTCTTCTTCTTCTTCTTCTTCTTCTTCTTCTTCTTCTTCTTCTTCTTTCTTCTTCTTCTTCTTCTTCTTCTTCTTCTTCTTCTTCTTCTTCTTCTTCTTCTTCTTCTTCTTCTTCTTCTTCTTCTTCTTCTTCTTCTTCTTCTTCTTCTTCTTCATCATCATCTTCTTCAACATTTTCAGAGGAATGCTTTTGAGTGAAATCTGTTGAAAAAAGGATAAGCTAGATGAACCATACACAGCAATCGATAACAAAATCAAAGCATAGGAGTTGATATGAAGATTAAGCAGTAAATACTTTCAAAATAGAGATAAGAAAAATAATGCTAACCAAGTTCATCTTCATTCTTAGTCACCTGGTTCTCTTGGAGAGATTCTTCCACGCCAGAATGCTGATTTTCTGACATTGTGGTCAATCAAGCGTAGTGATTTTTTTACTGTGAAATTTCTTTTATACTAAGTTACTTGTGTATATGAATGCAAATCTAAATGTAAATGCAAATGAAGCATAATCAACCAATACAAATTTGACATGATGTAAGTTTAAAGGCTATTTTGTAATTTGAAAGGTGATTTGTTCTTCATGTATGCCATTTGTAAAGACTAGATGTACCCGTCCTGGTCAATTCACACTTAATTATTTACCTTTTTATTTATTTCTGTTTTTTAGAAAATATTGATTTTTTTTCTTTAAATATATTATTATTATTAAAGAATTACCTTTATTATTATTATTATTATTATTATTATTATTATTATTATTATTATTATTATTATTATTATTATTATTATTATTATTATTATTATTATTATTATTATTATTATTATTATTATTATTATTATTATACTATTTTTTAAAATAAAAACATGAAAACATTATGATATTAAACATAAACTAATTGTATTCAATTAAAATATCAATTATTAAGATTATTTCAAGTGAAACTCTTTTTATAAATGTGTATTTACTTTTAAATGTTAAAAAATGTATTTAGTCAAAGATATTAAAATAGCATGATCATAAATTATTAAATAAGTAATAAACAAATATTTTTCTTATAATCTTTACAATGTCATTTTTCTAGGGATTGCCAATTTATTTAGACAGTAAAGTCTTTCTTTTGATTGAAATGTGGTTGGAATACAAAAATAAAAGATTAAAAACTTTTTGGTATATCACTTTTTTTAAAGAGTATTTTTTTTCTTATCTTCTTTACGACAAATTTTTTTTTGACTTGTATTTGTATGCTTTGACCTATAATTTATTTTCTTTTTCTTTTTTGTTTATCAAATTATATTCTTTTATTTCTATTTACATTTACTACTTGATTTTTTTCTCCAAAACTGTTCCTTTTTCTTTAACTTTAATTTTGAAATACAATTACTTTTAAAGTATTTTCCTATCGTTCAAATAAAGTGGTGTATATTGTTTTTGTTTTAAAATTGACTAAGATTGTAAAGTTAAAAGAATAAACTTTTCACTTTTATAGGTTTGAAGGAATTATCAAGAATTTTTTATCTACATACCACTTTTTTACCAATAAATTCCTATACTACCATACATTTTAACACATATTCCTAATATATCATGTTTTCAAACAAAAAAAAATTAAAATATGAGGCTTCGGCCATTGGATTGACGGATGCCCTCTAAATTATAAAAGCTTCCGCCCATTGAGTTGGCGGAACTGTTATAATATCATTTTTTTTATTAAATTATACATAAACACCTTTACACTCTTCCGCCCATTGAACGTGCGGAGCCTCTAAAAATTATAATACTTCCGCCCATTGTTTTTTGCGGTATGTCAAATATTTTCAACAGTTCCGCCCATTCACTGGCGGATACTTTGTGACAAAAATAAAATTTGTTTGAAACATGGTAGTATGAGAATATTGATTGAAGATGATGGTATAGTGGGATTTTTTGTGTAAAAAAGATGGTAAGTCTGTAAAAAATTCAATTATCAAATAATCATAATCTCACAAGGTAGGCTTTTTAGTTAAGTATTTTTTCCTTAATAACAAACAACGTCTTGATCATATCCATGACTTCAAATATACAATGTAATAGTAAAATGATGCAAAATCCACATAAGTTGTGTATTGGTAAAAAATTACAGGTGTGTATGTGTGTGTTCCTCCTGCAAGGGCACGTGTGTTGGCTGAAGATTTTGATAATATTATTTAGAAGCCAAATGAGTTAAACGTTTTGATCGAAATGGAATTAAACGTCATATTTCGAAGTAGCAGAAGCAGTGTTCGAATAAGTGTGTCAAAGCTTGAGCTTCGAGCGGCAATTATGGGAACATATCTAAAGGAGTCTCGAAACAACAGCGAGGCTGTGTCTGGGAAGAGCGTTCGAAACGGAGAAACACCAAAGCATTTAAAATTCAAATGGAAGCGGGACTTTCAAAGTTTGAAAGTTATGTGTGGAGCATTTGGGGACACGTGGAAAGATGAAAGAAGCATTGTCCTGCATGTTCGAAACGTGGCATAATCCTATAGCAAGACCGTTATGGTCGAATTAGTATAAATATAAGTCTTAGTATTAGGATTTCGTGTGTCATATCTATTATACAAAATACTCAATAACATTCAAACTACCACATGGCAAGGGAAACGAATGCAAGAGAAATGTATGTATGATAGCACCATGTATTTCTGATTTAATGAAAACCTTTTACCATTTCCAGTACTTTCCTTTATTCCTTTTGTCAAACAACATTTACAAGTTTTCTTATTTACAGTCTTTTCACTTCGAAATCTCTTCTTCAAAGTTTTACATTTTAATGTTTTCTTTATATTTCGAGCACTTTATATTTCAGAAAACTGTCATATTTTCCATACCTTTACCTTCAAGTCTTATCCTTCGAACGCATATGTTTACTTAAAATCATTTACAGATTTCTTGCATTAAACGCTTTCTTCACATTTCAAACTTTTACGCTCTAGAAATCCTTTATGTTAACCGTTTTGTAAGTCGAAGTCGTTTACTTCACTTTTATGCAGTTTTATATGTCTTTACAATTAGCATTACAATTAGCATTTATTCGTGTAACTTAGTTTTCACACACATTTTGATTACATCTTTAGACTCTTAGAGATAGAGATTGAAACAAGCCAAACACCTATACAATATCAACCATGAATATCTGTTCGATTGTGAGAATAACCTCAATATCCAAGGAGTCCTAGGATCAATCTAGTCGATCCTGTGAGTTACCAGAGGAATTGAATAACAGTAAGAAAGATTATTCGATAGTTTGGAAGACTAGCGGTTGTTTACCAGAAATCACTGGAAACAAATTGGCACACCCGGTGGGACCAATAATTGGATATCAGAATTAAGGATTGTTGAGACATAACCATTACAAAAACGTTGGAACCTAAGAAGTTTGCTGTTTATGAACCTGAGAAGTGGTAAGATAACCAACAGCAACCAACCTTTATCCAGAAGAAAACGTTTGGACAAAATGTCTAATTCAGACAATCAACAAGGGGACCAAAGTGGCCCACATACAACAGGCACTAACGCGTCCACTTCGATCGGAACATCTAATGTAATCCCTTCGAATGCACAGTCTGTTGCATCTTCGACCAGTAACATAGCCACCAATGGAGTAAGTGGCATATCAACTAATAGTTCGATCTTAGGAAATACTGGAACTATTGGCTACCCTGGGGATTCGTTCCACCATCAGGGACACAATCCCATTTCGCCACCCCATTAACTAGACCACCCGGTTTC